>OW052213.1:627857-1255714 GCA_932527185.1 Ecliptopera silaceata | reverse complement strand
TGAGAAAATGGTGAAATCTTTGTAAGTATTTCACGGAGAATAAAAACCTCAGCTTTGGCAAACCTACACCGGATTTGCGCATTTCGCAAACAAGTATGTTATTGAAAAGTGAATAAATCAGTGTACTACCTAATTATGGAAGATTTTAATGTCAAATCTAATCATAAACATGAAACGTATGTCGGGCTTGTCCTGTTTTTCAATACTAGGAGACTGACATACTTAATACAATAGGTACATTACTTATATAGATAGGTATTTTTTATTTTACCTACATATAAAATAACCAGAGCACCCGGAATAAATATTTGCAGATCGTACAAACATTTATTTCAAGGCGGTCATCGAACCCACAACCTCCGCGTCGGAGGTGGACATCTGTTGCAGAGTTTCTAACATGTTTGGTCACCACTTATTCATGTTTCAGATGCACACAAGATGCTGGTGCCCAGTATGGGTTAGCAGATCAGAAATCAGAACACAACAATTTAAGACTAAGACATGAATCATTCTATTTAATCGTCCAGGTAGTTGATTACTTCACTTGATAGGTTCATAAATATACCTATAACAAACTAAATCAATCATTGCAATAGGCATCACAGCTCATTTGGTACTAGTTCTGTCTTCTCTGTGGGTTCGATCCCCACCAAGAATAAATATTTTTTAAAAGTTCAATAAGTCTTTATTGGTAAAACATTTTTTTATTACTATTAGTAAATATTAATGTATGTTCTGCTTTTGGGTGTCAACATGTTACATATCTATGAATTTATTCATAAAACAGTATATGAGTATTCTAGTTGCCATACAAGCTTTGTGAAATGTTCATAAACATTTTTTTAACTTGTTTAAGTGTAATGAAATAAAAGAAAATGATTTATGTTCAGATTTCAAGACTGTAAAATATTTTAGTATTGAACTCTATGCGTATTAACTCTATTTACAATACACTTCATTTTATTTCAGGTATATCTGGGATGTGACACGAGCAAATTTCGGTTGCCAGGAAGAGATCTCTCTCAGCGATAAGGCCACCCATTCTGATGCCTATTACTACTTGTTTAAGCTCTTTGTTTTTATTTATGTGTGATGAACAATAAAGAGTTATCTATCTATTTAGAAATGTTTTAATAAAATAATACTGAAACATGGTTTTATTGAATTACTATATTATTTCACAAATGAAAACAAAGATTAGTTTAATAGTCATAAACAGATTAGGATAGTGAAGTAGTACCATCATGGTAATTTGCATATTCTGAAACAAAATAATATATACTTAATAATATATATATCTCAGCTCAGTATTGGCATTAGTTCTGGCATCTATGCTAGGATGGTGGGTTCAATCCCCACCACAAACAAACATTTATGTGATTACTTGTCATTGGTAAAATATTTATTTATTACTATTTGTGAACATAAATATGTGTTCTGCATTTGGGTGTTAATATGTAAGTATTAATTTTTAGAATACTTACTTATAATAGTATTCAAGCAATCTATTTCCCATACAAGTTTTGTTTAGTTTGGTTCAAGTGCATGCCTTGGGAAATAAATAAATATTTTTGGACAATTCACACTTCACACTCTAGTCCCAAACTAAGCAAAGCTCTATATGTATGAGAACTAGATTGCTGATAGAATACTTACATACTTACATTTTTTTTGTAAACACATTCATAGAAACACCCAGATTCAGAAAAAATATTTATATTCATCACACAAACATTAAAATTTGCTCTGGGTGTGAATCGAACCCACAACCCACAGCATGGAAGGCAGAGCTTACTACCAAATACTTACTGTCAAATGTTCATGAATACTTGTTCAAGTCTAATGAAATAAAGGAAAAAAAAATTAGATTATGTACAGATTTTAATATCATATTATAAACTATGTAATCATTCTTTACCACATATATAAGATATAATAATAATAAAGAATCAAAATGGTTTTATTCCTTGAATTCTAGTCATTTTACAAATTACAACTTGCAGATTAATTTTATATAATCTTATACTGTCTACTACACAAGTAGAAACTTCATGGTAATCTGCATAGTATTCTGAAACAAAATAATAGGTAAGAAAGTTTTGTAGGTATGTACTATGTGAATGTGAATGATGACGTGTAAGAAAGGTGTGAACATTGAGATGACGTCTGATAGAAGTGAGTGGAAGAAGAGGACATGTTGTACCGACCCACATAATGTGGGACAAGGGTAGGAAGATGATGATGTACTATATTCTTATCTTATGTTATTGTACCTACATTTTAGATGTAACTTTATGCTACTAATCTCAATGATGGTTTATCTTAGCAAAAATTTATTTCAGGATAGGTACTGAAATTATGTTGTCTCTATATAAATTTGCCATAAATATTTTAAATATGATGAGACTAATAGGATTTATAACTACGATTACATACAACTAGTTAGGCATTTATGTTCCTTGTTGTCTTAGACTATTTAAAAACAAGTGTTAAGTAAGAACTAAAAGGATGAAGCGATGATATTACTTTGAAGTTATCTTGCCCATACCTACTTAGGTTTTTTTCAGAAAATGTGTAGATGGTAGTCCTGAAAACCTATAAAAATTCACAGGTCAGCATTGAAATCGCAGCTAATTGCGTTTTAATTTTAAAACTACTTTGAAATTGTCACAAAACATTATAATTTTCGTGTTTGTATGAATCCATGAATTCTGCAAAATGAAACCAAAACAAACTTCGGCATGTCACAATTCTGTCAAAGTTAATTTACAGTCAAAATATCAATAAAAGACGAAGAAGAAAACTGAAATGTTATTTGATCAAATAAAAGCTCAAAAACATTTCAGCGGTCTGGATAGGCCCCCAGATTATTAAAAAGAAATTGAGTTATGAGAATATACTTTGCTACATACCTACATTTATTTTTGCATTTAAAAAAAGATGTTAATATTGAACCAAAATCTTATAGACACTAATATGTATTATCATATGTAAGTATTTTATATTTAGTATTTAGGTAGGTAATAGATTTCTTTTTGTATGCTGTTTTATTTATATGATATTTTCTTTATTACACCTCAGCCGATCCTCCATACCTTAGATTCTTCTCCATCCAAAGGTTGTCTGGAAGAAATCGCTTTCTAAGCGATAAGACCGCCCATTGTACATTTAGTATATTAATTTCCTAACCTGTTTATTCATTTAGTATTTAAGGTGTACAATAAAGAATTTTCATTCATTCATTCATTCATTATCATCATCATCATCATAGACCTATATCAGTCCACTGCTGGACGTAGGTCTCTCTGCAGACGCGCCACTGAGCCCGGTCTTCGGCTCTTCTCATTCAATGTTTGCCAGCTACACTCCGCAGATCTTCGCTACAATAACTTATATTATAATGGTGAAGTATGTATGTATGTAGGCTCTGGTCGCGTGGAACTGGCACCTAGAATCACCTAGTATGTAAGACGATTCTAAATGATCTTTGTGATTTTACTGAATAAAGTAATTTTTGACTTTGACTTTGACTTTGTATGTTTGTTACTCTTTCACGCAAAAACTACTGAATATTTTTATAAAACTTTTCTAAAATGTTGTTTTAACATCTGAGTAGGTAACATATATCCCTTATCTTATAAAAAGTTAGCGCAGAATTAATGTATTGATTATCATTTGTAATTATGACATAAAGTTAACGCTTTTTATAATATAGGGGGATAGGCTATAAGTTATATAGATATTGTGTGAATAGCTAGAAATATTACGATTGCAAGATGAAATCGCAGGCACCAGCTAGTATGCTATAAAACGAGTTTAAAGACCTTTATTTTTTGTTTTAATTGTTGAAAGTTGTACTATCATATCACAAAGCGGAGTTTTTAATAAAAAAAACTTCTTCAATAGTATACTATTACATAAAAACTTTTTGCTTTCAAGACACGCTTGTAAAGTATACTGAACACTTAGTAAAAAGTAAATAAAAAAACTGGTCAAGTCCGAGTCAGATTGGCGCATGAAGGGTTCCGTACCCTGTAACTGTTATCAATACGAAGCAAATTCGAACAAAAAAGAGCGTATTTTATTAGAATATTTATTTAGAATTAGATTTTTTATTGTTAAAACAAATACATAGATTTTTATTGTTATTAGTAGGTAATTGTTGGCAACAACAGAATTAAAAATCTGTAAAATCAATCTGTCAAAATTCTACTTTATAACAATCATAGTTTATTAGATACGCTTGCTATTTATTTACTTTGCGTCAAAAACAAAACTATATATATAACATAAATCTCCCTTTTGTTACGGAACCCTAAAAACAGGGCAACTGCCATTGCATTTTACAGACTTTGTAAACAGATTAAAGTTTGTTGTTCTAGAACTTTCGGTGTAACTACACTGTACTGAATAACTATGAAGCTCTATCTACGTTTTAAAAGTTTCAAAGCTTGGATTAAACAAATAATCATCATCATCATCCTACCCGTGTCTCACTGTATGTGGGGTCGGTACAAGACGTCTTCTTCTCTCCTCTATCAGACGTCATCTCGCTCACTCCTTTCTTACACATGTCATCATTCACACAGTCCATCCATCTTTTCTTTGGCCTCCCTCTACTTCTACATCCATCCTTCATATCGAACACTCTTCTTATTATATGGCTTTCTTATCGATATTTATTGTTCGTAGAAATTAGTAGTAAGTATTTGACAAGAACTGACTTAGAGAGTAGGTTATTTAAGATCACTCGAGTGTTAAAACTAAGTACTTCTTTGATTGCATCTTGAGTAACTTCGCCAAAGTAACCAAAGTAAGTCTATAAAAGCTGAAACTGTTACACAAATCATGAACTTGAGTCGGCGAGTAGCGAGCCGAATGGAATTGCCTCGCTTTGTGGAATACTGATGTTTTAGATGTATTAGATGGACCAGTTAGTACCAGAGGCGGTGGGCGTGCCATCAGTCATGTTAAAGCTGTTGACTTGTAAATAAAAAAGAAGGTATATTTTATATATTTCGGTTTAAGTACCATTCCCTTTCCTTACTTCTTCTTAATTTTATTGTAATTTGTGTGTTACTGTGTTTCAAATAAATGCTTTTATCTTATCTATCTATCTTATCTAAGGTATGACTCAATTTTGACAAAATAATGTTGAACAAGCTGATTAAATTTTTGTATATTTCTAATTAATTACAAGTAGAACGATTTCACTAATAAATTCCAAGAGTTTAACAAAATTTTTGATATATTCATCCAATCATCTAATAAATATTAATTACTGTTCATCAACTTTCACCAAAACCCTAGCAGTTAATAACAAACAAATTAATAAACTTGGTAAAATTGAAATTGATATAACTTAAGCAATTTACCACCTAACGCCTAGGCGTGGTCAAACTTATAAGTTACGGCTTTGATCTGCTTTCAGAGAATATAGCTTGTAACGGAAATATTTAAACTGTTTTTTAATAATGCAGCAAAATTGAGGATAACGCCATCTATGATTAACAACTGCATTGATTTCATTAAGTACTTTGTATCTACTTCTCTAAAATGCCAACCATGGTATTTTTTGCTGTATTTTGATAGCAAGTACTTTTCTATATACGAAAAATTGTGTAGGTGTGAGCTCTCTGACTCAAAAGACCGAGCGGAAGCTTCGGTTATCTTCGGCTTTCCCGAGCGTTTAAATATCGGAGATTCGGGTGATTTAGACGCCATCTTGTGACGTCACAATCAGTAATTTTTATTCGTATTTCGATTTGAATTACGATAATTATTTGATAATTAATTCTTTAAAATGAATGCAACCTGAATTTCAACTCAAGTGTTCATTTAAATAACAAAAAAATATGCTTCTTAAAAGTGAAAATAATATTCTGTACCTAAGTAACTTCTAACCTACATAGGATACCATTTCTTCTGTGAGAAACTAAGCAAGAAATGTATAAAAATGTATTTTTTTTTAAACAATAAAAAAATGCTTCGTAAAAACTGATATTTTCGTTAGAACCTATTGCTAATGTTGGGATATCTCAGTTGGATTGAAATAAAAGATTAGTGGACTGTATAACTACTGGTACTATATTGGGCAAATAAGAACGCGTGTTTGCTCGGTGCCGCGGTATTGTGGAGAGTGATGGGCCGGCGCGGGCAGGCGCTGAAGTCTCCTCGTAGTCCCCGCAGCCCGCTTTGCGCTGGACCGGTTTTATGCATCGCCGCGGCGCGGCAATGCGTTGATTTGTCGCCGACATACTCCCCGGGTTGAAGTAGGTAGGAGTAGGTAGACGTAGGTAGACTGCTGGTTCAATAGGTTGACTCTGGAAGGGGACAAATATTATTAAAGGCCCTTCGAATGATGGCTCCTCCTTTGATCCTCAAGTCAGCTACTCGGGTGACTTGATCCCGAGTTCCTGGGTAAACGGCCACGCAGCGTCCTAAGGCCCAACGTAGTGGGGGTAACGCTTTGTCGCGTATGAGGACTAAGGAACCCAATTTGAGTTCGCTCGATGTAGTGGGCCACTTCGTCTTCTGTTGCAGAGTGGTGACATATTCGTCGGAGAATCGAGTCCAAAAATGTTGTTTGATGTATTCAATTCGTTTGTATCTCTCAAGGCTCGTTATTTTCTCTGTCACCTGAGGATGCGGAACAGACACAAGTGATCGCCCTATAAGGAAGTGAGCGGGAGTAAGGGGTGTCAAATCGGACGGGTCAGAATTTAAGGCAGTGATAGGACGTGAATTAAGTATAGCTTCAACTTGAGTTAAGCAAGTATGCATTTCTTCATACGTGAAATTAGTAAGTTTTAGAAGTCTTCTAAGATGAAATTTAGTGGAACGAACGGCGGACTCAGCCATGCCATTAAAGTGAGGGGTGTAGCTCGGAATGAAGAGGAAGTCAATACCTTCTTGAGCGCCTGCGGAACTTATTTGAGATTGAGTATCTTGTAAAAAGCGATCTAATTCATTACAAGTGCCTACAAAATTAGTTCCGTTATCGGAGGTAATACTTTGAGGCTTCCCTCGCCGAGCCACAAACCGGTTTAGAGCGGCCATGTATCCCTCTTTGGTCAGGTCTGTAACGAGCTCCAGGTGCACGGCTTTTGTAGCTAAGCAGACAAAAATGCACAAGTAAGATTTAATTAGCTGGCAACCTCGACCTTTACGGTTAGCTATCATAACTGGCCCTGCATAGTCCACTGAACAGTGTAAAAAAGGGAATTCCAGTGTAGTTCTGGATTCGGGTAACTGTCCCATTATAGGTTGAACATTACTGGCTTTGAATCTAAAACATTTTATACAACCTTTTGTTATAGATTTAGATAAGTTTCTGCCTCCTAAAGGCCAATAAGTTTGACGAATGTTACATAATAAGAGCTGCGGTCCAGCATGAATAAGTTTAATGTGATACATAAGAAAAATTATTTTAGTTAAATGATGTTTACTACAAAGCAATATAGGATGCTTAATGTCGTAGCTATAAGGAGAATTATCTAGTCTGCCACCAACTCTCAAGATATCATTGGGATCAATGAAAGGGGTCAATGATATTAATCGGTTTTTCTTGGGCAAAGAGTTACCTGATTTTAAGATAAGATATTCATCAGGAAACATTTCCAATTGAGCAGTATGCAAGATAAAATTATATGAATTTTGTAATTCTTCACAAGAAAGATGACCTTTGTATTTTTTAATGTTTATATTTTTGCAATTGTAAATAAACCTTTGTATATAAGCTATAACTCGTTGTAAATGTGTAAATTTAGAATATTTAGTTATAAGTTTTGTAAATAATAGTTTAGAGTCATCGTTCTCGCTTGTATTATTATTATTTAAGATAAGACATGAATTGAGATCCGGTAGGTCCTGTTTCTGGGATTCATTAGGCATTTTAGGCCAGCATTGCTCTGACTCGAGCAAGAAAGACGGACCAGACCACCATAACGAGGCCTCGCTGATAACATCAGCCTTCACCCCGCGAGAAACAAGATCTGCCGGGTTCTCCTTGGACGGAACGTAGCTCCACGTGTGACCACTGGTGCTTTCCTGGATCTCATTTACACGGTTACGTACAAAAGGATTAAGTTGATTTGAAGGAGTGGACAACCACCCTAAGACGATCGTGGAATCGCACCAGAATCGACACATGTTTATTTTTAATGTAAGTGAACTAAGTACCTTAGTACACAGTCTTGCACCTAACAATGCCCCGCATAACTCAAGACGAGGAATAGTAGTAGGTTTGATTGGTGCTACTTTGTTTTTAGATATAAGGAGCTGAACACGAACGACCCCCGAGCTACACACAGACCTGATGTAGACGCATGCTCCATACGCACTTTCTGAGGCATCTGTGAATACATGGATTTTGACCTTTACACAAAGGTCACTAAGAACCCACCTAATTAATAACTCATTAAGACAGGGCAAAGTGTTAGCGAATTAAGACCAGAGATCTGAAACCTCTGAAGAAATGTTTTTATCTCAAGACCATTATTGTATATATTGGCTGTATGTACCTTTAGGATTAGGGATATGTCCAGTGACTATCCACCCTAACTCTGAATTACGCAACTCAGGTAAATGTTTGCCTAGGCTAATTTTTTGACTACCTAGTACATCCCAGAAGGTATCTGCCCCGAGAAGAAGATCCACCTTAGATGGAATATTGTAAGACGGGTCAGACAAACTCAAGCCTGGTGGGATATTAATGTTTTTTGTGTCTATATATGTAATCGGAACAGCTGTAGTTACATTTGTGAAAATATGACAATCTACGTTGGTCCTATAGTCACTATTTAAAGACTCAATAGTGAGATTGCAAGACTGTGTACTATGGGATACATGATTGTGAAAACCTGATACCGTGGAGCTCACGTTCCGCCTCGGCAAACCCAGCTTACTGCATAAAGCGTCGGAAGCGATGTTAATGCCACTACCGTTGTCCAGTATCGCTCTGGCGGTGTGCTTGTTGCCCTTGCTGTCGACCACTCTCACCAACGCTGTGGAAAGGAAAACACGCATCGGAGTAGTAACCTGTATTTCATCAGTTGTCAGAACAATGCCTTCGGACAACGAAGAAGAAGAATCACGAGAAGTGGAAGACGAAGATTTGTCTACGTGCAAAAGAGTGTTGTGTTTTTCTTTGCAATATCTGCAATGTGACAAAAAACATTTCTTTGCTGTATGGCCAAAACGCAAGCAATTCAAGCAAACGTTAAACTCTTTTACTTTTATATTACGAGACTCAAGCGGTAGGCTTCGAAACGATTCACAATGAAACAGCTGATGTGACTCATCATTACATAATAGACATGATCTACGATTAAAAGTTTTTTGTGAATTATTATCAGTGCTATTACTAATGACTAAGCTTTTTGTTTTGTAAGATTCCGTTTTTAATTTTGTGTTTTTATTTTCATCTAAGGTTTCTAATAAGTCGGCCCTGTTATTTAAAAATGTTATAAATTGTGCTAGGGTTGGGGATGAATTTAATGAATTCCTATGCTCTTCCCACTCACGACAAGTCACACTATCAAGTTTAGTAGACATCATATAAATGATAAGCGTGTCCCAGTGTTCGGTGGGTTCTTTTAAAGATGTGAGAGCCCTAATGTTTTTGTTAGTCACGTCAATAAGGTACCTAATCGACTTACATGATTCTGAGCGGATAGAATCCACGTTGAACAAAGCCTGTAGGTGGTTATTAACTAGTAAGCGACTATTATCGAATCTCTCACAAAGTAATTCCCACGCAGTTATGTAATTATCACTTTTAAAAACGATGTTTTTAATAATCAGAGCGGCACTTCCTTGAAGAGAAGCCCGAAGATAATGAAACTTGTTTATGTTATCTATGCAATCACTATTATGAATTAGAGATAGAAATGTGTCTTTAAATTCAAGCCAGTTTTGATAGCCACCGCTGAAATGAGGAAGGTCAATTTTAGGTAGCCTAACTAAGTTTCTCACTTGCCCACCTGATTCTGCGTCATTGAAGCTCGTTGCAGACCCTTCCCGGGTCCTTCCTCTAGCTGGAAGCAGGCTCTTTGCAATGGACACCGACGTGTAGTACTCGGTGTCGAACTGCTCCCGTTCAGTTTGAACTTCGCCGGTTGGTGACTCGTCAGATAGAACCTCGATCTCAGTCTGTAACGCGTCAAATTCCTCGTATAAGGGCTCGAATTTTTGTAAGCGACACTCCAAGTCAATGATTTGCAACTCGGTTAATGATTTAGAGCTTTTTACGATTTTTAAATGATTGCCAAAGATAGTAAGTTTAGATTTTATAGCTGAGCGTTTTTTAATTAAAGTTTTAAGTTCCGACATGATTATTTAATGTATTTGCAAGCACAATAAGAGCAACAGCTGATTTTAAAAAGATTTACGTAAGATTATAAAAGTGCAATGACTCGAAATACAAAGACCAGCAAGGCAATAAAGATAAGAAATGCACTATATATCTACGATAGAAATAGATAAGCTCAACAGCTGTGCGTATGCGATTGTATAGAATTGCTGATTCATGCAATTGACCTTGAATGCTCGAGTTTTATGACGGCAATTAGCAAACAAAGCTTTGCACTTTGAATGAAGACTAATTATGGTTATAAAAATGAGATTACGGCAAAAAATATCAATGAATGTTGTAAAAACGTAAAATAAATGTATAAAAGCACTGACTCAAGTTGAAGTTAAATTAAAAATGAATTTAGAATTAAGGCTGGAAATTTTGACATTTAAGAGAAGAGGGAATAAGAAAGGAATAAATAGGAACGAACTCACAAGATGTCTTTATCCTTATCCTTGGTGATGAGACGGTTAGTTCGCCCTTCAAACGTCCTTTTGACCTCTTCCAACGTCAACGCGTAATGGCGCGTATGACGCGTCAAATTCCAGTTCCGCAGCGAAGTCCGAATAAACCTCAAGACGTCGTTAATTGTCCTTTTTGGCTCGAAGGACCATATGTTGGGATATCTCAGTTGGATTGAAATAAAAGATTAGTGGACTGTATAACTACTGGTACTATATTGGGCAAATAAGAACGCGTGTTTGCTCGGTGCCGCGGTATTGTGGAGAGTGATGGGCCGGCGCGGGCAGGCGCTGAAGTCTCCTCGTAGTCCCCGCAGCCCGCTTTGCGCTGGACCGGTTTTATGCATCGCCGCGGCGCGGCAATGCGTTGATTTGTCGCCGACAGCTAAGCAAACACCAATGTAAAAATTAATATTATAATTTTCATAAAAAAAAAGCAACATTAAAAACGTTTTTCCTTTATTTAAAACAGTTTTCACAGATACATCCGGCGGAAACCCATTTTCACTGAGACTAATAAAACAACTTCACCGCGAAATTCTAGAGTGCTCCTCGCGCAGGAAATTGGCTTCCGAGCGAAGCCTGTGGGTACTGTCAGCGTCATAAATAGGTAGATAGTATATATATACATATAATATATGTATAGATAAATAGATAACACTTCATTGCACACCACATCTTAGCAAAACGGTATTCTTCTCATATTACCGAAATGTCCATGAATATTTATTTATTTAATTAACGTTTTCGTATCTAGATTATAATATAAATTTTGAATTACATAATAAATAAATAAATAATATGAATAAAATAAGCCATTTAGATACTTACCGTACTTCTTTTAAGTCAGAAATTTTGAATTTAATAATTTTTATTAAAATATTTTTCTTGTAAAATATATTTGGTAAAACACTACCTGTAGTGTGAATTAATTAAAAGTTTAACATAATGCTATTGCAAATAATAATAACTCACACTATAATTTCTGTAAAATTAAATCACTGTTTACAATAGCCATCTTTGGTACCTATTTTTGTAATTTAAAAATATTTTAGTAAAACACATTGGTCCAATTTAGAATTCTGAAAATGTGATGTATTTTTGATGCTGACTGTACTAGAAAAGTGTAAAACCCCGTTTCTGGTGGCTCATGGAACCGATTTCGAGTGAAACCTATCAACTTAGATTTAACGTAGGTTCCCACGGTCTTGGTACAGTCAATTCTATTGGTTACAGCTTTGGTTTCAAAGTAGACGCGAAATATTAGAAATTTTCAAAGGACTATGTCTAGAACGGCATAATCTATGCTTATTTTTTTTGTTACCAAAGTCCCAAGCGATATTTTTTTATGTATTTAGATGTATAAAATGTATTTGCAGATAATAATGCGTAGATAAATACTAAAAATCAAATTAATAATGTGAATAATTAATTTTTAGATTTAATTAATTATTATTCTACAGATAATATCTTTTGGACTTAAGAAATTTCAAAGTTTTAATTCTTAAAACATCTTTTAAACTTTCCTAAAAATACTTTCATATTTATTTTTCATGTACTTATATTTTTTATTACAGGGCTAATTACCACTAAGCCATGAGAGCCGATCAATGAACAATCGTTAGCGGTTAGTTCAATCGTATGCAAATGGCCTTTAGCCTGATTTAGTAACCAATAATTAAATTTACGGTTCCCTGCACTATTACCTAATGGCATTTAACTAATAAATATGTATTACACGTGAATATAATTATATATGTTTTTTTTGGGTTTTCGACAGGCGTCACAGCTCAGTAGTAGCTCTTCCTTCCATGCTGTGGGTCGTGGGTTCGATTCCCACCCATAGCAAATTTTTGTGTGATAAACATAAAAATAAATATGTTTATCACACAAAAACACAAATTTTGTGTGATAAACATATAGGTCTGGGTGTGTCTGGGTGTTATTATGTATTCTATGTGTGTATTTATCGAGATAATTGTTTTTTTCATAAGATGTAAAATCCTCCTTTACAATTAAAACTTATTTAATGGGTTATAGAAACTATAATAAGTAAATATTTTGGACATTTCACACATCACACTCTAGTCCCAAACTAAGCAAACCTTGTACTATGGGAACTAGATTGCTGATAGAATTTTTAAATACATACGTAGAATTCATAGTAACACCCAGACACAGAACAAATATTTATGTTCATGACACAAACATTTACTCTGGGTGGGAATCGAACTCACGACCCACAGCATAGAAGACAGAGCTACCAACTGAGCTGACGCTTGTCCTAATATATAGACTTACCCCCTATCTTATAAAAAGTTAGCGTTGACTTTATGTTATCATTACGTATGGTAATCAATACTTTAACAGTATATCTTATAAAAAGTTAGCGCAGACTTGAAGTATTGATTACCATACGTAAGGATGACATAAAGTCAACGCTAACTTTTTATAAGATAGACCGTTATTATCCACCTAACAGTATTTTTTTTACTAAATCCATTACTATCAATGGACGTACCACTCAACGGACCCAGCTTTTGACCACAAAGGGCTTATAAATAAGGATGGGCTAACCCTTGTGTGTCAATACCAGACGCGGACACTCCACTAAAGTGAGTGGCGGGCAATTACTGCGCCTGGACATGGGCGTGGTCGAGAACCATGCCAAAATTTGAGTGGTATATTTTTTTTACCAAAATTAAGTAGGTACCTACTTGATTAAGTAATTCAATGCATGATTAAATTTAAACATAAAAGTATGATTCACAAAATATATTTAAACTTTCAAGCGCATTCCGTTCCTAAAAATCACGTTTATTTGAGAACGCGAATATTTTATTCATTATTTTTAGGCAACTGAAGTGTTTTATGTACTTGACAGCCGATGTGGCGAGGCGGGCGAAGGTCCACCTGCGACGCGGAGGTTGCGGGTTTGATTCCCGCCTTGGGATAAATGTTTTTAATATCTGCAAATATTTATTCTGGGTGTTCTGGGTATTTTATGTATAATATTAAAATAATCTATCTATGTAATGTATTATATTAAGTATGTCAGTCTTCTAGTACCCATAACACAAGCTCTGCTTAGCTTGGGGCTAGATGATGTTGTGTGGATTGTCCAGCATTATTTATTTATTAGATTTTATTGTCCAGAATCGACCATGCATCGTGGAATAGGACACCTCATGTCACCGCCACGCGTCGAGAGTCGCGACTCAGTTCAATTGACCCGACTGAATTAGGATGTTATTATTGGTGTTATTAGTTATGTAGATCTTCGGTTTAAAGAAGCTTTATTTAACTCATAAAGAACTTTACAGTTTACAGATCTTACTTAATGGTATCCTTTGTATACGTCGTCAGTTTGTTTGTGAATAAATTGTATTGTAGTGTAGTATAGCAGGTAAAAAAACTAACTAGGTATGTGAAAATAAATGGAAACCCAATTTAAACATTTAAATCCAACAAAACCCAAGAAACTATACCCATTATATTGGGTAAATAACAGACGATAAGAAATTATATTTGAATATAATACTATACAGTATTTACAAAATGTACATAGTCATATAAAATACATAAGAAACAGTTGAGCTATCTACAGACCGTTGCAAACGATCTACTTATATCTATATCTTGGGTAAATATACATAGTAATTGCGGATTTTATTTATTTTGAAATAGTTTTTTTTACCTATTAGACTACACTACAATACAATTTACAAACAAACTGACAACTAATACTGTATTTATTTGTAATAGAACTCCGTCATAGAAGTGCCTAATTTGCTTCCAAGGAAATAAAGAAAATGAAAAAAAAAATAGCCATGTTTACCGTTTAGGACCAGTAGTGATTTGACCCATAATTAAATAAATAGATTCATATTGAATTCATGAGCCTGTTTTCAAACAACTAACGTACATTAAAAAATAAATAACTACACACAAGGGACTCTTTTATTTCTTCCTTTCCCTACTTAATAATAACTTTTTTTTTATTTTCCTACTTAAAAGTATGTAATATTAGTTTTTTTCAAACCTCAATTTATATTTATTTCTTTATAGAATAATATCATGTTTTGCCTGTTTTAACTAAGAGTATCATAAACATAAAAAAATATGTTCTACTATAAATATGTGTGCTTAAAGTGGTTAAGCGCATACATATTAAAAGGTTAGAAAGTGCTTTTAGAATGTTCTACGAGCTACGGCGTAGCTGCTACGCCGTAGCACATGCTACGACCCAACTCCTAAACAGCCTTCATTAAAACATAACTTTAGAGTTGAATATTTTTTATTTATAGAAAATTGTGTAAAATAGTGTATAAACTTGTGTATTTGTGTATAAACATATGAAATCGCTATTGGTGTATTATTGTTTATTTTTAGACATACAAAGAAACAGTTCATGACACAATCATTTGCACTGGGTAGGAATCGAACCCACAACCCACAGCACGGAAGACAGAGCTACTACCAACTGAGCTGTGACGCCTGTCACATACATAATATATATATGGTTGGTAGGTTTTACTGAGATTGATAGATTTATTAACATTTGACTAGTACATGTTAAGATAACTTAACATTTTGAAGATTACTTTTAAAATTCGTTTTTATTACAACAATAACGATTTAGTAGGTTTTGTTAGATAATTTTCATACAAATATTATTATTAAAAGTGAGTCTTTTGTGTTTTTAGTATTACTTAATCTATGTTTTCTTAAGCACGAATAAGTAAAACAATCGTAAACGTTACGTATTTAAAGTACACTGTGCGCTAACGCTGCAACGTTCGATAGTATAGCTGATGTTGACGCGCAATGTATCTCAAATACATTTCTTTTACGATTGTCACATTTTTTTGTGCTTACCTAGGTTTCTTGTTACTGAAACCAAGCACGTTTCAAACTTAGTAGATGTGTAGGCATTTTTGAAAGTTCTGTCTTGTCTGTCGTTTAAGAACTTCTTCTTTGTTCATAATCTTTGTAATAAGTTTTTGGAAAGTTATTCTTTTAGTTATTGACAGTACCTTTTTATTTATTACTTACTTTATTTTCGTAGAAGGTAAAAACTATGCTTTATATACTAACGGTCTATTTTGTAAAAAGTTAGCGCAGACTTGATGTGTTGTTTACTATACGTAATGGTGACATAAAGTCAACGCTAACTTTTTTTATGATAGGGGTATGAGGTATAAAAAGAAGATTTTTTAACGCCGTAATATTTAACATCACCAAATTTTGGATTAAAGTAATTGCCCATATTATGTTAAGTTGTCATTTTATGTTAAGTTTACATTTTACCGCGGTCATCACTCTGAGCACCAAATGTGTTAAATCTCTTTTCCGTTAAAAAACTGTAGTTTTGTAAAGTAATAAACACTAACTGATATTATTTTTCTTTATTAGACTTTACAATAAACTTTGATTGATGAGAAGAGCCGCAGACCGGGCTCAGTGGCGCGTCTTGGGAGAGACCTACGTCCAGCAGTGGACTGATATAGGTTGGTGATGATGATGATGATTATGACAATAAACTTCGTTTTGAACCTACTATCAGAATAAAATGTTAAAGTTACTTCCACTGCCCCAAAAAGACAAAATTATACCATTACTTGCGAATCTCAAAGTTATGACCAACTTTTTCATGATACTTAATCCACGTCACATACAAACTGTTTGTTTGTTCAACTTTCGCAAATAATTCTTTCACCTGTATTCTTAGTTATTCTCTCAAGTTTTCCAAGCAAGTTAAATATTGTGATGTATATGTAATGAGTAAAACAATCTACATTATATTGGTAGTAGCTCTATTTCTACTTTTGAAATGAACGGAAATGAAATGAAATGAAATGAAATGAAATGAAATGAAATGAAATGAAATGAAATGAAATGAAATGAAATGAAATGAAATGAAATGAAATGAAATGAAATGAAATGAAATGAAATGAAATGAAATGAAATGAAATGAAATGAAATGAAATGAAATGAAATGAAATGAAATGAAATGAAATGAAATGAAATGAAATGAAATGAAATGAAATGAAATGAAATGAAATGAAATGAAATGAAATGAAATGAAATGAAATGAAATGAAATGAAATGAAATGAAATGAAATGAAATGAAATGAAATGAAATGAAATGAAATGAAATGAAATGAAATGAAATGAAATGAAATGAAATGAAATGAAATGAAATGAAATGAAATGAAATGAAATGAAATGAAATGAAATGAAATGAAATGAAATGAAATGAAATGAAATGAAATGAAATGAAATGAAATGAAATGAAATGAAATGAAATGAAATGAAATGAAATGAAATGAAATGAAATGAAATGAAATGAAATGAAATGAAATGAAATGAAATGAAATGAAATGAAATGAAATGAAATGAAATGAAATGAAATGAAATGAAATGAAATGAAATGAAATGAAATGAAATGAAATGAAATGAAATGAAATGAAATGAAATGAAATGAAATGAAATGAAATGAAATGAAATGAAATGAAATGAAATGAAATGAAATGAAATGAAATGAAATGAAATGAAATGAAATGAAATGAAATGAAATGAAATGAAATGAAATGAAATGAAATGAAATGAAATGAAATGAAATGAAATGAAATGAAATGAAATGAAATGAAATGAAATGAAATGAAATGAAATGAAATGAAATGAAATGAAATGAAATGAAATGAAATGAAATGAAATGAAATGAAATGAAATGAAATGAAATGAAATGAAATGAAATGAAATGAAATGAAATGAAATGAAATGAAATGAAATGAAATGAAATGAAATGAAATGAAATGAAATGAAATGAAATGAAATGAAATGAAATGAAATGAAATGAAATGAAATGAAATGAAATGAAATGAAGTGAAATGAAATGAAATGAAATGAAGTGAAATGAAATGAAATGAAATGAAATGAAATGAAGTGAAATGAAATGAAATGAAATGAAGTGAAATGAAATGAAATGAAATGAAATGAAAGGAAATGAAATGAAATGAACGGAAATGAAATGAAATGAAATGAAATGAAATGAAATGAAATGAAATGAAATGAATATATTTATTTGCTCGAATACAGGTAGAGAGTAGGTACATAAATTATTAATCAAGGTTCACTGTATTCGACTAGTCAGTCGTGCAAATATTGGAATAGGAAGTTATATAAATCATTAATTAGAATTTATTACAATTAAAAATGTCCACAAGATTAAACCAAAACCAATTTTTGGCAGTATATCTACTGTAGACTAAGAAGAAGAAGAATTTATCTTTATTGTACTTCAGTAGCTCTACCATGAGTTTTTATTATACTATATTTACTACACTCGCTAGCGTCTGTAGTTAAAAAAATGTATGAATTTGTACAGCGCCTCTAGCGGATAGTTGGGTACTACAATTCGTCATACTAATATTGACGTAACTAGTGTAGTAAAGTCAGGCGATTTTACTGTGACAACTCATGGTAGATACACAGGTAAATAAATATACATGATAAATAGTAACAAATTAGGGTATGGTACAATGTACTGTATAAAATATTGTTAAAAAAAATATAGTTTGAAACTTCAAACTAAAATGAAATATCGCAAAAGTCAGATTTTTTTCTTGTAAATGTAGTTTGAAACATAAAATTTATTCAATAAAATCACTTTGAAACATTTTACATACTAGATGATTCTAGGCGCCAGTTCGTCGCGACCAGAGTTTAGAAGAACTGGCAAGAAACTAGACCTGGCGTTTTTTATTTGGTGGTTTCGTTGGCGTTTTTGTATGATCCTTATTACAATTGTTTAATAAAAAAATTCGATCCCACCCAGAGCAAATGTTTATGTGATGAACATTAATATTTGTTTTGTTATTGTATTGTATGAATGTATTTATTTAAAAAAAGTACATAAGTATTCTATCAGCAATCTAGTTCCCATAGTACAAGCTTTGCTTAGTTTGGGACTAGAGTATGATGTGTGATTAATTCGTGAATATTTCTTTCTTTAAAATTACTTTGTCATTTTTGTAATTTTTAATCATTTTGTATACAATATTATAAATTTAGAATATCGGTGTTTCAGTTTAAGTAAAGTTATAATCTCGCTGTAGCTGTGTGTAGCGCACACATATACAATCTTTATGTAAATCTTTTACCTACTTGGATGGCATCGTATTTGAATTTTCTTTTTTTACGCACTGGGTTGATTTTTCATACGTTTAATTATTAATATTATAAATAATATTATATATAATAATATTGCAAAAAAAACCAATAGTTAATGGTTTAAGTTTATCGATTCTGATTTGTTTCTTCTCTTTTTTAAGTACCTTATAGATAATACAAGAATATAAAAATATTTGTTTGTTTTAAACCAAAATGGCTTAACTTCTAATAAAGTTAAATAAATAAGTCTTAAGTTCTAATAAATAGAATAAACGCTCGTTTTCAAAGCCCAGTGCGTTGCACAAACCTTTGACGAGCGACGTACAAGGCCTCATCTTGGGAAATGAATTTTTGAATAAATACAGACAATCTTATTTGGTTTGTTGGATTTTTTTTACTCATTTTATTATGTTTGTAAATATTTTGTGACTTTGAGATTTACCCGCCCACGTGTTACGTTTCAAGGGATTATTTATACGAATAAATAAGTAAATTACTTATATTAAAAAGAAAACAGACTTTGATATTGAAAAGTAAGATTAAATACGCATTATTAAGGATACCATAAAAATAACATGTTAGATCTGAATCTAGTTTTATTGATAAGCTTACAAAAATTAAAAAGAATCATCAAAATCGGCTTATCTATTAATAGGAGATTAGTAACTTACATGAAAATATAAATTAGAATTGACAACCTCCTCTTTCTAAAGTCGTTTGAAAAGACTATTTTAATTACAAGATGGACTTTTATGAGATTTATAAACTTAATTTTTTTCGAGATTTTTGTAAACAAATGTGCCCAAATGCACAAGTGCTCAAGCACTATTGATCTATGCCAAACCAAAACAAAATCTGTTACTGTTGGTAATCAAACCCACGCTTAAAAGGCAGAGCTAATACAAACTAAGTTGTGACACCTGTTGTGATTACAGTATTTCTCCAGAAAAACTTTTATCCTAACATTTTCTGGTGTTAAATCGTTCACGAAGGATACACCTAACACCAACCACAATTAGGGATCCGCAGGCCCTGGAATAAACCATAGCCCAACCCAGGTACGTAATTTTATTCAATGCCTTTAATAATTCATAAGGCCACCATTCGGGTTCCGTATATTTTATCTTTACATTTTTATTCGTGAAAATTGGATTCGAGTAATAGAATTTGAGTTATATTTGAATTTGATTAGAATTTAATAAGGATTTGAATGGATGGGGAAATAATGGGGGACCGTGGCTATTTAAATAGATAATACTTTTTTATCGAGTATTTATCTTAAGCGATGGATTGCTTGCTGTAACGAAATAATTGTTGTAGGCACGTATATTGGGATCACAATACAATAAGAGTGTAGCCATCACGTTTGAACATTAGTGAGCCGAAGAAGACATAACCGCTGTCACACAAACGGAAAAAAGATGAGCGGTTAGCCGTTTACAGCGATATGAAGTTGCACACGCTACGTACACTTTACGTTGGTGAACCTTAGCTGCTGCTTATAATCGTGTACGTTACGATTTAGCACGATCGGGGCCCAGGTGGTCCCTCTGATTTCAACACATACTTAAAAAAAGTAGTACCTATAGAACTACTCTATCGATGCATTGTCTCCCTTAGCACGGTGATTCAGCATATCAAAAATAATAAATTAGACTGCCTACTTTTCAACATAAAATATGTTAAGTTTTATGTACTTATCTATAATTACACCGGTATAATTACATCTTTAAAATCAAAAATAGTACAAAGTACTAAACGAGCTCATTCATAAGTAGAAAATTTATGTTAAAATGTTGAGCACAATGTTGTTAATAAATGTATATTTAACATAAATTGCAACCGCTGCTGTAGTTTCGAAACAATTTGCATACAAACATGCAAATCTGTTGACAAACTAGGATTAAAACTGATAAAGCCACTTCTAAACCGACGTGGTTTAAGATCTTTAGTAACTTAACATGGTACTGTCATCGTGACAAAATGATGATTTATTTTTTATTTGAGTAATAAGCCAATGATCCACTTGATGTTAAAAAAAAAAATATTCACGGACATTTCACACATCACGCTCTAGTCCCAAACTAAGTAAAGTTTGTACTATGGCAAACTAGATTACTGATACATACACTTAAATACATCTGAATTTTATATACATAAAACAGAATATTTACTAACACTGAAACACAAAACAAACATCAGCGTTCATTACAAAAAAGTTTGTTCAGGGTGGGTCGAACCCACGACCTACATGAAAGACAGAGCTAATACCAACTGAACTGTGACGCATATCCTATTAAGAAATAACCTTTGCTTTGTCTATTACTGCGTTGATTCTCTACAAAAGTCATTATAGTCTCATTAGTAGTAGTAGTAGTACTTCCCGGACAATGTTTTTCAAAAATGCATTATAAAAATAACAACAATTTTAACAATAATATTTTTAAACAGTTCTTCTTCTTCGTGTCAATGAACACAACAAAAATTTTAGACGCAGTTCATGTAGAACTTTGCCACATTTATTCCCCTGTCTGCACTATTGATGAGGTCATCCCTTGTGCAGGTATTAGGGCACAAGGAGCAAACGAGCATGTGGGACATAGATTGTATGGGGGCCCCACAGTCACATTGGCTCAGAGAAGAATCACGATAGCCCCACTTACACATAATAAACAGTTAAGTAACAGTAACCCATTTTATTTATTTATATATTTTTAAAATCTAATTCATTTTCAGAATCGCCTTTTTCGTTTCCTTTTTATTTTTAGAAACAATCTTGTTAGAATTCGCAAATTTCTTGTAAATATTTAGTAAATTTTTGTAAATACATATTTAGAAAACAACGTTCAGGGACGTCAATCTCTCATTCAATTTGCGACGGCTAGCATTTGCTTTTAGATTCACCACGAAAAACGACGGACAAAAATATTATCCCTCAATTTGAGTTACATTGCGCGGCGAGTAGGGGAAAATCATCTGAAGTATTCACGGCGCGTAAAGTGGGCGCGCAATGTAAGTTAAAGTTTGCGGAAAATCTTTTGTGGTAAGTTTTGTGGAATAGGGTTAGCGCTGTGCGGAGTTTTATTTTTCATCTCGCACACGAGATATTCTCGAGGCGGTCCCTGAGGCAAGCTATTCAGATAGAGATAGGCCCTGTTCCCACTACGCCGGACCGGCAGATCTGCCGGAAACCGGACACCGGACAGAGTGTTCACATTACATCGGATCCCGGAAGAAATTCAGACAGTCAACACCTCAGTTGAATTTGGACGTAATTAAAGTTTCTGCTTGAATATCCATGCTAAACGTCTACTTTTACCAGAAAATGCGAGCCGAATGACGTGAGTGGAACACAGGCGGGGCGAGGGGAGCACGAGCGGGGCGAGCGGGGGACAGATACCGGCACAAACTCGTTCACATTACTCCGGGCCCGGTCGTTCTACCGGCAATTCGTAGTGACAAAACGCTCGGTAAAAATGCCGGGCTCGGCAAAAATGCCGGACCCGGGATAATGTGAATAGCTTCATATAAATTGTACAGCCACTAGCCCTTCCGGCAGATTTACCGGCGCGGCAGATCTGCCGGTCCGGCGTAGTGGGAACAGGGCCATAGGCGACACTGAAACGCACGGAAATATGCTCTACTTGCAAATCACACTAAAATGAAAAAAAAATAGAAAAAAAAATGGTTGTCTGTAAAGTCGGTTTACTGACGATAGTTGAACGTGACAACGTCACTTCATGGAACGCCTCAGAACGCCTCAGAACGCCTCATGAGTCATGTTTTTTCGTGCGTGCAGCCGGCTCTATCGAATTATAAGACGTTGTCACGTCAAAAGAAATAAATAAGTACAGGAAACACGGCAAAAATATAATTTCTGTATAAAAAAAAATCAATAGATGCCAATGTATCAAATTATTAATAAAAATTTTCAAATTTTTAGTTTCTTGCCCGTTCTTCTAGGCTCTGGTCACATAGTAATGGCAGCTAGAATTACCTAGTATATAAGATGATTCTTAATTATCTTTATGATTATACTAAATACAGTTGAATGATTTTTTAATACTTAGAACAAAAATATTTTTAAAGTTTATAGTAGAGTACCTTTCAGAGCGTTTCGTTCACACCTCACCTCTTGACTTTAATACGTCGTTGAATATTATTCAGGCTTCGTCTAGGTCAACGTTAAAGCATGCACTATGCATGTACACCGGCTAAGAGATGCTGAAGTCACTGCCTAAGTATAGTTCAAGTAAAGTAAATATATATAAATAATATTTATAATGCTGGACAATCCACACAACATCATCTAGCCCCAAGCTAAGCAGAGCTTATGTTATGGGTACTAGAAGACTGACATAGATACTTAATGCAATACATTATATAGATAGATATTTTGTATCATACATATAAAATACCCAGAACACCCGGAATAAGTATTTGCAGTATTAGTAGCATCGACACGAAAAGAAGAAGAAGTATTTGCAGATCATACAAACATTTATCCCAAGGCGGGAATCGAACCCGCAACCTCCGCGTCGCAGGTGGCCCTTCAGCGGAAGGTAATTTTTTTTTATTAATAATAAATAAATAAATATTCACGGACATTTAACACATCACACTCTAGTCCCAAACTAAGCTAAGCTTGTACTATGGGAACTAAATTGCTGATAGACTACGTATATACTTTATTTTTTGTAAATAAATACACCCTACACAGAATAAATATATATGCTTATCACACTTATTGCTCTGGGTGAGCATCGAACCCACGACCCACAGCATGGAAGGCAGAGCAACAACCAACTGAGCTGTGACGCCTGTCAAATAAAACTTAAAAAAAAACTGTAATAAAACTTGTTACGTCAGGTCATATCAAAAGATTTAAAATATTTTGACTGTAGACTTATTATACTGTATTACCACTATACTGTGGCACATAATGTAGGAACGCGATGTGGTTTCCTTACCTGAGTAAGTGAAGTGATATATAACATAGTATAGATCAATTTACCTTGTAAGTATGTGATCTATGGATCACATACTTTTACACTTAATACCTAAGTGACGCTTGCCAACTTACGGCCGGTTTCTCGAACGATGATCAACGAAAAAATCATATAATTACTATGTGTCAAACTCGGATCAATCGTGATTTGGGTTTCCAGAAACCGGCCGTTAATTTCTTAAAAGCTTTCGATCTATCTTATAAAAGTTAGCGCAAACTTGAAGTACTGATTACCATACGTAATGATGACTTAAAGTCAACGCTAACTTTTTATAAGTTAGCGTTTGCATTTATTTCATAAATATTTTGACATTAATAAATATTCACGGACATTTCACACATCACGCTCTAGTCCTAGTCGTAAACTAAATAGTACTTTGTACTATAGGAACTAGTTTCCTGATAGAATACTTACATACATACATAAAATACATACTAACACCCACATACAATAAATGTTTGTGTGATGAACATAATTTTTTGTACGGTGTATGGATGTTTCTATGTATTCTACTTATGTATTTACAAAAAAAATGTATATAAGTATAGTTCAGCATTCTAGTTCCTTTAGTACAAGCTTTGCTTAGTTTGGGACTAGAGCACGATGTGTGAAATGTCCGTGAATATTTATTTATTTGTCAATTGTTGCACTGTATACCATGTTCTGAATAAACTTTATTTTAATATTTTTTTAAATATTTCTGCTTTTAAAAAGACAGTGTAACTCCTCGTGGTGTAACATCTTAGAGTACGTATTTTACCAAATTGTCATATTTGTTCCTGCTGACCCACTAAAAGTTGTGGTATACCATGAGTTATGTTACCACTTCTCTGGCTAAGCGCCAATTATATGGGTTGTTTGTAAGGTAACATTTGGACATAATAAACTGGGTTTATTGTGAGAAACTAGGCCAGGGCCCGTATCCTAACCTCTCAAAACCTGCCAGATTTTAAATCATGTACAGTTTCTATAGGAACTCGGTATTCTGTGGCATTTCTTGTAGGCTGATGTCTCAACGTTTTTATATAGATAGGATTTAATACAGCTCAGTCACATCAGTCCACAAGTATCAAATAAATAATGCTGGACAATCCACACAACATCATCAAGCCCCAAGCTAAGCAGAGCTTGTGTTATGGGTACTAGAAGACTGACATACTTAATACAATACATTACATAGATATTTTTTATTATACATATGTAATACCCAGAACACCAGAATAAATATTTGCAGATCTTACAAACATTTATCCCAAGGCGGGAAACGAACCCGCAATGTTTTTTGTTAGATGATTACTATCACAAAAAGTCCTACTACAAAAAATATGTATAATTTGTTTGCTGTACCCGTATGAAAGTTCAACACAAACAAAGCTGCGGGAAAACAGTAGTAAACTAGACCCTTACAGCTCCCTCATGAAATTGTAACAAAAACATGTAACATTTTAAAATGTATATTAGTTTTCAGAAAACTCGGATGGAAACCATCCTTGTAAATAACGACATAATGGGCAATGTAAGGTGCTGCTTTTGACGGCATAGTATTTAGATAACACTATATTAATAGACTTTTGTGTGAAATGCACTGAAACTTCAGTACTTAATTTAGTTTAATTGTAATTCTTTGTAAGAAGGATCATATAAAAAAACGGTAGGAACCAGGCCGTAAGTTTCTTGTCCGTTCTTCTAGGCTCTGGTCGCGTGGAACTGGCACCTAGAATCACCTAGTATGTAAGACGATTCTAAATGATCCTTGTGATTTTACTGAATAAAGTATCTAATTTTTGACTTTGACTTTGACTTTTGACATGTGAAATGTCCATGAATACATATTTATTTATCAGTTAGTATTAAATTTGCTTTTCGTGCTATAATTTATGTTATATTATTTGAAATATCAAATTATATTTTTTTAATTGATTCATACAACACCATGCAGTACCAAATTAAGCATTTATCAACAGCTTTTTTTCCTTGGCTTGTGACCAATTGTCACAGTTTTGATAATATTCGATTATTTTATCTAAAACTATTATTAAAACTTTTTTATGGTTTGTGTAGTCACACAAATCATACTATCAGAATTCTGAAATTGTAGTTTATTAATTTTATCTACTTTTAACTCCACAATTAAGTCCTCTTAACGCACAAAAGTTAGTTAAAAGAAAACGCTTATAAGCTCGCCTCATTAGTAGGTATTGTTTTATACACAATAATGAAGTATATTTTAATTTAAAATAAAATTTCCGATTACTTTGTGAAAACTTGTCAAAAGATACACAATAACTTGCCAGTACCAATAACAAATGCAGAATACCCAGCATTTTTATATGTTTAGTGTATTTATTTGTATTTGCACCACGTTTACTTTTACGATTGTATATAGAGAAGCAACAGAGAATTTTCTCATACAGTTCTAATAATATAAGGCGAAAGTTTGTATGTATGTATGTGTTTGATACTTTCATGCAAAAACTTTTGAATGGATTTTGATGAAACTTTATAGTTATGTAGTTTATACATAAAAAAGCTTTATTAAACGAATTGTGTTACTATTATAATATAATAGAACCACATCGGTATACTTATATAATAAATATGTACATAAAAAATATTCACGGACATTTCACACATCACACTCTAGTCCCAAACTAAGCAAAGCTTGTACCATGGGAACTAGATTGCTGATTTTTTTTATACTGTAGTTAAATAATTATTAAGATACATTATAATATGATAAGTGAATCTATCGCTGAAATTATATGTAAATGATTTGGCGACGAGCTGCGATCTAGAGGCTTGCCTGCAAATTCATTCTGTGAACGTACATATTGTACCATGTTTTTATGGTATTGTGTCTTGCCCACCATGACTTAGGGTGACATGGACGCTCGACACTAGATGTTTACAGATTTGAGAGTTATTTAATATAAATAATGCGGTTCGATTCCCACTAAATAATTGTAATTCTTTGTAAAAAGGATCATAAAAAAACTGTAGGAACCAGGCCGTAAGTTTTTTGCCCGTTCTTCTAGGCTCTGGTCGCGTGGAACTGGCACCTAGAATCACCTAGTATGTAAGACGATTCTAAATGATCTGCGTGATTTTATTGAATAAAGAAATATTTGATTTTTGACTTTTGAAGGAAAACATTGATATAAATTCAGTGTTTTAATGTAACAATATTCATAAGATAATAAATGAGTCTAGATTATAATCAAGACCCTACGTGTAGGTATAGAGTATCTGGCCGAATAATATAGTAAAATATTGCACTGAAAAACTGCCTTTTAAAATATACTACTTATGTGGCAATTCTGAGGGACATTATTTTTTGTCGTGGCCCACGCTCTATTTACCCTTTTCTAATTTTTAAGCTATTGCACAGATTTTATCGCGGGCCTTGAGCGTGGAGCCCGAATCCAAAAATTCCGTAACTAAAATAACCTAACACTGCGCATGCGTAATCCAGCAAAAAATGCTATGCAATAGCTTTACCGCGGCAGTCCCCGAGTACCACACGTTTATTTTTTTTATCTAATCTAATATAACTATACATTAACCCCCTATCTTATAAAAAGTTAGCGTTGACTTTAAGTCATCATTACGTATGGTAAACAATACTTCAAGTTTGCGCTATCTTTTTATAAGTTAGACCGCTAGTGTGTACGTGCACAAAGCTTCAGCTCGGATCGATATTGCAACAGCTGTTACCCTCTGATATAACGATATACGTATCTATGTCTGTACAGCACTATTACACAAAATTAAAGTAACTAGCCTTAGTTTAGTGGTTAGAAAGTAGTTTAGTAGTGGGTTCGAATTATATAGGATATACGAATAAATTAAATAAATAATGCTGAAATACACACATCATCTAGCCCCAAGCTAAGCAGAGCTTGTGCTATGGGTATTATACGACTGACATACTTAATACAATACATAACATAGATATTTTTTTATTATAAAAATACTATACCCAGAACACCCGAAATAAATATTTGCAGATCGTTCAAACATTTATCCCAAGGCGGGAATCGAACCCGCAACCTCCGCGTTGCAGGTGAAACTTCGCCCGCCGCGCCACATTGGTCAGATTGTCACGTATTTTTTAAGTATAATAAAAAATATCTATGTAATGTATTGCATTAAGTATGTCAGTCTTCTAGTACCCATAACACAAGCTCTGCTTAGCTTGGGGCTAGATGATGTGTGGATTGTCCAGGATTATTTATTTTACCAATTTAATAATAATAGTGTGATATAAAATAGTAAAAAAACATATATTTAGAACAAGCTCATGTTCACGTTGTGTTCATTTATGCTGTTAGCGACGCGAATTAGTTATAAGTATTTCACTAAAATATAATATTTGCCTAGGTGTACCTACCTATTTAAATTGCAATGTTTGTGCATCCTAGAACCTGTTAAGGTGCGAGAGGGGTGCGCGGGCGCGCGGGGTAGCTTTGAAATATGGTTCAAAAAGCTGCACTAACTAGTCACAAATTAACCGTCGATAATACGAGTCCCGCGCATGGCTCACGCGCCTTCGCAGCATTTAGTTTTTTCTTTTACCGCGAATATAAGTTCATTTAAAGTTTAAATCTTCGTTTGATTTGCTTCCTCTTCTTGCTAGGCCTAGGACCGCTTACATTGGTCCTATCAAGCCGGATCTTAATGTTCCAAACGCCTCCTAGCAAAAAGATGGTTAGCACGCGCAGTACGTCGCGTCACGAAAGTCAAGTGAAGGACAAAGTGCAACCGCAGACCAAAACGGAACCCAGTGAAGTGAATTTAAAAGTTATGGATGCAGTGAAACCTGGAACTAGTGCTGAATGTTTAAAATTAGACAAACAAATACTTACCGTTCCGTCCCAGACCTCTAAATCATTCAAAACTCGAAAATCTTCATCTTCATCATCTGCGATTCTGGCACAAAAGAAAAAGCTCGAAATGGAAGCTGCAAAGGAAAAAGCTCGTATTCAGTTGGAATTAATCGACAAAAAATTAGCGGCTGATTTAGCAGCCGTGGAACTTCAATACAGTCCGCACGCATCGGAGTTAGATAGTCAAGGTGACGGCAAGGACATCGAGCAGTGGCTCGAGCGCAGCCAGCAGGAACTGGAGAAGCAGAAGGTCAACGATCATGGTACACAAAAAGGCCCCCTGTTTCCGCCGCCGGATGTCGACGGCACTTACGGTCCAGTTCAGCAGTTGGCCAGCGCACTGAGGGACTTGGTTGCATCTACTGCATCCACCAGCCACAACGCCCACCTACTTAGCCGCATGAGTACACCAAAAGAACTTCCTTTATTTTTTGGTGATCCAATGGAATGGCTATCGTTCAAAAATGCATATGAAGAATCTACTAAAATATGCAACTTTAGTGAAAAAGAAAATTTGTGGAGGTTACGCAAATGTTTACGTGGCTCCGCTAAAGAAGCAGTGTCAGCGCTGCTGATTAGCACTACATCGCCCGACGTCGTAATTTCTACTCTCGAGCTACAGTATGGAAACCCGGACGTTATTATATCAAGAATATTAAATGACGTCAAAAAGCTCAACCCATTACCACAAGACTACTATAAGGACATAGTTACATTTTCTATAAAAATAAAAAACTATGTGGCATCGGTACGTGAACTAAAACGTGAAGAGTACCTCCACGGCGTTGGAGTAGTAAATATAGTGCTCACTAAATTACCTACCGTGCTATTGTCTAAGTGGGCCGATTACAGTTACCCGCTTATAACTGAGCGTAAGAAGGCTAGACTAGTTATACTATCGGAATTTTTAAGCGCAGAAGCTATAAAGATATCTACATGCAGCGCTAGCCTAATTAACGTACGATGGTACAATAAACGTAAATACAGTGAAAATAATTATTATTCTCAAAATGAAACTGTTTTAGTGCAAAATGAACAGAGTGAACATAAGTGCCGTTTTTGTCGTGAATCACCACACAAACTGATAAACTGTAAAAAGTTTAAAAAGTCATTACGCAAGGACCGCTGGTCATTCGTAAAGCGCGTAGGTATTTGTTTCAAGTGCCTACTATCTCAGCACGATCGACAAACATGTTCCGCCGCCGCCTGTGACGTAGACGGGTGCGGCGAGCTGCACCACCGCCTGCTGCATTACCCCACGAGCGCGCGGCAAGGCACCGGTACTGCCGGCACCAGCGAGGCCGCGGTCACACCGCCGACACTACCTACAGAGACTGAAACCCAACTGGTAAATATTAATCATGTAAATACCACTCAGAACTGTTCGGTGTTATTAAAAGTGGTACCAATAGTGATTAACGGACCTAACGGTAATTTCAAGTGTAGTGCCCTGCTAGACGATGGTTCCACCGTGTCTATGATCAGTGCGGGACTAGCGACGCGCGCGGGTTTGCGCGGCCGCAAGCTTTCGATGCGAGTGCGCGGTGCAATGAACAATACAGAACTATTGTGTGACACTGAACTATTGGACTTAACTTTATCTAATAAACAAGGTGATAAATATAAAATCAGTGTACGAAGTGTCAATGAACTAAGCTTGCCTAAACAGGATTTAACTTTAGTGAAGTGTGAGAACTATGAGTATTTACACAAACTTAGTGGTGAACTGTGTTCCGGTCTCACCAAACCGGAAGTGCTGATTGGACAGGACAATTATCATTTACTGTTGCCTTTAGAAGCGACAGTGGGTGGAGCGCGCGAGCCGTGCGCCACCCGCACGCCGCTGGGCTGGTGCCTGCACGGCACGGTGCCGCACGCACGTGCCCAGGCGCACGAGAATCATTCCACGCTTCTTTTGAGCACCGACAAGGTCAGTTCTTTCCATGATCCCGTAAATGATGACATCTATACGAAATGGCTAAAAAGAAATTGTTTATTCATCATCATCATCATCATCAACCTATACTAGTCCACTGCTGGACGTAGGTCTCTCCCAAGACGCGCCACTGAGCCCGGTCTTTGGCCCTTCTCATCCAGTGTTTGCCAGCTACACTCCGCAGATCGTCGCTCCATCTCGCCGGAGGGCGTCCTACACTACGCTTGCCTAAACGTGGTCTCCACTCTAGTATCCGTTTGCTCCAACGGTTGTCGGTTCTTCGGCAAACATGGCCGGCCCACTGCCACTTCAGCTTGCTAATTCTTTGAGCTATGTCGAACACCTTGGTTTTCTGACGAATCACTTCGTTCCAGATTCTATCTCTTAAGGTAATTCCGAGCATAGCTCTCTCCATAGCACGCTGAGCGACTTTCAGCTTGTGGACCAACCCTACTGTCAGTGTCCACGTTTCAGCAGCATAGGTCATAACGGGTAGGACGCGAATTGTTTATTAAAAACTATAAATGCAATTAAATTACCGAGATACTACCCAGCTGCTACAACAATCGTGAACGAAATGGAAAGTGAAACTTATCTGCCGTCCCTGTCGCACCTCAAGCAAACAACTATAGAATGTGCTACGCTCGTAGCGGATCGAAATAGTGCTACGACGTCTACGAATGCTACGCTGCCTTCTATACCTAAAGCGATCCCAAATAGAACTGGTTATATGAACCTACAGATGCATATATTTTGCGATGCGTCTACAAAAGCGTTCTGCGCGGTCGCCTACTGGAGGTGGCTAGATAACCGGTTTCAGACGCGCGTAGCATTTATTGCTAGCAAATGCCGTGTGGCGGGAACTAAACCAATAACAGTACCGCGCTTAGAATTACAAGCTGCTGTGTTGGCGGCTAGACTGGCCGATACGATTACGAAAGAACACACGATGAGCGCTGAACAACGAGTATTTTGGAGCGATTCTACTACTGTACTACAATGGATTCGAAATAATTCTCGCAATTACAAAACTTATGTAGCAAATCGATTGGGAGAAATAGATGAACTCACGTGCTTAAATGAATGGCGATATGTGCCGACTAAACTGAACGTCGCCGATATCGCTACGAGAGAAAGTTACGACTGCTCGATTTTACAAAAAGAGTGGTTGCACGGGCCCGCATTTTTGCAAGAAAAATGTGAACAATGGCCGCTGGATGTTCTTGCACCTGTGGATAAAGAATCACAATTAGAAGTTGTAAATGTCGTAAACATACAAAATTATGACTTACCTGTACCAGAACCTACCAAGTTTTCTTCGTGGCTGCGTTTACTTCGAGCAACGTCGCGAGTACTTACCTTCGTTGAATAGGGACTTGACGCCGTGAACCAGAAGTTTGGGCCGAAACAGCTTACCTACAATCTAAATGATGACGTCATGGAAAAAGCCGAGCGTCTACTACTACGATACTCGCAAAATCAGTCATTTAGCGATGAAATTGCACTGCTGAGAAGTTCTTCGGACCTACCTACTACGAGTAAACTACTTACCTTGTCACCTTACCTGGACGATCACGGAGTGCTGCGCGCTGCTGGCTGGATCGACGCCGCCGCCGACGTGCTGCCCGACGTGAAGAGACCTGCAATCTTAGATGGACAAAATTATATAACTCGTCTAATAGTAAGACACTACCACGTGAATGCTGCACATGGAAACCAAGAGATGGTAGTAAATGAAATTACGCTTACTACCGATTCCTTCATGATGGCGCTGCGCCGCATGGCCGCGCGGCGAGGATGGCCGCAGCAGCTCTTCTCCGACAACGGCACCAATCTTCGAGGAGCACACGCCGAGCTGAAAAAGTCTATACAGGACTTAGATGAGGACGATCTGACGACCAAGGCTTCGAATCATGGCACTAAATGGACATTCATACCGCCTGCGAGCCCACACTGGGGCGGGGCCACACTGGGGGAGCGCCTCATCCGCAGCGTCAAGACGTCACTTCGGGTTGTACTCACAGAGAGATCGCCGCGAGATGAAGTACTGAGCACGCTACTGGCTGAAATAGAGAACATCGTTAATAGTCGACCGCTGACCCATGTGTCTGTGGAACCTGGAAGTGTCGAAACCCTGACACCTAAACACTTTTTACTCGGGACGTCTTCCGATACACCGCAGATAGGTAAATTTGATGATTCTGACCTGTACCTGAGGAAACAATGGCGAATCTCACAGCGACTAGCGGATATGTTCTGGAACAGATGGGTGAAGGAGGTTCTGCCTGACCTGTTACCTAGAAAAAAATGGAACCAGGAACAAAGACCCCTGCAAGTGGGTGATCTGGTTTATTTGGTTGACCCAAATGGGCCCAGGAATAAGTGGCCGAAGGGTTTAGTACAAGAAGTATGCCCTGGAAAAGATAAAAGAATTATGTCTTTTCCAGGGCGGGTTATGGCGGGTATGACTGTAAAGGCTGGTAAGAATTTAATATTGAAGGACCATAAAAATATTTATTAAAACGCTGTAAAATTTGGAGTAGATGGAAAATGGATCTTGCTCGTATTAAGGTAGATAAGTAAGTCTATCACCTACCTCACACTTCCACACGACGCTCCTTCACGAGGCCTAGCACAGCAATCCTGGTGATGGGGGTGGAGTACAGCAAGGCCCAAAATGTTCCAACTAAATCCACACAGCTTTAAACTGCACGGCAGTGTCAAAATCAGCTTAACTTGATTTACGAAAGTTTCTCACAAAATGAAGAGAACGCGACCGATATGGAGTAGTCACGCAAGCCAACTGGTGCTGCGCTCGCGCAGGGGGCGGCGCGCATCAGCCCGCGATCCACAACGACGGTAGATGTGAAAAGCGGATGACAAACATTTACATATCTACCCTTTAATGAGCAAAGATCCAACATACCCCACACCGAAATTAGCATGATAATTTCAGTTAAAAATAATAATTTAAAGTTGCAAGAGGTAGTAAGAACAATGCCTAATGAGGCAGAATGCTATTATAGGTTATAAGTTAAAATATAATTAGGAAAATTTAAGTTAAGTTAATTTAAAATTAAAGAATGAGTATTTGATTTTATTTAATTAAAATAAGGTAAAGGACAGACCTTATTAACAGGTCGTTTAACTATTCCTCTTTGCGTCCTCAGAGTAACGACGCGAACGATTTTATCAGGGCCCTCATGGAGACGCTCTACTCGGGCCCGGACCCAGTTAAGTGAACGAATTAGTTCAGATTTGATGAGAACCAAGTCACCGATTTTAATGTTAGGAGGCGAGATGAACCACTTTGCTCTTTGCTGCAAGGTATGCAGATAATCGTCAGACCACTTCTTCCAAAACGTTTGGGTGATCTTTTGCATGCACTGCCAACGTGACAGTCGGTTCATAACTACGTCCTCGAGACCGTACTCAGGCACAGCTAGTAAGCTTTGACCTATTAAAAAATGTCCGGGCGATAAGGTTTCAAATTCGTCCGGGTTGCTAGACAACGGGCATAACGGGCGCGAGTTCATCACAGCTTCGACCTTGCAGAAGACTGTGGAAAGCTCCTCAAAAGTGAGTGGCTTGTCACCAACTGCACGAACAAGGTGGCGTTTGGCCGATTTGATACCGGCTTCCCATAGTCCGCCCATCGAAGCCGCAGTGGCCGGAATATTTTTCCATTCAATTGAACGAGAAGCGCAGCCGTCAGCGATTGTTTCGTCATTTTTGTTAAAGAATGTGCAAACCTCTTTTAAGTGTTTTGCGGCGGCGACAAAATTCGTCCCATTGTCTGAATGTAAACAAGTACATAGACCGCGTCGCGCCACAAACCGATCGAGAGTGGCTAGAAAACAATCAGCTGATAAATCGCTCAAGACTTCTATGTGTACAGCCTTTGTCGAAAAACACACAAAAAGGCACATGTAACATTTTACAATTTTAGCGTTACGATGTAAACTCGCCTTTATATAAAACGGCCCACCTAAATCGCAACCAACATGATCGAAAACTTTATTCGGTTTTAGTCTGTCAGCGGGTAACGTACCCATGTATGGTTGGATAGAAGTCGGGTTGCATTTAAAGCACATAATGCATTTGGACAATACACTTCGAATCACACTACGAGCGGATACGATCCAATATCGCTTACACAAAATTCCTTGTAAAGAACGAGGTCCTACATGTAGGTACATTTTATGAAAATGTTCAATTAATAAAGTTGTTATATGACATTTTTTAGGCAATAACAAGGGGTGCTTGCTATTGTAGGGTAGGTCTGCTTGGGAGATCCTACCCCCCACCCTGAGGAAACCACGGGTATCCAAAAAGGGTGACAGTTTTCGCAATGAAGAAACGAATTTATTATTATTAATTAGAGCGATTTCGCTACCAAAGTATGTATTTTGCGTACATTTAATTATAGCGTCGTGCGATGCATTCAACTCGTGAGTTGAAAGCGGACCGACAGAACGGGCACTCTTCGCTAATCTACAATTTTTTGCAAATCGCAAACACCGTGCGAAAATACGTTGCAATTTTATAAACGAAGAGTATTTTTCAAAAAACGTTTCTGAAAAATCGTTCTGTACGTTCTGCGATACACAAGAAAATGTATCTACATTCGACTTGAGTTCTAAAACTTCTGTCTTTTCGCTGACGTAAAAAGTGCTGATTGGCCACTGATGAACGTCATCGGCTAGCCAGGCTGGACCATGTAGCCACTGCTCATAATCAGCTGCAAGCTGAGTAGGCATGGCACCTCGCGAACAAATATCGGCGGCGTTGTTTTCGCTGCGCACGTGATACCAGCTGTTTGACGGAACCACCTCCACTACTTGAGCGACACGACTCGACACAAAAGTTTTAAGTTTGTAGGGAGGAGTCTGTAACCATGCGAGTGCGACACTGGAATCCGTCAAAGCAGTTAACTGAAAGTTTAGGTTTTTAATGTTTTGTTGAACGAACAAAACCAGTTTTGATAACAAAACGGCACCCATAAGCTCGAGTCTAGGGATCGAAAGCGGCTTGATTGGCGCCACTTTACTTTTACTGATAAGCAGTCTAGTCTTCACGGCATTATTTGAATCGACACTGCGTACATAAATGCAGGCCGCATAACCACGGGTCGATGCGTCACAAAATGCAATTAAATGTACCCCGCAGAACTTAGGTATAAGCATATGTCGTTCAATTTTTATTACCGATAGACAAGACAGCGACTCAATAAAAGCCGACCATTTGTCGCGCAAATCAGCTGGAAGATGGTCATCCCAACCCAGGTTGAGTTTCCACAGGTCCTGCATTATACATTTCGCCAGGAATGTACACGGGGATAAAAATCCAACAGGATCAAAAATGCTAGCGAGTATTTTTAGCACAGACCGTTTAGTGTAGGTACCATCCGACAGGTTGTAATCGAATGAAAAACAATCGTCGGTAGGTAGCCACTTCAAACCTAAAACCTTCAGAGATGAACACACGGTGTCGTCATCACTGAAATTTATAGCGACAGCTTGGTCGGCTCCGATCCTAGTGAGCAACTCGGGTGAGTTACTCGCCCATTTGCGAAGATCGAAGCCGCCGAGCTTTAACAGCGCGATGAGCTCGTCCTGTAACGTACAGGCTTCTGTGAGGTCTTGAGTTGACCACAGCAGGTCATCTACGAAAAAACCATGCATGATAATATCCGAAGCTTGAGGATATCGGATACCTTCGTCACGCGCCAGCTGTTGCAACGTGCGAACAGCGACAAAACCGGAAGAGCGCAAACCGTAGGTATTTGTAAGTAGTTCGTAAGTTTTTATTTCATCCGAGGGCGATTCTCTCCAAAGAATGTGCTGATAACAACATTCGGTGGGATCTATTAGTACCATTCGATAAAATTTAGCGATGTCAGCGGTAAAACAAATATCGTACAAACGAAAGTTAAAAATAATTTTTAATATATCGTGATGTAGTTTTCTACCTATAAGTAGTGTATCATTAAGTGACACACCATTCGAAGTAGCCGCTGAGCCATCGAATACCACTCGCATGGGCGTGGTGGTGCTGGATGTTTTTACCACACAGTGGTGTGGAATAATATACCTACTCGGTTCTATACCTACGTACGGTTTCATATGACCTAACTGTTCATACTCGCGCATGAAGTCTACGTAGGGCGCGCGTAACTCGGGCGAGCGAGCGAAACGTCGCTCCAGGTGATGCAACCTACGCACGGCGTGGTTGTACGACTCGCCGAGGGCGGCGCACTTCGGGTCCATTAGGATAGGTGACACATACCTACCGCTATCGTCCCTATAATGACGCTCGGAATAAATATCCTCGGCAAGCTTATCGACTGGGCTCATAGGGTTGTCGCACGGCGATTCTTCTATTTCCCAAAAGGATTTTAATCGTTGGTTAATGGTGTCACTATCATTAGTGTACGACACTAAATTGCAAGACGTTGCAATGTTAGCGACATCATCGGAAGCACACGGTACTTCTATCTTCCCACACAAAACGAACCCGAATACACTACTGAGTGCGGTGGGTAGTGTAGGGCTGACAATTATTTTATTCCCGTCGTAAATGTCCGGAAATACGTCACCTGCTAATATAATGTCTACAGGGGATTTTTTGTAAAACGAAGGATCAGCTAACAAAAGGTTTTTATAATGCATGGAAACTTCTTCGGAAATTTCCACCGTAGGCAAATCGGAAGTCATTTTTTGCAAGATAATAGCATCGATTTTAAACGTGGGATTATCGCAATGTCTCGGTTTAATAATGCATGACGTCATGCCAAAATTCTTGACACTATTTCCGGCTAAACCAAAAATATTAAACGGACATTTTTGTCGCGACAGCCCTAGCCGTTCTAAACAATTTAAAGTTATAAAATTCGATTGAGCGCCTGAGTCGATAAGAACGCGACAAGCTTGCGGATTACCAAACGAATCTATAACATTAACTATTGCCGTACCTAACAAGACCATTAAGTTTCTCGTATTATTATTACCGCTAGAAGAGTGCGATGATTTAGCGTGCAGCGTGTGCGCACCGACAGGCGGAGGCTCTGCGCAGGCGCGCGCGGGGAGGGCGCGGGGCGCAGGACTGCCTTTAGCGTCGAGGTGCAATAATGCATGATGTCGCTGATTACACGTAAAACATCTAAATTCACTATTGCAATCTGCAGTCGAGTGGTTTTGTTTGAGACAGTTGTGGCACAGTTTCAAATGATCAGCACGGCTGACACGTTGCGTAGGAGACAATTCACGGAACTGTACGCAACGAAAAATCATATGATTCTGACCACAATGTGCGCATTCAAAACTTCTCGAATTATTCTTGCTATTAGATTGCGTTTGTGACGAGAATGCTTTTCGAGTATAATTTTCACTCGACCTTTTATTGCCGGTAACAGGTGCAGGATGCCTAATTTGCGGAACAATAGAACTGGAATGCGATTGTGAATGTTCTAAAATCTTAATTTGATTATGCACATGAGACATTAATTGATCATAAGTAGGTATGGTCTTTTGATCGATACTTTGTTCGAATGTTTTTCTTGTTGTAGGATCTAATCCTCTCAATGCTATATGACACAGTACATAGCTAGATAAGTGCTCGATTTTTAATGCATTTATAGCGCGATAAGAATGATCGAAAGTTTCGATAAAGTTATTTAAATTAACTGAAGATTCGTTTTTTAGCACAGGAAAATTAAGCATCTTATCTAGGTATTTACCTACGAGCATCCTATTGTCTTGATATTTATCAAGCAAGGACTGCCACACTACATCGTAATTACTAGAAGTAATCGGCACACTTTTAACGATGCTGAGTGCGGAACCTTTTGTGCATGACAATAAATAATGAAATTTATCAATGCTTGAAATACCAGTTTGATTATGCACCAAAGAGCAAAATGTTTCATAAAACGTTATGAAATTCTCAATATTCCCATCAAAAGTGAACAATTCGAGTTTAGGTAAACGTGGTCGAACGTCGCCATTTTTATCTTTCGTTTCTGCCGTGCCTACGTGACCGCATGGTGGAACGTCCGCCATTTTGGTGGTGTGCTTTGAAACGCACAGCTTTACATGAAAATATAAGTCATCGAAGCTATTCATATCACTATCTGAGAATTGCGTTTCAGGTTTTAAAGTTAATTGCAGTTCAAAGATTTCCATACAAATAGACTCGAATGATTCACGTAGGGAGGTTATCTCTGAGGCACGCAATAGGAACATGTCCTTGACAGAAGGATTATTTTCAATTTTAGAGGACAAATCGTACACTTGTTGCAATTGCGAATAAAAACGTTGCTTTTTAGCAAGGTTTTTATTTATGATACGCATTGTATCTAATTCCTTTTTAGTAGGAATCGGAGGAGTTTCAGATTGAGACATTTTACGTTTATTTAAATCAATTTAGTTTAATGAAATTTATTTTTAATTTAATTTTAATTTAATTTAAATCCGGCTCGAGGGCCAAAATGGCGGGTATGACTGTAAAGGCTGGTAAGAATTTAATATTGAAGGACCATAAAAATATTTATTAAAACGCTGTAAAATTTGGAGTAGATGGAAAATGGATCTTGCTCGTATTAAGGTAGATAAGTAAGTCTATCACCTACCTCACACTTCCACACGACGCTCCTTCACGAGGCCTAGCACAGCAATCCTGGTGATGGGGGTGGAGTACAGCAAGGCCCAAAATGTTCCAACTAAATCCACACAGCTTTAAACTGCACGGCAGTGTCAAAATCAGCTTAACTTGATTTACGAAAGTTTCTCACAAAATGAAGAGAACGCGACCGATATGGAGTAGTCACGCAAGCCAACTGGTGCTGCGCTCGCGCAGGGGGCGGCGCGCATCAGCCCGCGATCCACAACGACGGTAGATGTGAAAAGCGGATGACAAACATTTACATATCTACCCTTTAATGAGCAAAGATCCAACAGAATGATAAAAATAAAAACAATGAACGGAGTACTTACCCGATCAGCTGCACGCGTCGCACGGATCCCGTTGGCTGATGAGTGTTGCTAGCAACACTGGGGTGGGGCGTGTTAGCGACGCGAATTAGTTATAAGTATTTCACTAAAATATAATGTTTGCCTAGGTGTACCTACCTATTTAAATTGCAATGTTTGTGCATCCTAGAACCTGTTAAGGTGCGAGAGGGGTGCGCGGGCGCGCGGGGTAGCTTTGAAATATGGTTCAAAAGCTGCACTAACTAGTCACAAATTAACCGTCGATATAATACGAGTCCCGCGCATGGCTCACGCGCCTTCGCAGTACTTAGTTTTTTCTTTTAACGCGAATATAAGTTCATTTTTAAAGTTTAAATCTTCGTTTGATTTGCTTCCTCTTCTTGCTAGGCCTAGGACCGCTTACAGTCCCCGAGACGATCAAGTGCACTTGACAAGTCTCACGTTATTGACGATTTCACTTGACGAGGGACTTGACGCGAATTGAAGGTGCCATTAAGTTTACGACGCAGTCGTTCGCCATTTGCCCGCGAAAGTGGTCGTCGCAAAAATGTATAATGGTTTCCAACGCAGACAAGGCATTCCTTGCTATAACTCTATCACAAAAAACTACTAAGTATGACTACGACGACTAACTCCCTATCCTATCATATAAAAAGTTAGCGTTGACTTTATTTATTTATTTATTTATTAGATAGATCACCAACATAGTGCACATCATTACAGCCACAAAAATAATAATAATAGGTTAAAAAAGAATTAAGTCAAATGCCACCACAATTATAGGCGAAGACTGCATGCTTTAGTTTGAGTTTGAACGAGTAACAGCAAAAAAACACTTAAAAATAACTTAATTTTACAAGAAAAAACATCATTACGTATGGTAATCAGTATTTCAAGTCTTCGCTAACTTTTTATAAGATTATTATTAGTCGTCGTACTGTATGACTTTAGATTACAATTATTAAATTATATATGGACCTGTTTCTGAAATAAAGACATTTTATTTACTTATTTATTTTTTAAAAAAGAGGCGATGGTGTAAGGAATGTTATAAAATGAGATATCGATTCACGCATGAACATTTGCAAAGAACTCTTCAAGCAACTGAGCCGGACGATTATAAAACGTAACGTCTCGGCCCGGTTCGTCGTCCGCCATCTTCGATGTTCCGGCCGCAAATGAATAAAAACTTGTCAAGTCGCGTCAATTCGCGTCAATTCGCATCAAACGCAAGATACTTCAAGTGCCGTCAATTAAAATTTCTATCAAGTCGGTCAAGTCCGTAGATTATTGACGGGACTTGTCAAGTCAACGCTGTAAACGATCAATATTCACTTCCATCACGTGCACTTGATCGTCTCGGGGACCCATAATGATGTGTGGGGATGTTACGTCAAACAATTCAGGCTACGCTTCGTAGCACGAGCTACGGTGCTACAACTTTCGTAGAGCCTCTACGAGCTTTATGTATGTAGGTACTTATTTTCTTCGAAGAAAATGTTTGTTAATAAAAATATCGAAAATTTAATGGTTATTTTTTTTCGATTAATATGTAATTTATAAATAAGTTGAATAGATCTTTTCTTGTATTGTTATGATATATAATATAACCTGATTTTAGTACTTAAAATGCTAGAAAAAATTGTGTAAGTACGTACGTTTTCTAAAAACATTATTGTTTTATCAAAATTCTTATAAATCCTCAAGTAATATCAAGATCATGTACAATCTTTTAAAAAAAATACTTTTAATAACTTCCATATTAATTTAAATAAATTAAAAATATTTACAAAACACAACAGAAACCGCTAAATATCTAACAACGGTTGAACACAAATATCGTAACTTTGTCTATAACGCGAACAATAAACAATGTCATACAAACTATTCGTAAACCTGTGGTCAATGGGCTTTTACTAGTGATGGGCATAATAAATAAATAATAATGGGGCGCGCAGTTTTTGAGCTTTATAAAGTTATAGACAAAGTTACGATATTTGTGTTCAACCGTTGTTAGAAACATGCACTCACAAAATAACATAATCTTTTCTGTTTATAATATTATTATTACTAGCTGTCCCGTGCCCATTTCGTTGGGCATAATTCGACCGTTTTTTCTCCGTTTCACTTTGCAAAACGGATTAACACGTAAAATTTTTTTATATAACTTAGGACACTCAGCAAGAATGTGACTTTCTATTGGTGAAATAATTTTTAAAATCGGTTCAGTAGATCTTGAGATTACCCCTTACAATTTAACAAACACACAAACTTTACTTTTTTATAATATTTCGGGTCAGCTAGTACAAGATATTCGCACAGTCTGCGGTTCTTACCGTTAAACCAATGGTAGGTATATATATTTTTGAAATAATCAAAACAGTTTTACGGATACGGAACCGGCAGCACATCACTATAAACTATTAATTGAAAAGTTACGAGCTTTGAAGTACTTACTTTAACGGTTTGTGACTTTAGTTTGAAACTAGTAAAAAAATACCTATTAGTAGACTTTTACATAAAATAAATTAAATACGAATTTGTTATGTATCCTGTTTTAAAAACAGTGAAAATGAACTAGATTACTTTTAATTAGTTATTTAATTATGTGTACTAGTTTAACAATCATGTTTATAATATAATTTATTAATAATTTATGCTGTCCAAATACAAAAGTTAATTTTATAAAAGTCTTCGCCAAATCTTTCTAACTCTTACATTTCATTTTCTACTTTCAGTGCAAGAAGACCAACAATTTACTACAATTTAATATAATTATATATATCCAAGGCACTTACTGCAAGACTCCATTTTCGTCGCAAAGTGGGCGACATCTTTGAATTAATTTTCTATGTCACCGCTCGCCTTAATTGCGTCTGTCATCATAAATTTAAGAGCCATTTTACGATTCGGCACATCCATGCGATGAAATTGATAGCTTAATTTATTTTTTAAACATTACTTAAGGAATAATCATCATCATCTTCTTACCCATGTACCTATGTGAGGCCCGATTGCGCTAATTTTCCAACTGCATACGATGCTGCTCCACATACGATATATTTATTATTATTTATTTATTACACATTCATTTCTAACACTCTTCTTGTAATATGGCTATCTTTCCTCCGCATGACATGTCCATACCACGCTAACCTACTACTCTTCAACTTCTTTTACTTATACATAGAATAATCATATCATATATCATATTGACGCTTGAAAATGTAATTTTAAAAATAAAAACTTGACAATTGAATTATTGGAAAATTATAAATTCTCGCGGAAGTAAAATATGAATAAAAAAAATTATTTATTCAATAATTAATCAACAGATAATATTTGCATAAATAAATAGGAAAACTAAAACGTAATTCATGTATGTGATGCCCGCGGTGTAGTTGGGTATGTGATGCCCGCGGTGTAGTTGGGTATGTGATGCCCGCGGTGTAGTTGGGTATGTGATGCCCGCGGTGTAGTTGGGTATGTGATGCCCGCGGTGTAGTTGGGTATGTGATGCCCGCGGTGTAGTTGGGTATGTGGTGCCCGCGGTGTAGTTGGGTATGTGGTGCCCGCGGTGTACTAGGGTATGTGGTGCCCGCGGTGTACTAGGGTATGTGGTGCCCGCGGTGTACTAGGGTATGTGATGCCCACGGTGTAGTTGGGTATGTGGTGCCCGCGGTGTACTAGGGTATGTGGTGCCCGCGGTGAACTAGGGTATGTGATGCCCACGGTGTAGTTGGGTATGTGGTGCCCGCGGTGTACTAGGGTATGTGATGCCCGCGGTGTACTAGGGTATGTGATGCCCGCGGTATAGTTGGGTATGTGGTGCCCGCGGTGTACTAGGGTATGTGGTGCCCGCGGTGTACTAAGGTATGTGATGCCCACGGTGTACTAGGGTATGTGGTGCCCGCGGTGTACTAGGGTATGTAATGCCCACGGTGTAGTTGGGTATGTGGTGCCCGCGGTGTACTAGGGTATGTGATGCCCGCGGTGTAGTTGGGTATGTGGTGCCCGCGGTGTACTAGGGTATGTGATGCCCACGGATTAGAATAGAATAGAATAAGTACTTTATTTCAGTTATTATAAAAACTTAATGCTAGAACACTTAAACGATATAATTATTATAAGTAAAAATAACTGAAAAAGGTCATTACTCAGCTTGTGCTGGTGTAGAACCATTGGGCTCTACACCAGCGCTGGTTTTCTTGGATTACTAGTAAAGTAAAGTAAAAAGTAAAAATAATTTATTGAACTTAAATATTTGGCTGGTACAAAGTGCATAGGTATATAGTACTAATACTTAAATATACAGCAGGTAGTACCGTTTATTGGCTCTGTTCCCCGCACTAGGACAAAAGCCTGTATAGCGGGGTCACATCGACTCGTCGCGGACTCTCCTAATTAACCTTATCTATAAGTTAATAATGTATAACGTGACACTTTGTTTAGTTTATATAAGTGAAGTGATTCAACAAACAGGTTAGGTATATAACAGTAAAAACTAGTATAAGCTCTGGACTGAGTTAAAGACTAAAAATTAAAAGAAAAACATAGTTAAAAACAATATCAGTAATTATCTAAAATGTCATCGCTAGAAGTAGGTGTGCATGAGTGTATTGTGTTTGCGTGTAGTGTGTAGTGTATGAGTGTGTCGTGTGTCTGTTTGTGTGAAAAAAAAAAAAAGTGATTAGCAATTTATTCCTCAGTGTCCAGTAGAGATTCTGATTCTTTGTAATTTAGGCTTAGTAAATATTCGTCAAGTGTTCGTTTCAGAAGGTTATAGTTTAATGTTACTATGGTTTTATCTTTACTGACCCGGTTATATAAGCGAGGCCCCATGATATTGAGAGACTTCCTTCCAAAGTTAGTTCGGGTGTTCGGGATTTTAAATATTTTATCTTGTCTCCTCTGTGATAGCAAATCATGTAGAGTATCATTATTTATTAGACTATGTTGTTTTATTAATACTGTTTTTATAAAAAGTTGTCTCACATTTAACACCTTGCATTCTTTGTATAGCATGTCTGTGGAATACTGTCGCGGCTTAAATGTCATTACTTTTAAGAGTGCTCTCTGTGCCCTTTCGAGCTTAATAAGATGAGTTCGGGCTGCTGTTCCCCATGCTGCATTACAGTAAGTTAAGATGGATTGTGCAAGACATTGGTATACATTAAGTAGCGATTTTCGTGGTAAGACATGTCTCAGTTGCTTAAAAATAAATATTAATTTCCTTGTCCGTCCGGACAATTTTCTAATCTGGTCTTCCCAATTCAGTTTTTTATCTATTATTACTCCGAGATATTTAATTTCATCGGTAGGACTTATATTCAAGCATACACAATTTACAGAGTTAGTACATGCCATCGTGTGTATTTTTAATTTAAGAGGATACTTAGGTTGAGTGCTAGCATTTATTGTAAACGTCATGAATTTTGTTTTTTTTATATTTATTGTCAATAAATTATTTCTTAACCAGTTGGAGACTTGTATTAGACCAATGTTTGCGAGATGCTCGACTTCGTTCCATGACTTAGCCTGAAAGAGAAGGACCGTGTCGTCAGCGTATGTTACTACTCTACCGTTTTGGAGATTCATTTCACAAAGTTCGTTTAAGTAAGCTAAGAATAAAGTAGGTCCTAATATGCTGCCTTGCGGTACTCCGAAATTCACGTCAGCTTCGTCGCTCAAGTAGTTTTTTATTTTAACTCTTTGTGTCCTGTTTGACAAATAACTGTGGAACCACCGCAGTTCAGTTCCTCGAATTCCAAGCGACTGTAACTTTGCCAGGAGGATAGGTATTGAGACTGTGTCAAATGCTTTTGACAGATCTAAAAATACACCCAGAGCCTTGTGACCTGAGTCTAAACTTTTAGTTAAGTACTCTGTAACATTTAACACCGCATCTTCTGTACACCGGCCAGATCTAAAGCCGAATTGATTATGAGATAAGAGACCTTTTTTTTCCAGGAATAATTTCAATCGCTTGTTCATTAGTTTTTCTAAAACCTTAGACAAAACGGGAAGAAGAGATATAGGTCTGAAATTTGAAACGTCGTCATTTTCACCACCCTTGAATATCGGGCTTATAATGGATGGATGGTGTAGTTGGGTATGTGGTGCCCGCGGTGTACTAGGGTATGTGATGCCCACGGTGTAGTTGGGTATGTGATGCCCACGGTGTAGTTGGGCATGTGGTGCCCGCGGTGTACTAGGGTATGTGGTGCCCGCGGTGTACTAGGGTATGTGATGCCCGCGGTGTAGTTGGGTATGTGGTGCCCGCGGTGTACTAGGGTATGTGGTGCCCGCGGTGTACTAGGGTATGTGATGCCCGCGGTGTACTAGGGTATGTGATGCCCACGGTGTAGTTGGGTATGTGGTGCCCGCGGTGTACTAGGGTATGTGGTGCCCGCGGTGTAGTTGGGTATGTGGTGCCCGCGGTGTACTAGGGTATGTGATGCCCGCGGTGTAGTTGGGTTTGTGGTGCCCGCGGTGTACTAGGGTATGTGGTGCCCGCGGTGTACTAGGGTATGTGATGCCCACGGTGTATGTGGGTATGTGATGCCCACGGTGTAGTTGGGCATGTGGTGCCCGCGGTGTACTAGGGTATGTGGTGCCCGCGGTGTACTAGGGTATGTGATGCCCACGGTGTAGTTGGGTATGTGATGCCCGCGGTGTACTAGGGTATGTGATGCCCGCGGTGTACTAGGGTATGTGGTGCCCGCGGTGTACTAGGGTATGTGGTGCCCGCGGTGTACTAGGGTATGTGATGCCCGCGGTGTAGTTGGGTATGTGATGCCCACGGTGTAGTTGGGCATGTGGTGCCCGCGGTGTACTAGGGTATGTGGTGCCCGCGGTGTACTAGGGTATGTGATGCCCGCGGTGTAGTTGGGTATGTGGTGCCCGCGGTGTACTAGGGTATGTGGTGCCCAAGGTGTACTAGGGTATGTGATGCCCGCGGTGTACTAGGGTATGTGATGCCCACGGTGTAGTTGGGTATGTGGTGCCCGCGGTGTACTAGGGTATGTGATGCCCGGGGTGTACTAGGGTATGTGATGCCCGCGGTGTACTTGGGTATGTGATGCCCACGGTGTAGTTGGGTATGTGGTGCCCGCGGTGTACTAGGGTATGTGGTGCCCGCGGTGTACTAGGGTATGTGATGCCCGCGGTGTAGTTGGGTATGTGATGCCCGCGGTGTATTAGGGTATGTGATGCCCGCGGTGTACTAGGGTATGTGATGCCCATGGTGTAGTTGGGTATGTGCTGCCCGCGGTGTACTAGGGTATGTGATGCCCGCAGTGTAGTTGGGTATGTGGTGCCCGCGGTGTACTAGGGTATGTGATGCCCACGGTGTAGGTGGGTATGTGATGCCCACGGTGTAGTTGGGTATGTGGTGCCCGCGGTGTACTAGGGTATGTGATGCCCGCGGTGTACTAGGGTATGTGATGCCCGCGGTGTAGTTGAGAATGTGGTGCCCGCGGTGTACTTGGGTATGTGGTGCCCGCGGTGTACTAGAGTATGTGATGCCCACGGTGTAGTTGGGTATGTGGTGCCCGCGGTGTACTAGGGTATGTGGTGCCCGCGGTGTACTAGGGTATGTGGTGCCCGCGGTGTACTAGGGTATGTGATGCCCATGGTGTAGTTGGGTATGTGATGCCCGCGGTGTAGTTGGGTATGTGGTGCCCGCGGTGTACTAGGGTATGTGATGCCCGCGGTGTACTAGGGTATGTGATGCCCGCGGTGTACAAGGGTATGTGGTCCCCGCGGTGTAGTTGGGTATGTGATGCCCGCGGTGTACTAGGGTATGTGATGCCCGCGGTTTAGTTGGGTATGTGGTGCCCGCGGTGTACTAGGGTATGTGGTGCCCGCGGTGTACTAGGGTATGTCATGCCCACGGTGTAGTTGGGTATGTGGTGCCCGCGTTGTACTAGGGTATGTGGTGCCCGCGGTGTACTAGGGTATGTGGTGCCCGCGGTGTACTAGGGTATGTGATGCCCGGGGTGTACTAGGGTATGTGATGCCCGCGGTGTACTTGGGTATGTGATGCCCACGGTGTAGTTGGGTATGTGGTGCCCGCGGTGTACTAGGGTATGTGGTGCCCGCGGTGTACTAGGGTATGTGATGCCCGCGGTGTAGTTGGGTATGTGATGCCCGCGGTGTATTAGGGTATGTGATGCCCGCGGTGTACTAGGGTATGTGATGCCCATGGTGTAGTTGGGTATGTGCTGCCCGCGGTGTACTAGGGTATGTGATGCCCGCAGTGTAGTTGGGTATGTGGTGCCCGCGGTGTACTAGGGTATGTGATGCCCACGGTGTAGGTGGGTATGTGATGCCCACGGTGTAGTTGGGTATGTGGTGCCCGCGGTGTACTAGGGTATGTGATGCCCGCGGTGTACTAGGGTATGTGATGCCCGCGGTGTAGTTGAGAATGTGGTGCCCGCGGTGTACTTGGGTATGTGGTGCCCGCGGTGTAGGTGGGTATGTGATGCCCACGGTGTAGGTGGGTATGTGATGCCCACGGTGTAGGTGGGTATGTGATGCCCACGGTGTAGTTGGGTATGTGGTGCCCGCGGTGTACTAGGGTATGTGGTGCCCGCGGTGTACTAGGGTATGTGGTGCCCGCGGTGTACTAGGGTATGTGATGCCCACGGTGTACTAGGGTATGTGGTGCCCGCGGTGTTCTAGGGTATGTGATGCCCACGGTGTACTAGGGTATGTGGTGCTCGCGGTGTACTAGGGTATGTGGTGCCCGCGGTGTACTAGGGTATGTGGTGCCCGCGGTGTACTAGGGTATGTGTTGCCCGCGGTGTACTAGGGTATGTGGTGCCCGCGGTGTACTAGGGTATGTGATGCCCACGGTGTAGTTGGGTATGTGGTGCCCGCGGTGTACTAGGGTATGTGATGCCCGCGGTGTAGTTGAGAATGTGGTGCCCGCGGTGTACTTGGGTATGTGGTGCCCGCGGTGTACTAGGGTATGTGATGCCCACGGTGTAGTTGGGTATGTGATGCCCGCGGTGTACTTAGGTATGTGATGCCCACGGTGTAGTTGGGTATGTGGTGCCCAAGGTGTACTAGGGTATGTGATGCCCGCGGTGTACTAGGGTATGTGATGCCCACGGTGTAGTTGGGTATGTGGTGCCCGCGGTGTACTAGGGTATGTGATGCCCGGGGTGTACTAGGGTATGTGATGCCCGCGGTGTACTTGGGTATGTGATGCCCACGGTGTAGTTGGGTATGTGGTGCCCGCGGTGTACTAGGGTATGTGGTGCCCGCGGTGTACTAGGGTATGTGATGCCCGCGGTGTAGTTGGGTATGTGATGCCCGCGGTGTATTAGGGTATGTGATGCCCGCGGTGTACTAGGGTATGTGATGCCCATGGTGTAGTTGGGTATGTGCTGCCCGCGGTGTACTAGGGTATGTGAAGCCCGCAGTGTAGTTGGGTATGTGGTGCCCGCGGTGTACTAGGGTATGTGATGCCCACGGTGTAGGTGGGTATGTGATGCCCACGGTGTAGTTGGGTATGTGGTGCCCGCGGTGTACTAGGGTATGTGATGCCCGCGGTGTACTAGGGTATGTGATGCCCATGGTGTAGTTGGGTATGTGCTGCCCGCGGTGTACTAGGGTATGTGAAGCCCGCAGTGTAGTTGGGTATGTGGTGCCCGCGGTGTACTAGGGTATGTGATGCCCACGGTGTAGGTGGGTATGTGATGCCCACGGTGTAGTTGGGTATGTGGTGCCCGCGGTGTACTAGGGTATGTGATGCCCGCGGTGTACTAGGGTATGTGATGCCCGCGGTGTAGTTGAGAATGTGGTGCCCGCGGTGTACTTGGGTATGTGGTGCCCGCGGTGTACTAGGGTATGTGATGCCCACGGTGTAGTTGGGTATGTGGTGCCCGCGGTGTAGTTGGGTATGTGGTGCCCGCGGTGTACTAGGGTATGTGGTGCCCGCGGTGTACTAGGGTATGTGATGCCCATGGTGTAGTTGGGTATGTGATGCCCGCGGTGTAGTTGGGTATGTGGTGCCCGCGGTGTACTAGGGTATGTGATGCCCGCGGTGTACTAGGGTATGTGATGCCCGCGGTGTACTAGGGTATGTGGTCCCCGCGGTGTAGTTGGGTATGTGATGCCCGCGGTGTACTAGGGTATGTGATGCCCGCGGTTTAGTTGGGTATGTGGTGCCCGCGGTGTACTAGGGTATGTAGTGCCCGCGGTGTACTAGGGTATGTCATGCCCACGGTGTAGTTGGGTATGTGGTGCCCGCGTTGTACTAGGGTATGTGGTGCCCGCGGTGTACTAGGGTATGTCAGTGTACTAGGGTATGTGATGCCCGCGGTGTAGTTGGGTTTGTGGTGCCCGCGGTGTACTAGGGTATGTGATGCCCGCGGTGCAGTTGGGTATGTGATGCCCGCGGTGTAGTTGGGTATGTGGTGCCCGCGGTGTACAAGGGTATGTGGTGCCCGCGGTGTACTAGGGTATGTGGTGCCCGCGGTGTACAAGGGTATGTGGTGCCCGCGGTGTACTAGGGTATGTGATGCCCACGGTGTAGTTGGGTATGTGGTGCCCGCGGTGTAGTTGGGTATGTGGTGCCCGCGGTGTACTAGGGTATGTGGTGCCCGCGGTGTACTAGGGTATGTGATGCCCATGGTGTAGTTGGGTATGTGATGCCCGCGGTGTAGTTGGGTATGTGGTGCCCGCGGTGTACTAGGGTATGTGATGCCCGCGGTGTACTAGGGTATGTGATGCCCGCGGTGTACTAGGGTATGTGGTCCCCGCGGTGTAGTTGGGTATGTGATGCCCGCGGTGTACTAGGGTATGTGATGCCCGCGGTTTAGTTGGGTATGTGGTGCCCGCGGTGTACTAGGGTATGTGGTGCCCGCGGTGTACTAGGGTATGTCATGCCCACGGTGTAGTTGGGTATGTGGTGCCCGCGTTGTACTAGGGTATGTGGTGCCCGCGGTGTACTAGGGTATGTCAGTGTACTAGGGTATGTGATGCCCGCGGTGTAGTTGGGTATGTGGTGCCCGCGGTGTACTAGGGTATGTGATGCCCGCGGTGCAGTTGGGTATGTGATGCCCGCGGTGTAGTTGGGTATGTGGTGCCCGCGGTGTACAAGGGTATGTGGTGCCCGCGGTGTACTAGGGTATGTGGTGCCTGCCGTGTACTAGGGTATGTGATGCCCACGGTGTACTAGGGTATGTGGTGCCCGCGGTGTACTAGGGTATGTGGTGCCCGCGGTGTACTAGGGTATGTGATGCCCGCGGTGTACTAGGGTATGTGATGCCCACGGTGTACTAGGGTATGTGGTGCCCGCGGTGTACTAGGGTATGTGATGCCTGCGGTGCAGTTGGGTATGTGATGCCCGCGGTGTAGTTGGGTATGTGGTGCCCGCGGTGTAGGTGGGTATGTGATGCCCACGGTGTAGGTGGGTATGTGATGCCCACAGTGTAGGTGGGTATGTGATGCCCACGGTGTAGTTGGGTATGTGATGCCCACGGTGTACTAGGGTATGTGGTGCCCGCGGTGTACTAGGGTATGTGGTGCCCGCGGTGTACTAGGGTATGTGGTGCCCGCGGTGTACTAGGGTATGTGGTGCCCGCGGTGTACTAGGGTATGTGTTGCCCGCGGTGTACTAGGGTATGTGGTGCCCGCGGTGTAGGTGGGTATGTGATGCCCACGGTGTAGTTGGGTATGTGGTGCCCGCGGTGTACTAGGGTATGTGATGCCCGCGGTGTACTAGGGTATGTGATGCCCGCGGTGTAGTTGAGAATGTGGTGCCCGCGGTGTACTTGGGTATGTGGTGCCCGCGGTGTACTAGGGTATGTGATGCCCACGGTGTAGTTGGGTATGTGGTGCCCGCGGTGTACTAGGGTATGTGATGCCCGCGGTGTAGTTGGGTTTGTGGTGCCCGCGGTGTACTAGGGTATGTGATGCCCGCGGTGCAGTTGGGTATGTGATGCCCGCGGTGTAGTTGGGTATGTGGTGCCCGCGGTGTACAAGGGTATGTGGTGCCCGCGGTGTACTAGGGTATGTGGTGCCCGCCGTGTACTAGGGTATGTGATGCCCACGGTGTACTAGGGTATGTGGTGCCCGCGGTGTACTAGGGTATGTGGTGCCCGCGGTGTACTAGGGTATGTGATGCCCGCGGTGTACTAGGGTATGTGATGCCCACGGTGTACAAGGGTATGTGGTGCCCGCGGTGTACTAGGGTATGTGATGCCTGCGGTGCAGTTGGGTATGTGATGCCCGCGGTGTAGTTGGGTATGTGGTGCCCGCGGTGTACTAGGGTATGTGGTGCCCGCGGTGTACTAGGGTATGTGGTGCCCGCGGTGTACTAGGGTATGTGATGCCCACGGTGTACTAGGGTATGTGGTGCCCGCGGTGTTCTAGGGTATGTGATGCCCACGGTGTACTAGGGTATGTAGTGCTCGCGGTGTACTAGGGTATGTGTTGCCCACGGTGTACTAATGTATGTGGTGCCCGCGGTGTACTAGGGTATGTGATGCCCGCGGTGCAGTTGGGTATGTGATGCCCGCGGTGTAGTTGGGTATGTGGTGCCCGCGGTGTACAAGGGTATGTGGTGCCCGCGGTGTACTAGGGTATGTGGTGCCCGCCGTGTACTAGGGTATGTGATGCCCACGGTGTACTAGGGTATGTGATGCCCGCGGTGTACTAGGGTATGTGATGCCCACGGTGTACTAGGGTATGTGGTGCCCGCGGTGTACTAGGGTATGTGATGCCCGCGGTGCAGTTGGGTATGTGATGCCCGCGGTGTAGTTGGGTATGTGGTGCCCGCGGTGTACTAGGGTATGTGGTGCCCGCGGTGTACTAGGGTATGCGATGCCCACGGTGTACTAGGGTATGTGGTGCCCGCGGTGTTCTAGGGTATGTGATGCCCACGGTGTACTAGGGTATGTGGTGCTCGCGGTGTACTAGGGTATGTGTTGCCCACGGTGTACTAATGTATGTGGTGCCCGCGGTGTACTAGGGTATGTGATGCCCGCGGTGTAGTTGGGTATGTGGTGCCCGCGGTGTACTAGGGTATGTGATGCCCACGGTGTACTAGGGTATGTGGTGCCCGCGGTGTACTAGGGTATGTGGTGCTCGCGGTGTACTAGGGTATGTGTTGCCCACGGTGTACTAATGTATGTGTTGCTCACGGTGTACTAATGTATGTGGTGCCCGCGGTGTACTAGGGTATGTGATGCCCGCGGTGTAGTTGGGTATGTGGTGCCCGCGGTGTACTTGGGTATGTGGTGCCCGCGGTGTACTAGGGTATGTGGTGCCCACGGTGTACTAGGGTATGTGGTGCCCGCGGTGTACTAGGGTATGTGGTGCCCGCGGTGTACTAGGGTATGTGGTGCCCGCGGTGTAGGTGGGTATGTGATGCCCACGGTGTAGGTGGGTATGTGATGCCCACGGTGTAGGTGGGTATGTGATGCCCACGGTGTAGTTGGGTATGTGGTGCCCGCGGTGTACTAGGGTATGTGGTGCCCGCGGTGTAGGTGGGTATGTGATGCCCACGGTGTAGGTGGGTATGTGATGCCCACGGTGTAGTTGGGTATGTGGTGCCCGCGGTGTACTAGGGTATGTGATGCCCGCGGTGTAGTTGGGTATGTGGTGCCCGCGGTGTACTAGGGTATGTGGTGCCCGCGGTGTACTAGGGTATGTGATGCCCACGGTGTACTAGGGTATGTGGTGCCCGCGGTGTACTAGGGTATGTGGTGACCACGGTGTAGGTGGGTATGTGATGCCCACGGTGTAGTTGGGTATGTGGTGCCCGCGGTGTACTAGGGTATGTGATGCCCGCGGTGTAGTTGGGTATGTGGTGCCCGCGGTGTACTAGGGTATGTGGTGCCCGCGGTGTACTAGGGTATGTGATGCCCACGGTGTACTAGGGTATGTGGTGCCCGCGGTGTACTAGGGTATGTGGTGCCCGCGGTGTACTAGGGTATGTGATGCCCGCGGTGTAGTTGGGTATGTGGTGCCCGCGGTGTACTAGGGTATGTGGTGCCCGCGGTGTACTAGGGTATGTGGTGCACGCGGTGTACTAGGGTATGTGATGCCCACGGTGTAGGTGGGTATGTGATGCCCACGGTGTATTTGGGTATGTGGTGCCCGCGGTGTACTAGGGTATGTGATGCCCGCGGTGTACTAGGGTATGTGATGCCCGCGGTGTAGTTGAGAATGTGGTGCCCGCGGTGTACTAGGGTATGTGGTGCCCGCGGTGTAGGTGGGTATGTGATGCCCACGGTGTAGTTGGGTATGTGATGCCCGCGGTGTACTAGGGTATGAGGTCCCCGCGGTGTAGTTGGGTATGAGATGCTCGCGGTGTACTAGGGTATGTGATGCCCGCGGTGTAGTTGGGTATGTGGTGCCCGCGGTGTACTAGGGTATGTGATGCCCACGGTGTACTAGGGTATGTGGTGCCCGCGGTGTACTAGGGTATGTGATGCCCGCGGTGTAGTTGGGTATGTGGTGCCCGCGGTGTACTAGGGTATGTGGTGCCCGCGGTGTACTAGGGTATGTGATGCCCACGGTGTACTAGGGTATGTGGTGCCTGCGGTGTACTAGGGTATGTGGTGCCCGCGGTGTACAAGGGTATGTGATGCCCGCGGTGTAGTTGGGTATGTGGTGCCCGCGGTGTACTAGGGTATGTGGTGCCCGCGGTGTACTAGGGTATGTGGTGCCCGCGGTGTAGGTGGGTATGTGATGCCCACTGTGTAGGTGGGTATGTGATGCCCACGGTGTAGTTGGGTATGTGGTGCCCGCGGTGTACTAGGGTATGTGATGCCCGCGGTGTACTAGGGTATGTGATGCCCGCGGTGTAGTTGAGAATGTGGTGCCCGCGGTGTACTTGGGTATGTGGTGCCCGCGGTGTACTAGGGTATGTGATGCCCGCGGTGTAGTTGGGTATGTGGTGCCCGCGGTGTACTAGGGTATGTGGTGCCCGCGGTGTACTAGGGTATGTCATGCCCACGGTGTAGTTGGGTATGTGGTGCCCGCGTTGTACTAGGGTATGTGATGCCTGCGGTGTACTAGGGTATGTGGTGCCCGCGGTGTACTAGGGTATGTGGTGCCCGCGGTGTACTAGGGTATGTGATGCCCACGGTGTAGTTGGGTATGTGATGCCCACGGTGTAGTTGGGCATGTGGTGCCCGCGGTGTACTAGGGTATGTGGTGCCCGCGGTGTACTAGGGTATGTGATGCCCGCGGTGTAGTTGGGTATGTGGTGCCCGCGGTGTACTAGGGTATGTGGTGCCCGCGGTGTACTAGGGTATGTGGTGCCCTCGGTGTACTAGGGTATGTGATGCCCACGGTGTACTAGGGTATGTGGTGCCCGCGGTGTACTAGGGTATGTGGTGCCCGCGGTGTAGGTGGGTATGTGATGCCCACGCTGTACTAGGGTATGTGATGCCCACGGTGTACTAGGGTATGTGGTGCCCGCGGTGTACTAGGGTATGTGGTGCCCGCGGTGTACTAGGGTATGTGGTGCCCGCGGTGTACTAGGGTATGTGATGCCCACGGTGTAGTTGGGTATGTGGTGCCCGCGGTGTACTAGGGTATGTGATGCCCGCGGTGTAGTTGGGTATGTGGTGCCCGCGGTGTACTAGGGTATGTGATGCCCACGGTGTACAAGGGTATGTGGTGCCCGCGGTGTACTAGGGTATGTGGTGCCCGCGGTGTAGGTGGGTATGTGATGCCCACGGTGTAGGTGGGTATGTGATGCCCACGGTGTAGGTGGGTATGTGATGCCCACGGTGTAGGTGGGTATGTGATGCCCACGGTGTAGTTGGGTATGTGGTGCCCGCGGTGTACTAGGGTATGTGGTGCCCGCGGTGTAGGTGGGTATGTGATGCCCACGGTGTAGGTGGGTATGTGATGCCCACGGTGTAGGTGGGTATGTGATGCCCACGGTGTAGTTGGGTATGCGGTGCCCGCGGTGTACTAGGGTATGTGATGCCCGCGGTGTAGTTGGGTATGTGGTGCCCGCGGTGTACTAGGGTATGTGGTGCCCGCGGTGTACTAGGGTATGTGATGCCCACGGTGTACTAGGGTATGTGGTGCCCGCGGTGTACTAGGGTATGTGGTGCCCGCGGTGTACTAGGGTATGTGGTGCCCGCGGTGTACTAGGGTATGTGTTGCCCGCGGTGTACTAGGGTATGTGGTGCCCGCGGTGTACTAGGGTATGTGATGCCCACGGTGTAGTTGGGTATGTGGTGCCCGCGGTGTACTAGGGTATGTGATGCCCGCGGTGTAGTTGGGTATGTGGTGCCCGCGGTGTACTAGGGTATGTGATGCCCACGGTGTACTAGGGTATGTGGTGCCCGCGGTGTACTAGGGTATGTGGTGCCCGCGGTGTACTAGGATATGTGGTGCCCGCGGTGTAGGTGGGTATGTGATGCCCACGGTGTAGGTGGGTATGTGATGCCCGCGGTGTACTAGGGTATGTGGTGCCCACGGTGTAGTTGGGTATGTGGTTGCCGCGGTGTACTAGGGTATGTGGTGCCCGCGGTGTAGGTGGGTATGTGATGCCCACGGTGTAGGTGGGTATGTGATGCCCACGGTGTAGGTGGGTATGTGATGCCCACGGTGTAGTTGGGTATGTGGTGCCCGCGGTGTACTAGGGTATGTGGTGCCCGCGGTGTACTAGGGTATGTGGTGCCCGCGGTGTACTAGGGTATGTGATGCCCGCGGTGTAGTTGGGTATGTGGTGCCCGCGGTGTACTAGGGTATGTGGTGCCCGCGGTGTCCTAGGGTATGTGATGCCCGCGGTGTAGTTGGGTATGTGGTGCCCGCGGTGTACTAGGGTATGTGATGCCCACGGTGTACTAGGGTATGTGGTACTAGGGTATGTGGTGCCCGCGGTGTAGGTGGGTATGTGATGCCCACGGTGTAGGTGGGTATGTGATGCCCGCGGTGTACTAGGGTATGTGGTGCCCACGGTGTAGTTGGGTATGTGGTGCCCGCGGTGTACTAGGGTATGTGGTGCCCGCGGTGTAGGTGGGTATGTGATGCCCACGGTGTAGGTGGGTATGTGATGCCCACGGTGTAGGTGGGTATGTGATGCCCACGGTGTAGTTGGGTATGTGGTGCCCGCGGTGTACTAGGGTATGTGATGTCCGCGGTGTAGTTGGGTATGTGGTGCCCGCGGTGTACTAGGGTATGTGGTGCCCGCGGTGTACTAGGGTATGTGGTGCCCGCGGTGTAGGTGGGTATGTGATGCCCACGGTGTAGTTGGGTATGTGATGCCCGCGGTGTACTAGGGTATGAGGTCCCCGCGGTGTAGTTGGGTATGAGATGCTCGCGGTGTACTAGGGTATGTGATGCCCGCGGTGTAATTGGGTATGTGGTGCCCGCGGTGTACTAGGGTATGTGGTGCCCGCGGTGTGCTAGGGTATGTGGTGCCCGCGGTGTACTAGGGTATGTGATGCCCACGGTGTAGGTGGGTATGTGATGCCCACGGTGTAGTTGGGTATGTGGTGCCCGCGGTGTACTAGGGTATGTGATGCCCGCGGTGTAGTTGGGTATGTGGTGCCCGCGGTGTACTAGGGTATGTGGTGCCCGCGGTGTACTAGGGTATGTGGTGCACGTGGTGTACTAGGGTATGTGATGCCCACGGTGTAGGTGGGTATGTGATGCCCACGGTGTAGTTGGGTATGTGGTGCCCGCGGTGTACTAGGGTATGTGATGCCCGCGGTGTACTAGGGTATGTGATGCCCGCGGTGTAGTTGAGAATGTGGTGCCTTCGGTGTACTAGGGTATGTGGTGCCCGCGGTGTAGGTGGGTATGTGATGCCCACGGTGTAGTTGGGTATGTGATGCCCGCGGTGTACTAGGGTATGAGGTCCCCGCGGTGTAGTTGGGTATGAGATGCTCGCGGTGTACTAGGGTATGTGATGCCCGCGGTGTAGTTGGGTATGTGGTGCCCGCGGTGTACTAGGGTATGTGATGCCCGCGGTGTAGGTGGGTATGTGATGCCCACGGTGTAGTTGGGTATGTGGTGCCCGCGGTGTACTAGGGTATGTGGTGCCCGCGGTGTACTAGGGTATGTGGTGCCCGCGGTGTACTAGGGTATGTGATGCCCGCGGTGTAGTTGGGTATGTGGTGCCCGCGGTGTACTAGGGTATGTGGTGCCCGCGGTGTCCTAGGGTATGTGATGCCCGCGGTGTAGTTGGGTATGTGGTGCCCGCGGTGTACTAGGGTATGTGATGCCCACGGTGTACTAGGGTATGTGGTACTAGGGTATGTGGTGCCCGCGGTGTAGGTGGGTATGTGATGCCCACGGTGTAGGTGGGTATGTGATGCCCGCGGTGTACTAGGGTATGTGGTGCCCACGGTGTAGTTGGGTATGTGGTGCCCGCGGTGTACTAGGGTATGTGGTGCCCGCGGTGTAGGTGGGTATGTGATGCCCACGGTGTAGTTGGGTATGTGGTGCCCGCGGTGTACTAGGGTATGTGATGTCCGCGGTGTAGTTGGGTATGTGGTGCCCGCGGTGTACTAGGGTATGTGGTGCCCGCGGTGTACTAGGGTATGTGGTGCCCGCGGTGTAGGTGGGTATGTGATGCCCGCGGTGTAGTTGAGAATGTGGTGCCTGCGGTGTACTAGGGTATGTGGTGCCCGCGGTGTAGGTGGGTATGTGATGCCCACGGTGTAGTTGGGTATGTGATGCCCGCGGTGTACTAGGGTATGAGGTCCCCGCGGTGTAGTTGGGTATGAGATGCTCGCGGTGTACTAGGGTATGTGATGCCCGCGGTGTAGTTGGGTATGTGGTGCCCGCGGTGTACTAGGGTATGTGATGCCCGCGGTGTAGTTGGGTATGTGGTGCCCGCGGTGTACTAGGGTATGTGATGCCCACGGTGTACTAGGGTATGTGGTGCCCGCGGTGTACTAGGGTATGTGGTGCCCGCGGTGTACTAGGATATGTGGTGCCCGCGGTGTAGGTGGGTATGTGATGCCCACGGTGTAGGTGGGTATGTGATGCCCGCGGTGTACTAGGGTATGTGATGCCCGCGGTGTACTAGGGTATGTGATGCCCGCGGTGTAGTTGAGAATGTGGTGCCCGCGGTGTACTTGGGTATGTGGTGCCCGCGGTGTACTAGGGTATGTGATGCCCGCGGTGTAGTTGGGTATGTGGTGCCCGCGGTGTACTAGGGTATGTGGTGCCCGCGGTGTACTAGGGTATGTCATGCCCACGGTGTAGTTGGGTATGTGGTGCCCGCGTTGCACTAGGGTATGTGATGCCTGCGGTGTACTAGGGTATGTGGTGCCCGCGGTGTACTAGGGTATGTGGTGCCCGCGGTGTACTAGGGTATGTGATGCCCACGGTGTAGTTGGGTATGTGATGCCCACGGTGTATTTGGGCATGTGGTGCCCGCGGTGTACTAGGGTATGTGGTGCCCGCGGTGTAGTTGGGTATGTGGTGCCCGCGTTGCACTAGGGTATGTGATGCCTGCGGTGTACTAGGGTATGTGGTGCCCGCGGTGTACTAGGGTATGTGGTGCCCGCGGTGTACTAGGGTATGTGATGCCCACGGTGTAGTTGGGTATGTGATGCCCACGGTGTATTTGGGCATGTGGTGCCCGCGGTGTACTAGGGTATGTGATGCCCACGGTGTACTAGGGTATGTGGTACTAGGGTATGTGGTGCCCGCGGTGTAGGTGGGTATGTGATGCCCACGGTGTAGGTGGGTATGTGATGCCCGCGGTGTACTAGGGTATGTGGTGCCCACGGTGTAGTTGGGTATGTGGTGCCCGCGGTGTACTAGGGTATGTGGTGCCCGCGGTGTAGGTGGGTATGTGATGCCCACGGTGTAGTTGGGTATGTGGTGCCCGCGGTGTACTAGGGTATGTGATGTCCGCGGTGTAGTTGGGTATGTGGTGCCCGCGGTGTACTAGGGTATGTGGTGCCCGCGGTGTACTAGGGTATGTGGTGCCCGCGGTGTAGGTGGGTATGTGATGCCCGCGGTGTAGTTGAGAATGTGGTGCCTGCGGTGTACTAGGGTATGTGGTGCCCGCGGTGTAGGTGGGTATGTGATGCCCACGGTGTAGTTGGGTATGTGATGCCCGCGGTGTACTAGGGTATGAGGTCCCCGCGGTGTAGTTGGGTATGAGATGCTCGCGGTGTACTAGGGTATGTGATGCCCGCGGTGTAGTTGGGTATGTGGTGCCCGCGGTGTACTAGGGTATGTGATGCCCGCGGTGTAGTTGGGTATGTGGTGCCCGCGGTGTACTAGGGTATGTGATGCCCACGGTGTACTAGGGTATGTGGTGCCCGCGGTGTACTAGGGTATGTGGTGCCCGCGGTGTACTAGGATATGTGGTGCCCGCGGTGTAGGTGGGTATGTGATGCCCACGGTGTAGGTGGGTATGTGATGCCCGCGGTGTACTAGGGTATGTGATGCCCGCGGTGTACTAGGGTATGTGATGCCCGCGGTGTAGTTGAGAATGTGGTGCCCGCGGTGTACTTGGGTATGTGGTGCCCGCGGTGTACTAGGGTATGTGATGCCCGCGGTGTAGTTGGGTATGTGGTGCCCGCGGTGTACTAGGGTATGTGGTGCCCGCGGTGTACTAGGGTATGTCATGCCCACGGTGTAGTTGGGTATGTGGTGCCCGCGTTGCACTAGGGTATGTGATGCCTGCGGTGTACTAGGGTATGTGGTGCCCGCGGTGTACTAGGGTATGTGGTGCCCGCGGTGTACTAGGGTATGTGATGCCCACGGTGTAGTTGGGTATGTGATGCCCACGGTGTATTTGGGCATGTGGTGCCCGCGGTGTACTAGGGTATGTGGTGCCCGCGGTGTACTAGGGTATGTGATGCCCGCGGTGTAGTTGGGTATGTGGTGCCCGCGGTGTACTAGGGTATGTGGTGCCCAAGGTGTACTAAGGTATGTGATGCCCGCGGTGTACTAGGGTATGTGATGCCCACGGTGTAGTTGGGTATGTGGTGCCCGCGGTGTACTAGGGTATGTGATGCCCGGGGTGTACTAGGGTATGTGATGCCCGCGGTGTACTTGGGTATGTGATGCCCACGGTGTAGTTGGGTATGTGGTGCCCGCGGTGTACTAGGGTATGTGGTGCCCGCGGTGTACTAGGGTATGTGATGCCCGCAGTGTAGTTGGGTATGGGGTGCCCGCGGTGTACTAGGGTATGTGATGCCCACGGTGTAGGTGGGTATGTGGTGCCCGCGGTGTACTAGGGTATGTGGTGCCCGCGGTGTACTAGGGTATGTGATGCCCGCGGTGTACTAGGGTATGTGATGCCCGCGGTGTAGTTGGGTATGTGGTGCCCGCGGTGTACTAGGGTATGTGGTGCCCAAGGTGTACTAGGGTATGTGGTGCCCGCCGTGTACTAGGGTATGTGATGCCCACGGTGTACTAGGGTATGTGGTGCCCGCGGTGTACAAGGGTATGTGGTGCCCGCGGTGTACTAGGGTATGTGGTGCCCGCCGTGTACTAGGGTATGTGATGCCCACGGTGTACTAGGGTATGTGGTGCCCGCGGTGTACTAGGGTATGTGGTGCCCGCGGTGTACTAGGGTATGTGATGCCCGCGGTGTACTAGGGTATGTGATGCCCACGGTGTAGGTGGGTATGTGGTGCCCGCGGTGTACTAGGGTATGTGGTGCCCGCGGTGTACTAGGGTATGTGATGCCCGCGGTGTACTAGGGTATGTGATGCCCGCGGTGTAGTTGGGTATGTGGTGCCCGCGGTGTACTAGGGTATGTGGTGCCCAAGGTGTACTAGGGTATGTGGTGCCCGCCGTGTACTAGGGTATGTGATGCCCACGGTGTAGGTGGGTATGTGGTGCCCGCGGTGTACTAGGGTATGTGGTGCCCGCGGTGTACTAGGGTATGTGATGCCCGCGGTGTACTAGGGTATGTGATGCCCGCGGTGTAGTTGGGTATGTGGTGCCCGCGGTGTACTAGGGTATGTGGTGCCCAAGGTGTACTAGGGTATGTGGTGCCCGCCGTGTACTAGGGTATGTGATGCCCACGGTGTACTAGGGTATGTGGTGCCCGCGGTGTACAAGGGTATGTGGTGCCCGCGGTGTACTAGGGTATGTGGTGCCCGCCGTGTACTAGGGTATGTGATGCCCACGGTGTACTAGGGTATGTGGTGCCCGCGGTGTACTAGGGTATGTGGTGCCCGCGGTGTACTAGGGTATGTGATGCCCGCGGTGTACTAGGGTATGTGATGCCCACGGTGTACTAGGGTATGTGGTGCCCGCGGTGTACTAGGGTATGTGATGCCTGCGGTGCAGTTGGGTATGTGATGCCCGCGGTGTAGTTGGGTATGTGGTGCCCGCGGTGTACTAGGGTATGTGGTGCCCGCGGTGTACTAGGGTATGTGGTGCCCGCGGTGTACTAGGGTATGTGATGCCCACGGTGTACTAGGGTATGTGGTGCCCGCGGTGTTCTAGGGTATGTGATGCCCACGGTGTACTAGGGTATGTAGTGCTCGCGGTGTACTAGGGTATGTGTTGCCCACGGTGTACTAATGTATGTGGTGCCCGCGGTGTACTAGGGTATGTGATGCCCGCGGTGCAGTTGGGTATGTGATGCCCGCGGTGTAGTTGGGTATGTGGTGCCCACGGTGTACTAGGGTATGTGGTGCCCGCGGTGTACTAGGGTATGTGGTGCCCGCGGTGTACTAGGGTATGTGGTGCCCGCGGTGTAGGTGGGTATGTGATGCCCACGGTGTAGGTGGGTATGTGATGCCCACGGTGTAGGTGGGTATGTGATGCCCACGGTGTAGTTGGGTATGTGGTGCCCGCGGTGTACTAGGGTATGTGGTGCCCGCGGTGTAGGTGGGTATGTGATGCCCACGGTGTAGGTGGGTATGTGATGCCCACGGTGTACTAGGGTATGTGGTGCCCGCGGTGTACTAGGGTATGTGGTGCCCGCGGTGTACTAGGGTATGTGGTGCCCGCGGTGTACTAGGGTATGTGATGCCCACGGTGTAGTTGGGTATGTGATGCCCACGGTGTATTTGGGCATGTGGTGCCCGCGGTGTACTAGGGTATGTGGTGCCCGCGGTGTACTAGGGTATCTGATGCCCGCGGTGTAGTTGGGTATGTGGTGCCCGCGGTGTACTAGGGTATGTGGTGCCCAAGGTGTACTAAGGTATGTGATGCCCGCGGTGTACTAGGGTATGTGATGCCCACGGTGTAGTTGGGTATGTGGTGCCCGCGGTGTACTAGGGTATGTGATGCCCGGGGTGTACTAGGGTATGTGATGCCCGCGGTGTACTTGGGTATGTGATGCCCACGGTGTAGTTGGGTATGTGGTGCCCGCGGTGTACTAGGGTATGTGGTGCCCGCGGTGTACTAGGGTATGTGATGCCCGCAGTGTAGTTGGGTATGGGGTGCCCGCGGTGTACTAGGGTATGTGATGCCCACGGTGTAGGTGGGTATGTGGTGCCCGCGGTGTACTAGGGTATGTGGTGCCCGCGGTGTACTAGGGTATGTGATGCCCGCGGTGTACTAGGGTATGTGATGCCCGCGGTGTAGTTGGGTATGTGGTGCCCGCGGTGTACTAGGGTATGTGGTGCCCAAGGTGTACTAGGGTATGTGATGCCCGCGGTGTACTAGGGTATGTGATGCCCACGGTGTAGTTGGGTATGTGGTGCCCGCGGTGTACTAGGGTATGTGATGCCCGGGGTGTACTAGAGTATGTGATGCCCGCGGTGTACTTGGGTATGTGATGCCCACGGTGTAGTTGGGTATGTGGTGCCCGCGGTGTACTAGGGTATGTGATGCCCGCAGTGTAGTTGGGTATGGGGTGCCCGCGGTGTACTAGGGTATGTGGTGCCCGCGGTGTACTAGGGTATGTGATGCCCGCGGTGTAGTTGGGTATGTGGTGCCCGCGGTGTACTAGAGTATGTGGTGCCCGCGGTGTAGATAGATAGATAGAAGATAGATAGAAAATACTTTATTGCACACCACAACTTAAAAATAAACATGTAAAAATTAACTAAAACTAGAGTATGACATACAATGGGCGGCCTTATCGCTAAACTGCGATCTCTACCAGACAACCTAGTATGGACAGGATCATAAAGAACAAAACATGGGGCTGATAGTGTGCTTAGTAAAATGTTAAATTAAATAAACAAAAATTGATGTGTAACTAAATATGTACCTACTAATAATTATATAACATACATAAACCTACATACCAATATAATATAAATAATTATGTTATATACCTACATACACCTAAAAATAAATATAAATAATTACTTACTCCTAATATAAATGTAAAGAACCAAGCACGAATTAGTGACAACAGGACAGATAGTGTTCCTTGAGCACTGATTTGAAAATTGGTAGTGATTTAGCACGTCTGATAGCAACAGGCAATGCATTCCAAAGACGAGCAGCCTGCACTGTAAAAGAATGGTCATAGTAGGAGGATGAATGAACAGGAGTCTTAAGTTGAAGGGTGTCAGAAGAACGCAAAGATCGAGGATTGGATTGATGAAGGAATTGAAAGCGAGATTTAAGATAGAGAGGAGAAGTCGGATTAAAAAGGATGTTGTACAGCAAACTAAGAATGTGAGTAGTATTCCGGCGAAGTCGTATCGGCAACCATTTGAGCTTTCTGCGAAACTCGGAAACGTGGTCATATTTACGTAAGCCAAATATGAATCGAATTCCGAAATTTTGCATACGCTCCAGTTTACTGAGCTGCTGTTCAGTAAGGTCTAAATAGCAAGCATCTGCATAATCGAGGATAGGAAGTAAGAGTGACTGAGCTAGCGCAATTTTAGTGGCAATCGGGAGAAAGTTTCGCAATCTTCTAAGAGATCCTGCTGATGCAAACATTCTACGGCTGACTTCAGATATTTGTGGTCCCCAAGACAGTTGCCTGTCAATAAGAACGCCTAAATTTTTCACCGTTTCACTACACTTAATAAGCATGCCATCAAAAACTATTTGTGGAAGGATACCCCAATTAATTTTTGACACCATTCGCGAGCCACCAACGATGATAACTTGTGTTTTAAGTGGGTTTACACTGAGACCATATGCCTTGCTCCAGTCTAAAATTTGTCCTAAATCAGAGTTTATGGTCTGCATAGCCTCTGGCAACAGTTCAACAGTAGACTGTGTATATATCTGGAGATCGTCTGCATAGAGGTGGTACGCTGAAGTAAGTTTTTGAGAAATAGTATTAATGAAAATTGCAAAAAGAAGAGGTGATAGGACGCCGCCTTGTGGAACGCCAGCAGATATATTGGACCACAATGAATAGGAATCATCGAGGCGTATACGCTGCCGACGCCCAAACAGAGACTGTGAAACCAATCAATCACTGTTGGAGATATGTTAAGAGAGCGTAAGATTCCTAGAAGGATGTCAAAGTCAACATTATTAAAGGCATTGCTGAAATCCAATAGCACTAGGACAGTGACTCGTCCATTGTCCATACCTTCACGTATATCATCAGTTATGTTTACCAATGCAGAAACAGTGCTGTGGCCAGAACGGAATCCGGATTGGAAAGGATTTAGGAGATTGTTTGATGAAAGGAAGCTGGTAAGTTGCCAATGGATAAGGCGCTCCATGACTTTAGATAGAAAAGGAAGAATGGAGATTGGGCGGAAATCTGAGAAAGAAACTGGATTAGACTTTTTAGGAAGAGGAGTAACTTGAGCTTCTTTCCAGAGGGAGGGGAACGTGCAAGAGGAGATGGAGAAATTCAGGATATGGCGGATTATTGGAACAATTTGATCAAGAATAGGGACAATCATATTCCGACTTATACAATCGTTACCGATGGCTTTAGACGAAATAGATGTAATGCTCTTCTTAACATCACAATCAGTGAAATGACAAAATTTGAAAGATGGATAGTCAGGAATCGGGATTGATGAAAGTTGATGTAGTGTTTGAGATTTTAAATTAGAGTTAACGTTTGAAGCTGGAGTAAAATATTGATTTAATGAATTAGAGTCTATATTATGAGGGAGTTTATCTGGTTCTCGTGATTTCCCGATTCCTAATGACCGTAGAAATTTCCAAACCTTCGCAGGATCAGAATCTTCAACTGAATTGTGGATATGACGGCGTAGTGCGTCACGACACACTCTATTACAGCGATTCCGGCAGTCCAAATACTTATTTTTATAACGTTCGGTTGGCTTACTCTTGAATTGTGCTTTGGCTACTATTTTTTTATTCATAATAGATCTAAGTTCAGGTGTGATCCAAGGTGCTGGTAAATGTTTTAACTTGATTTCCCTAAGTGGAGCATGCTTGTCGTACAGTTCAATTAAGGCGGTATTAAAAAGCTCCACTTTAGTATCCATTGAGGTTTCGGCAAAAAGTTGCGACCAGTCAATAGCGCTCGCATCCTTTATTAATTCCTCCAAGTCCATGCCACCAAAATTACGCTGCTGAATTTTTTTGGGCTTTACTTTGGGAGGGCGGATTTTATACGAAAGATATAGTAAGTCGTGGTAAGAAAAAGCTCCCGCAGCACATTGACCATGCTTGGCAACTAAAGCTGGGGAAGAAACAAAAATTAGATCTAACAGAGAAGGAATAGAGTGAGGATAGAAGTGAGTAGCAGACAGGGGAAGAATATCTAAGTTGCAAGCCCTTGCAAGTGATTTCAGTGAAGCTGAACGGGAGTCTTGCTTAAGCATGCACGTATTAAAATCACCCATTATTATGGTATGATCATACGAAGCAACTAGGTTTTCTAAAAGTGTCTCGAGAGAAAGAAAAAAATTTATGCTAGAAGAGGGACAATAGTACACTCCAAGGAGAATTTTGGTATGCGGAAGCTGAATTTCCAAAAAAAGGTGCTCACCCGCATTGGACGGTGGCGGTTGTGCAGACACACTGATAATAGAAAACGGCAAATGCGCACGAAGGTATATGGCAACACCTCCGCCAACAGCACCAATGCGGTCGTTACGAACGAGTTTAAAACCTGGAAGCGAATAAGAAGTGGAAGGAAGGCATGGTTTAAACCAGGATTCGGAAACCAGAATAGCATGTATATTTCTATTTTCGAAGGAAGCTAACAAATCAGGATAATGTGCCGGAATACTCTGTGCATTTATGTGAAGAATGTTGAGATTTTTAGGAACGTCATCAAAAAAGGAGTCAATTGAAGTAGATAACGAAGGTAGACTACAGAAGCTGTCGTCACTACCAGAATTACTATCTGAGAAAGAAGCATATTCACCACTATCAGAGCTATTATCACTAGTAGACATAATTATAATAAGATTTACCTACTTATATAAATTAAATATCTATACTAATATTATAAAGAGGTAAAGTTTGTATGTTTGTATATTTGTTCAATTGTAAGGGGTAATCTCAGGATCTACTGAACCGATTTTAAAAACTCTTTCACCAATAAAAAGCCACATTATTGCTGAGTGTCATAGGCTATATTATATTTTCAAAAAAAATAGGGATCCTTACTAAAACTTCGATTATGTAACCCAAGGTGTAAACAAAATACCTAAGAAATTCCTTACATCGCGTGCGCTGCGAAAACTAATGATGATAGAAAGAAATTATGTACTACAATTTTGTAGAACACATCATCATCCACAAAAAAGTCAGCGACAGCATATGTCTAACTATTACAGATATGTCACTATAAGTGTTTTAATATCGAAAAAATATAATTAAAATGACGCCGCTAGAAAACGTTCTTTATTTGTGCTTTGGTATTAATCCTTATCTAAATAAATTACTACATAATTAAGATTGTTTCAATACCTTTATATGTCTTTTTAAATTATTCAATTTGGACATTCCATTCAAAAGATATCACGAGTTCAAAAATGTAAGTATTAGAAAAATGTCAAGCGGAATAATGCAGGGGCCGGTCACGGGCGTATATGCTATTGTTTAGTTACGTGGATCCAAAAGGAGAGTTATGAGTTTAACAGTATACATAATGTTAAACTCATATTTAGTAAAATCTATACTATAGAAGTAAAGAATCATGCCCAAACCCTGTACCAGATTGCATCAAAAGCTAATTATCATCAAAATTAATATTTTATTTATACGTGTACTTTGTTAATTTTTAACCGTCTTTTTTAACCGGGTTTAGAAAATTAAAATTAATTATACATAACATGATTATCAATTTCATACTTCCGAGTGCTTAGTCCGAGCTTGCATTTTAAAACTCCCTAATCTCGAGTCGAGAGTCGTTTTTCGGATATCCATACAAAAATACAAGGACATCCGAGAGACGACTGTCGGCTCGAGAGTAGGGAGTTTTAAAATGCAATCTCGGACTAAGCCTTCCTTCCGCACGTCAACTATTTTGTTCCGATCCCAGCTGTCACCTATTTTCGTGAGTGGACATTGAGCATAAAAATCTTGTTTGCCAAGTAAACTTTAGCTGAGAAGGCAAACATGATATAAAATAAAATACATTTTTAAATATTTTGAAATGCGGTTAAACATTGAAAAAAATATTGTTGGTAGCGAAACGGTAAATAAAAATTAGGGCTTTGAGAGTAAATTCAAATTGATGCAAGGTAGTACAGATTCCCATAGCCCATTGGGCATTGTCCTTTGTTTATTTGGTAAATTGTAAGGGCAATCTCGGGATCTACTAAACCGATTTTGAAAATTATTTCACCATTACAAAGCCACATTATTGCTGAGTGTCATAGGCTATATACAAAACCGAAAAATAAAAAGGCTTTTACGTGGTAGTCCGTTTTGCAAAGTGAATCGGAGAAAAAACGGTCGAATTATGCCCAACGAAGTGGGCACGGGTCAGCTAGTATATATATATATATAATAAACAATATAAAAACCAACTAAATAAACTAAATATATAAAGAAAAAAAAAAAAAAAAAATCTAATGTTCATTACACCTGCCAGCAGTGTAATATGCACATGAAAAACTAATAAAAACAATTAACCTACTAGTACACAAACAAGTACAAATTAAAACCTAAAACCAACCAGTGTTTTCTTAGACTATCTATGATAAAGAAAATAAAAATAAATAGAAAACATTGCTACCTTATTTTACGTAAAACGGAACGCAACGCAACCCACTAATTATTGACTTGACTTAAACTTACATAGATGTCAATGTCAGTTATATAAATTGACACTTGACAGTTAAAATGAATAAAAGGTTATTAAAAATAAAACTATGAAACTTTAGAAGCCGGTATAAAAAGAAAAATAAAGTGAAATGAGATTAATGTGGGTGGTCCAAATAAGATTCGACCGTTTGAATAAAAAGAAGAGAAAAAATAAAAAACCTGGTTGGCTGATTTTGCCCTACACACTGATCTAGTCGCGTCTTGATGTCGCTGCACGCTTCGATTTCCCTTCCTTAGGTACTGCTGCCTTGGCAGCTTCCGCTGACGGGCCTGCGGCGGACGACTCGAAGGATGCAAAGTCCTCAACGCCACGTACCCTATGACGTGCTCCATCTGCGCCCACGACGTACACGGTGCCCTCCATCGTCCAACACTTTGAGATGCCGAATCTTTCGCGTGCGGCCATGAAAACGTCATGCCTCGACTTCGTTAGGAACTCTGACATAGTGATGCCTGAGCCCTTTAAACTTGTCTTAACCGACCAGATTTTGCTACGCATCGTCATGTCTCTGAGCTTGACCAGGATAGGCCGGGGTCGATCCGATGTAGTCATGCGACCCATACGATGGCAACGGCTGATGTCAGATGCCCCAAAACTACTCAACTTGAGCCGCTCAGTTACCGTCTTCACAACAACTTGCATGGTGTCTTCCTTCTGCTGCTCAGGCACCCCATGAATCAACAGAATTTTGCGCCTCCCTCGCATCTCAAGATTGTCAAGTTCTTTAGCCATGAACTCAATCTGCAGTTGAAGTGTGCGCAGTGACCCAGTTATAAAGGACTTGAAGGATGCATACTCAGCTGCCAGTCCAGCAATAGTGGAAGGTGCGACTGTCTTCTGCAGGCCACTCTCAAATTGATTCATCCTTTGGCTGAAGGTTTTCATCATTTCTGACATTGAGTTTTTGATGTCATCCATCTTGAAAATGCCCAGTCAGTGTGAAAGTGCAGTGTTTTTAGTAGAACAGTGTAGAGTTAATGTGGTGATAGGATAACACTTTATGGCAGGTATGTAATGTTACTGCATTAGATTTTGCAATAAAATTATAATTAAATTAACTGTTTCTATTTTTAAATATAAATTCAGTTTTGAATATGTATGTGGAGTTTCACATCTACCCCCAGAATATGTGTACTAGGGTGTACTAGGGTATGTGATGCCCGCGGTGTACTAGGGTATGTGATGCCCACGGTGTAGTTGGGTATGTGATGCCCGCGGTGTACTAGGGTATGTGATGCCCACGGTGTAGTTGGGTATGTGATGCCCGCGGTGTACTAGGGTATGTGATGCCCGCGATGTACTAGGGTATGTGATGCCCGCGGTGTAGTTGGGTATGTGGTGCCCGCAGTGTACTAGGGTATGTGATGCCCACGGTGTAGTTGGGTATGTGGTGCCCACGGTGTACTAGGGTATGTGATGCCCGCGGTGTAGTTGGGTATGTGGTGCCCGCGGTGTAGTTGGGTATGTGGTGCCCGCGGTTTACTAGGGTATGTGATGCCCGCGGTGTAGTTGGGTATGTGGTGCCCGCGGTGTACTAGGGTATGTGGTGCCCGCTGTGTACTAGGGTATGTGGTGCCCGCGGTGTACTAGTGTATGTGGTGCCCACGGTGTACTAGGGTATGTGATGCCCGCGGTGTAGTTGGGTATGTGGTGCCCGCGGTGTACTAGGGTATGTGGTGCCCGCTGTGTACTAGGGTGTGTGGTGCACGCTGTGTACTAGGGTATGTGGTGCCCGCGGTGTACTAGTGTATGTGGTGCCCGCGGTGTACTAGGGTATGTAGTGCCCGCGGTGTACTAGAGTATGTGGTGCCCGCGGTGTACTAGGGTATGTGATGCCCACGGTGTAGTTGGGTATGTAGTGCCCGCGGTGTACTAGAGTATGTGGTGCCCGCGGTGTACTAGGGTATGTGATGCCCGCGGTGTATTAGGGTATGTGGTGCCCGCGGTGTACTAGGGTATGTGATGCCCGCAGTGTAGTTGGGTATGTGGTGCCCGCGGTGTACTAGGGTATGTGATGCCCACGGTGTAGGTGGGTATGTGATGCCCACGGTGTACTAGGGTATGTGATGCCCGCGGTGTACTAGGGTATGTGGTGCCCGCGGTGTAGTTGGGTATGTGGTGCCCGCGGTGTACTAGGGTATGTGATGCCCGCGGTGTAGTTGGGTATGTGGTGCCCGCAGTGTACTAGGGTATATGATGCCCACGGTGTAGTTGGGTATGTGGTGCCCACGGTGTACTAGGGTATGTGATGCCCGCGGTGTAGTTGGGTATGTGATGCCCACGGTGTACTAGGGTATGTGATGCCCGCGGTGTAGTTGGGTATGTGGTGCCCGCGGTGTACTAGGGTATGTGATGCCCGCGGTGTACTAGGGTATGTGATGCCCACGGTGTAGTTGGGTATGTGGTGCCCGCGGTGTACTAGGGTATGTGATGCCCGCGGTGTACTAGGGTATGTGGTGCCCGCGGTGTACTAGGGTATGTGATGCCCACGGTGTAGTTGGGTATGTGGTGCCCGCGGTGTACTAGGGTATGTGATGCCCACGGTGTAGTTGGGTATGTGGTGCCCGCGGTGTACTAGGGTATGTGATGCCCGCGGTGTACTAGGGTATGTGGTGCCCGCGGTGTACTAGGGTATGTGATGCCCACGGTGTAGTTGGGTATGTGGTGCCCGCGGTGTACTAGGGTATGTGATGCCCACGGTGTAGTTGGGTATGTGGTGCCCGCGGTGTACTAGGGTATGTGATGCCCGCAGTGTAGTTGGGTATGTGATGCCCGCGGTGTACTAGGGTATGTGGTGCCCGCGGTGTACTAGGGTATGTGATGCCCACGGTGTAGTTGGGTATGTGGTGCCCACGGTGTACTAGGGTATGTGATGCCCGCGGTGTAGTTGGGTATGTGGTGCCCGCGGTGTACTAGGGTATGTGGTGCCCGCGGTGTACTAGGGTATGTTGTGCCCGCGGTGTACTAGGGTATGTGGTGCCCGCGGTGTACTAGGGTATGTGATGCCCACGGTGTAGTTGGGTATGTAATGCCCGCGGTGTACTAGGGTATGTGGTCCCCGCGGTGTACTAGGGTATGTGATGCCCACGGTGTAGTTGGGTATGTGGTGCCCGCGGTGTACTAGGGTATGTGATGCCCGCGGTGTACTAGGGTATGTGGTGCCCGCGGTGTACTAGGGTATGTGGTGCCCGCGGTGTAGTTAGGTATGTGGTGCCCGCGGTGTTCTAGGGTATGTGATGCCCGCGGTGTACTAGAGTATGTGGTCCCCGCGGTGTAGTTGGGTATGTGATGCCCGCGGTGTACTAGGGTATGTGATGCCCACGGTGTAGTTGGGTATGTGGTGCCCGCGGTGTACTAGGGTATGTGATGCCCGCGGTGTACTAGGGTATGTGGTGCCCGCGGTGTACTAGGGTATGTGATGCCCACGGTGTAGCTGGGTATGTGGTGCCCGCGGTGTACTAGGGTATGTGATGCCCACGGTGTAGTTGGGTATGTGGTGCCCGCGGTGTACTAGGGTATGTGATGCCCGCAGTGTAGTTGGGTATGTGATGCCTGCGGTGTACTAGGGTATGTGGTGCCCGCGGTGTACTAGGGTATGTGATGCCCACGGTGTAGTTGGGTATGTGGTGCCCACGGTGTACTAGGGTATGTGATGCCCGCGGTGTAGTTGGGTATGTGGTGCCCGCGGTGTACTAGGGTATGTGGTGCCCGCGGTGTACTAGGGTATGTTGTGCCCGCGGTGTACTAGGGTATGTGGTGCCCACGGTGTAGTTGGGTATGTAATGCCCGCGGTGTACTAGGGTATGTGGTCCCCGCGGTGTACTAGGGTATGTGATGCCCACGGTGTAGTTGGGTATGTGGTGCCCGCGGTGTACTAGGGTATGTGATGCCCGCGGTGTACTAGGGTATGTGGTGCCCGCGGTGTACTAGGGTATGTGGTGCCCGCGGTGTAGTTAGGTATGTGGTGCCCGCGGTGTTCTAGGGTATGTGATGCCCGCGGTGTACTAGAGTATGTGGTCCCCGCGGTGTAGTTGGGTATGTGATGCCCGCGGTGTACTAGGGTATGTGATGCCCGCGGTGTAGTTGGGGGGGTATGTGGTGCCCGCGGTGTAATTGGGTATGTGGTGCCCGCGGTGTACTAGGGTATGTGGTGCCCGCGGTGTACTAGGGTATGTGGTGCCCGCGGTGTACTAGGGTATGTGATGCCCGCGGTGTAGTTGGGTATGTGGTGCCCGCGGTTTACAAGGGTATGTGATGCCCACGGTGTAGTTGGGTATGTGATGCCCGCAGTGTAGTTGGGTATGTGGTGCCCGCGGTGTACTAGGGTATGTGATGCCCACGGTGTAGGTGGGTATGTGATGCCCACGGTGTAGTTGGGTATGTGGTGCCCGCGGTGTACTAGGGTATGTGGTGCCCGCTGTGTACTAGGGTATGTGGTGCCCGCGGTGTACTAGGGTATGTAGTGCCCGCGGTGTAGTTGGGTATGTGGTGCCCGCGGTGTACTAGGGTATGTGGTGCCCGCTGTGTACTAGGGTATGTGGTGCCCGCGGTGTACTAGGGTATGTAGTGCCCGCGGTGTACTAGGGTATGTGGTGCCCGCGGTGTACTAGTGTATGTGGTGCCCGCGGTGTACTAGGGTATGTAGTGCCCGCGGTGTACTAGTGTATGTGGTGCCCGCGGTGTACTAGTGTATGTGGTGCCCGCGGTGTACTAGGGTATGTAGTGCCCGCGGTGTACTAGGGTATGTAGTGCCCGCGGTGTACTAGTGTATGTGGTGCCCGCGGTGTACTAGGGTATGTAGTGCCCGCGGTGTACTAGGGTATGTGATGCCAACGGTGTAGTTGGGTATGTGATGCCCGCGGTGTATTAGGGTATGTGATGCCCGCGGTGTAGTTGGGTATGTGGTGCCCGCGGTGTACTAGGGTATGTGGTGCCCGCGGTGTACTAGGGTATGTGATGCCCACGGTGTAGTTGGATATGTGGTGCCCGCGGTGTACTAGGGTATGTGGTGCCCGCGGTGTACTAGGGTATGTGATGCCCACGGTGTAGTTGGGTATGTGGTGCCCGCGGTGTACTAGGGTATGTGATGCCCACGGTGTAGTTGGGTATGTGGTGCCCGCGGTGTACCAGGGTATGTGATGCCCGCGGTGTAGTTGGGTATGTGGTGCCCGCGGTGTACTAGGGTATGTGATGCCCACGGTGTAGTTGGGTATGTGGTGCCCGCGGTGTACTAGGGTATGTGGTGCCCGCGGTGTACTAGGGTATGTGATGCCCGCGGTGTAGTTGGGTATGTGGTGCCCGCGGTGTACTAGGGTATGTGGTGCCCGCGGTGTAGTTAGGTATGTGGTGCCCGCGGTGTTCTAGGGTATGTGATGCCCGCGGTGTACTAGAGTATGTGGTCCCCGCGGTGTAGTTGGGTATGTGATGCCCGCGGTGTACTAGGGTATGTGATGCCCGCGGTGTAGTTGGGGGGGTATGTGGTGCCCGCGGTGTACTAGGGTATGTGGTGCCCGCGGTGTACTAGGGTATGTGATGCCCGCGGTGGAGTTGGGTATGTGGTGCCCGCGGTGTACTAGGGTATGTGGTGCCCGCGGTATACTAGGGTATGTGATGCCCGCGGTGTAGTTGGGTATGTGGTGCCCGCGGTGTAGTTGGGGGGGTATGTGGTGCCCGCGGTGTACTAGGGTATGTGGTGCCCGCGGTGTACTAGGGTATGTGGTGCCCGCGGTGTACTAGGGTATGTGGTGCCCGCGGTGGAGTTGGGTATGTGGTGCCCGCGGTGTACTAGGGTATGTGGTGCCCGCGGTATACTAGGGTATGTGGTGCCCGCGGTGTAGTTGGGTATGTGATGCCAGCGGTGTACTAGGGTATGTGATGCCCGCGGTGTAGTTGGGGGGGTATGTGGTGCCCGCGGTGTACTAGGGTATGTGGTGCCCGCGGTGTACTAGGGTATGTTGTGCCCGCGGTGTACTAGGGTATGTGGTGCCCGCGGTGTACTAGGGTATGTGATGCCCACGGTGTAGTTGGGTATGTAATGCCCGCGGTGTACTAAAGTATGTGGTCCCCGCGGTTTAGTTGGGTATGTGATGCCCGCGGTGTACTAGGGTATGTGGTGCCCGCGGTGTACTAGGGTATGTGATGCCCACGGTGTAGTTGGGTATGTAATGCCCGCGGTGTAGTAGAGTATGTGGTGCCCGCGGTGTACTAGGGTATGTGATGCCCGCGGTGTAGTTGGGTATGTGGTGCCCGCGGTGTACTAGGGTATGTGGTGCCCGCGGTGTACTAGAGTATGTGGTGCCCGCGGTGTACTAGGGTATGTGATGCCCACGGTGTACTAGGGTATGTGATGCCCGCGATGTACTAGGGTATGTGATGCCCGCGGTGTAGTTGGGTATGTGGTGCCCGCAGTGTACTAGGGTATGTGATGCCCACGGTGTAGTTGGGTATGTGGTGCCCACGGTGTACTAGGGTATGTGATGCCCGCGGTGTAGTTGGGTATGTGGTGCCCGCGGTGTACTAGGGTATGTGATGCCCACGGTGTAGTTAGGTATGTGATGCTCGCGGTGTACTAGGGTATGTGATGCCCGCGGTGTAGTTGGGTATGTGATGCCCACGGTGTAGTTAGGTATGTGATGCTCGCGGTGTACTAGGGTATGTGATGCCCGCGGTGTAATTGGGTATGTGGTGCCCGCGGTGTACTAGGGTATGTGGTGCCCGCGGTGTACTAGGGTATGTGATGCCCACGGTGTAGTTAGGTATGTGATGCTCGCGGTGTACTAGGGTATGTGATGCCCGCGGTGTAATTGGGTATGTGGTGCCCGCGGTGTACTAGGGTATGTGGTGCCCGCGGTGTACTAGGGTATGTGGTGCCCGCGGTGTACTAGGGTATGTGATGCCCGCGGTGTAGTTGGGTATGTGGTGCCCACGGTGTACTAGGGTATGTGATGCCCGCGGTGTAGTTGGGTATGTGGTGCCCGCAGTGTAGTTGGGTATGTGGTGCCCGCGGTGTACTAGGGTATGTGATGCCCACGGTGTAGGTGGGTATGTGATGCCCACGGTGTAGTTGGGTATGTGGTGCCCGCGGTGTACTAGGGTATGTGGTGCCCGCTGTGTACTAGGGTATGTGGTGCCCGCGGTGTACTAGGGTATGTGGTGCCCGCTGTGTACTAGGGTATGTAGTGCCCGCGGTGTACTAGGGTATGTGGTGCCCGCGGTGTACTAGTGTATGTGGTGCCCGCGGTGTACTAGGGTATGTAGTGCCCGCGGTGTACTAGTGTATGTGGTGCCCGCGGTGTACTAGGGTATGTAGTGCCCGCGGTGTACTAGGGTATGTGATGCCCACGGTGTAGTTGGGTATGTGATGCCCGCGGTGTATTAGGGTATGTGATGCCCGCGGTGTAGTTGGGTATGTGGTGCCCGCGGTGTACTAGGGTATGTGGTGCCCGCGGTGTACTAGGGTATGTGGTGCCCGCGGTGTACTAGGGTATGTGATGCCCACGGTGTAGTTGGGTATGTGGTGCCCGCGGTGTACTAGGGTATGTGGTGCCCGCGGTGTACTAGGGTATGTGATGCCCACGGTGTAGTTGGGTATGTGGTGCCCGCGGTGTACTAGGGTATGTGATGCCCACGGTGTAGTTGGGTATGTGGTGCCCGCGGTGTACCAGGGTATGTGATGCCCGCGGTGTAGTTGGGTATGTGGTGCCCGCGGTGTACTAGGGTATGTGATGCCCACGGTGTAGTTGGGTATGTGGTGCCCGCGGTGTACTAGGGTATGTGGTGCCCGCGGTGTACTAGGGTATGTGATGCCCGCGGTGTAGTTGGGTATGTGGTGCCCGCGGTGTACTAGGGTATGTGGTGCCCGCGGTGTACTAGGGTATGTGATGCCCACGGTGTAGTTGGGTATGTGGTGCCCGCGGTGTACTAGGGTATGTGATGCCCGCGGTGTACTAGGGTATGTGGTGCCCGCGGTGTACTAGGGTATGTGATGCCCACGGTGTAGTTGGGTATGTGGTGACCACGGTGTACTAGGGTATGTGATGCCCGCGGTGTAGTTGGGTATGTGGTGCCCGCGGTGTACTAGGGTATGTGGTGCCCGCGGTGTACTAGGGTATGTGATGCCCGCGGTGGAGTTGGGTATGTGGTGCCCGCGGTGTACTAGGGTATGTGGTGCCCGCGGTGTACTAGGGTATGTGATGCCCGCGGTGTAGTTGGGTATGTGGTGCCCGCGGTGTACTAGGGTATGTGGTGCCCGCGGTGTAGTTAGGTATGTGGTGCCCGCGGTGTTCTAGGGTATGTGATGCCCGCGGTGTACTAGAGTATGTGGTCCCCGCGGTGTAGTTGGGTATGTGATGCCCGCGGTGTACTAGGGTATGTGATGCCCGCGGTGTAGTTGGGGGGGTATGTGGTGCCCGCGGTGTACTAGGGTATGTGGTGCCCGCGGTGTACTAGGGTATGTGATGCCCGCGGTGGAGTTGGGTATGTAGTGCCCGCGGTGTACTAGGGTATGTGGTGCCCGCGGTATACTAGGGTATGTGATGCCCGCGGTGTAGTTGGGTATGTGGTGCCCGCGGTGTACTAGGGTATGTGGTGCCCGCGGTGTAGTTAGGTATGTGGTGCCCGCGGTGTTCTAGGGTATGTGATGCCCGCGGTGTACTAGAGTATGTGGTCCCCGCGGTGTAGTTGGGTATGTGATGCCCGCGGTGTACTAGGGTATGTGATGCCCGCGGTGTAGTTGGGGGGGTATGTGGTGCCCGCGGTGTACTAGGGTATGTGGTGCCCGCGGTGTACTAGGGTATGTGGTGCCCGCGGTGTACTAGGGTATGTGGTTCCCGCGGTGTACTAGGGTATGTGGTGCCCGCGGTGTACTAGGGTATGTGATGCCCGCGGTGTAGTTGGGTATGTGGTGCCCGCGGTTTACTAGGGTATGTGATGCCCACGGTGTAGTTGGGTATGTGGTGCCCGCGGTGTACTAGGGTATGTGATGCCCGCAGTGTAGTTGGGTATGTGATGCCCGCGGTGTACTAGGGTATGTGGTGCCCACGGTGTACTAGGGTATGTGATGCCCACGGTGTAGTTGGGTATGTGGTGCCCACGGTGTACTAGGGTATGTGATGCCCGCGGTGTAGTTGGGTATGTGGTGCCCGCGGTGTACTAGGGTATGTGATGCCCGCGGTGGAGTTGGGTATGTGGTGCCCGCGGTGTACTAGGGTATGTGGTGCCCGCGGTGTACTAGGGTATGTGGTGCCCGCGGTGTACTAGGGTATGTGATGCCCGCGGTGTAGTTGGGTATGTGGTGCCCGCGGTTTACTAGGGTATGTGATGCCCGCGGTGTAGTTGGGTATGTGGTGCCCGCGGTGTACTAGGGTATGTGGTGCCCGCGGTGTACTAGGGTATGTGATGCCCGCGGTGGAGTTGGGTATGTGGTGCCCGCGGTGTACTAGGGTATGTGGTGCCCGCGGTGTACTAGGGTATGTGATGCCCGCGGTGTAGTTGGGTATGTGGTGCCCGCGGTGTACTAGGGTATGTGGTGCCCGCGGTGTAGTTAGGTATGTGGTGCCCGCGGTGTTCTAGGGTATGTGATGCCCGCGGTGTACTAGAGTATGTGGTCCCCGCGGTGTAGTTGGGTATGTGATGCCCGCGGTGTACTAGGGTATGTGATGCCCGCGGTGTAGTTGGGGGGGTATGTGGTGCCCGCGGTGTACTAGTGTGCAGTTTTCACAATTCTTTTAAAGAGAAATTTTACTGGCAGGTTTTTTGTAAATGTAAATGTTCAGTGTATGTGAGTGGAGAAATCGATTCTGCTGAATTCAAGAGGGCTAATTGCACACCACCTACCTCTGTTCGACTCCGGGTGCCAGATAGCAGCTTCCAGTCCAGATAGGTGTCTAGGGTTTCCAGCACGGCTGTCCTAGGTCTTAGAGCAGTCCACACACAATCACAAGCAAATAGTTATTGGAACGTCCAACGGTGAGGTATTGACACGGTCAATGTTGAGAAAACCACGCGTCCGAAAGGCTCAACGCGCAAAAGCTATCTGCCGCTCATGCGGCGGCACCGTCGAGTTGAGTTCGGTGGTGAATTACCAATCTACCCTCAATTCAACAGCAGAGATCAAACATACCCCTCACCGAAATCAATATGATTGATTTCCCTAAATGAATGAATAGTGTAGGGCATGTATGGATGTATGTATAAGTTATACAAAAATATATATATAATTATAAGTTACGAAGTAAGTATTTATTGTACCTAAAGTTTTCGAAGTGTGAAGTGTACCTAAAAGTGTATGAGTAGAGATATCAATAAAGTATAGCTTACAACTAAAATAAATTTATTGTAAATGTAATTAATTTACGTATGGCAATGGACAGACTTTATTCGTCGGTCTCTGAATTAAACCATTTTTAGTACGTAAAGTTAAAACGCGATTAACTTTGTCAACGCCACTATGAACTTTGTCAATGCGAGCTAAATTCCACTGAAGAGGTCGAGTCAGATTTGACTTTAGCAAAACTAAATCACCGACATTTAAATTAGGTGGCGATTCAAACCACTTCGCTCTCTGCTGGAGAGTGTGAAGGTAGTCATCTGACCAACGCCTCCAAAATGACTGTGAAACCTTCTGAATGGATTGCCAACGTGACAATCTGTTCTGAGATACGTCATCAAAATCATATTCCGGTACAGCTAATAAGCTTTGACCTATCAGGAAGTGACCCGCGGTTAAAACTTCAAACTCGTTTGGGTTGTCTGATAAGGAACATAGAGGGCGTGAATTTAAAACAGCTTCTACTCTGCAAAAAACAGTACTCAACTCCTCAAAGGTGAGGGACCGATCACCGACCACACGGTGAAGGTGATGTTTGGCAGATTTTATTCCTGCTTCCCAAAGTCCACCCATACTAGCTGCGTTGGGAGGATTATTACGCCATTCTACTTGACGAGTTGTTAGTCCATTGACAATCTTATCTTGATTATTTTTATTATTTAAAAAGTTTACGACTTCTTTTAAATGCTTGGCTGCCGCAATAAAATTAGTACCACAATCTGAATATAAACAACTGCAAAGTCCGCGACGAGCCACAAATCTATCAAATGCAGCTAAAAAACAATCGCAACTTAGATCAGTTAAAACTTCTAAGTGCACAGCTTTTGTTGCAAAACAAACAAACAGGCACAAGTACGACTTGTAAACCTTTGCATTTCGCCTTAAACTTTCCTTCACAAAAAAAGGTCCACCCAGATCACAGCCAACGTGATTAAAAACCTTATCTGGTTTTAATCTAGGCGCGGGTAACGTTCCCATAGCGGGCTGGATCGAGCTCGGTCGGCAACGAAAACAAGTTTTGCACTTAGATAAGACAGATCTTATAATGCTACGAGCATTAACTATCCAATAGTTTTTACATAATATGCCTTGTAACGTACGCGGCCCTACATGTAAATACAATCGGTGAAAATATTCAATCATTATTTTGGTCGTGTGACATTTAGGTAAAAGCACAGGGTGCTTCATATTATATGGTAGGTCGGACTGTACGAGCCTACCCCCCACCCTGAGAAATTCATGAGAATCTATAAAGGGTGAAAGTTTACGCAAAGAAACTACATATTTATTTTTACGCAATGATGCAATTTCATCGTGAAAATTATTTAATTGTACAACACGAATGATAGTGTTATGAGCCGACTTCAACTCTGATGACCTGAGGGGTCCATCTGACCTCGCAGATTTTTTTGATTTTATATTCGACACAAATCGATGGCACCAAGCAACAACACGTTGCAATCTATTAAAAGATGAAAATTTATTAAATGTTTCTTCTAAATCATTAGTTAAAGATTTAATTTTATCGTCACACGAACTCAAAACAAAAGTATCACAATTAGACTTTATATCAAGAATTTTAGAAGAATCTTTTACGTAAAATGATTTAATAGGCCATTTTACTTGGTCTTCATATAGCCACTCCGGGCCGTGAACCCACTCCGCAGCGCCTTCCACGAAGCGAGCCGGCATCGCACCGCGTGAACATATATCGGCAGCGTTATTCTCGCTGTTCACGTGAAACCAACAATTAGAAGGGACCACGGCGGTCACCTGACTAACACGGTTAGCCACAAAAGTTTTTAATTTATAAGGCGGAGTTTGTAACCACGCTAAAACGTTGTTTGAATCACCTAATGCAATGATTGAAACTTCAAAGTCAGTTAAGTTTTTTAAGACAAAACTAACAAGCTTAGAGAGGAGCACGGCTGCCTCAAGTTCAAGTCTAGGTATTGACAAAATAGGATTTAACGGTGCGACTTTCGACTTACTTGTCAACAACCTTACCTTCACACGATCATCCCTATCTACGCTGCGTAGGTATACACAGGCTGCATAGCCACGCGATGACGCATCGCAAAACGCAATTAAATTAACTTTTTTAAAGTTTGTTATTAAAACATGACGTTCAATTCGCAAATTACCTAATGTTGATAACTCTGAAATAAACCTATTCCACTGAGAAATAAGTTCAGATGGTAACTGGTCATCCCAGCCCAGGCCAAGTTTCCAAAGATCTTGCATTATGCACTTAGCGACAAAAGTACACGGTGCGATAAAACCTACCGGGTCAAATATGCTTGCGAGCAATTTTAAAACAGAACGTTTAGTTTGTTTGGCGTCAGTCAAATTGTAATTAAAGGAGAATGAGTCACACGCAGGTAACCAAGTCAAACCTAAAACTTTAAGCGATGACGATAACGTATCGTCTTGAAAATTAATAGCAGAAATCTGGTCTGATTGCATTCTTGATAGCAACTCTGGACGGTTACTTGCCCATTTTCTTAAATCAAAACCACCTTCTTTCAGAAGCGTGGTTAAATCATCTTGCAACGTACAAGCTTCTTCCTGGGTTTGACATGACCACAAAACATCATCAACATAACAACCCTTGCCCGCGGTGTACTAGGGTATGTGATGCCCACGGTGTAGTTGGGTATGTGGTGCCCGCGGTGTACTAGGGTATGTGGTGCCCGCGGTGTACTAGGGTATGTGATGCCCACGGTGTAGTTGGGTATGTGATGCCCACGGTGTAGTTGGGTATGTGGTGCCCGCGGTGTACTAGGGTATGTGGTGCCCGCGGTGTACTAGGGTATGTGATGCCCGCGGTGTAGTTGGGTATGTGATGCCCGCGGTGTAGTTGGGTATGTGGTGCCCGCAGTGTACTAGGGAATATGATGCCCACGGTGTAGTTGGGTATGTGGTGCCCACGGTGTACTAGGGTATGTGATGCCCGCGGTGTAGTTGGGTATGTGGTGCCCGCGGTGTACTAGGGTATGTGATGCCCACGGTGTAGTTGGGTATGTGATGCCCACGGTGTAGTTGGGTATGTGGTGCCCGCGGTGTACTAGGGTATGTGGTGCCCGCGGTGTACTAGGGTATGTGATGCCCGCGGTGTACTAGGGTATGTGGTGCCCGCGGTGTACTAGGGTATGTGATGCCCGCGGTGTACTAGGGTATGTGATGCCCACGGTGTAGTTGGGTATGTGGTGCCCGCGGTGTACTAGGGTATGTGGTGCCCGCGGTGTACTAGGGTATGTGATGCCCGCGGTGTAATTGGGTATGTGGTGCCCGCGGTGTAGTTGGGTATGTGGTGCCCGCGGTGTACTAGGGTATGTGATGCCCGCGGTGTACTAGGGTATGTGGTCCCCGCGGTGTAGTTGGGTATGTGATGCCCGCGGTGTACTAGGGTATATGATGCCCACGGTGTAGTTGGGTATGTGGTGCCCACGGTGTAGTTGGGTATGTGGTGCCCGCGGTGTACTAGGGTATGTGATGCCCACGGTGTAGTTGGGTATGTGGTGCCCGCGGTGTACTAGGGTATGTGATGCCCGCGGTGTACTAGGGTATGTGGTGCCCGCGGTGTACTAGGGTATGTGATGCCCACGGTGTAGTTGGGTATGTGGTGCCCGCGGTGTACTAGGGTATGTGATGCCCGCGGTGTAGTTGGGTATGTGGTGCCCGCGGTGTACTAGGGTATGTGGTGCCCGCGGTGTACTAGGGTATGTGGTGCCCGCGGTGTACTAGGGTATGTGATGCCCGCGGTGTACTAGGGTATGTGATGCCCGCAGTGTAGTTGGGTATGAGGTGCCCGCGGTGTACTAGGGTATGTGGTGCCCGCGGTGTACTAGGGTATGTGATGCCCACGGTGTAGTTGGGTATGTGGTGCCCGCGGTGTACTAGGGTATGTGATGCCCGCGGTGTAGTTGGGTATGTGGTGCCCGCGGTGTACTAGGGTATGTGGTGCCCGCGGTGTACTAGGGTATGTGGTGCCCGCGGTGTACTAGGGTATGTGATGCCCGCGGTGTACTAGGGTATGTGATGCCCGCAGTGTAGTTGGGTATGGGGTGCCCGCGGTGTACTAGGGTATGTGATGCCCACGGTGTAGGTGGGTATGTGATGCCCACGGTGTACTAGGGTATGTGATGCCCGCGGTGTACTAGGGTATGTGGTGCCCGCGGTGTACTTAGGTATGTGATGCCCGCGGTGTAGTTGGGTATGTGATGCCCGCGGTGTAGTTGGGTATGTGGTGCCCGCAGTGTACTAGGGTATATGATGCCCACGGTGTAGTTGGGTATGTGGTGCCTACGGTGTACTAGGGTATGTGATGCCCGCGGTGTAGTTGGGTATGTGGTGCCCGCGGTGTACTAGGGTATGTGATGCCCACGGTGTAGTTGTATATGTGATGCCCGCAGTGTACTAGGGTATGTTGGCCCGCGGTGTACTAGGGTATGTGGTGCCCGCGGTGTACTAGGGTATGTGATGCCCACGGTGTAGTTGGGTATGTGGTGCCCGCGGTGTACTAGGGTATGTGATGCCCGCGGTGTACTAGGGTATGTGGTGCCCGCGGTGTACTAGGGTATGTGATGCCCACGGTGTAGTTGGGTATGTGGTGCCCGCGGTGTACTAGGGTATGTGGTGCCCGCGGTGTACTAGGGTATGTGGTGCTCGCGGTGTACTAGGGTATGTGATGCCCGCGGTGTACTAGGGTATGTGATGCCCACGGTGTAGTTGGGTATGTGGTGCCCACGGTGTACTAGGGTATGTGATGCCCGCGGTGTAGTTGGGTATGTGGTGCCCGCGGTGTACTAGGGTATGTGATGCCCACGGTGTAGTTGGGTATGTGATGCCCACGGTGTAGTTGGGCATGAGGTGCCCGCGGTGTACTAGGGTATGTGGTGCCCGCGGTGTACTAGGGTATGTGATGCCCACGGTGTAGTTGGGTATGTGGTGCCCGCGGTGTACTAGGGTATGTGGTGCCCGCGGTGTACTTGGGTATGTGATGCCCGCGGTGTAGTTGGGTATGTGGTGCCCGCGGTGTACTAGGGTATGTGGTGCCCGCGGTGTACTAGGGTATGTGATGCCCGCGGTGTACTAGGGTATGTGGTGCCCGCGGTGTACTAGGGTATGTGGTGCTCGCGGTGTACTAGGGTATGTGATGCCCGCGGTGTACTAGGGTATGTGATGCCCGCGGTGAAGTTGGGTATGTGGTGCCCGCGGTGTACTAGGGTATGTGGTGCCCGCGGTGTACTAGGGTATGTGGTGCCCGCGGTGTACTAGGGTATGTGATGCCCGCGGTGTACTAGGGTATGTGATGCCCGCGGTGTAGTTGGGTATGTGGTGCCCGCGGTGTACTAGGGTATGTGGTGCCCGCGGTGTACTTGGGTATGTGATGCCCGCGGTGTAGTTGGGTATGTGGTGCCCGCGGTGTACTAGGGTATGTGGTGCCCGCGGTGTACTAGGGTATGTGATGCCCGCGGTGTACTAGGGTATGTGGTGCCCGCGGTGTACTAGGGTATGTGGTGCTCGCGGTGTACTAGGGTATGTGATGCCCGCGGTGTACTAGGGTATGTGATGCCCGCGGTGAAGTTGGGTATGTGGTGCTCGCGGTGTACTAGGGTATGTGATGCCCACGGTGTAGTTGGGTATGTGATGCCCACGGTGTAGTTGGGCATGAGGTGCCCGCGGTGTACTAGGGTATGTGGTGCCCGCGGTGTACTAGGGTATGTGGTGCCCGCGGTGTACTAGGGTATGTGGTGCCCGCGGTGTACTAGGGTATGTGATGCCCGCGGTGTACTAGGGTATGTGATGCCCGCAGTGTAGTTGGGTATGGGGTGCCCGCGGTGTACTAGGGTATGTGATGCCCACGGTGTACTAGGGTATGTGATGCCCGCGGTGTACTAGGGTATGTGGTGCCCGCGGTGTACTTAGGTATGTGATGCCCGCGGTGTAGTTGGGTATGTGGTGCCCGCGGTGTACTAGGGTATGTGATGCCCGCGGTGTAGTTGGGTATGTGGTGCCCGCAGTGTACTAGGGTATATGATGCCCACGGTGTAGTTGGGTATGTGGTGCCCACGGTGTACTAGGGTATGTGATGCCCGCGGTGTAGTTGGGTATGTGGTGCCCGCGGTGTACTAGGGTATGTGATGCCCACGGTGTAGTTGGGTATGTGATGCCCACGGTGTAGTTGGGTATGTGGTGCCCGCGGTGTACTAGGGTATGTGGTGCCCGCGGTGTACTAGGGTATGTGATGCCCGCGGTGTAGTTGGGTATGTGGTGCCCGCGGTGTACTAGGGTATGTGGTGCCCGCGGTGTACTAGGGTATGTGATGCCCACGGTGTAGTTGGGTATGTGATGCCCACGGTGTAGTTGGGCATGTGGTGCCCGCGGTGTACTAGGGTATGTGGTGCCCGCGGTGTACTAGGGTATGTGGTGCCCGCGGTGTACTAGGGTATGTGGTGCCCGCGGTGTACTAGGGTATGTGATGCCCGCGGTGTACTAGGGTATGTGATGCCCGCAGTGTAGTTGGGTATGGGGTGCCCGCGGTGTACTAGGGTATGTGATGCCCACGGTGTAGGTAGGTATGTGATGCCGACGGTGTACTAGGGTATGTGATGCCCGCGGTGTACTAGGGTATGTGGTGCCCGCGGTGTACTTAGGTATGTGATGCCCGCGGTGTAGTTGGGTATGTGATGCCCGCGGTGTAGTTGGGTATGTGGTGCCCGCAGTGTACTAGGGTATATGATGCCCACGGTGTAGTTGGGTATGTGGTGCCCACGGTGTACTAGGGTATGTGATGCCCACGGTGTAGTTGGGTATGTGGTGCCCGCGGTGTACTAGGGTATGTGATGCCCGCGGTGTAGTTGGGTATGTGGTGCCCGCGGTGTACTAGGGTATGTGGTGCCCGCGGTGTACTAGGGTATGTGGTGCCCGCGGTGTACTAGGGTATGTGATGCCCGCGGTGTACTAGGGTATGTGATGCCCGCAGTGTAGTTGGGTATGGGGTGCCCGCGGTGTACTAGGGTATGTGGTGCCCGCGGTGTACTAGGGTATGTGATGCCCACGGTGTAGTTGGGTATGGGGTGCCCGCGGTGTACTAGGGTATGTGATGCCCACGGTGTAGTTGGGTATGTGGTGCCCGCGGTGTACTAGGGTATGTGATGCCCGCGGTGTAGTTGGGTATGTGGTGCCCGCGGTGTACTAGGGTATGTGGTGCCCGCGGTGTACTAGGGTATGTGGTGCCCGCGGTGTACTAGGGTATGTGATGCCCGCGGTGTACTAGGGTATGTGATGCCCGCAGTGTAGTTGGGTATGGGGTGCCCGCGGTGTAGTTGGGTATGTGGTGCCCACGGTGTACTAGGGTATGTGATGCCCGCGGTGTAGTTGGGTATGTGGTGCCCGCGGTGTACTAGGGTATGTGATGCCCACGGTGTAGTTGGGTATGTGATGCCCACGGTGTAGTTGGGTATGTGGTGCCCGCGGTGTACTAGGGTATGTGGTGCCCGCGGTGTACTAGGGTATGTGATGCCCGCGGTGTACTAGGGTATGTGATGCCCGCAGTGTAGTTGGGTATGGGGTGCCCGCGGTGTACTAGGGTATGTGATGCCCACGGTGTAGGTGGGTATGTGATGCCCACGGTGTACTAGGGTATGTGATGCCCGCGGTGTACTAGGGTATGTGGTGCCCGCGGTGTACTTAGGTATGTGATGCCCGCGGTGTAGTTGGGTATGTGATGCCCGCGGTGTAGTTGGGTATGTGGTGCCCGCAGTGTACTAGGGTATATGATGCCCACGGTGTAGTTGGGTATGTGGTGCCCACGGTGTACTAGGGTATGTGATGCCCGCGGTGTAGTTGGGTATGTGGTGCCCGCGGTGTACTAGGGTATGTGATGCCCACGGTGTAGTTGGGTATGTGATGCCCACGGTGTAGTTGGGTATGTGGTGCCCGCGGTGTACTAGGGTATGTGGTGCCCGCGGTGTACTAGGGTATGTGATGCCCGCGGTGTAGTTGGGTATGTGGTGCCCGCGGTGTACTAGGGTATGTGGTGCCCGCGGTGTACTAGGGTATGTGATGCCCGCGGTGTACTAGGGTATGTGATGCCCACGGTGTAGTTGGGTATGTGGTGCCCGCGGTGTACTAGGGTATGTGGTGCCCGCGGTGTACTAGGGTATGTGATGCCCGCGGTGTAGTTGGGTATGTGGTGCCCGCGGTGTAGTTGGGTATGTGGTGCCCGCGGTGTACTAGGGTATGTGATGCCCGCGGTGTACTAGGGTATGTGGTCCCCGCGGTGTAGTTGGGTATGTGATGCCCGCGGTGTACTAGGGTATATGATGCCCACGGTGTAGTTGGGTATGTGGTGCCCACGGTGTAGTTGGGTATGTGGTGCCCGCGGTGTACTAGGGTATGTGATGCCCACGGTGTAGTTGGGTATGTGGTGCCCGCGGTGTACTAGGGTATGTGATGCCCGCGGTGTACTAGGGTATGTGGTGCCCGCGGTGTACTAGGGTATGTGATGCCCACGGTGTAGTTGGGTATGTGGTGCCCGCGGTGTACTAGGGTATGTGATGCCCGCGGTGTAGTTGGGTATGTGGTGCCCGCGGTGTACTAGGGTATGTGGTGCCCGCGGTGTACTAGGGTATGTGGTGCCCGCGGTGTACTAGGGTATGTGATGCCCGCGGTGTACTAGGGTATGTGATGCCCGCAGTGTAGTTGGGTATGGGGTGCCCGCGGTGTACTAGGGTATGTGGTGCCCGCGGTGTACTAGGGTATGTGATGCCCGCGGTGTAGTTGGGTATGTGGTGCCCGCGGTGTACTAGGGTATGTGATGCCCGCGGTGTAGTTGGGTATGTGGTGCCCGCGGTGTACTAGGGTATGTGGTGCCCGCGGTGTACTAGGGTATGTGGTGCCCGCGGTGTACTAGGGTATGTGATGCCCACGGTGTACTAGGGTATGTGATGCCCGCGGTGTACTAGGGTATGTGATGCCCACGGTGTAGTTGGGTATGTGGTGCCCGCGGTGTACTAAAGTATGTGGTGCCCGCGGTGTACTAGGGTATGTGATGCCCGCGGTGTAGTTGGGTATGTGGTGCCCGCGGTGTACTAGGGTATGTGGTGCCCGCGGTGTACTAGGGTATGTGATGCCCGCGGTGTACTAGGGTATGTGGTGCCCGCGGTGTACTAGGGTATGTGGTGCTCGCGGTGTACTAGGGTATGTGATGCCCGCGGTGTACTAGGGTATGTGATGCCCACGGTGTAGTTGGGTATGTGGTGCCCGCGGTGTACTAGGGTATGTGGTGCCCGCGGTGTACTAGGGTATGTGATGCCCGCGGTGTAGTTGGGTATGTGGTGCCCGCGGTGTAGTTGGGTATGTGGTGCCCGCGGTGTACTAGGGTATGTGATGCCCGCGGTGTACTAGGGTATGTGGTCCCCGCGGTGTAGTTGGGTATGTGATGCCCGCGGTGTACTAGGGTATATGATGCCCACGGTGTAGTTGGGTATGTGGTGCCCACGGTGTAGTTGGGTATGTGGTGCCCGCGGTGTACTAGGGTATGTGATGCCCACGGTGTAGTTGGGTATGTGGTGCCCGCGGTGTACTAGGGTATGTGATGCCCGCGGTGTACTAGGGTATGTGGTGCCCGCGGTGTACTAGGGTATGTGATGCCCACGGTGTAGTTGGGTATGTGGTGCCCGCGGTGTACTAGGGTATGTGATGCCCGCGGTGTAGTTGGGTATGTGGTGCCCGCGGTGTACTTGGGTATGTGGTGCCCGCGGTGTACTAGGGTATGTGGTGCCCGCGGTGTACTAGGGTATGTGATGCCCGCGGTGTACTAGGGTATGTGATGCCCGCAGTGTAGTTGGGTATGGGGTGCCCGCGGTGTACTAGGGTATGTGGTGCCCGCGGTGTACTAGGGTATGTGATGCCCACGGTGTAGTTGGGTATGTGGTGCCCGCGGTGTACTAGGGTATGTGATGCCCGCGGTGTAGTTGGGTATGTGGTGCCCGCGGTGTACTAGGGTATGTGGTGCCCGCGGTGTACTAGGGTATGTGGTGCCCGCGGTGTACTAGGGTATGTGATGCCCACGGTGTACTAGGGTATGTGATGCCCGCGGTGTACTAGGGTATGTGATGCCCACGGTGTAGTTGGGTATGTGGTGCCCGCGGTGTACTAAAGTATGTGGTGCCCGCGGTGTACTAGGGTATGTGATGCCCGCGGTGTAGTTGGGTATGTGGTGCCCGCGGTGTACTAGGGTATGTGGTGCCCGCGGTGTACTAGGGTATGTGATGCCCGCGGTGTACTAGGGTATGTGGTGCCCGCGGTGTACTAGGGTATGTGGTGCTCGCGGTGTACTAGGGTATGTGATGCCCGCGGTGTACTAGGGTATGTGATGCCCACGGTGTACTAGGGTATGTGATGCCCGCGGTGTACTAGGGTATGTGGTGCCCGCGGTGTACTTAGGTATGTGATGCCCGCGGTGTAGTTGGGTATGTGGTGCCCGCGGTGTACTAGGGTATGTGATGCCCGCGGTGTACTAGGGTATGTGGTGCCCGCGGTGTACTAGGGTATGTGGTGCCCGCGGTGTACTAGGGTATGTGGTGCCCGCGGTGTACTAGGGTATGTGATGCCCGCGGTGTACTAGGGTATGTGATGCCCGCAGTGTAGTTGGGTATGGGGTGCCCGCGGTGTACTAGGGTATGTGATGCCCACGGTGTACTAGGGTATGTGATGCCCGCGGTGTACTAGGGTATGTGGTGCCCGCGGTGTACTTAGGTATGTGATGCCCGCGGTGTAGTTGGGTATGTGGTGCCCGCGGTGTACTAGGGTATGTGATGCCCGCGGTGTAGTTGGGTATGTGGTGCCCGCAGTGTACTAGGGTATATGATGCCCACGGTGTAGTTGGGTATGTGGTGCCCACGGTGTACTAGGGTATGTGATGCCCGCGGTGTAGTTGGGTATGTGGTGCCCGCGGTGTACTAGGGTATGTGATGCCCACGGTGTAGTTGGGTATGTGATGCCCACGGTGTAGTTGGGTATGTGGTGCCCGCGGTGTACTAGGGTATGTGGTGCCCGCGGTGTACTAGGGTATGTGATGCCCGCGGTGTAGTTGGGTATGTGGTGCCCGCGGTGTACTAGGGTATGTGGTGCCCGCGGTGTACTAGGGTATGTGATGCCCACGGTGTAGTTGGGTATGTGATGCCCACGGTGTAGTTGGGCATGTGGTGCCCGCGGTGTACTAGGGTATGTGGTGCCCGCGGTGTACTAGGGTATGTGGTGCCCGCGGTGTACTAGGGTATGTGGTGCCCGCGGTGTACTAGGGTATGTGATGCCCGCGGTGTACTAGGGTATGTGATGCCCGCAGTGTAGTTGGGTATGGGGTGCCCGCGGTGTACTAGGGTATGTGATGCCCACGGTGTAGGTAGGTATGTGATGCCGACGGTGTACTAGGGTATGTGATGCCCGCGGTGTACTAGGGTATGTGGTGCCCGCGGTGTACTTAGGTATGTGATGCCCGCGGTGTAGTTGGGTATGTGATGCCCGCGGTGTAGTTGGGTATGTGGTGCCCGCAGTGTACTAGGGTATATGATGCCCACGGTGTAGTTGGGTATGTGGTGCCCACGGAGTACTAGGGTATGTGATGCCCACGGTGTAGTTGGGTATGTGGTGCCCGCGGTGTACTAGGGTATGTGATGCCCGCGGTGTAGTTGGGTATGTGGTGCCCGCGGTGTACTAGGGTATGTGGTGCCCGCGGTGTACTAGGGTATGTGGTGCCCGCGGTGTACTAGGGTATGTGATGCCCGCGGTGTACTAGGGTATGTGATGCCCGCAGTGTAGTTGGGTATGGGGTGCCCGCGGTGTACTAGGGTATGTGGTGCCCGCGGTGTACTAGGGTATGTGATGCCCACGGTGTAGTTGGGTATGGGGTGCCCGCGGTGTACTAGGGTATGTGATGCCCACGGTGTAGTTGGGTATGTGGTGCCCGCGGTGTACTAGGGTATGTGATGCCCGCGGTGTAGTTGGGTATGTGGTGCCCGCGGTGTACTAGGGTATGTGGTGCCCGCGGTGTACTAGGGTATGTGGTGCCCGCGGTGTACTAGGGTATGTGATGCCCGCGGTGTACTAGGGTATGTGATGCCCGCGGTGTAGTTGGGTATGGGGTGCCCGCGGTGTAGTTGGGTATGTGGTGCCCACGGTGTACTAGGGTATGTGATGCCCGCGGTGTAGTTGGGTATGTGGTGCCCGCGGTGTACTAGGGTATGTGATGCCCACGGTGTAGTTGGGTATGTGATGCCCACGGTGTAGTTGGGTATGTGGTGCCCGCGGTGTACTAGGGTATGTGGTGCCCGCGGTGTACTAGGGTATGTGATGCCCGCGGTGTAGTAGGGTATGTGATGCCCGCAGTGTAGTTGGGTATGGGGTGCCCGCGGTGTACTAGGGTATGTGATGCCCACGGTGTAGGTGGGTATGTGATGCCCACGGTGTACTAGGGTATGTGATGCCCGCGGTGTACTAGGGTATGTGGTGCCCGCGGTGTACTTAGGTATGTGATGCCCGCGGTGTAGTTGGGTATGTGGTGCCCGCGGTGTAGTTGGGTATGTGGTGCCCGCAGTGTACTAGGGTATATGATGCCCACGGTGTAGTTGGGTATGTGGTGCCCACGGTGTACTAGGGTATGTGATGCCCGCGGTGTAGTTGGGTATGTGGTGCCCGCGGTGTACTAGGGTATGTGATGCCCACGGTGTAGTTGGGTATGTGATGCCCACGGTGTAGTTGGGTATGTGGTGCCCGCGGTGTACTAGGGTATGTGGTGCCCGCGGTGTACTAGGGTATGTGATGCCCGCGGTGTAGTTGGGTATGTGGTGCCCGCGGTGTACTAGGGTATGTGGTGCCCGCGGTGTACTAGGGTATGTGATGCCCGCGGTGTACTAGGGTATGTGATGCCCACGGTGTAGTTGGGTATGTGGTGCCCGCGGTGTACTAGGGTATGTGGTGCCCGCGGTGTACTAGGGTATGTGATGCCCGCGGTGTAGTTGGGTATGTGGTGCCCGCGGATTGATTTTTTGGGGCAATTCCACCGATATTGAAAAAATTTTCAAACATCAAAAACGATGCTTAAGAGCTATGTTTCATTTAAAAATCACAGACTCATGTAAGCCCTATTTTATTAAATATAGCATCTTAACTTTACCGTCGCTGTATATTTTCGAAACGGCTATGTTCGTCAGACAAAACCCTGGTCTCTTTTGTCGGCTGTCTGATGTCGTTATACGTAATAGACGAGATCAAAACAAAGTGTGCACTCGTAACTCTAGAACTACATTTATGCGCAGAAGTATTTTTTGCATGGCTCCATTTGTTTACAACAAACTACCATTATCGTGGAGAGAACTTCCAACGTCGTTGTTTCGGAGAAAGCTGAGAACTATTTTACTTAATAAATGTTATTATAGCATCAATCAATTTATGTGTGATAACCTATTGACATAATTTAACATATTGACATAATTTAATTAGCTATTTTAATCACATGTTTAATTTTAATGATTTTGTTCTTTTATTTTATATTCTTTCTTATTTTTTATACGTTTTTAATTTTTAAATTTTTTTTTTTTGTTTATTTCTATCTATATTATTGTTATAATGTAAGTAATTGTAATTTCTACTTTTTGCACACCCTAACAGGGTAACATTACAATGGTCAATGCTATATTTGTAACATCTTATATTACTTGTAATATTGCAAATAAATAAACTTTGACTTTGACTTTGGCGGTGTAGTTGGGTATGTGGTGCCCGCGGTGTACTAGGGTATGTGATGCCCGCGGTGTACTAGGGTATGTGGTCACCGCGGTGTAGTTGGGTATGTGATGCCCGCGGTGTACTAGGGTATATGATGCCCACGGTGTAGTTGGGTATGTGGTGCCCACGGTGTAGTTGGGTATGTGGTGCCCGCGGTGTACTAGGGTATGTGATGCCCACGGTGTAGTTGGGTATGTGGTGCCCGCGGTGTACTAGGGTATGTGATGCCCGCGGTGTACTAGGGTATGTGGTGCCCGCGGTGTACTAGGGTATGTGATGCCCACGGTGTAGTTGGGTATGTGGTGCCCGCGGTGTACTAGGGTATGTGATGCCCGCGGTGTAGTTGGGTATGTGGTGCCCGCGGTGTACTAGGGTATGTGGTGCCCGCGGTGTACTAGGGTATGTGGTGCCCGCGGTGTACTAGGGTATGTGATGCCCGCGGTGTACTAGGGTATGTGATGCCCGCAGTGTAGTTGGGTATGGGGTGCCCGCGGTGTACTAGGGTATGTGGTGCCCGCGGTGTACTAGGGTATGTGATGCCCACGGTGTAGTTGGGTATGTGGTGCCCGCGGTGTACTAGGGTATGTGATGCCCGCGGTGTAGTTGGGTATGTGGTGCCCGCGGTGTACTAGGGTATGTGGTGCCCGCGGTGTACTAGGGTATGTGGTGCCCGCGGTGTACTAGGGTATGTGATGCCCGCGGTGTACTAGGGTATGTGATGCCCGCAGTGTAGTTGGGTATGGGGTGCCCGCGGTGTACTAGGGTATGTGATGCCCACGGTGTACGTGGGTATGTGATGCCCACGGTGTACTAGGGTATGTGATGCCCGCGGTGTACTAGGGTATGTGATGCCCACGGTGTAGTTGGGTATGTGGTGCCCGCGGTGTACTAGGGTATGTGGTGCCCGCGGTGTACTAGGGTATGTGATGCCCGCGGTGTAGTTGGGTATGTGGTGCCCGCGGTGTACTAGGGTATGTGGTGCCCGCGGTGTACTAGGGTATGTGATGCCCGCGGTGTACTAGGGTATGTGGTGCCCGCGGTGTACTAGGGTATGTGGTGCTCGCGGTGTACTAGGGTATGTGATGCCCGCGGTGTACTAGGGTATGTGATGCCCGCGGTGAAGTTGGGTATGTGGTGCCCGCGGTGTACTAGGGTATGTGATGCCCACGGTGTAGTTGGGTATGTGATGCCCACGGTGTAGTTGGGCATGAGGTGCCCGCGGTGTACTAGGGTATGTGGTGCCCGCGGTGTACTAGGGTATGTGGTGCCCGCGGTGTACTAGGGTATGTGGTGCCCGCGGTGTACTAGGGTATGTGATGCCCGCGGTGTACTAGGGTATGTGATGCCCGCAGTGTAGTTGGGTATGGGGTGCCCGCGGTGTACTAGGGTATGTGATGCCCGCGGTGTACTAGGGTATATGATGCCCGCAGTGTAGTTGGGTATGGGGTGCCCGCGGTGTACTAGGGTATGTGATGCCCACGGTGTAGGTGGGTATGTGATGCCGACGGTGTACTAGGGTATGTGATGCCCGCGGTGTACTAGGGTATGTGGTGCCCGCGGTGTACTTAGGTATGTGATGCCCGCGGTGTAGTTGGGTATGTGATGCCCGCGGTGTAGTTGGGTATGTGGTGCCCGCAGTGTACTAGGGTATATGATGCCCACGGTGTAGTTGGGTATGTGGTGCCCACGGTGTACTAGGGTATGTGATGCCCGCGGTGTAGTTGGGTATGTGGTGCCCGCGGTGTACTAGGGTATGTGATGCCCACGGTGTAGTTGGGTATGTGATGCCCACGGTGTAGTTGGGTATGTGGTGCCCGCGGTGTACTAGGGTATGTGGTGCCCGCGGTGTACTAGGGTATGTGATGCCCGCGATGTAGTTGGGTATGTGGTGCCCGCGGTGTAGTTGGGTATGTGGTGCCCGCGGTGTACTAGGGTATGTGATGCCCGCGGTGTACTAGGGTATGTGGTCCCCGCGGTGTAGTTGGGTATGTGATGCCCGCGGTGTACTAGGGTATGTGATGCCCGCGGTGTACTAGGGTATGTGGTGCCCGCGGTGTACTTAGGTATGTGATGCCCGCGGTGTAGTTGGGTATGTGGTGCCCGCGGTGTACTAGGGTATGTGATGCCCGCGGTGTAGTTGGGTATGTGGTGCCCGCAGTGTACTAGGGTATATGATGCCCACGGTGTAGTTGGGTATGTGGTGCCCACGGTGTACTAGGGTATGTGATGCCCGCGGTGTAGTTGGGTATGTGGTGCCCGCGGTGTACTAGGGTATGTGATGCCCACGGTGTAGTTGGGTATGTGATGCCCACGGTGTAGTTGGGTATGTGGTGCCCGCGGTGTACTAGGGTATGTGGTGCCCGCGGTGTACTAGGGTATGTGATGCCCGCGGTGTAGTTGGGTATGTGGTGCCCGCGGTGTACTAGGGTATGTGGTGCCCGCGGTGTACTAGGGTATGTGATGCCCACGGTGTAGTTGGGTATGTGATGCCCACGGTGTAGTTGGGCATGTGGTGCCCGCGGTGTACTAGGGTATGTGGTGCCCGCGGTGTACTAGGGTATGTGGTGCCCGCGGTGTACAAGGGTATGTGGTGCCCGCGGTGTACTAGGGTATGTGATGCCCGCGGTGTACTAGGGTATATGATGCCCGCAGTGTAGTTGGGTATGGGGTGCCCGCGGTGTACTAGGGTATGTGATGCCCACGGTGTAGGTGGGTATGTGATGCCGACGGTGTACTAGGGTATGTGATGCCCGCGGTGTACTAGGGTATGTGGTGCCCGCGGTGTACTTAGGTATGTGATGCCCGCGGTGTAGTTGGGTATGTGATGCCCGCGGTGTAGTTGGGTATGTGGTGCCCGCAGTGTACTAGGGTATATGATGCCCACGGTGTAGTTGGGTATGTGGTGCCCACGGTGTACTAGGGTATGTGATGCCCGCGGTGTAGTTGGGTATGTGGTGCCCGCGGTGTACTAGGGTATGTGATGCCCACGGTGTAGTTGGGTATGTGATGCCCACGGTGTAGTTGGGTATGTGGTGCCCGCGGTGTACTAGGGTATGTGGTGCCCGCGGTGTACTAGGGTATGTGATGCCCGCGGTGTAGTTGGGTATGTGGTGCCCGCGGTGTAGTTGGGTATGTGGTGCCCGCGGTGTACTAGGGTATGTGATGCCCGCGGTGTAGTTGGGGGGTATGTGGTGCCCGCGGAGTACTAGGGTATGTGGTGCCCGCGGTGTACTAGGGTTTGTGGTGCCCGCAGTGTACTAGGGTATGTTGTGCCCGCAGTGTACTAGGGTATGTGGTGCCCGCGGTGTACTAGGGTATGTGATGCCCACGGTGTAGTTGGGTATGTGGTGCCCGCGGTGTACTAGGGTATGTGATGCCCGCGGTGTACTAGGGTATGTGGTGCCCGCGGTGTACTAGGGTATGTGATGCCCACGGTGTAGTTGGGTATGTGGTGCCCGCGGTGTACTAGGGTATGTGATGCCCACGGTGTAGTTGGGTATGTGGTGCCCGCGGTGTACTAGGGTATGTGATGCCCACGGTGTAGTTGGGTATGTGGTGCCCGCGGTGTACTAGGGTATGTGATGCCCACGGTGTAGTTGGGTATGTGGTGCCCGCGGTGTACTAGGGTATGTGATGCCCGCGGTGTACTAGGGTATGTGATGCCCACGGTGTAGTTGGGTATGTGGTGCCCGCGGTGTACTAGGGTATGTGGTGCCCGCGGTGTACTAGGGTATGTGATGCCCGCGGTGTAGTTGGGTATGTGGTGCCCGCGGTGTACTAGGGTATGTGGTGCCCGCGGTGTACTAGGGTATGTGGTGCCCGCGGTGTAGGTGGGTATGTGATGCCCACGGTGTAGGTGGGTATGTGATGCCGACGGTGTACTAGGGTATGTGATGCCCGCGGTGTACTAGGGTATGTGGTGCCCGCGGTGTACTTAGGTATGTGATGCCCGCGGTGTAGTTGGGTATGTGATGCCCGCGGTGTACTAGGGTATGTGATGCCCACGGTGTAGGTGGGTATGTGATGCCGTAGGTGTACTAGGGTATGTGGTGCCCGCGGTGTACTAGGGTATGTGATGCCCACGGTGTAGTTGGGTATGTGGTGCCCGCGGTGTACTAGGGTATGTGATGCCCGCGGTGTACTAGGGTATGTGGTGCCCGCGGTGTACTAGGGTATGTGATGCCCACGGTGTAGTTGGGTATGTGGTGCCCGCGGTGTACTAGGGTATGTGATGCCCACGGTGTAGTTGGGTATGTGGTGCCCGCGGTGTACTAGGGTATGTGATGCCCGCGGTGTACTAGGGTATGTGATGCCCACGGTGTAGTTGGGTATGTGGTGCCCGCGGTGTACTAGGGTATGTGGTGCCCGCGGTGTACTAGGGTATGTGATGCCCGCGGTGTAGTTGGGTATGTGGTGCCCGCGGTGTACTAGGGTATGTGGTGCCCGCGGTGTACTAGGGTATGTGGTGCCCGCGGTGTAGGTGGGTATGTGATGCCCACGGTGTAGGTGGGTATGTGATGCCGACGGTGTACTAGGGTATGTGATGCCCGCGGTGTACTAGGGTATGTGGTGCCCGCGGTGTACTTAGGTATGTGATGCCCGCGGTGTAGTTGGGTATGTGATGCCCGCGGTGTACTAGGGTATGTGATGCCCACGGTGTAGGTGGGTATGTGATGCCGACGGTGTACTAGGGTATGTGATGCCCGCGGTGTACTAGGGTATGTGGTGCCCGCGGTGTACTTAGGTATGTGATGCCCGCGGTGTAGTTGGGTATGTGATGCCCGCGGTGTAGTTGGGTATGTGGTGCCCGCAGTGTACTAGGGTATATGATGCCCACGGTGTAGTTGGGTATGTGGTGCCCACGGTGTACTAGGGTATGTGATGCCCGCGGTGTAGTTGGGTATGTGGTGCCCGCGGTGTACTAGGGTATGTGATGCCCACGGTGTAGTTGGGTATGTGATGCCCACGGTGTAGTTGGGTATGTGGTGCCCGCGGTGTACTAGGGTATGTGGTGCCCGCGGTGTACTAGGGTATGTGATGCCCGCGGTGTAGTTGGGTATGTGGTGCCCGCGGTGTAGTTGGGTATGTGGTGCCCGCGGTGTACTAGGGTATGTGATGCCCGCGGTGTACTAGGGTATGTGGTCCCCGCGGTGTAGTTGGGTATGTGATGCCCGCGGTGTACTAGGGTATGTGATGCCCGCGGTGTACTAGGGTATGTGGTGCCCGCGGAGTACTAGGGTATGTGGTGCCCGCGGTGTACTAGGGTTTGTGGTGCCCGCAGTGTACTAGGGTATGTTGTGCCCGCAGTGTACTAGGGTATGTGGTGCCCGCGGTGTACTAGGGTATGTGATGCCCACGGTGTAGTTGGGTATGTGGTGCCCGCGGTGTACTAGGGTATGTGATGCCCGCGGTGTACTAGGGTATGTGGTGCCCGCGGTGTACTAGGGTATGTGATGCCCACGGTGTAGTTGGGTATGTGGTGCCCGCGGTGTACTAGGGTATGTGATGCCCACGGTGTAGTTGGGTATGTGGTGCCCGCGGTGTACTATGGTATGTGATGCCCGCGGTGTACTAGGGTATGTGATGCCCACGGTGTAGTTGTACTAGGGTATGTGATGCCCGCAGTGTACTAGGGTATGTGGTGCCCGTGGTGTACTAGGGTATGTGATGCCCACGGTGTAGTTGGGTATGTGGTGCCCGCGGTGTACTAGGGTATGTGATGCCCGCGGTGTACTAGGGTATGTGGTGCCCGCGGTGTACTAGGGTATGTGATGCCCACGGTGTAGTTGGGAATGTGGTGCCCGCGGTGTACTAGGGTATGTGATGCCCACGGTGTAGTTGGGTATGTGGTGCCCGCGGTGTACTAGGGTATGTGATGCCCGCGGTGTACTAGGGTATGTGATGCCCACGGTGTAGTTGGGTATGTGGTGCCCGCGGTGTACTAGGGTATGTGATGCCCGCGGTGTAGTTAGGTATGTGGTGCCCGCGGTGTACTAGGGTATGTGGTGCCCGCGGTGTACTAGGGTATGTGGTGCCCGCGGTGTACTAGGGTATGTGGTGCCCGCGGTGTACTAGGGTATGTGATGCCCGCGGTGTAGTTGGGTATGTGGTGCCCGCGGTGTACTAGGGTATGTGGTGCCCGCGGTGTACTAGGGTATGTGATGCCCGCGGTGTAGTTGGGTATGTGGTGCCCGCGGTGTACTAGGGTATGTGGTGCCCGCGGTGTACTAGGGTATGTGGTGCCCGCGGTGTACTAGGGTATGTGATGCCCGCGGTGTAGTTTGGTATGTGGTGCCCGCGGTGTACTAGGGTATGTGATGCCCGCGGTGTACTAGGGTATGTGATGCCCGCAGTGTAGTTGGGTATGGGGTGCCCGCGGTGTACTAGGGTATGTGATGCCCACGGTGTAGGTGGGTATGTGATGCCCACGGTGTACTAGGGTATGTGATGCCCGCGGTGTACTAGGGTATGTGGTGCCCGCGGTGTACTTAGGTATGTGATGCCCGCGGTGTAGTTGGGTATGTGGTGCCCGCGGTGTACTAGGGTATTTGATGCCCGCGGTGTAGTTGGGTATGTGGTGCCCGCAGTGTACTAGGGTATATGATGCCCACGGTGTAGTTGGGTATGTGGTGCCCACGGTGTACTAGGGTATGTGATGCCCGCGGTGTAGTTGGGTATGTGGTGCCCGCGGTGTACTAGGGTATGTGATGCCCACGGTGTAGTTGGGTATGTGATGCCCACGGTGTAGTTGGGTATGTGGTGCCCGCGGTGTACTAGGGTCTGTGGTGCCCGCGGTGTACTAGGGTATGTGATGCCCACGGTGTAGTTGGGTATGTGATGCCCACGGTGTAGTTGGGTATGTGGTGCCCGCGGTGTACTAGGGTATGTGGTGCCCGCGGTGTACTAGGGTATGTGATGCCCGCGGTGAAGTTGGGTATGTGGTGCCCGCGGTGTAGTTGGGTATGTGGTGCCCGCGGTGTACTAGGGTATGTGATGCCCGCGGTGTACTAGGGTATGTGGTCCCCGCGGTGTAGTTGGGTATGTGATGCCCGCGGTGTACTAGGGTATGTGATGCCCGCGGTGTACTAGGGTATGTGGTGCCCGCGGAGTACTAGGGTATGTGGTGCCCGCGGTGTACTAGGGTTTGTGGTGCCCGCAGTGTACTAGGGTATGTTGTGCCCGCAGTGTACTAGGGTATGTGGTGCCCGCGGTGTACTAGGGTATGTGATGCCCACGGTGTAGTTGGGTATGTGGTGCCCGCGGTGTACTAGGGTATGTGATGCCCGCGGTGTACTAGGGTATGTGGTGCCCGCGGTGTACTAGGGTATGTGATGCCCACGGTGTAGTTGGGTATGTGGTGCCCGCGGTGTACTAGGGTATGTGATGCCCACGGTGTAGTTGGGTATGTGGTGCCCGCGGTGTACTAGGGTATGTGATGCCCGCGGTGTACTAGGGTATGTGATGCCCACGGTGTAGTTGGGTATGTGGTGCCCGCGGTGTACTAGGGTATGTGGTGCCCGCGGTGTACTAGGGTATGTGATGCCCGCGGTGTAGTTGGGTATGTGGTGCCCGCGGTGTACTAGGGTATGTGGTGCCCGCGGTGTACTAGGGTATGTGGTGCCCGCGGTGTACTAGGGTATGTGATGCCCGCGGTGTAGTTGGGTATGTGGTGCCCGCGGTGTACTAGGGTATGTGGTGCCCGCGGTGTACTAGGGTATGTGATGCCCGCGGTGTAGTTGGGTATGTGGTGCCCGCGGTGTACTAGGGTATGTGGTGCCCGCGGTGTACTAGGGTATGTGGTGCCCGCGGTGTACTAGGGTATGTGATGCCCGCGGTGTAGTTTGGTATGTGGTGCCCGCGGTGTACTAGGGTATGTGATGCCCGCGGTGTACTAGGGTATGTGATGCCCGCAGTGTAGTTGGGTATGGGGTGCCCGCGGTGTACTAGGGTATGTGATGCCCACGGTGTAGGTGGGTATGTGATGCCCACGGTGTACTAGGGTATGTGATGCCCGCGGTGTACTAGGGTATGTGGTGCCCGCGGTGTACTTAGGTATGTGATGCCCGCGGTGTAGTTGGGTATGTGGTGCCCGCGGTGTACTAGGGTATGTGATGCCCACGGTGTAGGTGGGTATGTGATGCCGACGGTGTACTAGGGTATGTGATGCCCGCGGTGTACTAGGGTATGTGGTGCCCGCGGTGTACTTAGGTATGTGATGCCCGCGGTGTAGTTGGGTATGTGATGCCCGCGGTGTACTAGGGTATGTGGTGCCCGCGGAGTACTAGGGTATGTGGTGCCCGCGGTGTACTAGGGTTTGTGGTGCCCGCAGTGTACTAGGGTATGTTGTGCCCGCAGTGTACTAGGGTATGTGGTGCCCGCGGTGTACTAGGGTATGTGATGCCCACGGTGTAGTTGGGTATGTGGTGCCCGCGGTGTACTAGGGTATGTGATGCCCGCGGTGTACTAGGGTATGTGGTGCCCGCGGTGTACTAGGGTATGTGATGCCCACGGTGTAGTTGGGTATGTGGTGCCCGCGGTGTACTAGGGTATGTGATGCCCACGGTGTAGTTGGGTATGTGGTGCCCGCGGTGTACTAGGGTATGTGATGCCCGCGGTGTACTAGGGTATGTGATGCCCACGGTGTAGTTGGGTATGTGGTGCCCGCGGTGTACTAGGGTATGTGGTGCCCGCGGTGTACTAGGGTATGTGATGCCCGCGGTGTAGTTGGGTATGTGGTGCCCGCGGTGTACTAGGGTATGTGGTGCCCGCGGTGTACTAGGGTATGTGGTGCCCGCGGTGTACTAGGGTATGTGATGCCCGCGGTGTAGTTGGGTATGTGGTGCCCGCGGTGTACTAGGGTATGTGGTGCCCGCGGTGTACTAGGGTATGTGATGCCCGCGGTGTAGTTGGGTATGTGGTGCCCGCGGTGTACTAGGGTATGTGGTGCCCGCGGTGTACTAGGGTATGTGGTGCCCGCGGTGTACTAGGGTATGTGATGCCCGCGGTGTAGTTTGGTATGTGGTGCCCGCGGTGTACTAGGGTATGTGATGCCCGCGGTGTACTAGGGTATGTGATGCCCGCGGTGTAGTTGGGTATGTGGTGCCCGCGGTGTACTAGGGTATGTGATGCCCACGGTGTAGGTGGGTATGTGATGCCCACGGTGTACTAGGGTATGTGATGCCCGCGGTGTACTTGGGTATGTGGTGCCCGCGGTGTACTTAGGTATGTGATGCCCGCGGTGTAGTTGGGTATGTGGTGCCCGCGGTGTACTAGGGTATGTGATGCCCACGGTGTAGGTGGGTATGTGATGCCGACGGTGTACTAGGGTATGTGATGCCCGCGGTGTACTAGGGTATGTGGTGCCCGCGGTGTACTTAGGTATGTGATGCCCGCGGTGTAGTTGGGTATGTGATGCCCGCGGTGTAGTTGGGTATGTGGTGCCCGCAGTGTACTAGGGTATATGATGCCCACGGTGTAGTTGGGTATGTGGTGCCCACGGTGTACTAGGGTATGTGATGCCCGCGGTGTAGTTGGGTATGTGGTGCCCGCGGTGTACTAGGGTATGTGATGCCCACGGTGTAGTTGGGTATGTGATGCCCACGGTGTAGTTGGGTATGTGGTGCCCGCGGTGTACTAGGGTATGTGGTGCCCGCGGTGTACTAGGGTATGTGATGCCCGCGGTGTAGTTGGGTATGTGGTGCCCGCGGTGTAGTTGGGTATGTGGTGCCCGCGGTGTACTAGGGTATGTGATGCCCGCGGTGTACTAGGGTATGTGGTCCCCGCGGTGTAGTTGGGTATGTGATGCCCGCGGTGTACTAGGGTATGTGATGCCCGCGGTGTAGTTGGGGGGTATGTGGTGCCCGCGGAGTACTAGGGTATGTGGTGCCCGCGGTGTACTAGGGTTTGTGGTGCCCGCAGTGTACTAGGGTATGTTGTGCCCGCAGTGTACTAGGGTATGTGGTGCCCGTGGTGTACTAGGGTATGTGATGCCCACGGTGTAGTTGGGTATGTGGTGCCCGCGGTGTACTAGGGTATGTGATGCCCGCGGTGTACTAGGGTATGTGGTGCCCGCGGTGTACTAGGGTATGTGATGCCCACGGTGTAGTTGGGAATGTGGTGCCCGCGGTGTACTAGGGTATGTGATGCCCACGGTGTAGTTGGGTATGTGGTGCCCGCGGTGTACTAGGGTATGTGATGCCCGCGGTGTACTAGGGTATGTGATGCCCACGGTGTAGTTGGGTATGTGGTGCCCGCGGTGTACTAGGGTATGTGATGCCCGCGGTGTAGTTGGGTATGTGGTGCCCGCGGTGTACTAGGGTATGTGGTGCCCGCGGTGTACTAGGGTATGTGGTGCCCGCGGTGTACTAGGGTATGTGGTGCCCGCGGTGTACTAGGGTATGTGATGCCCGCGGTGTAGTTGGGTATGTGGTGCCCGCGGTGTACTAGGGTATGTGGTGCCCGCGGTGTACTAGGGTATGTGATGCCCGCGGTGTAGTTGGGTATGTGGTGCCCGCGGTGTACTAGGGTATGTGGTGCCCGCGGTGTACTAGGGTATGTGGTGCCCGCGGTGTACTAGGGTATGTGATGCCCGCGGTGTAGTTTGGTATGTGGTGCCCGCGGTGTACTAGGGTATGTGATGCCCGCGGTGTACTAGGGTATGTGATGCCCGCAGTGTAGTTGGGTATGGGGTGCCCGCGGTGTACTAGGGTATGTGATGCCCACGGTGTAGGTGGGTATGTGATGCCCACGGTGTACTAGGGTATGTGGTGCCCGCGGTGTACTAGGGTATGTGGTGCCCGCGGTGTACTTAGGTATGTGATGCCCGCGGTGTAGTTGGGTATGTGGTGCCCGCGGTGTACTAGGGTATTTGATGCCCGCGGTGTAGTTGGGTATGTGGTGCCCGCAGTGTACTAGGGTATATGATGCCCACGGTGTAGTTGGGTATGTGGTGCCCACGGTGTACTAGGGTATGTGATGCCCGCGGTGTAGTTGGGTATGTGGTGCCCGCGGTGTACTAGGGTATGTGATGCCCACGGTGTAGTTGGGTATGTGATGCCCACGGTGTAGTTGGGTATGTGGTGCCCGCGGTGTACTAGGGTATGTGGTGCCCGCGGTGTACTAGGGTATGTGATGCCCGCGGTGTAGTTGGGTATGTGGTGCCCGCGGTGTACTAGGGTATGTGGTGCCCGCGGTGTACTAGGGTATGTGATGCCCGCGGTGTACTAGGGTATGTGGTGCCCGCGGTGTACTAGGGTATGTGGTGCTCGCGGTGTACTAGGGTATATGATGCCCGCGGTGTACTAGGGTATGTGATGCCCACGGTGTAGTTGGGTATGTGGTGCCCACGGTGTACTAGGGTATGTGATGCCTTCGGTGTAGTTGGGTATGTGGTGCCCGCGGTGTACTAGGGTATGTGATGCCCACGGTGTAGTTGGGTATGTGATGCCCACGGTGTAGATGGGCATGTGGTGCCCGCGGTGTACTAGGGTATGTGGTGCCCGCGGTGTACTAGGGTATGTGATGCCCGCGGTGTAGTTGGGTATGTGGTGCCCGCGGTGTACTAGGGTATGTGGTGCCCGCGGTGTACTAGGGTATGTGATGCCCGCGGTGTACTAGGGTATGTGATGCCCACGGTGTAGTTGGGTATGTGGTGCCCGCGGTGTACTAGGGTATGTGATGCCCGGGGTGTACTAGGGTATGTGATGCCCGCGGTGTACTAGGGTATGTGATGCCCACGGTGTAGTTGGGTATGTGGTGCCCGCGGTGAACTAGGGTATGTGGTGCCCGCGGTGTACTAGGGTATGTGATGCCCGCGGTGTAGTTGGGTATGTGGTGCCCGCGGTGTAGTTGGGTATGTGGTGCCCGCGGTGTACTAGGGTATGTGATGCCCGCGGTGTACTAGGGTATGTGATGCCCACGGTGTAGTTGGGTATGTGGTGCCCGCGGTGTACTAGGGTATGTGATGCCCGGGGTGTACTAGGGTATGTGATGCCCGCGGTGTACTAGGGTATGTGATGCCCACGGTGTAGTTGGGTATGTGGTGCCCGCGGTGTACTAGGGTATGTGGTGCCCGCGGTGTACTAGGGTATGTGGTCCCCGCGGTGTAGTTGGGTATGTGATGCCCGCGGTGTACTAGGGTATGTGATGCCCGCGGTGTAGTTGGGTATGTGGTGCCCGCGGTGTACTAGGGTATGTGGTGCCCGCGGTGTACTGGAGTATGTGGTCCCCGTGGTGTAGTTGGGTATGTGATGCCCGCGGTGTACTAGGGTATGTGATGCCCGCGGTGTAGTTGGGGGGGTATGTGGTGCCCGCGGTGTACTAGGGTATGTGGTGCCCGCGGTGTACTAGGGTATGTAGTGCCCGCGGTGCACTAGGGTATGTGATGCCCACGGTGTAGGTGGGTATGTGATGCCCACGGTGTACTAGGGTATGTGGTGCCCGCTGTGTACTAGGGTATGTGGTGCCCGCGGTGTACTAGGGTATGTGGTGCCCGCTGTGTACTAGGGTATGTAGTGCCCGCGGTGTACTAGGGTATGTGGTGCCCGCGGTGTACTAGTGTATGTGGTGCCCGCGGTGTACTAGGGTATGAAGTGCCCGCGGTGTACTAGTGTATGTGGTGCCCGCGGTGTACTAGGGTATGTAGTGCCCGCGGTGTACTAGGGTATGTGATGCCCACGGTGTAGTTGGGTATGTGATGCCCGCGGTGTATTAGGGTATGTAGTGCCCGCGGTGTACTAGGGTATGTGGTGCCCGCGGTGTACTAGTGTATGTGGTGCCCGCGGTGTACTAGGGTATGTAGTGCCCGCGGTGTACTAGTGTATGTGGTGCCCGCGGTGTACTAGGGTATGTAGTGCCCGCGGTGTACTAGGATATGTGATGCCCACGGTGTAGTTGGGTATGTGATGCCCGCGGTGTATTAGGGTATGTAGTGCCCGCGGTGTACTAGGGTATGTGATGCCCACGGTGTAGTTGGGTATCTGGTGCCCGCGGTGTACTAGGGTATGTGATGCCCACGGTGTAGTTGGGTATGTGGTGCCCGCGGTGTACTAGGGTATGTGGTGCCCGCGGTGTACTAGGGTATGTGATGCCCACGGTGTAGTTGGGTATGTGGTGCCCGCGGTGTACTAGGGTATGTGGTGCCCGCGGTGTACTAGGGTATGTGATGCCCACGGTGTAGTTGGGTATGTGATGCCCACGGTGTAGTTGGGTATGTGGTGCCCGCGGTGTACTAGGGTATGTGATGCCCACGGTGTAGTTGGGTATGTGGTGCCCGCGGTGTACTAGGGTATGTGGTGCCCGCGGTGTACTAGGGTATGTGATGCCCACGGTGTAGTTGGGTATGTGATGCCCACGGTGTAGTTGGGTATGTGGTGCCCGCGGTGTACTAGGGTATGTGGTGCCCGCGGTGTACTAGGGTATGTGATGCCCGCGGTGTAGTTGGGTATGTGGTGCCCGCGGTGTACTAGGGTATGTGGTGCCCGCGGTGTACTAGGGTAAGAGATGCCCGCGGTGTACTAGGGTATGTGATGCCCACGGTGTAGTTGGGTATGTGGTGCCCGCGGTGTACTAGGGTATGTGATGCCCGCGGTGTACTAGGGTATGTGGTGCCCGCGGTGTACTAGGGTATGTGATGCCCACGGTGTAGTTGGGTATGTGGTGCCCGCGGTGTACTAGGGTATGTGATGCCCACGGTGTAATTGGGAATGTGGTGCCCGCGGTGTACTAGGGTATGTGATGCCCGCGGTGTACTAGGGTATGTGGTGCCCGCGGTGTACTAGGGTATGTGATGCCCACGGTGTAGTTGGGTATGTGGTGCCCGCGGTGTACTAGGGTATGTGATGCCCGCGGTGTAGTTGGGTATGTGGTGCCCGCGGTGTACTAGGGTATGTGGTGCCCGCGGTGTACTAGGGTATGTGGTGCCCGCGGTGTACTAGGGTATGTGATGCCCGCGGTGTACTAGGGTATGTGATGCCCGCGGTGTACTAGGGTATGTGATGCCCGCAGTGTAGTTGGGTATGGGGTGCCCGCGGTGTACTAGGGTATGTGATGCCCACGGTGTAGTTGGGTATGTGGTGCCCGCGGTGTACTAGGGTTTGTGGTGCCCGCAGTGTACTAGGGTATGTTGTGCCCGCAGTGTACTAGGGTATGTGGTGCCCGCGGTGTACTAGGGTATGTGATGCCCACGGTGTAGTTGGGTATGTGGTGCCCGCGGTGTACTAGGGTATGTGATGCCCGCGGTGTACTAGGGTATGTGGTGCCCGCGGTGTACTAGGGTATGTGATGCCCACGGTGTAGTTGGGTATGTGGTGCCCGCGGTGTACTAGGGTATGTGATGCCCACGGTGTAGTTGGGTATGTGGTGCCCGCGGTGTACTAGGGTATGTGATGCCCGCGGTGTACTAGGGTATGTGATGCCCACGGTGTAGTTGGGTATGTGGTGCCCGCGGTGTACTAGGGTATGTGGTGCCCGCGGTGTACTAGGGTATGTGATGCCCGCGGTGTAGTTGGGTATGTGGTGCCCGCGGTGTACTAGGGTATGTGGTGCCCGCGGTGTACTAGGGTATGTGGTGCCCGCGGTGTACTAGGGTATGTGATGCCCGCGGTGTAGTTGGGTATGTGGTGCCCGCGGTGTACTAGGGTATGTGGTGCCCGCGGTGTACTAGGGTATGTGATGCCCGCGGTGTAGTTGGGTATGTGGTGCCCGCGGTGTACTAGGGTATGTGGTGCCCGCGGTGTACTAGGGTATGTGGTGCCCGCGGTGTACTAGGGTATGTGATGCCCGCGGTGTAGTTTGGTATGTGGTGCCCGCGGTGTACTAGGGTATGTGATGCCCGCGGTGTACTAGGGTATGTGATGCCCGCAGTGTAGTTGGGTATGGGGTGCCCGCGGTGTACTAGGGTATGTGATGCCCACGGTGTAGGTGGGTATGTGATGCCCACGGTGTACTAGGGTATGTGATGCCCGCGGTGTACTAGGGTATGTGGTGCCCGCGGTGTACTTAGGTATGTGATGCCCGCGGTGTAGTTGGGTATGTGGTGCCCGCGGTGTACTAGGGTATGTGATGCCCACGGTGTAGGTGGGTATGTGATGCCGACGGTGTACTAGGGTATGTGATGCCCGCGGTGTACTAGGGTATGTGGTGCCCGCGGTGTACTTAGGTATGTGATGCCCGCGGTGTAGTTGGGTATGTGATGCCCGCGGTGTAGTTGGGTATGTGGTGCCCGCTGTGTACTAGGGTATTTGATGCCCACGGTGTAGTTGGGTATGTGGTGCCCACGGTGTACTAGGGTATGTGATGCCCGCGGTGTAGTTGGGTATGTGGTGCCCGCGGTGTACTAGGGTATGTGATGCCCACGGTGTAGTTGGGTATGTGATGCCCACGGTGTAGTTGGGTATGTGGTGCCCGCGGTGTACTAGGGTATGTGGTGCCCGCGGTGTACTAGGGTATGTGATGCCCGCGGTGTAGTTGGGTATGTGGTGCCCGCGGTGTAGTTGGGTATGTGGTGCCCGCGGTGTACTAGGGTATGTGATGCCCGCGGTGTACTAGGGTATGTGGTGCCCGCGGTGTAGTTGGGTATGTGATGCCCGCGGTGTACTAGGGTATGTGATGCCCGCGGTGTAGTTGGGGGGTATGTGGTGCCCGCGGAGTACTAGGGTATGTGGTGCCCGCGGTGTACTAGGGTTTGTGGTGCCCGCAGTGTACTAGGGTATGTTGTGCCCGCAGTGTACTAGGGTATGTGGTGCCCGTGGTGTACTAGGGTATGTGATGCCCACGGTGTAGTTGGGTATGTGGTGCCCGCGGTGTACTAGGGTATGTGATGCCCGCGGTGTACTAGGGTATGTGGTGCCCGCGGTGTACTAGGGTATGTGATGCCCACGGTGTAGTTGGGAATGTGGTGCCCGCGGTGTACTAGGGTATGTGATGCCCACGGTGTAGTTGGGTATGTGGTGCCCGCGGTGTACTAGGGTATGTGATGCCCGCGGTGTACTAGGGTATGTGATGCCCACGGTGTAGTTGGGTATGTGGTGCCCGCGGTGTACTAGGGTATGTGATGCCCGCGGTGTAGTTGGGTATGTGGTGCCCGCGGTGTACTAGGGTATGTGGTGCCCGCGGTGTACTAGGGTATGTGGTGCCCGCGGTGTACTAGGGTATGTGGTGCCCGCGGTGTACTAGGGTATGTGATGCCCGCGGTGTAGTTGGGTATGTGGTGCCCGCGGTGTACTAGGGTATGTGGTGCCCGCGGTGTACTAGGGTATGTGATGCCCGCGGTGTAGTTGGGTATGTGGTGCCCGCGGTGTACTAGGGTATGTGGTGCCCGCGGTGTACTAGGGTATGTGGTGCCCGCGGTGTACTAGGGTATGTGATGCCCGCGGTGTAGTTTGGTATGTGGTGCCCGCGGTGTACTAGGGTATGTGATGCCCGCGGTGTACTAGGGTATGTGATGCCCGCAGTGTAGTTGGGTATGGGGTGCCCGCGGTGTACTAGGGTATGTGATGCCCACGGTGTAGGTGGGTATGTGATGCCCACGGTGTACTAGGGTATGTGGTGCCCGCGGTGTACTAGGGTATGTGGTGCCCGCGGTGTACTTGGGTATGTGATGCCCGCGGTGTAGTTGGGTATGTGGTGCCCGCGGTGTACTAGGGTATTTGATGCCCGCGGTGTAGTTGGGTATGTGGTGCCCGCAGTGTACTAGGGTATATGATGCCCACGGTGTAGTTGGGTATGTGGTGCCCACGGTGTACTAGGGTATGTGATGCCCGCGGTGTAGTTGGGTATGTGGTGCCCGCGGTGTACTAGGGTATGTGATGCCCTCGGTGTAGTTGGGTATGTGATGCCCACGGTGTAGTTGGGTATGTGGTGCCCGCGGTGTACTAGGGTATGTGGTGCCCGCGGTGTACTAGGGTATGTGATGCCCGCGGTGTAGTTGGGTATGTGGTGCCCGCGGTGTACTAGGGTATGTGGTGCCCGCGGTGTACTAGGGTATGTGATGCCCGCGGTGTACTAGGGTATGTGGTGCCCGCGGTGTACTAGGGTATGTGGTGCTCGCGGTGTACTAGGGTATATGATGCCCGCGGTGTACTAGGGTATGTGATGCCCACGGTGTAGTTGGGTATGTGGTGCCCACGGTGTACTAGGGTATGTGATGCCTTCGGTGTAGTTGGGTATGTGGTGCCCGCGGTGTACTAGGGTATGTGATGCCCACGGTGTAGTTGGGTATGTGATGCCCACGGTGTAGATGGGCATGTGGTGCCCGCGGTGTACTAGGGTATGTGGTGCCCGCGGTGTACTAGGGTATGTGATGCCCGCGGTGTAGTTGGGTATGTGGTGCCCGCGGTGTACTAGGGTATGTGGTGCCCGCGGTGTACTAGGGTATGTGATGCCCGCGGTGTACTAGGGTATGTGATGCCCACGGTGTAGTTGGGTATGTGGTGCCCGCGGTGTACTAGGGTATGTGATGCCCGGGGTGTACTAGGGTATGTGATGCCCGCGGTGTACTAGGGTATGTGATGCCCACGGTGTAGTTGGGTATGTGGTGCCCGCGGTGAACTAGGGTATGTGGTGCCCGCGGTGTACTAGGGTATGTGATGCCCGCGGTGTAGTTGGGTATGTGGTGCCCGCGGTGTAGTTGGGTATGTGGTGCCCGCGGTGTACTAGGGTATGTGATGCCCGCGGTGTACTAGGGTATGTGATGCCCACGGTGTAGTTGGGTATGTGGTGCCCGCGGTGTACTAGGGTATGTGATGCCCGGGGTGTACTAGGGTATGTGATGCCCGCGGTGTACTAGGGTATGTGATGCCCACGGTGTAGTTGGGTATGTGGTGCCCGCGGTGTACTAGGGTATGTGGTGCCCGCGGTGTACTAGGGTATGTGGTCCCCGCGGTGTAGTTGGGTATGTGATGCCCGCGGTGTACTAGGGTATGTGATGCCCGCGGTGTAGTTGGGTATGTGGTGCCCGCGGTGTACTAGGGTATGTGGTGCCCGCGGTGTACTGGAGTATGTGGTCCCCGTGGTGTAGTTGGGTATGTGATGCCCGCGGTGTACTAGGGTATGTGATGCCCGCGGTGTAGTTGGGGGGGTATGTGGTGCCCGCGGTGTACTAGGGTATGTGGTGCCCGCGGTGTACTAGGGTATGTAGTGCCCGCGGTGCACTAGGGTATGTGATGCCCACGGTGTAGGTGGGTATGTGATGCCCACGGTGTAGTTGGGTATGTGGTGCCCGCGGTGTACTAGGGTATGTGGTGCCCGCTGTGTACTAGGGTATGTGGTGCCCGCGGTGTACTAGGGTATGTGGTGCCCGCTGTGTACTAGGGTATGTAGTGCCCGCGGTGTACTAGGGTATGTGGTGCCCGCGGTGTACTAGTGTATGTGGTGCCCGCGGTGTACTAGGGTATGAAGTGCCCGCGGTGTACTAGTGTATGTGGTGCCCGCGGTGTACTAGGGTATGTAGTGCCCGCGGTGTACTAGGGTATGTGATGCCCACGGTGTAGTTGGGTATGTGATGCCCGCGGTGTATTAGGGTATGTAGTGCCCGCGGTGTACTAGGGTATGTGGTGCCCGCGGTGTACTAGTGTATGTGGTGCCCGCGGTTTACTAGGGTATGTAGTGCCCGCGGTGTACTAGTGTATGTGGTGCCCGCGGTGTACTAGGGTATGTAGTGCCCGCGGTGTACTAGGATATGTGATGCCCACGGTGTAGTTGGGTATGTGATGCCCGCGGTGTATTAGGGTATGTAGTGCCCGCGGTGTACTAGGGTATGTGATGCCCACGGTGTAGTTGGGTATCTGGTGCCCGCGGTGTACTAGGGTATGTGATGCCCACGGTGTAGTTGGGTATGTGGTGCCCGCGGTGTACTAGGGTATGTGGTGCCCGCGGTGTACTAGGGTATGTGATGCCCACGGTGTAGTTGGGTATGTGGTGCCCGCGGTGTACTAGGGTATGTGGTGCCCGCGGTGTACTAGGGTATGTGATGCCCACGGTGTAGTTGGGTATGTGATGCCCACGGTGTAGTTGGGTATGTGGTGCCCGCGGTGTACTAGGGTATGTGATGCCCACGGTGTAGTTGGGTATGTGGTGCCCGCGGTGTACTAGGGTATGTGGTGCCCGCGGTGTACTAGGGTATGTGATGCCCACGGTGTAGTTGGGTATGTGATGCCCACGGTGTAGTTGGGTATGTGGTGCCCGCGGTGTACTAGGGTATGTGGTGCCCGCGGTGTACTAGGGTATGTGATGCCCGCGGTGTAGTTGGGTATGTGGTGCCCGCGGTGTACTAGGGTATGTGGTGCCCGCGGTGTACTAGGGTAAGAGATGCCCGCGGTGTACTAGGGTATGTGATGCCCACGGTGTAGTTGGGTATGTGGTGCCCGCGGTGTACTAGGGTATGTGATGCCCGCGGTGTACTAGGGTATGTGGTGCCCGCGGTGTACTAGTGTATGTGATGCCCACGGTGTAGTTGGGTATGTGGTGCCCGCGGTGTACTAGGGTATGTGATGCCCACGGTGTAATTGGGAATGTGGTGCCCGCGGTGTACTAGGGTATGTGATGCCCGCGGTGTACTAGGGTATGTGGTGCCCGCGGTGTACTAGGGTATGTGATGCCCACGGTGTAGTTGGGTATGTGGTGCCCGCGGTGTACTAGGGTATGTGATGCCCGCGGTGTAGTTGGGTATGTGGTGCCCGCGGTGTACTAGGGTATGTGGTGCCCGCGGTGTACTAGGGTATGTGGTGCCCGCGGTGTACTAGGGTATGTGATGCCCGCGGTGTACTAGGGTATGTGATGCCCGCGGTGTACTAGGGTATGTGATGCCCGCAGTGTAGTTGGGTATGGGGTGCCCGCGGTGTACTAGGGTATGTGATGCCCACGGTGTAGTTGGGTATGTGGTGCCCGCGGTGTACTAGGGTATGTGATGCCCGCGGTGTACTAGGGTATGTGATGCCCACGGTGTAGTTGGGTATGTGGTGCCCGCGGTGTACTAGGGTATGTGATGCCCGCGGTGTACTAGGGTATGTGGTCCCCGCGGTGTAGTTGGGTATGTGATGCCAGCGGTGTACTAGGGTATGTGATGCCCGCGGTGTAGCTGGGGGGTATGTGATGCCAGCGGTGTACTAGGGTATGTGATGCCCGCGGTGTAGTTGGGGGGTATGTGGTGCCCGCGGAGTACTAGGGTATGTGGTGCCCGCGGTGTACTTAGGTTTGTGGTGCCCGCAGCGTACTAGGGTATGTTGTGCCCGCGGTGTACTAGGGTATGTGGTGCCCGCGGTGTACTAGGGTATGTGATGCCCACGGTGTAGTTGGGTATGTGGAGCCCGCGGTGTACTAGGGTATGTGATGCCCGCGGTGTACTAGGGTATGTGGTGCCCGCGGTGTACTAGGGTATGTGATGCCCACGGTGTAGTTGGGTATGTGGTGCCCGCGGTGTACTAGGGTATGTGATGCCCACGGTGTAGTTGGGTATGTGGTGCCCGCGGTGTACTAGGGTATGTGATGCCCGCGGTGTACTAGGGTATGTGATGCCCACGGTGTAGTTGGGTATGTGGTGCCCGCGGTGTACTAGGGTATGTGGTGCCCGCGGTGTACTAGGGTATGTGATGCCCGCGGTGTAGTTGGGTATGTGGTGCCCGCGGTGTACTAGGGTATGTGGTGCCCGCGGTGTAGTTGGGTATGTGGTGCCCGCGGTGTACTAGGGTATGTGATGCCCGCGGTGTAGTTTGGTATGTGGTGCCCGCGGTGTACTAGGGTATGTGATGCCCGCGGTGTACTAGGGTATGTGATGCCCGCAGTGTTGTTGGGTATGGGGTGCCCGCGGTGTACTAGGGTATGTGATGCCCACGGTGTAGGTGGGTATGTGATGCCCACGGTGTACTAGGGTATGTGATGCCCGCGGTGTACTAGGGTATGTGGTGCCCGCGGTGTACTTAGGTATGTGATGCCCGCGGTGTAGTTGGGTATGTGGTGCCCGCGGTGTAGTTGGGTATGTGGTGCCCGCGGTGTACTAGGGTATGTGGTGCCCGCGGTGTACTAGGGTATGTGATGCCCGCGGTGTAGTTGGGTATGTGGTGCCCGCGGTGTACTAGGGTATGTGGTGCCCGCGGTGTAGTTGGGTATGTGGTGCCCGCGGTGTACTAGGGTATGTGATGCCCGCGGTGTAGTTTGGTATGTGGTGCCCGCGGTGTACTAGGGTATGTGATGCCCGCGGTGTACTAGGGTATGTGATGCCCGCAGTGTTGTTGGGTATGGGGTGCCCGCGGTGTACTAGGGTATGTGATGCCCACGGTGTAGGTGGGTATGTGATGCCCACGGTGTACTAGGGTATGTGATGCCCGCGGTGTACTAGGGTATGTGGTGCCCGCGGTGTACTTAGGTATGTGATGCCCGCGGTGTAGTTGGGTATGTGGTGCCCGCGGTGTACTAGGGTATGTGATGCCCGCGGTGTAGTTGGGTATGTGGTGCCCGCGGTGTACTAGGGTATGTGATGCCCACGGTGTAGTAGGGTATGTGGTGCCCACGGTGTACTAGGGTATGTGATGCCCGCGGTGTAGTTGGGTATGTGGTGCCCGCGGTGTACTAGGGTATGTGATGCCCACGGTGTAGTTGGGTATGTGATGCCCACGGTGTAGTTGGGTATGTGGTGCCCGCGGTGTACTAGGGTATGTGGTGCCCGCGGTGTACTAGGGTATGTGATGCCCGCGGTGTAGTTGGGTATGTGGTGCCCGCGGTGTACTAGGGTATGTGATGCCCGCGGTGTACTAGGGTATGTGGTGCCCGCGGTGTACTAGGGTATGTGGTGCCCGCGGTGTACTAGGGTATGTGGTGCCCGCGGTGTACTAGGGTATGTGTTGCCCGCGGTGTACTAGGGTATGTGATGCCCACGGTGTAGTTGGGTATGTGGTGCCCACGGTGTACTAGGGTATGTGATGCCTTCGGTGTAGTTGGGTATGTGGTGCCCGCGGTGTACTAGGGTATGTGATGCCCACGGTGTAGTTGGGTATGTGATGCCCACGGTGTAGTTGGGCATGTGGTGCCCGCGGTGTACTAGGGTATGTGGTGCCCGCGGTGTACTAGGGTATGTGGTCCCCGCGGTGTAGTTGGGTATGTGATGCCCGCGGTGTACTAGGGTATGTGATGCCCGCGGTGTAGTTGGGTATGTGGTGCCCGCGGTGTACTAGGGTATGTGGTGCCCGCGGTGTACTAGAGTATGTGGTCCCCGTGGTGTAGTTGGGTATGTGATGCCCGCGGTGTACTAGGGTATGTGATGCCCGCGGTGTAGTTGGGGGGGTATGTGGTGCCCGCGGTGTACTAGGGTATGTGGTGCCCGCGGTGTACTAGGGTATGTAGTGCCCTCGGTGCACTAGGGTATGTGATGCCCACGGTGTAGGTGGGTATGTGATGCCCACGGTGTAGTTGGGTATGTGGTGCCCGCGGTGTACTAGGGTATGTGGTGCCCGCTGTGTACTAGGGTATGTGGTGCCCGCGGTGTACTAGGGTATGTGGTGCCCGCTGTGTACTAGGGTATGTAGTGCCCGCGGTGTACTAGGGTATGTGGTGCCCGCGGTGTACTAGTGTATGTGGTGCCCGCGGTGTACTAGGGTATGTAGTGCCCGCGGTGTACTAGTGTATGTGGTGCCCGCGGTGTACTAGTGTATGTGATGCCCACGGTGTAGTTGGGTATGTGGTGCCCGCGGTGTACTAGGGTATGTGATGCCCGCGGTGTACTAGGGTATGTGGTGCCCGCGGTGTACTAGGGTATGTGATGCCCACGGTGTAGTTGGGTATGTGGTGCCCGCGGTGTACTAGGGTATGTGATGCCCACGGTGTAGTTGGGTATGTGGTGCCCGCGGTGTACTAGGGTATGTGATGCCCGCGGTGTACTAGGGTATGTGATGCCCACGGTGTAGTTGGGTATGTGGTGCCCGCGGTGTACTAGGGTATGTGGTGCCCGCGGTGTACTAGGGTATGTGATGCCCGCGGTGTAGTTGGGTATGTGGTGCCCGCGGTGTACTAGGGTATGTGGTGCCCGCGGTGTAGTTGGGTATGTGGTGCCCGCGGTGTACTAGGGTATGTGATGCCCGCGGTGTAGTTTGGTATGTGGTGCCCGCGGTGTACTAGGGTATGTGATGCCCGCGGTGTAGTTTGGTATGTGGTGCCCGCGGTGTACTAGGGTATGTGATGCCCGCGGTGTACTAGGGTATGTGATGCCCGCAGTGTTGTTGGGTATGTGATGCCCACGGTGTACTAGGGTATGTGATGCCCGCGGTGTACTAGGGTATGTGGTGCCCGCGGTGTACTTAGGTATGTGATGCCCGCGGTGTAGTTGGGTATGTGGTGCCCGCGGTGTACTAGGGTATGTGATGCCCGCGGTGTAGTTGGGTATGTGGTGCCCGCAGTGTACTAGGGTATATGATGCCCACGGTGTAGTTGGGTATGTGGTGCCCACGGTGTACTAGGGTATGTGATGCCCGCGGTGTAGTTGGGTATGTGGTGCCCGCGGTGTACTAGGGTATGTGATGCCCACGGTGTAGTTGGGTATGTGGTGCCCGCGGTGTACTAGGGTATGTGGTGCCCGCGGTGTACTAGGGTATGTAGTGCCCGCGGTGCACTAGGGTATGTGATGCCCACGGTGTAGGTGGGTATGTGATGCCCACGGTGTAGTTGGGTATGTGGTGCCCGCGGTGTACTAGGGTATGTGGTGCCCGCTGTGTACTAGGGTATGTGGTGCCCGCGGTGTACTAGGGTATGTGGTGCCCGCTGTGTACTAGGGTATGTAGTGCCCGCGGTGTACTAGGGTATGTGGTGCCCGCGGTGTACTAGTGTATGTGGTGCCCGCGGTGTACTAGGGTATGTAGTGCCCGCGGTGTACTAGTGTATGTGGTGCCCGCGGTGTACTAGTGTATGTGGTGCCCGCGGTGTACTAGGGTATGTAGTGCCCGCGGTGTACTAGGGTATGTAGTGCCCGCGGTGTACTAGTGTATGTGGTGCCCGCGGTGTACTAGTGTATGTGGTGCCCGCGGTGTACTAGGGTATGTAGTGCCCGCGGTGTACTAGGGTATGTGATGCCAACGGTGTAGTTGGGTATGTGATGCCCGCGGTGTATTAGGGTATGTGATGCCCGCGGTGTAGTTGGGTATGTGGTGCCCGCGGTGTACTAGGGTATGTGGTGCCCGCGGTGTACTAGGGTATGTGATGCCCGCGGTGTACTAGTGTATGTGGTGCCCGCGGTGTACTAGTGTATGTGGTGCCCGCGGTGTACTAGGGTATGTAGTGCCCGCGGTGTACTAGTGTATGTGGTGCTTGCGGTGTACTAGGGTATGTAGTGCCCGCGGTGTACTAGGGTATGTGATGCCCACGGTGTAGTTGGGTATGTGATGCCCGCGGTGTATTAGGGTATGTAGTGCCCGCGGTGTACTAGGGTATGTGATGCCCACGGTGTAGTTGGGTATGTGGTGCCCGCGGTGTACTAGGGTATGTGATGCCCACGGTGTAGTTGGGTAGGTGGTGCCCGCGGTGTACTAGGGTATGTGATGCCCGCGGTGTACTAGGGTATGTGATGCCCACGGTGTAGTTGGGTATGTGGTGCCCGCGGTGTACTAGGGTATGTGGTGCCCGCGGTGTACTAGGGTATGTGATGCCCACGGTGTAGTTGGGTATGTGATGCCCACGGAGTAGTTGGGTATGTGGTGCCCGCGGTGTACTAGGGTATGTGGTGCCCGCGGTGTACTAGGGTATGTGATGCCCGCGGTGTAGTTGGGTATGTGGTGCCCGCGGTGTACTAGGGTATGTGGTGCCCGCGGTGTACTAGGGTAAGAGATGCCCGCGGTGTACTAGGGTATGTGATGCCCACGGTGTAGTTGGGTATGTGGTGCCCGCGGTGTACTAGGGTATGTGATGCCCGCGGTGTACTAGGGTATGTGGTGCCCGCGGTGTACTAGGGTATGTGATGCCCACGGTGTAGTTGGGTATGTGGTGCCCGCGGTGTACTAGGGTATGTGATGCCCACGGTGTAGTTGGGTATGTGGTGCCCGCGGTGTACTAGGGTATGTGATGCCCGCGGTGTACTAGGGTATGTGGTGCCCGCGGTGTACTAGGGTATGTGATGCCCACGGTGTAGTTGGGTATGTGATGCCCGCGGTGTACTAGGGTATGTGATGCCCGCGGTGTAGTTGGGTATGTGGTGCCCGCGGTGTACTAGGGTATGTGGTGCCCGCGGTGTACTAGGGTATGTGGTGCCCGCGGTGTACTAGGGTATGTGATGCCCGCGGTGTACTAGGGTATGTGATGCCCGCGGTGTACTAGGGTATGTGATGCCCGCAGTGTAGTTGGGTATGGGGTGCCCGCGGTGTACTAGGGTATGTGATGCCCACGGTGTAGTTGGGTATGTGGTGCCCGCGGTGTACTAGGGTATGTGATGCCCGCGGTGTACTAGGGTATGTGGTGCCCGCGGTGTACTAGGGTATGTGATGCCCGCGGTGTAGTTGGGTATGTGGTGCCCGCGGTGTACTAGGGTCTGTGGTGCCCGCGGTGTACTTAGGTATGTGATGCCCGCGGTGTAGTTGGGTATGTGATGCCCGCGGTGTAGTTGGGTATGTGGTGCCCGCAGTGTACTAGGGTATATGATGCCCACGGTGTAGTTGGGTATGTGGTGCCCACGGTGTACTAGGGTATGTGATGCCCGCGGTGTAGTTGGGTATGTGGTGCCCGCGGTGTACTAGGGTATGTGATGCCCACGGTGTAGTTGGGTATGTGATGCCCACGGTGTAGTTGGGTATGTGGTGCCCGCGGTGTACTAGGGAATGTGGTGCCCGCGGTGTACTAGGGTATGTGATGCCCGCGGTGTAGTTGGGTATGTGGTGCCCGCGGTGTACTAGGGTATGTGGTGCCCGCGGTGTACTAGGGTATGTGATGCCCGCGGTGTACTAGGGTATGTGATGCCCACGGTGTAGTTGGGTATGTGGTGCCCGCGGTGTACTAGGGTATGTGATGCCCGCGGTGTACTAGAGTATGTGGTCCCCGTGGTGTAGTTGGGTATGTGATGCCCGCGGTGTACTAGGGTATGTGATGCCCGCGGTGTAGTTGGGGGGGTATGTGGTGCCCGCGGTGTACTAGGGTATGTGGTGCCCGCGGTGTACTAGGGTATGTAGTGCCCGCGGTGTACTAGGGTATGTGATGCCCACGGTGTAGGTGGGTATGTGATGCCCACGGTGTAGTTGGGTATGTGGTGCCCGCGGTGTAGTTGGGTATGTGGTGCCCGCGGTGTACTAGGGTATGTGGTGCCCGCGGTGTACTAGGGTATGTGATGCCCGCGGTGTACTAGGGTATGTGATGCCCACGGTGTAGTTGGGTATGTGGTGCCCGCGGTGTACTAGGGTATGTGATGCCCACGGTGTAGTTGGGTATGTGGTGCCCGTGGTGTACTAGGGTATGTGGTGCCCGCGGTGTACTAGGGTATGTGATGCCCACGGTGTAGTTGGGTATGTGGTGCCCGCGGTGTACTAGGGTATGTGGTGCCCGCGGTGTACTAGGGTATGTGATGCCCACGGTGTAGTTGGGTATGTGATGCCCACGGTGTAGTTGGGTATGTGGTGCCCGCGGTGTACTAGGGTATGTGATGCCCGCGGTGTAGTTGGGTATGTGGTGCCCGCGGTGTACTAGGGTATGTGGTGCCCGCGGTGTACTAGGGTATGTGTTGCCCACGGTGTAGTTGGGTATGTGATGCCCACGGTGTAGTTGGGTATGTGGTGCCCGCGGTGTACTAGGGTATGTGGTGCCCGCGGTGTACTAGGGTATGTGATGCCCGCGGTGTAGTTGGGTATGTGGTGCCCGCGGTGTACTAGGGTATGTGGTGCCCGCGGTGTACTAGGGTAAGAGATGCCCGCGGTGTACTAGGGTATGTGATGCCCACGGTGTAGTTGGGTATGTGGTGCCCGCGGTGTACTAGGGTATGTGATGCCCGCGGTGTACTAGGGTATGTGGTGCCCGCGGTGTACTAGGGTATGTGATGCCCACGGTGTAGTTGGGTATGTGGTGCCCGCGGTGTACTAGGGTATGTGATGCCCACGGTGTAGTTGGGAATGTGGTGCCCGCGGTGTACTAGGGTATGTGATGCCCGCGGTGTACTAGGGTATGTGGTGCCCGCGGTGTACTAGGGTATGTGATGCCCACGGTGTAGTTGGGTATGTGGTGCCCGCGGTGTACTAGGGTATGTGATGCCCGCGGTGTAGTTGGGTATGTGGTGCCCGCGGTGTACTAGGGTATGTGGTGCCCGCGGTGTACTAGGGTATGTGATGCCCGCGGTGTACTAGGGTATGTGATGCCCGCGGTGTACTAGGGTATGTGATGCCCGCAGTGGAGTTGGGTATGGGGTGCCCGCGGTGTACTAGGGTATGTGATGCCCACGGTGTAGTTGGGTATGTGGTGCCCGCGGTGTACTAGGGTATGTGATGCCCGCGGTGTAGTTGGGTATGTGGTGCCCGCGGTGTACTAGGGTATGTGGTGCCCGCGGTGTACTAGGGTATGTGATGCCCGCGGTGTAGTTGGGTATGTGGTGCCCGCGGTGTAGTTGGGTATGTGGTGCCCGCGGTGTACTAGGGTATGTGATGCCCACGGTGTAGGTGGGTATGTGATGCCCACGGTGTACTAGGGTATGTGATGCCCGCGGTGTACTAGGGTATGTGGTGCCCGCGGTGTACTTAGGTATGTGATGCCCGCGGTGTAGTTGGGTATGTGGTGCCCGCGGTGTACTAGGGTATGTGATGCCCGCGGTGTAGTTGGGTATGTGGTGCCCGCAGTGTACTAGGGTATATGATGCCCACGGTGTAGTTGGGTATGTGGTGCCCACGGTGTACTAGGGTATGTGATGCCCGCGGTGTAGTTGGGTATGTGGTGCCCGCGGTGTACTAGGGTATGTGGTGCCCGCGGTGTACTAGGGTATGTGATGCCCGCGGTGTACTAGTGTATGTGGTGCCCGCGGTGTACTAGGGTATGTAGTGCCCGCGGTGTACTAGTGTATGTGGTGCCCGCGGTGTACTAGTGTATGTGGTGCCCGCGGTGTACTAGGGTATGTAGTGCCCGCGGTGTACTAGTGTATGTGGTGCTTGCGGTGTACTAGGGTATGTAGTGCCCGCGGTGTACTAGGGTATGTGATGCCCACGGTGTAGTTGGGTATGTGATGCCCGCGGTGTATTAGGGTATGTAGTGCCCGCGGTGTACTAGGGTATGTGATGCCCACGGTGTAGTTGGGTATGTGGTGCCCGCGGTGTACTAGGGTATGTGATGCCCACGGTGTAGTTGGGTATGTGGTGCCCGCGGTGTACTAGGGTATGTGGTGCCCGCGGTGTACTAGGGTATGTGATGCCCACGGTGTAGTTGGGTATGTGATGCCCACGGAGTAGTTGGGTATGTGGTGCCCGCGGTGTACTAGGGTATGTGGTGCCCGCGGTGTACTAGGGTATGTGATGCCCGCGGTGTAGTTGGGTATGTGGTGCCCGCGGTGTACTAGGGTATGTGGTGCCCGCGGTGTACTAGGGTAAGAGATGCCCGCGGTGTACTAGGGTATGTGATGCCCACGGTGTAGTTGGGTATGTGGTGCCCGCGGTGTACTAGGGTATGTGATGCCCGCGGTGTACTAGGGTATGTTGTGCCCGCGGTGTACTAGGGTATGTGATGCCCACGGTGTAGTTGGGTATGTGGTGCCCGCGGTGTACTAGGGTATGTGATGCCCACGGTGTAGTTGGGTATGTGGTGCCCGCGGTGTACTAGGGTATGTGATGCCCGCGGTGTACTAGGGTATGTGGTGCCCGCGGTGTACTAGGGTATGTGATGCCCACGGTGTAGTTGGGTATGTGGTGCCCGCGGTGTACTAGGGTATGTGATGCCCGCGGTGTAGTTGGGTATGTGGTGCCCGCGGTGTACTAGGGTATGTGGTGCCCGCGGTGTACTAGGGTATGTGGTGCCCGCGGTGTACTAGGGTATGTGATGCCCGCGGTGTACTAGGGTATGTGATGCCCGCGGTGTACTAGGGTATGTGATGCCCGCAGTGTAGTTGGGTATGGGGTGCCCGCGGTGTACTAGGGTATGTGATGCCCACGGTGTAGTTGGGTATGTGGTGCCCGCGGTGTACTAGGGTATGTGATGCCCGCGGTGTACTAGGGTATGTGGTGCCCGCGGTGTACTAGGGTATGTGATGCCCACGGTGTAGTTGGGTATGTGGTGCCCGCGGTGTACTAGGGTCTGTGGTGCCCGCGGTGTACTTAGGTATGTGATGCCCGCGGTGTAGTTGGGTATGTGATGCCCGCGGTGTAGTTGGGTATGTGGTGCCCGCAGTGTACTAGGGTATATGATGCCCACGGTGTAGTTGGGTATGTGGTGCCCACGGTGTACTAGGGTATGTGATGCCCGCGGTGTAGTTGGGTATGTGGTGCCCGCGGTGTACTAGGGTATGTGATGCCCACGGTGTAGTTGGGTATGTGATGCCCACGGTGTAGTTGGGTATGTGGTGCCCGCGGTGTACTAGGGAATGTGGTGCCCGCGGTGTACTAGGGTATGTGATGCCCGCGGTGTAGTTGGGTATGTGGTGCCCGCGGTGTACTAGGGTATGTGGTGCCCGCGGTGTACTAGGGTATGTGATGCCCGCGGTGTACTAGGGTATGTGATGCCCACGGTGTAGTTGGGTATGTGGTGCCCGCGGTGTACTAGGGTATGTGATGCCCGCGGTGTACTAGAGTATGTGGTCCCCGTGGTGTAGTTGGGTATGTGATGCCCGCGGTGTACTAGGGTATGTGATGCCCGCGGTGTAGTTGGGGGGGTATGTGGTGCCCGCGGTGTACTAGGGTATGTGGTGCCCGCGGTGTACTAGGGTATGTGGTGCCCGCGGTGTACTAGGGTATGTGATGCCCACGGTGTAGGTGGGTATGTGATGCCCACGGTGTAGTTGGGTATGTGGTGCCCGCGGTGTAGTTAGGTATGTGGTGCCCGCGGTGTACTAGGGTATGTGGTGCCCGCGGTGTACTAGGGTATGTGATGCCCGCGGTGTACTAGGGTATGTGATGCCCACGGTGTAGTTGGGTATGTGGTGCCCGCGGTGTACTAGGGTATGTGATGCCCACGGTGTAGTTGGGTATGTGGTGCCCGCGGTGTACTAGGGTATGTGGTGCCCGCGGTGTACTAGGGTATGTGATGCCCACGGTGTAGTTGGGTATGTGGTGCCCGCGGTGTACTAGGGTATGTGGTGCCCGCGGTGTACTAGGGTATGTGATGCCCACGGTGTAGTTGGGTATGTGATGCCCACGGTGTAGTTGGGTATGTGGTGCCCGCGGTGTACTAGGGTATGTGATGCCCGCGGTGTAGTTGGGTATGTGGTGCCCGCGGTGTACTAGGGTATGTGGTGCCCGCGGTGTACTAGGGTATGTGTTGCCCACGGTGTAGTTGGGTATGTGATGCCCACGGTGTAGTTGGGTATGTGGTGCCCGCGGTGTACTAGGGTATGTGGTGCCCGCGGTGTACTAGGGTATGTGATGCCCGCGGTGTAGTTGGGTATGTGGTGCCCGCGGTGTACTAGGGTATGTGGTGCCCGCGGTGTACTAGGGTAAGAGATGCCCGCGGTGTACTAGGGTATGTGATGCCCACGGTGTAGTTGGGTATGTGGTGCCCGCGGTGTACTAGGGTATGTGATGCCCGCGGTGTACTAGGGTATGTGGTGCCCGCGGTGTACTAGGGTATGTGATGCCCACGGTGTAGTTGGGTATGTGGTGCCCGCGGTGTACTAGGGTATGTGATGCCCACGGTGTAGTTGGGAATGTGGTGCCCGCGGTGTACTAGGGTATGTGATGCCCGCGGTGTACTAGGGTATGTGGTGCCCGCGGTGTACTAGGGTATGTGATGCCCACGGTGTAGTTGGGTATGTGGTGCCCGCGGTGTACTAGGGTATGTGATGCCCGCGGTGTAGTTGGGTATGTGGTGCCCGCGGTGTACTAGGGTATGTGGTGCCCGCGGTGTACTAGAGTATGTGGTCCCCGTGGTGTAGTTGGGTATGTGATGCCCGCGGTGTACTAGGGTATGTGATGCCCGCGGTGTAGTTGGGGGGGTATGTGGTGCCCGCGGTGTACTAGGGTATGTGGTGCCCGCGGTGTACTAGGGTATGTAGTGCCCGCGGTGTACTAGGGTATGTGATGCCCACGGTGTAGGTGGGTATGTGATGCCCACGGTGTAGTTGGGTATGTGGTGCCCGCGGTGTAGTTAGGTATGTGGTGCCCGCGGTGTACTAGGGTATGTGGTGCCCGCGGTGTACTAGGGTATGTGATGCCCGCGGTGTACTAGGGTATGTGATGCCCACGGTGTAGTTGGGTATGTGGTGCCCGCGGTGTACTAGGGTATGTGATGCCCACGGTGTAGTTGGGTATGTGGTGCCCGCGGTGTACTAGGGTATGTGGTGCCCGCGGTGTACTAGGGTATGTGATGCCCACGGTGTAGTTGGGTATGTGGTGCCCGCGGTGTACTAAGGTATGTGGTGCCCGCGGTGTACTAGGGTATGTGATGCCCACGGTGTAGTTGGGTATGTGATGCCCACGGTGTAGTTGGGTATGTGGTGCCCGCGGTGTACTAGGGTATGTGATGCCCACGGTGTAGTTGGGTATGTGGTGCCCGCGGTGTACTAGGGTATGTGGTGCCCGCGGTGTACTAGGGTATGTGTTGCCCACGGTGTAGTTGGGTATGTGATGCCCACGGTGTAGTTGGGTATGTGGTGCCCGCGGTGTACTAGGGTATGTGGTGCCCGCGGTGTACTAGGGTATGTGATGCCCGCGGTGTAGTTGGGTATGTGGTGCCCGCGGTGTACTAGGGTATGTGGTGCCCGCGGTGTACTAGGGTAAGAGATGCCCGCGGTGTACTAGGGTATGTGATGCCCACGGTGTAGTTGGGTATGTGGTGCCCGCGGTGTAGTTAGGTATGTGGTGCCCGCGGTGTACTAGGGTATGTGGTGCCCGCGGTGTACTAGGGTATGTGATGCCCGCGGTGTACTAGGGTATGTGATGCCCACGGTGTAGTTGGGTATGTGGTGCCCGCGGTGTACTAGGGTATGTGATGCCCACGGTGTAGTTGGGTATGTGGTGCCCGCGGTGTACTAGGGTATGTGGTGCCCGCGGTGTACTAGGGTATGTGATGCCCACGGTGTAGTTGGGTATGTGGTGCCCGCGGTGTACTAAGGTATGTGGTGCCCGCGGTGTACTAGGGTATGTGATGCCCACGGTGTAGTTGGGTATGTGATGCCCACGGTGTAGTTGGGTATGTGGTGCCCGCGGTGTACTAGGGTATGTGATGCCCACGGTGTAGTTGGGTATGTGGTGCCCGCGGTGTACTAGGGTATGTGGTGCCCGCGGTGTACTAGGGTATGTGTTGCCCACGGTGTAGTTGGGTATGTGATGCCCACGGTGTAGTTGGGTATGTGGTGCCCGCGGTGTACTAGGGTATGTGGTGCCCGCGGTGTACTAGGGTATGTGATGCCCGCGGTGTAGTTGGGTATGTGGTGCCCGCGGTGTACTAGGGTATGTGGTGCCCGCGGTGTACTAGGGTAAGAGATGCCCGCGGTGTACTAGGGTATGTGATGCCCACGGTGTAGTTGGGTATGTGGTGCCCGCGGTGTACTAGGGTATGTGATGCCCGCGGTGTACTAGGGTATGTGGTGCCCGCGGTGTACTAGGGTATGTGATGCCCACGGTGTAGTTGGGTATGTGGTGCCCGCGGTGTACTAGGGTATGTCATGCCCACGGTGTAGTTGGGAATGTGGTGCCCGCGGTGTACTAGGGTATGTGATGCCCGCGGTGTACTAGGGTATGTGGTGCCCGCGGTGTACTAGGGTATGTGATGCCCACGGAGTAGTTGGGTATGTGGTGCCCGCGGTGTACTAGGGTATGTGATGCCCGCGGTGTAGTTGGGTATGTGGTGCCCGCGGTGTACTAGGGTATGTGGTGCCCGCGGTGTACTAGGGTATGTGATGCCCGCGGTGTACTAGGGTATGTGATGCCCGCGGTGTACTAGGGTATGTGATGCCCGCAGTGTAGTTGGGTATGGGGTGCCCGCGGTGTACTAGGGTATGTGATGCCCACGGTGTAGTTGGGTATGTGGTGCCCGCGGTGTACTAGGGTATGTGATGCCCGCGGTGTAGTTGGGTATGTGGTGCCCGCGGTGTACTAGGGTATGTGGTGCCCGCGGTGTACTAGGGTATGTGATGCCCGCGGTGTAGTTGGGTATGTGGTGCCCGCGGTGTAGTTGGGTATGTGGTGCCCGCGGTGTACTAGGGTATGTGATGCCCACGGTGTAGGTGGGTATGTGATGCCCACGGTGTACTAGGGTATGTGATGCCCGCGGTGTACTAGGGTATGTGGTGCCCGCGGTGTACTTAGGTATGTGATGCCCGCGGTGTAGTTGGGTATGTGGTGCCCGCGGTGTACTAGGGTATGTGATGCCCGCGGTGTAGTTGGGTATGTGGTGCCCGCAGTGTACTAGGGTATATGATGCCCACGGTGTAGTTGGGTATGTGGTGCCCACGGTGTACTAGGGTATGTGATGCCCGCGGTGTAGTTGGGTATGTGGTGCCCGCGGTGTACTAGGGTATGTGATGCCCACGGTGTAGTTGGGTATGTGATGCCCACGGTGTAGTTGGGTATGTGGTGCCCGCGGTGTACTAGGGTATGTGGTGCCCGCGGTGTACTAGGGTATGTGATGCCCGCGGTGTAGTTGGGTATGTGGTGCCCGCGGTGTACTAGGGTATGTGGTGCCCGCGGTGTACTAGGGTATGTGATGCCCGCGGTGTACTAGGGTATGTGGTGCCCGCGGTGTACTAGGGTATGTGGTGCCCGCGGTGTACTAGGGTATGTGATGCCCGCGGTGTACTAGGGTATGTGATGCCCACGGTGTAGTTGGGTATGTGGTGCCCACGGTGTACTAGGGTATGTGATGCCTTCGGTGTAGTTGGGTATGTGGTGCCCGCGGTGTACTAGGGTATGTGATGCCCACGGTGTAGTTGGGTATGTGATGCCCACGGTGTAGTTGGGCATGTGGTGCCCGCGGTGTACTAGGGTATGTGGTGCCCGCGGTGTACTAGGGTATGTGGTCCCCGCGGTGTAGTTGGGTATGTGATGCCCGCGGTGTACTAGGGTATGTGATGCCCGCGGTGTAGTTGGGTATGTGGTGCCCGCGGTGTACTAGGGTATGTGGTGCCCGCGGTGTACTAGAGTATGTGGTCCCCGTGGTGTAGTTGGGTATGTGATGCCCGCGGTGTAGTTGGGTATGTGATGCCCGCGGTGTAGTTGGGGGGGTATGTGGTGCCCGCGGTGTACTAGGGTATGTGGTGCCCGCGGTGTACTAGGGTATGTAGTGCCCGCGGTGCACTAGGGTATGTGATGCCCACGGTGTAGGTGGGTATGTGATGCCCACGGTGTAGTTGGGTATGTGGTGCCCGCGGTGTACTAGGGTATGTGGTGCCCGCTGTGTACTAGGGTATGTGGTGCCCGCGGTGTACTAGGGTATGTGGTGCCCGCTGTGTACTAGGGTATGTAGTGCCCGCGGTGTACTAGGGTATGTGATGCCCGCGGTGTACTAGTGTATGTGGTGCCCGCGGTGTACTAGGGTATGTAGTGCCCGCGGTGTACTAGTGTATGTGGTGCCCGCGGTGTACTAGTGTATGTGATGCCCACGGTGTAGTTGGGTATGTGGTGCCCGCGGTGTACTAGGGTATGTGATGCCCGCGGTGTACTAGGGTATGTGGTGCCCGCGGTGTACTAGGGTATGTGATGCCCACGGTGTAGTTGGGTATGTGGTGCCCGCGGTGTACTAGGGTATGTGATGCCCACGGTGTAGTTGGGTATGTGGTGCCCGCGGTGTACTAGGGTATGTGATGCCCGCGGTGTACTAGGGTATGTGATGCCCACGGTGTAGTTGGGTATGTGATGCCCACGGTGTACTAGGGTATGTGATGCCCGCGGTGTACTAGGGTATGTGGTGCCCGCGGTGTACTTAGGTATGTGATGCCCGCGGTGTAGTTGGGTATGTGGTGCCCGCGGTGTACTAGGGTATGTGATGCCCGCGGTGTAGTTGGGTATGTGGTGCCCGCAGTGTACTAGGGTATATGATGCCCACGGTGTAGTTGGGTATGTGGTGCCCACGGTGTACTAGGGTATGTGATGCCCGCGGTGTAGTTGGGTATGTGGTGCCCGCGGTGTACTAGGGTATGTGATGCCCACGGTGTAGTTGGGTATGTGATGCCCACGGTGTAGTTGGGTATGTGGTGCCCGCGGTGTACTAGGGTATGTGGTGCCCGCGGTGTACTAGGGTATGTGATGCCCGCGGTGTAGTTGGGTATGTGGTGCCCGCGGTGTACTAGGGTATGTGGTGCCCGCGGTGTACTAGGGTATGTGATGCCCGCGGTGTACTAGGGTATGTGGTGCCCGCGGTGTACTAGGGTATGTGGTGCTCGCGGTGTAGTTGGGTATGTGGTGCCCGCAGTGTACTAGGGTATATGATGCCCACGGTGTAGTTGGGTATGTGGTGCCCACGGTGTACTAGGGTATGTGATGCCCGCGGTGTAGTTGGGTATGTGGTGCCCGCGGTGTACTAGGGTATGTGATGCCCACGGTGTAGTTGGGTATGTGATGCCCACGGTGTAGTTGGGTATGTGGTGCCCGCGGTGTACTAGGGTATGTGGTGCCCGCGGTGTACTAGGGTATGTGATGCCCGCGGTGTAGTTGGGTATGTGGTGCCCGCGGTGTACTAGGGTATGTGGTGCCCGCGGTGTACTAGGGTATGTGATGCCCGCGGTGTACTAGGGTATGTGGTGCCCGCGGTGTACTAGGGTATGTGGTGCTCGCGGTGTACTAGGGTATGTGATGCCCGCGGTGTACTAGGGTATGTGATGCCCACGGTGTAGTTGGGTATGTGGTGCCCACGGTGTACTAGGGTATGTGGTGCCCGCGGTGTACTAGTGTATGTGGTGCCCGCGGTGTACTAGGGTATGTAGTGCCCGCGGTGTACTAGTGTATGTGGTGCCCGCGGTGTACTAGGGTATGTAGTGCCCGCGGTGTACTAGGGTATGTGATGCCCACGGTGTAGTTGGGTATGTGATGCCCGCGGTGTATTAGGGTATGTGGTGCCCGCGGTGTACTAGGGTATGTGATGCCCGCGGTGTACTAGGGTATGTGATGCCCACGGTGTAGTTGGGTATGTGGTGCCCACGGTGTACTAGTGTATGTGGTGCCCGCGGTGTACTAGTGTATGTGGTGCCCGCGGTGTACTAGGGTATGTGGTGCCCGCGGTGTACTAGTGTATGTGGTGCCCGCGGTGTACTAGGGTATGTAGTGCCCGCGGTGTACTAGGGTATGTGATGCCCACGGTGTAGTTGGGTATGTGATGCCCGCGGTGTATTAGGGTATGTAGTGCCCGCGGTGTACTAGGGTATGTGATGCCCACAGTGTAGTTGGGTATGTGGTGCCCGCGGTGTACTAGGGTATGTGATGCCCACGGTGTAGTTGGGTATGTGGTGCCCGCGGTGTACTAGGGTATGTGATGCCCGCGGTGTACTAGGGTATGTGATGCCCACGGTGTAGTTGGGTATGTGGTGCCCGCGGTGTACTAGGGTATGTGGTGCCCGCGGTGTACTAGGGTATGTGATGCCCACGGTGTAGTTGGGTATGTGATGCCCACGGAGTAGTTGGGTATGTGGTGCCCGCGGTGTACTAGGGTATGTGGTGCCCGCGGTGTACTAGGGTATGTGGTGCCCGCGGTGTACTAGGGTATGTGATGCCCGCGGTGTAGTTGGGTATGTGGTGCCCGCGGTGTACTAGGGTATGTGGTGCCCGCGGTGTACTAGGGTAAGAGATGCCCGCGGTGTACTAGGGTATGTGATGCCCACGGTGTAGTTGGGTATGTGGTGCCCGCGGTGTACTAGGGTATGTGATGCCCGCGGTGTACTAGGGTATGTGGTGCCCGCGGTGTACTAGGGTATGTGATGCCCACGGTGTAGTTGGGTATGTGGTGCCCGCGGTGTACTAGGGTATGTGATGCCCACGGTGTAGTTGGGTATGTGGTGCCCGCGGTGTACTAGGGTATGTGATGCCCGCGGTGTACTAGGGTATGTGGTGCCCGCGGTGTACTAGGGTATGTGATGCCCACGGTGTAGTTGGGTATGTGGTGCCCGCGGTGTACTAGGGTATGTGATGCCCGCGGTGTAGTTGGGTATGTGGTGCCCGCGGTGTACTAGGGTATGTGGTGCCCGCGGTGTACTAGGGTATGTGGTGCCCGCGGTGTACTAGGGTATGTGATGCCCGCGGTGTACTAGGGTATGTGATGCCCGCGGTGTACTAGGGTATGTGATGCCCGCAGTGTAGTTGGGTATGTGGTGCCCGCGGTGTACTAGGGTATGTGATGCCCGCGGTGTACTAGGGTATGTGGTGCCCGCGGTGTACTAGGGTATGTGATGCCCACGGTGTAGTTGGGTATGTGGTGCCCGCGGTGTACTAGGGTATGTGATGCCCGCGGTGTACTAGGGTATGTGGTGCCCGCGGTGTACTAGGGTATGTGATGCCCACGGTGTAGTTGGGTATGTGGTGCCCGCGGTGTACTAGGGTATGTGATGCCCGCGGTGTAGTTGGGTATGTGGTGCCCGCGGTGTACTAGGGTATGTGGTGCCCGCGGTGTACTAGGGTATGTGGTGCCCGCGGTGTACTAGGGTATGTGATGCCCGCGGTGTACTAGGGTATGTGATGCCCGCGGTGTACTAGGGTATGTGATGCCCGCAGTGTAGTTGGGTATGGGGTGCCCGCGGTGTACTAGGGTATGTGATGCCCACGGTGTAGTTGGGTATGTGGTGCCCGCGCTGTACTAGGGTATGTGATGCCCGCGGTGTACTAGGGTATGTGGTGCCCGCGGTGTACTAGGGTATGTGATGCCCACGGTGTAGTTGGGTATGTGGTGCCCGCGGTGTACTAGGGTCTGTGGTGCCCGCGGTGTACTTGGGTATGTGATGCCCGCGGTGTAGTTGGGTATGTGATGCCCGCGGTGTAGTTGGGTATGTGGTGCCCGCAGTGTACTAGGGTATATGATGCCCACGGTGTAGTTGGGTATGTGGTGCCCACGGTGTACTAGGGTATGTGATGCCCGCGGTGTAGTTGGGTATGTGGTGCCCGCGGTGTACTAGGGTATGTGATGCCCACGGTGTAGTTGGGTATGTGATGCCCACGGTGTAGTTGGGTATGTGGTGCCCGCGGTGTACTAGGGTATGTGGTGCCCGCGGTGTACTAGGGTATGTGATGCCCGCGGTGTAGTTGGGTATGTGGTGCCCGCGGTGTACTAGGGTATGTGGTGCCCGCGGTGTACTAGGGTATGTGATTCCCGCGGTGTACTAGGGTATGTGATGCCCACGGTGTAGTTGGGTATGTGGTGCCCGCGGTGTACTAGGGTATGTGATGCCCGCGGTGTACTAGAGTATGTGGTCCCCGTGGTGTAGTTGGGTATGTGATGCCCGCGGTGTACTAGGGTATGTGATGCCCGCGGTGTAGTTGGGGGGGTATGTGGTGCCCGCGGTGTACTAGGGTATGTGGTGCCCGCGGTGTACTAGGGTATGTAGTGCCCGCGGTGTACTAGGGTATGTGATGCCCACGGTGTAGTTGGGTATGTGGTGCCCGCGGTGTACTAGGGTATGTGATGCCCGCGGTGTACTAGGGTATGTGGTGCCCGCGGTGTACTAGGGTATGTGATGCCCACGGTGTAGTTGGGTATGTGGTGCCCGCGGTGTACTAGGGTATGTGATGCCCACGGTGTAGTTGGGAATGTGGTGCCCGCGGTGTACTAGGGTATGTGATGCCCGCGGTGTACTAGGGTATAAGATGCCCGCGGTGTAGTTGGGTATGTGGTGCCCGCGGTGTACTAGGGTATGTGGTGCCCGCGGTGTACTAGGGTATGTGATGCCCGCGGTGTACTAGGGTATGTGATGCCCGCGGTGTACTAGGGTATGTGATGCCCACGGTGTAGTTGGGTATGTGGTGCCCGCGGTGTACTAGGGTATGTGATGCCCACGGTGTAGTTGGGTATGTGGTGCCCGCGGTGTACTAGGGTATGTGGTGCCCGCGGTGTACTAGGGTATGTGATGCCCACGGTGTAGTTGGGTATGTGGTGCCCGCGGTGTACTAGGGTATGTGGTGCCCGCGGTGTACTAGGGTATGTGATGCCCACGGTGTAGTTGGGTATGTGATGCCCACGGTGTAGTTGGGTATGTGGTGCCCGCGGTGTACTAGGGTATGTGATGCCCGCGGTGTACTAGGGTATGTGGTGCCCGCGGTGTACTAGGGTATGTGATGCCCACGGTGTAGTTGGGTATGTGGTGCCCGCGGTGTACTAGGGTATGTGATGCCCACGGTGTAGTTGGGAATGTGGTGCCCGCGGTGTACTAGGGTATGTGGTGCCCGCGGTGTACTAGGGTATGTGATGCCCACGGTGTAGTTGGGTATGTGGTGCCCGCGGTGTACTAGGGTATGTGGTGCCCGCGGTGTACTAGGGTATGTGATGCCCACGGTGTAGTTGGGTATGTGATGCCCACGGTGTAGTTGGGTATGTGGTGCCCGCGGTGTACTAGGGTATGTGATGCCCGCGGTGTACTAGGGTATGTGGTGCCCGCGGTGTACTAGGGTATGTGATGCCCACGGTGTAGTTGGGTATGTGGTGCCCGCGGTGTACTAGGGTATGTGATGCCCACGGTGTAGTTGGGAATGTGGTGCCCGCGGTGTACTAGGGTATGTGATGCCCGCGGTGTACTAGGGTATGTGATGCCCGCGGTGTAGTTGGGTATGTGGTGCCCGCGGTGTACTAGGGTATGTGGTGCCCGCGGTGTACTAGGGTATGTGATGCCCGCGGTGTACTAGGGTATGTGATGCCCGCGGTGTACTAGGGTATGTGATGCCCGCAGTGTAGTTGGGTATGGGGTGCCCGCGGTGTACTAGGGTATGTGATGCCCACGGTGTAGTTGGGTATGTGGTGCCCGCGGTGTACTAGGGTATGTGATGCCCACGGTGTAGTTGGGTATGTGGTGCCCGCGGTGTACTAGGGTATGTGGTGCCCGCGGTGTACTAGGGTATGTGATGCCCGCGGTGTAGTTGGGTATGTGGTGCCCGCGGTGTAGTTGGGTATGTGGTGCCCGCGGTGTACTAGGGTATGTGATGCCCGCGGTGTACTAGGGTATGTGGTCCCCGCGGTGTAGTTGGGTATGTGATGCCCGCGGTGTACTAGGGTTTGTGGTGCCCGCAGTGTACTAGGGTATGTTGTGCCCGCGGTGTACTAGGGTATGTGATGCCCGCGGTGTACTAGGGTATGTGATGCCCACGGTGTAGTTGGGTATGTGGTGCCCGCGGTGTACTAGGGTATGTGGTGCCCGCGGTGTACTAGGGTATGTGATGCCCGCGGTGTAGTTGGGTATGTGGTGCCCGCGGTGTACTAGGGTATGTGGTGCCCGCGGTGTAGTTGGGTATGTGGTGCCCGCGGTGTACTAGGGTATGTGATGCCCGCGGTGTAGTTTGGTATGTGGTGCCCGCGGTGTACTAGGGTATGTGATGCCCGCGGTGTACTAGGGTATGTGATGCCCGCAGTGTTGTTGGGTATGGGGTGCCCGCGGTGTACTAGGGTATGTGATGCCCACGGTGTAGGTGGGTATGTGATGCCCACGGTGTACTAGGGTATGTGATGCCCGCGGTGTACTAGGGTATGTGGTGCCCGCGGTGTACTTAGGTATGTGATGCCCGCGGTGTAGTTGGGTATGTGGTGCCCGCGGTGTACTAGGGTATGTGATGCCCGCGGTGTAGTTGGGTATGTGGTGCCCGCAGTGTACTAGGGTATATGATGCCCACGGTGTAGTTGGGTATGTGGTGCCCACGGTGTACTAGGGTATGTGATGCCCGCGGTGTAGTTGGGTATGTGGTGCCCGCGGTGTACTAGGGTATGTGATGCCCACGGTGTAGTTGGGTATGTGATGCCCACGGTGTAGTTGGGTATGTGGTGCCCGCGGTGTACTAGGGTATGTGGTGCCCGCGGTGTACTAGGGTATGTGATGCCCGCGGTGTAGTTGGGTATGTGGTGCCCGCGGTGTACTAGGGTATGTGGTGCCCGCGGTGTACTAGGGTATGTGATGCCCGCGGTGTACTAGGGTATGTGGTGCCCGCGGTGTACTAGGGTATGTGGTGCCCGCGGTGTACTAGAGTATGTGGTCCCCGTGGTGTAGTTGGGTATGTGATGCCCGCGGTGTACTAGGGTATGTGATGCCCGCGGTGTAGTTGGGGGGGTATGTGGTGCCCGCGGTGTACTAGGGTATGTGGTGCCCGCGGTGTACTAGGGTATGTAGTGCCCGCGGTGCACTAGGGTATGTGATGCCCACGGTGTAGGTGGGTATGTGATGCCCACGGTGTAGTTGGGTATGTGGTGCCCGCGGTGTACTAGGGTATGTGGTGCCCGCTGTGTACTAGGGTATGTGGTGCCCGCGGTGTACTAGGGTATGTGGTGCCCGCTGTGTACTAGGGTATGTGGTGCCCGCGGTGTACTAGGGTATGTGGTGCCCGCGGTGTACTAGTGTATGTGGTGCCCGCGGTGTACTAGGGTATGTAGTGCCCGCGGTGTACTAGTGTATGTGGTGCCCGCGGTGTACTAGTGTATGTGATGCCCACGGTGTAGTTGGGTATGTGGTGCCCGCGGTGTACTAGGGTATGTGATGCCCGCGGTGTACTAGGGTATGTGGTGCCCGCGGTGTACTAGGGTATGTGATGCCCACGGTGTAGTTGGGTATGTGGTGCCCGCGGTGTACTAGGGTATGTGATGCCCACGGTGTAGTTGGGTATGTGGTGCCCGCGGTGTACTAGGGTATGTGATGCCCGCGGTGTACTAGGGTATGTGATGCCCACGGTGTAGTTGGGTATGTGATGCCCACGGTGTACTAGGGTATGTGATGCCCGCGGTGTACTAGGGTATGTGGTGCCCGCGGTGTACTTAGGTATGTGATGCCCGCGGTGTAGTTGGGTATGTGGTGCCCGCGGTGTACTAGGGTATGTGATGCCCGCGGTGTAGTTGGGTATGTGGTGCCCGCGGTGTACTAGGGTATGTGGTGCCCGCGGTGTACTAGGGTATGTGATGCCCGCGGTGTACTAGGGTATGTGATGCCCGCGGTGTACTAGGGTATGTGATGCCCGCAGTGTAGTTGGGTATGGGGTGCCCGCGGTGTACTAGGGTATGTGATGCCCACGGTGTAGTTGGGTATGTGGTGCCCGCGGTGTACTAGGGTATGTGATGCCCGCGGTGTACTAGGGTATGTGGTGCCCGCGGTGTACTAGGGTATGTGATGCCCACGGTGTAGTTGGGTATGTGGTGCCCGCGGTGTACTAGGGTCTGTGGTGCCCGCGGTGTACTTAGGTATGTGATGCCCGCGGTGTAGTTGGGTATGTGATGCCCGCGGTGTAGTTGGGTATGTGGTGCCCGCAGTGTACTAGGGTATATGATGCCCACGGTGTAGTTGGGTATGTGGTGCCCACGGTGTACTAGGGTATGTGATGCCCGCGGTGTAGTTGGGTATGTGGTGCCCGCGGTGTACTAGGGTATGTGATGCCCACGGTGTAGTTGGGTATGTGATGCCCACGGTGTAGTTGGGTATGTGGTGCCCGCGGTGTACTAGGGTATGTGGTGCCCGCGGTGTACTAGGGTATGTGATGCCCGCGGTGTAGTTGGGTATGTGGTGCCCGCGGTATACTAGGGTATGTGGTGCCCGCGGTGTACTAGGGTATGTGATGCCCGCGGTGTACTAGGGTATGTGATGCCCACGGTGTAGTTGGGTATGTGGTGCCCGCGGTGTACTAGGGTATGTGATGCCCGCGGTGTACTAGAGTATGTGGTCCCCGTGGTGTAGTTGGGTATGTGATGCCCGCGGTGTACTAGGGTATGTGATGCCCGCGGTGTAGTTGGGGGGGTATGTGGTGCCCGCGGTGTACTAGGGTATGTAGTGCCCGCGGTGTACTAGGGTATGTGATGCCCACGGTGTAGGTGGGTATGTGATGCCCACGGTGTAGTTGGGTATGTGGTGCCCGCGGTGTAGTTGGGTATGTGGTGCCCGCGGTGTACTAGGGTATGTGGTGCCCGCGGTGTACTAGGGTATGTGATGCCCGCGGTGTACTAGGGTATGTGATGCCCACGGTGTAGTTGGGTATGTGGTGCCCGCGGTGTACTAGGGTATGTGATGCCCACGGTGTAGTTGGGTATGTGGTGCCCGCGGTGTACTAGGGTATGTGGTGCCCGCGGTGTACTAGGGTATGTGATGCCCACGGTGTAGTTGGGTATGTGGTGCCCGCGGTGTACTAGGGTATGTGGTGCCCGCGGTGTACTAGGGTATGTGATGCCCACGGTGTAGTTGGGTATGTGATGCCCACGGTGTAGTTGGGTATGTGGTGCCCGCGGTGTACTAGGGTATGTGATGCCCACGGTGTAGTTGGGTATGTGGTGCCCGCGGTGTACTAGGGTATGTGGTGCCCGCGGTGTACTAGGGTATGTGATGCCCACGGTGTAGTTGGGTATGTGATGCCCACGGTGTAGTTGGGTATGTGGTGCCCGCGGTGTACTAGGGTATGTGGTGCCCGCGGTGTACTAGGGTATGTGATGCCCGCGGTGTAGTTGGGTATGTGGTGCCCGCGGTGTACTAGGGTATGTGGTGCCCGCGGTGTACTAGGGTAAGAGATGCCCGCGGTGTACTAGGGTATGTGATGCCCACGGTGTAGTTGGGTATGTGGTGCCCGCGGTGTACTAGGGTATGTGATGCCCGCGGTGTACTAGGGTATGTGGTGCCCGCGGTGTACTAGGGTATGTGATGCCCACGGTGTAGTTGGGTATGTGGTGCCCGCGGTGTACTAGGGTATGTGATGCCCACGGTGTAGTTGGGAATGTGGTGCCCGCGGTGTACTAGGGTATGTGATGCCCGCGGTGTACTAGGGTATGTGGTGCCCGCGGTGTACTAGGGTATGTGATGCCCACGGTGTAGTTGGGTATGTGGTGCCCGCGGTGTACTAGGGTATGTGATGCCCGCGGTGTAGTTGGGTATGTGGTGCCCGCGGTGTACTAGGGTATGTGGTGCCCGCGGTGTACTAGGGTATGTGATGCCCGCGGTGTACTAGGGTATGTGATGCCCGCGGTGTACTAGGGTATGTGATGCCCGCGGTGTACTAGGGTATGTGATGCCCGCAGTGTAGTTGGGTATGGGGTGCCCGCGGTGTACTAGGGTATGTGATGCCCACGGTGTAGTTGGGTATGTGGTGCCCGCGGTGTACTAGGGTATGTGATGCCCGCGGTGTACTAGGGTATGTGATGCCCACGGTGTAGTTGGGTATGTGGTGCCCGCGGTGTACTAGGGTATGTGGTGCCCGCGGTGTACTAGGGTATGTGATGCCCGCGGTGTAGTTGGGTATGTGGTGCCCGCGGTGTAGTTGGGTATGTGGTGCCCGCGGTGTACTAGGGTATGTGATGCCCGCGGTGTACTAGGGTATGTGGTCCCCGCGGTGTAGTTGGGTATGTGATGCCCGCGGTGTACTAGGGTTTGTGGTGCCCGCAGTGTACTAGGGTATGTTGTGCCCGCGGTGTACTAGGGTATGTGATGCCCGCGGTGTACTAGGGTATGTGATGCCCGCGGTGTAGTTGGGTATGTGGTGCCCGCGGTGTACTAGGGTATGTGGTGCCCGCGGTGTACTAGGGTATGTGATGCCCGCGGTGTAGTTGGGTATGTGGTGCCCGCGGTGTACTAGGGTATGTGGTGCCCGCGGTGTAGTTGGGTATGTGGTGCCCGCGGTGTACTAGGGTATGTGATGCCCGCGGTGTAGTTTGGTATGTGGTGCCCGCGGTGTACTAGGGTATGTGATGCCCGCGGTGTACTTGGGTATGTGGTGCCCGCAGTGTTGTTGGGTATGGGGTGCCCGCGGTGTACTAGGGTATGTGATGCCCTCGGTGTAGGTGGGTATGTGATGCCCACGGTGTACTAGGGTATGTGATGCCCGCGGTGTACTAGGGTATGTGGTGCCCGCGGTGTACTTAGGTATGTGATGCCCGCGGTGTAGTTGGGTATGTGGTGCCCGCGGTGTACTAGGGTATGTGATGCCCGCGGTGTAGTTGGGTATGTGGTGCCCGCAGTGTACTAGGGTATATGATGCCCACGGTGTAGTTGGGTATGTGGTGCCCACGGTGTACTAGGGTATGTGATGCCCGCGGTGTAGTTGGGTATGTGGTGCCCGCGGTGTACTAGGGTATGTGATGCCCACGGTGTAGTTGGGTATGTGATGCCCTCGGTGTAGTTGGGTATGTGGTGCCCGCGGTGTACTAGGGTATGTGGTGCCCGCGGTGTACTAGGGTATGTGATGCCCGCGGTGTAGTTGGGTATGTGGTGCCCGCGGTGTACTAGGGTATGTGGTGCCCGCGGTGTACTAGGGTATGTGATGCCCGCGGTGTACTAGGGTATGTGGTGCCCGCGGTGTACTAGGGTATGTGGTGCACGCGGTGTACTAGGGTATGTGCTGCCCGCGGTGTACTAGGGTATGTGCTGCCCGCGGTGTAGTTGGGTATGTGGTGCCCACGGTGTACTAGGGTATGTGATGCCTTCGGTGTAGTTGGGTATGTGGTGCCCGCGGTGTACTAGGGTATGTGATGCCCACGGTGTAGTTGGGTATGTGATGCCCACGGTGTAGTTGGGTATGTGGTGCCCGCGGTGTACTAGGGTATGTGGTGCCCGCGGTGTACTAGGGTATGTGGTCCCCGCGGTGTAGTTGGGTATGTGATGCCCGCGGTGTACTAGGGTATGTGATGCCCGCGGTGTAGTTGGGTATGTGGTGCCCGCGGTGTACTAGGGTATGTGGTGCCCGCGGTGTACTAGAGTATGTGGTCCCCGTGGTGTAGTTGGGTATGTGATGCCCGCGGTGTACTAGGGTATGTGATGCCCGCGGTGTAGTTGGGGGGGTATGTGGTGCCCGCGGTGTACTAGGGTATGTGGTGCCCGCGGTGTACTAGGGTATGTAGTGCCCGCGGTGCACTAGGGTATGTGATGCCCACGGTGTAGGTGGGTATGTGATGCCCACGGTGTAGTTGGGTATGTGGTGCCCGCGGTGTACTAGGGTATGTGGTGCCCGCGGTGTACTAGGGTATGTGGTGCCCGCGGTGTACTAGGGTATGTGGTGCCCGCTGTGTACTAGGGTATGTAGTGCCCGCGGTGTACTAGGGTATGTGGTGCCCGCGGTGTACTAGTGTATGTGGTGCCCGCGGTGTACTAGGGTATGTAGTGCCCGCGGTGTACTAGTGTATGTGGTGCCCGCGGTGTACTAGTGTATGTGATGCCCACGGTGTAGTTGGGTATGTGGTGCCCGCGGTGTACTAGGGTATGTGATGCCCGCGGTGTACTAGGGTATGTGGTGCCCGCGGTGTACTAGGGTATGTGATGCCCACGGTGTAGTTGGGTATGTGGTGCCCGCGGTGTACTAGGGTATGTGATGCCCACGGTGTAGTTGGGTATGTGGTGCCCGCGGTGTACTAGGGTATGTGATGCCCGCGGTGTACTAGGGTATGTGATGCCCACGGTGTAGTTGGGTATGTGATGCCCACGGTGTACTAGGGTATGTGATGCCCGCGGTGTACTAGGGTATGTGGTGCCCGCGGTATACTTAGGTATGTGATGCCCGCGGTGTAGTTGGGTATGTGGTGCCCGCGGTGTACTAGGGTATGTGATGCCCGCGGTGTAGTTGGGTATGTGGTGCCCGCAGTGTACTAGGGTATATGATGCCCACGGTGTAGTTGGGTATGTGGTGCCCATGGTGTACTAGGGTATGTGATGCCCGCGGTGTAGTTGGGTATGTGGTGCCCGCGGTGTACTAGGGTATGTGATGCCCACGGTGTAGTTGGGTATGTGATGCCCACGGTGTAGTTGGGTATGTGGTGCCCGCGGTGTACTAGGGTATGTGGTGCCCGCGGTGTACTAGGGTATGTGATGCCCGCGGTGTAGTTGGGTATGTGGTGCCCGCGGTGTACTAGGGTATGTGGTGCCCGCGGTGTACTAGGGTATGTGATGCCCGCGGTGTACTAGGGTATGTGGTGCCCGCGGTGTACTAGGGTATGTGGTGCTCGCGGTGTACTAGGGTATGTGATGCCCGCGGTGTACTAGGGTATGTGATGCCCACGGTGTAGTTGGGTATGTGGTGCCCACGGTGTACTAGTGTATGTGGTGCCCGCGGTGTACTAGTGTATGTGGTGCCCGCGGTGTACTAGGGTATGTAGTGCCCGCGGTGTACTAGTGTATGTGGTGCCCGCGGTGTACTAGGGTATGTAGTGCCCGCGGTGTACTAGGGTATGTGATGCCCACGGTGTAGTTGGGTATGTGATGCCCGCGGTGTATTAGGGTATGTGGTGCCCGCGGTGTACTAGGGTATGTGATGCCCGCGGTGTACTAGGGTATGTGATGCCCACGGTGTAGTTGGGTATGTGGTGCCCACGGTGTACTAGTGTATGTGGTGCCCGCGGTGTACTAGTGTATGTGGTGCCCGCGGTGTACTAGGGTATGTAGTGCCCGCGGTGTACTAGTGTATGTGGTGCCCGCGGTGTACTAGGGTATGTAGTGCCCGCGGTGTACTAGGGTATGTGATGCCCACGGTGTAGTTGGGTATGTGATGCCCGCGGTGTATTAGGGTATGTAGTGCCCGCGGTGTACTAGGGTATGTGATGCCCACGGTGTAGTTGGGTATGTGGTGCCCGCGGTGTACTAGGGTATGTGATGCCCACGGTGTAGTTGGGTATGTGGTGCCCGCGGTGTACTAGGGTATGTGATGCCCGCGGTGTACTAGGGTATGTGATGCCCACGGTGTAGTTGGGTATGTGGTGCCCGCGGTGTACTAGGGTATGTGGTGCCCGCGGTGTACTAGGGTATGTGATGCCCACGGTGTAGTTGGGTATGTGATGCCCACGGAGTAGTTGGGTATGTGGTGCCCGCGGTGTACTAGGGTATGTGGTGCCCGCGGTGTACTAGGGTATGTGGTGCCCGCGGTGTACTAGGGTATGTGATGCCCGCGGTGTAGTTGGGTATGTGGTGCCCGCGGTGTACTAGGGTATGTGGTGCCCGCGGTGTACTAGGGTAAGAGATGCCCGCGGTGTACTAGGGTATGTGATGCCCACGGTGTAGTTGGGTATGTGGTGCCCGCGGTGTACTAGGGTATGTGATGCCCGCGGTGTACTAGGGTATGTGGTGCCCACGGTGTAGTTGGGTATGTGATGCCCGCGGTGTATTAGGGTATGTGGTGCCCGCGGTGTACTAGGGTATGTGATGCCCGCGGTGTACTAGGGTATGTGATGCCCACGGTGTAGTTGGGTATGTGGTGCCCACGGTGTACTAGTGTATGTGGTGCCCGCGGTGTACTAGTGTATGTGGTGCCCGCGGTGTACTAGGGTATGTAGTGCCCGCGGTGTACTAGTGTATGTGGTGCCCGCGGTGTACTAGGGTATGTAGTGCCCGCGGTGTACTAGGGTATGTGATGCCCACGGTGTAGTTGGGTATGTGATGCCCGCGGTGTATTAGGGTATGTAGTGCCCGCGGTGTACTAGGGTATGTGATGCCCACGGTGTAGTTGGGTATGTGGTGCCCGCGGTGTACTAGGGTATGTGATGCCCGCGGTGTAGTTGGGTATGTGGTGCCCGCGGTGTACTAGGGTATGTGATGCCCGCGGTGTACTAGGGTATGTGATGCCCGCAGTGTAGTTGGGTATGTGGTGCCCGCGGTGTACTAGGGTATGTGGTGCCCGCGGTGTACTAGGGTATGTGGTGCCCGCGGTGTACTAGGGTATGTGATGCCCGCGGTGTACTAGGGTATGTGATGCCCACGGTGTAGGTGGGTATGTGATGCCCACGGTGTACTAGGGTATGTGATGCCCGCGGTGTACTAGGGTATGTGGTGCCCGCGGTGTACTTAGGTATGTGATGCCCGCGGTGTAGTTGGGTATGTGATGCCCGCGGTGTAGTTGGGTATGTGGTGCCCGCAGTGTACTAGGGTATATGATGCCCACGGTGTAGTTGGGTATGTGGTGCCCACGGTGTACTAGGGTATGTGATGCCCGCGGTGTAGTTGGGTATGTGGTGCCCGCGGTGTACTAGGGTATGTGATGCCCACGGTTTAGTTGGGTATGTGATGCCCACGGTGTAGTTGGGTATGTGGTGCCCGCGGTGTACTAGGGTATGTGGTGCCCGCGGTGTAGTTGGGTATGTGGTGCCCGCGGTGTACTAGGGTATGTGATGCCCGCGGTGTACTAGGGTATGTGGTCCCCGCGGTGTAGTTGGGTATGTGATGCCCGCGGTGTACTAGGGTATATGATGCCCACGGTGTAGTTGGGTATGTGGTGCCCACGGTGTAGTTGGGTATGTGGTGCCCGCGGTGTACTAGGGTATGTGATGCCCACGGTGTAGTTGGGTATGTGGTGCCCGCGGTGTACTAGGGTATGTAGTGCCCGCGGTGTACTAGTGTATGTGGTGCCCGCGGTGTACTAGGGTATGTAGTGCCCGCGGTGTACTAGGGTATGTGATGCCCACGGTGTAGTTGGGTATGTGATGCCCGCGGTGTATTAGGGTATGTGATGCCCGCGGTGTACTAGTGTATGTGGTGCCCGCGGTGTACTAGGGTATGTGATGCCCGCGGTGTACTAGGGTATGTGATGCCCGCGGTGTACTAGAGTATGTGGTCCCCGTGGTGTAGTTGGGTATGTGATGCCCGCGGTGTACTAGGGTATGTGATGCCCGCGGTGTAGTTGGGGGGGTATGTGGTGCCCGCGGTGTACTAGGGTATGTGGTGCCCGCGGTGTACTAGGGTATGTAGTGCCCGCGGTGTACTAGGGTATGTGATGCCCACGGTGTAGGTGGGTATGTGATGCCCACGGTGTAGTTGGGTATGTGGTGCCCGCGGTGTACTAGGGTATGTGGTGCCCGCTGTGTACTAGGGTATGTGGTGCCCGCGGTGTACTAGGGTATGTGATGCCCGCGGTGTAGTTGGGTATGTGGTGCCCGCGGTGTAGTTGGGTATGTGGTGCCCGCGGTGTACTAGGGTATGTGATGCCCGCGGTGTACTAGGGTATGTGGTCCCCGCGGTGTAGTTGGGTATGTGATGCCCGCGGTGTACTAGGGTTTGTGGTGCCCGCAGTGTACTAGGGTATGTTGTGCCCGCGGTGTACTAGGGTATGTGATGCCCGCGGTGTACTAGGGTATGTGATGCCCACGGTGTAGTTGGGTATGTGGTGCCCGCGGTGTACTAGGGTATGTGGTGCCCGCGGTGTACTAGGGTATGTGATGCCCGCGGTGTAGTTGGGTATGTGGTGCCCGCGGTGTACTAGGGTATGTGGTGCCCGCGGTGTAGTTGGGTATGTGGTGCCCGCGGTGTACTAGGGTATGTGATGCCCGCGGTGTAGTTTGGTATGTGGTGCCCGCGGTGTACTAGGGTATGTGATGCCCGCGGTGTACTAGGGTATGTGATGCCCGCAGTGTTGTTGGGTATGGGGTGCCCGCGGTGTACTAGGGTATGTGATGCCCACGGTGTAGGTGGGTATGTGATGCCCACGGTGTACTAGGGTATGTGATGCCCGCGGTGTACTTAGGTATGTGATGCCCGCGGTGTAGTTGGGTATGTGGTGCCCGCGGTGTACTAGGGTATGTGATGCCCGCGGTGTAGTTGGGTATGTGGTGCCCGCAGTGTACTAGGGTATATGATGCCCACGGTGTAGTTGGGTATGTGGTGCCCACGGTGTACTAGGGTATGTGATGCCCGCGGTGTAGTTGGGTATGTGGTGCCCGCGGTGTACTAGTGTATGTGATGCCCACGGTGTAGTTGGGTATGTGATGCCCACGGTGTAGTTGGGTATGTGGTGCCCGCGGTGTACTAGGGTATGTGGTGCCCGCGGTGTACTAGGGTATGTGATGCCCGCGGTGTAGTTGGGTATGTGGTGCCCGCGGTGTACTAGGGTATGTGGTGCCCGCGGTGTACTAGGGTATGTGATGCCCGCGGTGTACTAGGGTATGTGGTGCCCGCGGTGTACTAGGGTATGTGGTGCTCGCGGTGTACTAGGGTATGTGATGCCCGCGGTGTACTAGGGTATGTGATGCCCACGGTGTAGTTGGGTATGTGGTGCCCACGGTGTACTAGGGTATGTGATGCCTTCGGTGTAGTTGGGTATGTGGTGCCCGCGGTGTACTAGGGTATGTGATGCCCACGGTGTAGTTGGGTATGTGATGCCCACGGTGTAGTTGGGCATGTGGTGCCCGCGGTGTACTAGGGTATGTGGTGCCCGCGGTGTACTAGGGTATGTGGTCCCCGCGGTGTAGTTGGGTATGTGATGCCCGCGGTGTACTAGGGTATGTGATGCCCGCGGTGTAGTTGGGTATGTGGTGCCCGCGGTGTACTAGGGTATGTGGTGCCCGCGGTGTACTAGAGTATGTGGTCCCCGTGGTGTAGTTGGGTATGTGATGCCCGCGGTGTACTAGGGTATGTGATGCCCGCGGTGTAGTTGGGGGGGTATGTGGTGCCCGCGGTGTACTAGGGTATGTGGTGCCCGCGGTGTACTAGGGTATGTAGTGCCCGCGGTGCACTAGGGTATGTGATGCCCACGGTGTAGGTGGGTATGTGATGCCCACGGTGTAGTTGGGTATGTGGTGCCCGCGGTGTACTAGGGTATGTGGTGCCCGCTGTGTACTAGGGTATGTGGTGCCCGCGGTGTACTAGGGTATGTGGTGCCCGCTGTGTACTAGGGTATGTAGTGCCCGCGGTGTACTAGGGTATGTGGTGCCCGCGGTGTACTAGTGTATGTGGTGCCCGCGGTGTACTAGGGTATGTAGTGCCCGCGGTGTACTAGTGTATGTGGTGCCCGCGGTGTACTAGTGTATGTGATGCCCACGGTGTAGTTGGGTATGTGGTGCCCGCGGTGTACTAGGGTATGTGATGCCCACGGTGTAGTTGGGTATGTGGTGCCCGCGGTGTACTAGGGTATGTGGTGCCCGCGGTGTACTAGGGTATGTGATGCCCACGGTGTAGTTTGGTATGTGATGCCCACGGTGTAGTTGGGTATGTGGTGCCCGCGGTGTACTAGGGTATGTGGTGCCCGCGGTGTACTAGGGTATGTGATGCCCGCGGTGTAGTTGGGTATGTGGTGCCCGCGGTGTACTAGGGTATGTGGTGCCCGCGGTGTACTAGGGTAAGAGATGCCCGCGGTGTACTAGGGTATGTGATGCCCACGGTGTAGTTGGGTATGTGGTGCCCGCGGTGTACTAGGGTATGTGATGCCCGCGGTGTACTAGGGTATGTGGTGCCCGCGGTGTACTAGGGTATGTGATGCCCACGGTGTAGTTGGGTATGTGGTGCCCGCGGTGTACTAGGGTATGTGATGCCCGCGGTGTAGTTTGGTATGTGGTGCCCGCGGTGTACTAGGGTATGTGATGCCCGCGGTGTAGTTGGGTATGTGGTGCCCGCGGTGTACTAGGGTATGTGGTGCCCGCGGTGTACTAGGGTATGTGGTGCCCGCGGTGTACTAGGGTATGTGGTGCCCGCGGTGTACTAGGGTATGTGGTGCCCGCGGTGTACTAGGGTATGTGATGCCCGCGGTGTACTAGGGTATGTGATGCCCGCAGTGTAGTTGGGTATGGGGTGCCCGCGGTGTAGTTGGGTATGTGGTGCCCACGGTGTACTAGGGTATGTGATGCCCGCGGTGTAGTTGGGTATGTGGTGCCCGCGGTGTACTAGGGTATGTGATGCCCACGGTGTAGTTGGGTATGTGATGCCCACGGTGTAGTTGGGTATGTGGTGCCCGCGGTGTACTAGGGTATGTGATGCCCGCGGTGTACTAGGGTATGTGATGCCCGCAGTGTAGTTGGGTATGGGGTGCCCACGGTGTACTAGGGTATGTGATGCCCGCGGTGTACTAGGGTCTGTGGTGCCCGCGGTGTACTTAGGTATGTGATGCCCGCGGTGTAGTTGGGTATGTGATGCCCGCGGTGTAGTTGGGTATGTGGTGCCCGCAGTGTACTAGGGTATATGATGCCCACGGTGTAGTTGGGTATGTGGTGCCCACGGTGTACTAGGGTATGTGATGCCCGCGGTGTAGTTGGGTATGTGGTGCCCGCGGTGTACTAGGGTATGTGATGCCCACGGTGTAGTTGGGTATGTGATGCCCACGGTGTAGTTGGGTATGTGGTGCCCGCGGTGTACTAGGGTATGTGGTGCCCGCGGTGTACTAGGGTATGTGATGCCCGCGGTGTAGTTGGGTATGTGGTGCCCGCGGTGTACTAGGGTATGTGGTGCCCGCGGTGTACTAGGGTATGTGATGCCCGCGGTGTACTAGGGTATGTGATGCCCACGGTGTAGTTGGGTATGTGGTGCCCGCGGTGTACTAGGGTATGTGATGCCCACGGTGTAGTTGGGTATGTGGTGCCCGCGGTGTACTAGGGTATGTGGTGCCCGCGGTGTACTAGGGTATGTGATGCCCACGGTGTAGTTGGGTATGTGATGCCCACGGTGTAGTTGGGTATGTGGTGCCCGCGGTGTACTAGGGTATGTGGTGCCCGCGGTGTACTAGGGTATGTGATGCCCGCGGTGTAGTTGGGTATGTGGTGCCCGCGGTGTACTAGGGTATGTGGTGCCCGCGGTGTACTAGGGTATGTGGTGCCCGCGGTGTACTAGGGTATGTGATGCCCACGGTGTAGTTGGGTATGTGGTGCCCGCGGTTTACTAGGGTATGTGGTGCCCGCGGTGTACTAGGGTATGTGATGCCCACGGTGTAGTTGGGTATGTGGTGCCCGCGGTGTACTAGGGTATGTGATGCCCACGGTGTAGTTGGGTATGTGGTGCCCGCGGTGTACTAGGGTATGTGGTGCCCGCGGTGTACTAGGGTATGTGATGCCCACGGTGTAGTTGGGTATGTGATGCCCACGGTGTAGTTGGGTATGTGGTGCCCGCGGTGTACTAGGGTATGTGGTGCCCGCGGTGTACTAGGGTATGTGATGCCCGCGGTGTAGTTGGGTATGTGGTGCCCGCGGTGTACTAGGGTATGTGGTGCCCGCGGTGTACTAGGGTAAGAGATGCCCGCGGTGTACTAGGGTATGTGATGCCCACGGTGTAGTTGGGTATGTGGTGCCCGCGGTGTACTAGGGTATGTGATGCCCGCGGTGTACTAGGGTATGTGGTGCCCGCGGTGTACTAGGGTATGTGATGCCCACGGTGTAGTTGGGTATGTGGTGCCCGCGGTGTACTAGGGTATGTGATGCCCGCGGTGTAGTTGGGTATGTGGTGCCCGCGGTGTACTAGGGTATGTGATGCCCGCGGTGTAGTTGGGTATGTGGTGCCCGCGGTGTACTAGGGTATGTGGTGCCCGCGGTGTACTAGGGTATGTGGTGCCCGCGGTGTACTAGGGTATGTGGTGCCCGCGGTGTACTAGGGTATGTGGTGCCCGCGGTGTACTAGGGTATGTGATGCCCGCGGTGTACTAGGGTATGTGATGCCCGCAGTGTAGTTGGGTATGGGGTGCCCGCGGTGTAGTTGGGTATGTGGTGCCCACGGTGTACTAGGGTATGTGATGCCCGCGGTGTAGTTGGGTATGTGGTGCCCGCGGTGTACTAGGGTATGTGATGCCCACGGTGTAGTTGGGTATGTGATGCCCACGGTGTAGTTGGGTATGTGGTGCCCGCGGTGTACTAGGGTATGTGATGCCCGCGGTGTACTAGGGTATGTGATGCCCGCAGTGTAGTTGGGTATGGGGTGCCCACGGTGTACTAGGGTATGTGATGCCCGCGGTGTACTAGGGTCTGTGGTGCCCGCGGTGTACTTAGGTATGTGATGCCCGCGGTGTAGTTGGGTATGTGATGCCCGCGGTGTAGTTGGGTATGTGGTGCCCGCAGTGTACTAGGGTATTTGATGCCCACGGTGTAGTTGGGTATGTGGTGCCCACGGTGTACTAGGGTATGTGATGCCCGCGGTGTAGTTGGGTATGTGGTGCCCGCGGTGTACTAGGGTATGTGATGCCCACGGTGTAGTTGGGTATGTGATGCCCACGGTGTAGTTGGGTATGTGGTGCCCGCGGTGTACTAGGGTATGTGGTGCCCGCGGTGTACTAGGGTATGTGATGCCCGCGGTGTAGTTGGGTATGTGGTGCCCGCGGTGTACTAGGGTATGTGGTGCCCGCGGTGTACTAGGGTATGTGATGCCCGCGGTGTACTAGGGTATGTGATGCCCACGGTGTAGTTGGGTATGTGGTGCCCGCGGTGTACTAGGGTATGTGATGCCCGCGGTGTACTAGAGTATGTGGTCCCCGTGGTGTAGTTGGGTATGTGATGCCCGCGGTGTACTAGGGTATGTGATGCCCGCGGTGTAGTTGGGGGGGTATGTGGTGCCCGCGGTGTACTAGGGTATGTGGTGCCCGCGGTGTACTAGGGTATGTAGTGCCCGCGGTGTACTAGGGTATGTGATGCCCACGGTGTAGGTGGGTATGTGATGCCCACGGTGTAGTTGGGTATGTGGTGCCCGCGGTGTAGTTGGGTATGTGGTGCCCGCGGTGTACTAGGGTATGTGGTGCCCGCGGTGTACTAGGGTATGTGATGCCCGCGGTGTACTAGGGTATGTGATGCCCACGGTGTAGTTGGGTATGTGGTGCCCGCGGTGTACTAGGGTATGTGATGCCCACGGTGTAGTTGGGTATGTGGTGCCCGCGGTGTACTAGGGTATGTGGTGCCCGCGGTGTACTAGGGTATGTGATGCCCACGGTGTAGTTGGGTATGTGATGCCCACGGTGTAGTTGGGTATGTGGTGCCCGCGGTGTACTAGGGTAAGTGGTGCCCGCGGTGTACTAGGGTATGTGATGCCCGCGGTGTTGTTGGGTATGTGGTGCCCGCGGTGTACTAGGGTATGTGGTGCCCGCGGTGTACTAGGGTAAGTGATGCCCGCGGTGTACTAGGGTATAAGATGCCCACGGTGTAGTTGGGTATGTGGTGCCCGCGGTGTACTAGGGTATGTGATGCCCGCGGTGTACTAGGGTATGTGGTGCCCGCGGTGTACTTAGGTATGTGATGCCCGCGGTGTAGTTGGGTATGTGATGCCCGCGGTGTAGTTGGGTATGTGGTGCCCGCAGTGTACTAGGGTATATGATGCCCACGGTGTAGTTGGGTATGTGGTGCCCACGGTGTACTAGGGTATGTGATGCCCGCGGTGTAGTTGGGTATGTGGTGCCCGCGGTGTACTAGGGTATGTGATGCCCACGGTGTAGTTGGGTATGTGATGCCCACGGTCTAGTTGGGTATGTGGTGCCCGCGGTGTACTAGGGTATGTGGTGCCCGCGGTGTACTAGGGTATGTGATGCCCGCGGTGTAGTTGGGTATGTGGTGCCCGCGGTGTACTAGGGTATGTGGTGCCCGCGGTGTACTAGGGTATGTGATGCCCGCGGTGTACTAGGGTATGTGATGCCCACGGTGTAGTTGGGTATGTGGTGCCCGCGGTGTACTAGGGTATGTGATGCCCGCGGTGTACTAGAGTATGTGGTCCCCGTGGTGTAGTTGGGTATGTGATGCCCGCGGTGTACTAGGGTATGTGATGCCCGCGGTGTAGTTGGGGGGGTATGTGGTGCCCGCGGTGTACTAGGGTATGTGGTGCCCGCGGTGTACTAGGGTATGTAGTGCCCGCGGTGTACTAGGGTATGTGATGCCCACGGTGTAGGTGGGTATGTGATGCCCACGGTGTAGTTGGGTATGTGGTGCCCGCGGTGTAGTTGGGTATGTGGTGCCCGCGGTGTACTAGGGTATGTGGTGCCCGCGGTGTACTAGGGTATGTGATGCCCGCGGTGTACTAGGGTATGTGATGCCCACGGTGTAGTTGGGTATGTGGTGCCCGCGGTGTACTAGGGTATGTGATGCCCACGGTGTAGTTGGGTATGTGGTGCCCGCGGTGTACTAGGGTATGTGGTGCCCGCGGTGTACTAGGGTATGTGATGCCCACGGTGTAGTTGGGTATGTGATGCCCACGGTGTAGTTGGGTATGTGGTGCCCGCGGTGTACTAGGGTATGTGGTGCCCGCGGTGTACTAGGGTATGTGATGCCCGCGGTGTTGTTGGGTATGTGGTGCCCGCGGTGTACTAGGGTATGTGGTGCCCGCGGTGTACTAGGGTAAGTGATGCCCGCGGTGTACTAGGGTATAAGATGCCCACGGTGTAGTTGGGTATGTGGTGCCCGCGGTGTACTAGGGTATGTGATGCCCGCGGTGTACTAGGGTATGTGGTGCCCGCGGTGTACTAGGGTATGTGATGCCCACGGTGTAGTTGGGTATGTGGTGCCCGCGGTGTACTAGGGTATGTGATGCCCACGGTGTAGTTGGGTATGTGGTGCCCGCGGTGTACTAGGGTATGTGATGCCCGCGGTGTACTAGGGTATGTGGTGCCCGCGGTGTACTAGGGTATGTGATGCCCACGGTGTAGTTGGGTATGTGGTGCCCGCGGTGTACTAGGGTATGTAGTGCCCGCGGTGTACTAGGGTATGTGATGCCCACGGTGTAGGTGGGTATGTGATGCCCACGGTGTAGTTGGGTATGTGGTGCCCGCTGTGTACTAGGGTATGTGGTGCCCGCGGTGTACTAGGGTATGTGGTGCCCGCTGTGTACTAGGGTATGTAGTGCCCGCGGTGTAGTTGGGGGGGTATGTGGTGCCCGCGGTGTACTAGGGTATGTGGTGCCCGCGGTGTACTAGGGTATGTAGTGCCCGCGGTGTACTAGGGTATGTGATGCCCACGGTGTAGGTGGGTATGTGATGCCCACGGTGTAGTTGGGTATGTGGTGCCCGCGGTGTAGTTGGGTATGTGGTGCCCGCGGTGTACTAGGGTATGTGGTGCCCGCGGTGTACTAGGGTATGTGATGCCCGCGGTGTACTAGGGTATGTGATGCCCACGGTGTAGTTGGGTATGTGGTGCCCGCGGTGTACTAGGGTATGTGATGCCCACGGTGTAGTTGGGTATGTGGTGCCCGCGGTGTACTAGGGTATGTGGTGCCCGCGGTGTACTAGGGTATGTGATGCCCACGGTGTAGTTGGGTATGTGATGCCCACGGTGTAGTTGGGTATGTGGTGCCCGCGGTGTACTAGGGTAAGTGGTGCCCGCGGTGTACTAGGGTATGTGATGCCCGCGGTGTTGTTGGGTATGTGGTGCCCGCGGTGTACTAGGGTATGTGGTGCCCGCGGTGTACTAGGGTAAGTGATGCCCGCGGTGTACTAGGGTATGTGATGCCCACGGTGTAGTTGGGTATGTGGTGCCCGCGGTGTACTAGGGTATGTGATGCCCGCGGTGTACTAGGGTATGTGGTGCCCGCGGTGTACTAGGGTATGTGATGCCCACGGTGTAGTTGGGTATGTGGTGCCCGCGGTGTACTAGGGTATGTGATGCCCACGGTGTAGTTGGGTATGTGGTGCCCGCGGTGTACTAGGGTATGTGATGCCCGCGGTGTACTAGGGTATGTGGTGCCCGCGGTGTACTAGGGTATGTGATGCCCACGGTGTAGTTGGGTATGTGGTGCCCGCGGTGTACTAGGGTATGTAGTGCCCGCGGTGTACTAGGGTATGTGATGCCCACGGTGTAGGTGGGTATGTGATGCCCACGGTGTAGTTGGGTATGTGGTGCCCGCTGTGTACTAGGGTATGTGGTGCCCGCGGTGTACTAGGGTATGTGGTGCCCGCTGTGTACTAGGGTATGTAGTGCCCGCGGTGTACTAGGGTATGTGGTGCCCGCGGTGTACTAGTGTATGTGGTGCCCGCGGTGTACTAGGGTATGTGGTGCCCGCGGTGTACTAGTGTATGTGGTGCCCGCGGTGTACAAGGGTATGTGATGCCCACGGTGTAGTTGGGTATGTGATGCCCGCGGTGTATTAGGGTATGTAGTGCCCGCGGTGTACTAGGGTATGTGATGCCCACGGTGTAGTTGGGTATGTGGTGCCCGCGGTGTACTAGGGTATGTGATGCCCACGGTGTAGTTGGGTATGTGGTGCCCGCGGTGTACTAGGGTATGTGGTGCCCGCGGTGTACTAGGGTATGTGATGCCCACGGTGTAGTTGGGTATGTGGTGCCCGCGGTGTACTAGGGTATGTGATGCCCACGGTGTAGTTGGGTATGTGGTGCCCGCGGTGTACAAGGGTATGTGGTGCCCGCGGTGTACTAGGGTATGTGATGCCCACGGTGTAGTTGGGTATGTGATGCCCACGGTGTAGTTGGGTATGTGGTGCCCGCGGTGTACTAGGGTATGTGGTGCCCGCGGTGTACTAGGGTATGTGATGCCCGCGGTGTAGTTGGGTATGTGGTGCCCGCGGTGTACTAGGGTATGTGGTGCCCGCGGTGTACTAGGGTAAGAGATGCCCACGGTGTACTAGGGTATGTGATGCCCACGGTGTAGTTGGGTATGTGGTGCCCGCGGTGTACTAGGGTATGTGATGCCCGCGGTGTTCTAGGGTATGTGGTGCCCGCGGTGTACTAGGGTATGTGATGCCCACGGTGTAGTTGGGTATGTGGTGCCCGCGGTGTACTAGGGTATGTGATGTCCACTGTGTAGTTGGGTATGTGGTGCCCGCGGTGTACTTGGGTATGTGATGCCCGCGGTGTACTAGGGTATGTGGTGCCCGCGGTGTACTAGGGTATGTGATGCCCGCGGTGTACTAGGGTATGTGGTGCCCGCGGTGTACTAGGGTATGTGGTGCCCGCGGTGTACTAGGGTATGTGGTGCCCGCGGTGTACTAGGGTATGTGATGCCCACGGTGTAGTTGGGTATGTGGTGCCCGCGGTGTACTAGGGTATGTGATGCCCGCGGTGTACTAGGGTATGTGGTGCCCGCGGTGTACTAGGGTATGTGATGCCCACGGTGTAGTTGGGTATGTGGTGCCCGCGGTGTACTAGGGTATGTGGTGCCCGCTGTGTACTAGGGTATGTAGTGCCCGCGGTGTACTAGGGTATGTGGTGCCCGCGGTGTACTAGGGTATGTAGTGCCCGCGGTGTACTAGTGTATGTGGTGCCCGCGGTGTACTAGGGTATGTAGTGCCCGCGGTGTACTAGGGTATGTGGTGCCCACGGTGTAGTTGGGTATGTGGTGCCCTCGGTGTACTAGGGTATGTGATGCCCACGGTGTAGTTGGGTATGTGGTGCCCACGGTGTACTAGGGTATGTGGTGCCCGCGGTGTACTAGGGTATGTGGTGCCCGCTGTGTACTAGGGTATGTAGTGCCCGCGGTGTAGTTGGGGGGGTATGTGGTGCCCGCGGTGTACTAGGGTATGTGGTGCCCGCGGTGTACTAGGGTATGTAGTGCCCGCGGTGTACTAGGGTATGTGATGCCCACGGTGTAGGTGGGTATGTGATGCCCACGGTGTAGTTGGGTATGTGGTGCCCGCGGTGTAGTTGGGTATGTGGTGCCCGCGGTGTACTAGGGTATGTGGTGCCCACGGTGTAGTTGGGTATGTGGTGCCCTCGGTGTACTAGGGTATGTGATGCCCACGGTGTAGTTGGGTATGTGGTGCCCGCTGTGTACTAGGGTATGTGGTGCCCGCGGTGTACTAGGGTATGTGGTGCCCGCTGTGTACTAGGGTATGTAGTGCCCGCGGTGTAGTTGGGGGGGTATGTGGTGCCCGCGGTGTACTAGGGTATGTGGTGCCCGCGGTGTACTAGGGTATGTAGTGCCCGCGGTGTACTAGGGTATGTGATGCCCACGGTGTAGGTGGGTATGTGATGCCCACGGTGTAGTTGGGTATGTGGTGCCCGCGGTGTAGTTGGGTATGTGGTGCCCGCGGTGTACTAGGGTATGTGGTGCCCGCGGTGTACTAGGGTATGTGATGCCCGCGGTGTACTAGGGTATGTGATGCCCACGGTGTAGTTGGGTATGTGGTGCCCGCGGTGTACTAGGGTATGTGATGCCCACGGTGTAGTTGGGTATGTGGTGCCCGCGGTGTACTAGGGTATGTGGTGCCCGCGGTGTACTAGGGTATGTGATGCCCACGGTGTAGTTGGGTATGTGATGCCCACGGTGTAGTTGGGTATGTGGTGCCCGCGGTGTACTAGGGTAAGTGGTGCCCGCGGTGTACTAGGGTATGTGATGCCCGCGGTGTTGTTGGGTATGTGGTGCCCGCGGTGTACTAGGGTATGTGGTGCCCGCGGTGTACTAGGGTAAGTGATGCCCGCGGTGTACTAGGGTATAAGATGCCCACGGTGTAGTTGGGTATGTGGTGCCCGCGGTGTACTAGGGTATGTGATGCCCGCGGTGTACTAGGGTATGTGGTGCCCGCGGTGTACTAGGGTATGTGATGCCCACGGTGTAGTTGGGTATGTGGTGCCCGCGGTGTACTAGGGTATGTGATGCCCACGGTGTAGTTGGGTATGTGGTGCCCGCGGTGTACTAGGGTATGTGATGCCCGCGGTGTACTAGGGTATGTGGTGCCCGCGGTGTACTAGGGTATGTGATGCCCACGGTGTAGTTGGGTATGTGGTGCCCGCGGTGTACTAGGGTATGTAGTGCCCGCGGTGTACTAGGGTATGTGATGCCCACGGTGTAGGTGGGTATGTGATGCCCACGGTGTAGTTGGGTATGTGGTGCCCGCTGTGTACTAGGGTATGTGGTGCCCGCGGTGTACTTGGGTATGTGGTGCCCGCTGTGTACTAGGGTATGTAGTGCCCGCGGTGTACTAGGGTATGTGGTGCCCGCGGTGTACTAGTGTATGTGGTGCCCGCGGTGTACTAGGGTATGTAGTGCCCGCGGTGTACTAGTGTATGTGGTGCCCGCGGTGTACAAGGGTATGTGATGCCCACGGTGTAGTTGGGTATGTGATGCCCGCGGTGTATTAGGGTATGTTGTGCCCGCGGTGTACTAGGGTATGTGATGCCCACGGTGTAGTTGGGTATGTGGTGCCCGCGGTGTACTAGGGTATGTGATGCCCACGGTGTAGTTGGGTATGTGGTGCCCGCGGTGTACTAGGGTATGTGGTGCCCGCGGTGTACTAGGGTATGTGATGCCCACGGTGTAGTTGGGTATGTGGTGCCCGCGGTGTACTAGGGTATGTGATGCCCACGGTGTAGTTGGGTATGTGGTGCCCGCGGTGTACAAGGGTATGTGGTGCCCGCGGTGTACTAGGGTATGTGATGCCCACGGTGTAGTTGGGTATGTGATGCCCACGGTGTAGTTGGGTATGTGGTGCCCGCGGTGTACTAGGGTATGTGGTGCCCGCGGTGTACTAGGGTATGTGATGCCCGCGGTGTAGTTGGGTATGTGGTGCCCGCGGTGTACTAGGGTATGTGGTGCCCGCGGTGTACTAGGGTAAGAGATGCCCACGGTGTACTAGGGTATGTGATGCCCACGGTGTAGTTGGGTATGTGGTGCCCGCGGTGTACTAGGGTATGTGATGCCCGCGGTGTTCTAGGGTATGTGGTGCCCGCGGTGTACTAGGGTATGTGATGCCCACGGTGTAGTTGGGTATGTGGTGCCCGCGGTGTACTAGGGTATGTGATGTCCACTGTGTAGTTGGGTATGTGGTGCCCGCGGTGTACTTGGGTATGTGATGCCCGCGGTGTACTAGGGTATGTGGTGCCCGCGGTGTACTAGGGTATGTGATGCCCGCGGTGTACTAGGGTATGTGGTGCCCGCGGTGTACTAGGGTATGTGGTGCCCGCGGTGTACTAGGGTATGTGGTGCCCGCGGTGTACTAGGGTATGTGATGCCCACGGTGTAGTTGGGTATGTGGTGCCCGCGGTGTACTAGGGTATGTGATGCCCGCGGTGTACTAGGGTATGTGGTGCCCGCGGTGTACTAGGGTATGTGATGCCCACGGTGTAGTTGGGTATGTGGTGCCCGCGGTGTACTAGGGTATGTGGTGCCCGCTGTGTACTAGGGTATGTAGTGCCCGCGGTGTACTAGGGTATGTGGTGCCCGCGGTGTACTAGGGTATGTAGTGCCCGCGGTGTACTAGTGTATGTGGTGCCCGCGGTGTACTAGGGTATGTAGTGCCCGCGGTGTACTAGGGTATGTGGTGCCCACGGTGTAGTTGGGTATGTGGTGCCCTCGGTGTACTAGGGTATGTGATGCCCACGGTGTAGTTGGGTATGTGGTGCCCGCGGTGTACTAGGGTATGTGATGCCCGCGGTGTACTAGGGTATGTGATGCCCACGGTGTAGTTGGGTATGTGGTGCCCGCGGTGTACTAGGGTATGTGGTGCCCGCGGTGTACTAGGGTATGTGATGCCCGCGGTGTAGTTGGGTATGTGGTGCCCGCGGTGTACTAGGGTATGTGGTGCCCGCGGTGTACTAGGGTAAGAGATGCCCGCGGTGTACTAGGGTATGTGATGCCCGCGGTGTACTAGGGTATGTGATGCCCACGGTGTAGTTGGGTATGTGATGCCCGCGGTGTATTAGGGTATGTGATGCCCACGGTGTAGGTGGGTATGTGGTGCCCGCGGTGTACTAGGGTATGTGGTGCCCGCGGTGTACTAGGGTATGTGGTGCCCGCTGTGTACTAGGGTATGTGGTGCCCGCGGTGTACTAGGGTATGTGGTGCCCGCTGTGTACTAGGGTATGTAGTGCCCGCGGTGTACTAGGGTATGTGGTGCCCGCGGTGTACTAGTGTATGTGGTGCCCGCGGTGTACTAGGGTATGTAGTGCCCGCGGTGTACTAGTGTATGTGGTGCCCGCGGTGTACTAGGGTATGTAGTGCCCGCGGTGTACTAGGGTATGTGATGCCCACGGTGTACTAGTGTATGTGGTGCCCGCGGTGTACTAGGGTATGTGATGCCCGCGGTGTACTAGGGTATGTGATGCCCGCGGTGTACTAGAGTATGTGGTCCCCGTGGTGTAGTTGGGTATGTGATGCCCGCGGTGTACTAGGGTATGTGATGCCCGCGGTGTAGTTGGGGGGGTATGTGGTGCCCGCGGTGTACTAGGGTATGTGGTGCCCGCGGTGTACTAGGGTATGTAGTGCCCGCGGTGTACTAGGGTATGTGATGCCCACGGTGTAGGTGGGTATGTGATGCCCACGGTGTAGTTGGGTATGTGGTGCCCGCTGTGTACTAGGGTATGTGGTGCCCGCGGTGTACTAGGGTATGTGGTGCCCGCTGTGTACTAGGGTATGTAGTGCCCGCGGTGTACTAGGGTATGTGGTGCCCGCGGTGTACTAGTGTATGTGGTGCCCGCGGTGTACTAGGGTATGTAGTGCCCGCGGTGTACTAGTGTATGTGGTGCCCGCGGTGTACTAGGGTATGTGATGCCCACGGTGTAGTTGGGTATGTGATGCCCGCGGTGTATTAGGGTATGTAGTGCCCGCGGTGTACTAGGGTATGTGATGCCCACGGTGTAGTTGGGTATGTGGTGCCCGCGGTGTACTAGGGTATGTGATGCCCACGGTGTAGTTGGGTATGTGGTGCCCGCGGTGTACTAGGGTATGTGGTGCCCGCGGTGTACTAGGGTATGTGATGCCCACGGTGTAGTTGGGTATGTGGTGCCCGCGGTGTACTAGGGTATGTGATGCCCACGGTGTAGTTGGGTATGTGGTGCCCGCGGTGTACTAGGGTATGTGGTGCCCGCGGTGTACTAGGGTATGTGATGCCCACGGTGTAGTTGGGTATGTGATGCCCACGGTGTAGTTGGGTATGTGGTGCCCGCGGTGTACTAGGGTATGTGGTGCCCGCGGTGTACTAGGGTATGTGATGCCCGCGGTGTAGTTGGGTATGTGGTGCCCGCGGTGTACTAGGGTATGTGGTGCCCGCGGTGTACTAGGGTAAGAGATGCCCGCGGTGTACTAGGGTATGTGATGCCCACGGTGTAGTTGGGTATGTGGTGCCCGCGGTGTACTAGGGTATGTGATGCCCACGGTGGAGTTGGGTATGTGGTGCCCGCGGTGTACTAGGGTATGTGATGCCCGCGGTGTTCTAGGGTATGTGGTGCCCGCGGTGTACTAGGGTATGTGATGCCCACGGTGTAGTTGGGTATGTGGTGCCCGCGGTGTACTAGGGTATGTGATGTCCACGGTGTAGTTGGGTATGTGGTGCCCGCGGTGTACTAGGGTATGTGATGCCCGCGGTGTACTAGGGTATGTGGTGCCCGCGGTGTACTAGGGTATGTGATGCCCATGGTGTAGTTGGGTATGTGGTGCCCGCGGTGTACTAGGGTATGTGATGCCCGCGGTGTAGTTGGGTATGTGGTGCCCGCGGTGTACTAGGGTATGTGGTGCCCGCGGTGTACTAGGGTATGTGGTGCCCGCGGTGTACTAGGGTATGTGATGCCCGCGGTGTACTAGGGTATGTGATGCCCGCAGTGTAGTTGGGTATGTGGTGCCCGCGGTGTACTAGGGTATGTGGTGCCCGCGGTGTACTAGGGTATGTGGTGCCCGCGGTGTACTAGGGTATGTGATGCCCGCGGTGTACTTAGGTATGTGATGCCCGCGGTGTAGTTGGGTATGTGATGCCCGCGGTGTAGTTGGGTATGTGGTGCCCGCGGTGTACTAGGGTATGTGGTGCCCGCGGTGTACTAGGGTATGTGATGCCCGCGGTGTAGTTGGGTATGTGGTGCCCGCGGTGTACTAGGGTATGTGGTGCCCGCGGTGTACTAGGGTATGTGATGCCCGCGGTGTACTAGGGTATGTAATGCCCACGGTGTAGTTGGGTATGTGGTGCCCGCGGTGTACTAGGGTATGTGGTGCCCGCGGTGTACTAGGGTATGTGATGCCCGCGGTGTAGTTGGGTATGTGGTGCCCGCGGTGTAGTTGGGTATGTGGTGCCCGCGGTGTACTAGGGTATGTGATGCCCGCGGTGTACTAGGGTATGTGGTCCCCGCGGTGTAGTTGGGTATGTGATGCCCGCGGTGTACTAGGGTATATGATGCCCACGGTGTAGTTGGGTATGTGGTGCCCACGGTGTAGTTGGGTATGTGGTGCCCGCGGTGTACTAGGGTATGTGATGCCCACGGTGTAGTTGGGTATGTGGTGCCCGCGGTGTACTAGGGTATGTGATGCCCGCGGTGTACTAGGGTATGTGATGCCCACGGTGTAGTTGGGTATGTGGTGCCCGCGGTGTACTAGGGTATGTGGTGCCCGCGGTGTACTAGGGTATGTGATGCCCGCGGTGTAGTTGGGTATGTGGTGCCCGCGGTGTACTAGGGTATGTGGTGCCCGCGGTGTACTAGGGTAAGAGATGCCCGCGGTGTACTAGGGTATGTGATGCCCACGGTGTAGTTGGGTATGTGGTGCCCGCGGTGTACTAGGGTATGTGATGCCCGCGGTGTACTAGGGTATGTGGTGCCCGCGGTGTACTAGGGTATGTGATGCCCACGGTGTAGTTGGGTATGTGGTGCCCGCGGTGTACTAGGGTATGTGATGTCCACGGTGTAGTTGGGTATGTGGTGCCCGCGGTGTACTAGGGTATGTGATGCCCGCGGTGTACTATTGTATGTGGTGCCCGCGGTGTACTAGGGTATGTGATGCCCACGGTGTAGTTGGGTATGTGGTGCCCGCGGTGTACTAGGGTATGTGATGCCCGCGGTGTAGTTTGGTATGTGGTGCCCGCGGTGTACTAGGGTATGTGGTGCCCGCGGTTTACTAGGGTATGTGGTGCCCGCGGTGTACTAGGGTATGTGATGCCCGCGGTGTACTAGGGTATGTGATGCCCGCAGTGTAGTTGGGTATGTGGTGCCCGCGGTGTACTAGGGTATGTGGTGCCCGCGGTGTACTAGGGTATGTGGTGCCCGCGGTGTACTAGGGTATGTGATGCCCGCGGTGTACTAGGGTATGTGATGCCCGTAGTGTTGTTGGGTATGGGGTGCCCGCGGTGTACTAGGGTATGTGATGCCCACGGTGTAGGTGGGTATGTGATGCCCACGGTGTACTAGGGTATGTGATGCCCGCGGTGTACTAGGGTATGTGGTGCCCGCGGTGTACTAGGGTATGTGGTGCCCGCGGTGTACTAGGGTATGTGGTGCCCGCGGTGTACTAGGGTATGTGATGCCCACGGTGTAGTTGGGTATGTGGTGCCCGCGGTGTACTAGTTCATAGTTCATAGTTCTTTATTTATAACATTCGTTACAGGTCATTTCATATGTAAACAATAATAAGTGAATAAATCAACACAAAAAAATTCATAAATAATAGTAGGTAGATACATTATGAATGGTCCAAATAAAAACATCAATTAATAAAGTAAGTACATGTAAAATACGGTAAGTATACAACAGTATTGAATAAATAAAATAAAAGGTGCATGCAATAAAATTAATAATAAAAAATAAAAAAGAGTTAAATTAATTAATAAATTCATCAATCCTGTAAAAGGATTGATCAATTAACCAGTTCTTAAGTTTACTCTTAAAAGATTGCGTCGTCGGTGCGGTAGTTATGGAGACTGGAAGACGGTTGTACGCCGCTGGTCCCATTATATGGACTAGTTTAGTAGACTTAGTGAGCTTCCGTCGAATCGTCTGTAGCTTAAGTGCGTTTCGGGTGGGATATCGGTGGTGATCTCCGAGCCTCACGTATTCGTCAAGGTGGTTATGAACATAAACGGACGCATTATAGATTACTAACGCAGGCACGGTCATAATCCTCAGAGCCCTGAATATCGGCCGACACGGGGTGTCCCATGGAACACGTACAATTGCTCGCACTGCTCTTTTCTGCATTCTGAACACTCGCTCCCAATCGGCAGCTCTACCCCACAGCTCCACACCATATTGAAGGAGCGAGTGAACAGAAGCAAAATAGCAGCTTCTAATCATGCACGTCTCCAGGGTATATGATAGCCGCCATAAAGCGAAGCAGGCGCGACCTATTTTTTCACAGAGAGAATTTATATGGAGTTCCCACTTAAGTCCATCATCGACCGTGAAACCCAAAAAGGAGGTATTCCTAACTTGAGCGACCACCTCGCCTCCAAGAGACACGTTCAGCTGTCGACAGGTGCGGCCCGCTAGGTTAAAATGTACAAAGTTAGTTTTAGTGACATTCATTAGGAAACCATTTAGACGGAACCACTTGTGAAGATTCCCTGCCACCATGTTCAATTTCCTTTCTAGGTCATCCAGAGTGGGTGCTCGGACGATCGCAGCAACATCATCCGCATACATTAACGTATGTGCGTCGTCTATGCAGTCTGGCAGGTCATTGAGGAGGAGGGAGAACATTATATTAGATAATGAAGACCCTTGGGCAACACCTATAGACGCTGTGAGAGGTGAAGATTTTATCTTCCCGTTATCACCAGTGACAATTTGGGACCGGTTCGTCATAAAATCAGTCATTAGTGCTAGTGCAGTACCATCGATCCCATAGTGTTTGAGCTTTGCAGCGAGGACTTTGTGATCGGCAACATCGAACGCTTTGGATAGATCGCATAGTATGACCGCAACATGGTCTCGATCTTCGCGAGCCTGCAGAATACAGCTCACCAGTTCCCGACCTACATCAGTCGTTGAACGTCTTTTCCTATAGGCATACTGTTTGTCGGACAGAGATTCCGTCTCTGTTAAGTACTCGATCAACCTTACGCTAAGGCCATGTTCAAAAATTTTTGCAATCCCGGGAATGATCGACACTGGCCGGTAACTGTTTATAGATTCTTTTTTGCCCTTTCCTTTGTACAGTGGAGACACTCGTACATTTTTTAAAGTTTTGGGATATTGTCCGTTCCTCACACACAAATTAAATAATAATGGAAGAATATAAGAAAAGGATCCGGCGGCGGAATGTATTAGAGATACTGATATCTCATATATATCCCTTGTTGGCTTGTGTGCTACCCCGGTTGATATGATCTTATAGACTTCAGAAGGCGTGAAAAGTTTGAACCTAAGCGAACGGTCGGACGGAGTCCTCGCGCCGGTTAGTGCTTTCATAGCTCCTATTACGTTGGCAGCAGGCGCGCCACAGTTTGCCGCGGCATTTACGAAGAACGAATTAACTGCATCCAATGTCTCCGTTTTATTCGCATACTTTCTGCCCTCTGGTGTCCGAAGAGATTCGACAAAATCGAGATTTCTTCGACTCCGTCCCGTCTCAAGTTTCACGACATCCCACATAGATTTAGTCGTGTTCGTCGCATTCGTAATTACCTTACAATAAAATTGTTTTCGTTCAAATTGAAGCACGTTATGAAATTTGATTTGAAATTCTTCTAATTTAGTTGCCAGCGCTGCGTTAAACGGAAATTTAATGCTAATATATTTGATCTCACTAAGCAAAAATTCCAGGCTCACAATATCTTGCGTGACCCAGGTTTCTTTTTGTGATTTATGTAATAAACGTTTTACAGGAAAACATGTATCTATTTTATTTTTGATAATATTTATTATACTTTGAGCAAGTTCTTCTGCAGTATCTCGCCTTTGACTTATCTCGACCCAATCGACACTTTCTATGGAAGCTACAAAATTGCGTTGATTTGAGGCTGTATAAGACCTAACCAGACGCGGCGTAGAAGGAGCCAGTGAATCGCACAGTAACTCAACTCTCACAGCATGGTGGTCGCTGTGTAGCACGTGCATTGCGCTCGCGCATACGGTGCCAGCCTGCACCCGATCGCAGCACACATACGCATGATCCAAGCACGTACTAGTAGTAGCTGTAATTCTAGTAGGAAAATTGCAAATATTGGAGTAATTCCGTGTATGTAATATATCATATAATATTTTTTGTTCATTGTTGAGCGGACAAATGCAGTCTACGTTCATGTCACCAACGACGACGCAATCCTTTCCACTATTAACTAACCTATCAAGCAATCGCTCCAATAACGGATAGAATAAGGTAACTGGCGTTTGATTTGATCTATACAAACACACGATCACAATATTAAAATCACAAAGTTCAACCGCAGATACTTCACATACCTGCTCCATAGAAATATCTGAGCAGTCAAAATCTTTACATTTGATGTCTTTTCTAACGTAGATACAAGATCCACCGCGGTCAATATTTGGTCTACAATAATATGAGCATAAAATAAAATTATTTATTGTAATAAGATCAATTTGACAGTTTTTCAAATGGTGTTCGGTTATACATAGTACTTCACATTTCAAGTCTTGTTCTAACATTACTTCAAGGTTCCTAGTTTTATTTTTCAATGAGCAAATGTTTTGGTGGTAAACCACGATCTTATTATAAAATCTGTCTGCGTGATAACTTAGTGGCAGCGGCCGCGACGTCACGTTGTTTTCTGAGCGATTCGCTGGTGTCCTAGCCAACCTGCTCGCTGCCCCGCGGGTTGCGGGGCCGGAACAGAAACCACTCTGAGAAACGAATCCCGGACGGCCATGCAGTTGGGGTTGTTACCTCATCATACAAGTTCTCCGGCATCCCGATGATAAAAGATGCATGCCTATCTGATTTAATATTCCGTTTTTCAACGGTATAGTCGGCCTGAATGATCGTATTCAGAAATTTTAGTACGGTATCCACAGTAGTATCCGGTTTAAAACACCAAGCCTGGATGTGTTTATACCGGTCAGCCGCTTGCAGTTCACCGTTATCTTTTGCGGTCCCGATGATGACAGCGGGACGTTGTTGTCTGTGCTTACGTTGCCTGTTGACAACTTGCCATTCACTCTCAATTTGGTCATAATTATTTCTAGTGGCTTCAGAAGATATGGAGGACACGGCGAATGAAGCATTTGAGTTCGTAAATTCAATCGGTGCATCCTCCATGCACGTCATTATTACTTTCCCTTTTTGAAGTTGATCATGTTGCGATGACTCGGCCGTTGCGTTTTTTGATGGTATCGCTATACCGGCACGTACATTGCGTCGTTTACTCGATGCGCTTGCCAGCTCTGATATAGCGGCCGAAGCTTGTATTCGCGCATCACGTATTGGTCGCTGAGTCGTTTTGCTCAGCGGCGGTGTTTGTATTGCGGCACTTGGTAACTTGAGGGTAGAAGTTTTATCACTTGGTGAAGTAAGTTTAGTTATAATAGCAGATTGTTCACTTATTTTACATTCTAGTAACTCAATTTTACCAACTAGCAAAACTACAGTCGATTGTAGTTCGCGCACAACACTTTCAATTGATTTTAGCGACATTATAAGTGTGTAAATGATAAGTTATTCGCGGAGTAACTCCGTACGTGACGCGCGTGCGGCGTACAGACACTAGGGTATGTGATGCCCAAGGTGTAGTTGGGTATGTGGTGCCCGCGGTGTACTAGGGTATGTGATGCCCGCGGTGTACTAGGGTATGTGATGCCCACGGTGTAGTTGGGTATGTGGTGCCCGCGGTGTACTAGGGTATGTGGTGCCCGCGGTGTACTAGGGTATGTGATGCCCGCGGTGTAGTTGGGTATGTGGTGCCCGCGGTGTACTAGGGTATGTGGTGCCCGCGGTGTACTAGGGTATGTGGTGCCCGCGGTGTACTAGGGTATGTGATGCCCGCGGTGTAGTTTGGTATGTGGTGCCCGCGGTGTACTAGGGTATGTGATGCCCGCGGTGTACTAGGGTATGTGATGCCCGCAGTGTAGTTGGGTATGGGGTGCCCGCGGTGTACTAGGGTATGTGATGCCCACGGTGTAGGTGGGTATGTGATGCCCACGGTGTACTAGGGTATGTGATGCCCGCGGTGTACTAGGGTATGTGGTGCCCGCGGTGTACTTAGGTATGTGATGCCCGCGGTGTAGTTGGGTATGTGGTGCCCGCGGTGTACTAGGGTATGTGATGCCCGCGGTGTAGTTGGGTATGTGGTGCCCGCAGTGTACTAGGGTATATGATGCCCACGGTGTAGTTGGGTATGTGGTGCCCACGGTGTACTAGGGTATGTGATGCCCGCGGTGTAGTTGGGTATGTGGTGCCCGCAGTGTACTAGGGTATGTGATGCCCACGGTGTAGTTGGGTATGTGATGCCCACGGTGTAGTTGGGTATGTGGTGCCCGCGGTGTACTAGGGTATGTGGTGCCCGCGGTGTACTAGGGTATGTGATGCCCGCGGTGTACTAGGGTATGTGATGCCCGCGGTGTACTAGGGTATGTGATGCCCGCAGTGTAGTTGGGTATGGGGTGCCCGCGGTGTAGTTGGGTATGTGGTGCCCACGGTGTAGTTGGGTATGTGATGCCCACGGTGTAGGTGGGTATGTGATGCCCACGGTGTAGTTGGGTATGTGGTGCCCGCGGTGTACTAGGGTATGTGGTGCCCGCTGTGTACTAGGGTATGTGGTGCCCGCGGTGTACTAGGGTATGTGGTGCCCGCTGTGTACTAGGGTATGTAGTGCCCGCTGTGTACTAGGGTATGTGGTGCCCGCGGTGTACTAGTGTATGTGGTGCCCGCGGTGTACTAGGGTATGTAGTGCCCGCGGTGTACTAGTGTATGTGGTGCCCGCGGTGTACTAGGGTATGTAGTGCCCGCGGTGTACTAGGGTATGTGATGCCCACGGTGTAGTTGGGTATGTGATGCCCGCGGTGTATTAGGGTATGTAGTGCCCGCGGTGTACTAGGGTATGTGGTGCCCGCGGTGTACTAGTGTATGTGGTGCCCGCGGTGTACTAGGGTATGTAGTGCCCGCGGTGTACTAGTGTATGTGGTGCCCGCGGTGTACTAGGGTATGTAGTGCCCGCGGTGTACTAGGGTATGTGATGCCCACGGTGTAGTTGGGTATGTAGTGCCCGCGGTGTACTAGGGTATGTGATGCCCACGGTGTAGTTGGGTATGTGGTGCCCGCGGTGTACTAGGGTATGTGATGCCCACGGTGTAGTTGGGTATGTGGTGCCCGCGGTGTACTAGGGTATGTGGTGCCCGCGGTGTACTAGGGTATGTGATGCCCACGGTGTAGTTGGGTATGTGGTGCCCGCGGTGTACTAGGGTATGTGATGCCCACGGTGTAGTTGGGTATGTGGTGCCCGCGGTGTACTAGGGTATGTGGTGCCCGCGGTGTACTAAGGTATGTGATGCCCACGGTGTAGTTGGGTATGTGATGCCCACGGTGTAGTTGGGTATGTGGTGCCCGCGGTGTACTAGGGTATGTGGTGCCCGCGGTGTACTAGGGTATGTGATGCCCGCGGTGTAGTTGGGTATGTGGTGCCCGCGGTGTACTAGGGTATGTGGTGCCCGCGGTGTACTAGGGTATGTGGTGCCCGCGGTGTACTAGGGTATGTGATGCCCGCGGTGTACTAGGGTATGTGATGCCCGCAGTGTAGTTGGGTATGGGGTGCCCGCGGTGTAGTTGGGTATGTGGTGCCCACGGTGTACTAGGGTATGTGATGCCCGCGGTGTAGTTGGGTATGTGGTGCCCGCGGTGTACTAGGGTATGTGATGCCCACGGTGTAGTTGGGTATGTGATGCCCACGGTGTAGTTGGGTATGTGGTGCCCGCGGTGTACTAGGGTAAGAGATGCCCGCGGTGTACTAGGGTATGTGATGCCCACGGTGTAGTTGGGTATGTGGTGCCCGCGGTGTACTAGGGTATGTGATGCCCGCGGTGTACTAGGGTATGTGGTGCCCGCGGTGTACTAGGGTATGTGATGCCCACGGTGTAGTTGGGTATGTGGTGCCCGCGGTGTACTAGGGTATGTGATGTCCACGGTGTAGTTGGGTATGTGGTGCCCGCGGTGTAGTTGGGTATGTGGTGCCCGCGGTGTACTAGGGTATGTGGTGCCCGCGGTGTACTAGGGTATGTGATGCCCGCGGTGTAGTTTGGTATGTGGTGCCCGCGGTGTACTAGGGTATGTGATGCCCGCGGTGTACTAGGGTATGTGATGCCCGCAGTGTAGTTGGGTATGGGGTGCCCGCGGTGTACTAGGGTATGTGATGCCCACGGTGTAGGTGGGTATGTGATGCCCACGGTGTACTAGGGTATGTGATGCCCGCGGTGTACTAGGGTATGTGGTGCCCGCGGTGTACTAGGGTATGTGGTGCCCGCGGTGTACTAGGGTATGTGATGCCCGCGGTGTAGTTTGGTATGTGGTGCCCGCGGTGTACTAGGGTATGTGATGCCCGCGGTGTACTAGGGTATGTGATGCCCGCAGTGTAGTTGGGTATGGGGTGCCCGCGGTGTACTAGGGTATGTGATGCCCACGGTGTAGGTGGGTATGTGATGCCCACGGTGTACTAGGGTATGTGATGCCCGCGGTGTACTAGGGTATGTGGTGCCCGCGGTGTACTTAGGTATGTGATGCCCGCGGTGTAGTTGGGTATGTGGTGCCCGCGGTGTACTAGGGTATGTGATGCCCGCGGTGTAGTTGGGTATGTGGTGCCCGCAGTGTACTAGGGTATATGATGCCCACGGTGTAGTTGGGTATGTGGTGCCCACGGTGTACTAGGGTATGTGATGCCCGCGGTGTAGTTGGGTATGTGGTGCCCGCGGTGTACTAGGGTATGTGATGCCCACGGTGTAGTTGGGTATGTGATGCCCACGGTGTAGTTGGGTATGTGGTGCCCGCGGTGTACTAGGGTATGTGGTGCCCGCGGTGTACTAGGGTATGTGATGCCCGCGGTGTACTAGGGTATGTGATGCCCGCAGTGTAGTTGGGTATGGGGTGCCCGCGGTGTACTAGGGTATGTGATGCCCACGGTGTAGGTGGGTATGTGATGCCCACGGTGTACTAGGGTATGTGATGCCCGCGGTGTACTAGGGTATGTGGTGCCCGCGGTGTACTAGGGTATGTGGTGCCCGCGGTGTACTAGGGTATGTGATGCCCACGGTGTAGTTGGGTATGTGGTGCCCGCGGTGTACTAGGGTATGTGATGCCCACGGTGTAGTTGGGTATGTGGTGCCCGCGGTGTACTAGGGTATGTGATGCCCGCGGTGTACTAGGGTATGTGATGCCCACGGTGTAGTTGGGTATGTGGTGCCCGCGGTGTACTAGGGTATGTGGTGCCCGCGGTCTACTAGGGTATGTGATGCCCGCGGTGTAGTTGGGTATGTGGTGCCCGCGGTGTACTAGGGTATGTGGTGCCCGCGGTGTACTAGGGTATGTGGTGCCCGCGGTGTACTAGGGTATGTGATGCCCGCGGTGTAGTTTGGTATGTGGTGCCCGCGGTGTACTAGGGTATGTGATGCCCGCGGTGTACTAGGGTATGTGATGCCCGCAGTGTAGTTGGGTATGGGGTGCCCGCGGTGTACTAGGGTATGTGATGCCCACGGTGTAGGTGGGTATGTGATGCCCACGGTGTACTAGGGTATGTGATGCCCGCGGTGTACTAGGGTATGTGGTGCCCGCGGTGTACTTGGGTATGTGATGCCCGCGGTGTAGTTGGGTATGTGGTGCCCGCGGTGTACTAGGGTATGTGATGCCCGCGGTGTAGTTGGGTATGTGGTGCCCGCAGTGTACTAGGGTATATGATGCCCACGGTGTAGTTGGGTATGTGGTGCCCACGGTGTACTAGGGTATGTGATGCCCGCGGTGTAGTTGGGTATGTGGTGCCCGCGGTGTACTAGGGTATGTGATGCCCACGGTGTAGTTGGGTATGTGATGCCCACGGTGTAGTTGGGTATGTGGTGCCCGCGGTGTACTAGGGTATGTGGTGCCCGCGGTGTACTAGGGTATGTGATGCCCGCGGTGTACTAGGGTATGTGATGCCCGCGGTGTACTAGGGTATGTGATGCCCGCAGTGTAGTTGGGTATGGGGTGCCCGCGGTGTAGTTGGGTATGTGGTGCCCACGGTGTAGTTGGGTATGTGATGCCCACGGTGTAGGTGGGTATGTGATGCCCACGGTGTAGTTGGGTATGTGGTGCCCGCTGTGTACTAGGGTATGTGGTGCCCGCGGTGTACTAGGGTATGTGGTGCCCGCTGTGTACTAGGGTATGTGGTGCCCGCTGTGTACTAGGGTATGTAGTGCCCGCGGTGTACTAGGGTATGTGGTGCCCGCGGTGTACTAGTGTATGTGGTGCCCGCGGTGTACTAGGGTATGTAGTGCCCGCGGTGTACTAGTGTATGTGGTGCCCGCGGTGTACTAGGGTATGTAGTGCCCGCGGTGTACTAGGGTATGTGATGCCCACGGTGTAGTTGGGTATGTGATGCCCGCGGTGTATTAGGGTATGTAGTGCCCGCGGTGTACTAGGGTATGTGGTGCCCGCGGTGTACTAGTGTATGTGGTGCCCGCGGTGTACTAGGGTATGTAGTGCCCGCGGTGTACTAGTGTATGTAATGCCCGCGGTGTACTAGGGTATGTAGTGCCCGCGGTGTACTAGGGTATGTGATGCCCACGGTGTAGTTGGGTATGTGATGCCCGCGGTGTATTAGGGTATGTAGTGCCCGCGGTGTACTAGGGTATGTGATGCCCACGGTGTAGTTGGGTATGTGGTGCCCGCGGTGTACTAGGGTATGTGGTGCCCGCGGTGTACTAGGGTATGTGATGCCCACGGTGTAGTTGGGTATGTGGTGCCCGCGGTGTACTAGGGTATGTGATGCCCACGGTGTAGTTGGGTATGTGGTGCCCGCGGTGTACTAGGGTATGTGGTGCCCGCGGTGTACTAGGGTATGTGATGCCCACGGTGTAGTTGGGTATGTGATGCCCACGGTGTAGTTGGGTATGTGGTGCCCGCGGTGTACTAGGGTATGTGGTGCCCGCGGTGTACTAGGGTATGTGATGCCCGCGGTGTAGTTGGGTATGTGGTGCCCGCGGTGTACTAGGGTATGTGGTGCCCGCGGTGTACTAGGGTAAGAGATGACCGCGGTGTACTAGGGTATGTGATGCCCACGGTGTAGTTGGGTATGTGGTGCCCGCAGTGTACTAGGGTATGTGATGCCCGCGGTGTACTAGGGTATGTGGTGCCCGCGGTGTACTAGGGTATGTGATGCCCACGGTGTAGTTGGGTATGTGGTGCCCGCGGTGTACTAGGGTATGTGATGCCCACGGTGTAGTTGGGTATGTGGTGCCCGCGGTGTACTAGGGTATGTGATGCCCGCGGTGTAGTTGGGTATGTGGTGCCCGCGGTGTACTAGGGTATGTGGTGCCCGCGGTGTACTAGGGTATGTGGTGCCCGCGGTGTACTAGGGTATGTGATGCCCGCGGTGTACTAGGGTATGTTATGCCCGCAGTGTAGTTGGGTATGGGGTGCCCGCGGTGTAGTTGGGTATGTGGTGCCCACGGTGTACTAGGGTATGTGATGCCCGCGGTGTAGTTGGGTATGTGGTGCCCGCGGTGTACTAGGGTATGTGATGCCCACGGTGTAGTTGGGTATGTGATGCCCACGGTGTAGTTGGGTATGTGGTGCCCGCGGTGTACTAGGGTATGTGGTGCCCGCGGTGTACTAGGGTATGTGATGCCCGCGGTGTACTAGGGTATGTGATGCCCGCAGTGTAGTTGGGTATGGGGTGCCCGCGGTGTACTAGGGTATGTGATGCCCACGGTGTAGGTGGGTATGTGATGCCCACGGTGTACTAGGGTATGTGATGCCCGCGGTGTACTAGGGTATGTGGTGCCCGCGGTGTACTTAGGTATGTGATGCCCGCGGTGTAGTTGGGTATGTGATGCCCGCGGTGTAGTTGGGTATGTGGTGCCCGCAGTGTACTAGGGTATATGATGCCCACGGTGTAGTTGGGTATGTGGTGCCCACGGTGTACTAGGGTATGTGATGCCCGCGGTGTACTAGGGTATGTGATGCCCGCGGTGTACTAGGGTATGTGATGCCCGCAGTGTAGTTGGGTATGGGGTGCCCGCGGTGTACTAGGGTATGTGATGCCCACGGTGTAGGTGGGTATGTGATGCCCACAGTGTACTAGGGTATGTGATGCCCGCGGTGTACTAGGGTATGTGGTGCCCGCGGTGTACTTAGGTATGTGATGCCCGCGGTGTAGTTGGGTATGTGATGCCCGCGGTGTAGTTGGGTATGTGGTGCCCGCAGTGTACTAGGGTATATGATGCCCACGGTGTAGTTGGGTATGTGGTGCCCACGGTGTACTAGGGTATGTGATGCCCGCGGTGTAGTTGGGTATGTGGTGCCCGCGGTGTACTAGGGTATGTGATGCCCACGGTGTAGTTGGGTATGTGATGCCCACGGTGTAGTTGGGTATGTGGTGCCCGCGGTGTACTAGGGTATGTGGTGCCCGCGGTGTACTAGGGTATGTGATGCCCGCGGTGTACTAGGGTATGTGGTGCCCGCGGTGTACTAGGGTATGTGATGCCCGCGGTGTACTAGGGTATGTGATGCCCACGGTGTAGTTGGGTATGTGATGCCCGCGGTGTAGTTGGGGGGGTATGTGGTGCCCGCGGTGTACTAGGGTATGTGGTGCCCGCGGTGTACTAGGGTATGTAGTGCCCGCGGTGTACTAGGGTATGTGATGCCCACGGTGTAGGTGGGTATGTGATGCCCACGGTGTAGTTGGGTATGTGATGCCCGCGGTGTACTAGGGTATGTGATGCCCGCGGTGTAGTTGGGGGGGTATGTGGTGCCCGCGGTGTACTAGGGTATGTGGTGCCCGCGGTGTACTAGGGTATGTAGTGCCCGCGGTGTACTAGGGTATGTGATGCCCACGGTGTAGGTGGGTATGTGATGCCCACGGTGTAGTTGGGTATGTGGTGCCCGCGGTGTAGTTGGGTATGTGGTGCCCGCGGTGTACTAGGGTATGTGGTGCCCGCGGTGTACTAGGGTATGTGATGCCCGCGGTGTACTAGGGTATGTGATGCCCACGGTGTAGTTGGGTATGTGATGCCCGCGGTGTAGTTGGGTATGTGGTGCCCGCAGTGTACTAGGGTATATGATGCCCACGGTGTAGTTGGGTATGTGGTGCCCACGGTGTAGGTACTAGGGTATGTGATGCCCGCGGTGTAGTTGGGTATGTGGTGCCCGCGGTGTACTAGGGTATGTGATGCCCACGGTGTAGTTGGGTATGTGATGCCCACGGTGTAGTTGGGTATGTGGTGCCCGCGGTGTACTAGGGTATGTGGTGCCCGCGGTGTACTAGGGTATGTGATGCCCACGGTGTAGTTGGGTATGTGGTGCCCGCGGTGTACTAGGGTATGTGATGCCCGCGGTGTACTAGGGTATGTGGTGCCCGCGGTGTACTAGGGTATGTGATGCCCACGGTGTAGTTGGGTATGTGGTGCCCGCGGTGTACTAGGGTATGTGATGCCCACGGCGTAGTTGGGTATGTGGTGCCCGCGGTGTACTAGGGTATGTGATGCCCGCGGTGTACTAGGGTATGTGGTGCCCGCGGTGTACTAGGGTATGTGATGCCCACGGTGTAGTTGGGTATGTGGTGCCCGCGGTGTACTAGGGTATGTGATGCCCGCGGTGAAGTTGGGTATGTGGTGCCCGCAGTGTACTAGGGTATGTGGTGCCCGCGGTGTACTAGGGTATGTGGTGCCCGCGGTGTACTAGGGTATGTGATGCCCGCGGTGTACTAGGGTATGTGATGCCCGCGGTGTACTAGGGTATGTGATGCCCGCAGTGTAGTTGGGTATGGGGTGCCCGCGGTGTACTAGGGTATGTGATGCCCACGGTGTAGTTGGGTATGTGGTGCCCGCGGTGTACTAGGGTATGTGATGCCCGCGGTGTACTAGTGTATGTGGTGCCCGCGGTGTAGTTGGGTATGTGATGCCCGCGGTGTACTAGGGTATGTGATGCCCGCGGTGTAGTTGGGGGGGTATGTGGTGCCCGCGGTGTACTAGGGTATGTGGTGCCCGCGGTGTACTAGGGTATGTAGTGCCCGCGGTGTACTAGGGTATGTGATGCCCACGGTGTAGGTGGGTATGTGATGCCCACGGTGTAGTTGGGTATGTGGTGCCCGCTGTGTACTAGGGTATGTGGTGCCCGCGGTGTACTAGGGTATGTGGTGCCCGCTGTGTACTAGGGTATGTAGTGCCCGCGGTGTACTAGGGTATGTGGTGCCCGCGGTGTACTAGTGTATGTGGTGCCCGCGGTGTACTAGGGTATGTAGTGCCCGCGGTGTACTAGTGTATGTGGTGCCCGCGGTGTACAAGGGTATGTGATGCCCACGGTGTAGTTGGGTATGTGATGCCCGCGGTGTATTAGGGTATGTAGTGCCCGCGGTGTACTAGGGTATGTGATGCCCACGGTGTAGTTGGGTATGTGGTGCCCGCGGTGTACTAGGGTATGTGGTGCCCACGGTGTAGTTGGGTATGTGGTGCCCGCGGTGTACTAGGGTATGTGGTGCCCGCGGTGTACTAGGGTATGTGATGCCCACGGTGTAGTTGGGTATGTGGTGCCCGCGGTGTACTAGGGTATGTGATGCCCACGGTGTAGTTGGGTATGTGGTGCCCGCGGTGTACTAGGGTATGTGGTGCCCGCGGTGTACTAGGGTATGTGATGCCCACGGTGTAGTTGGGTATGTGATGCCCACGGTGTAGTTGGGTATGTGGTGCCCGCGGTGTACTAGGGTATGTGGTGCCCGCGGTGTACTAGGGTATGTGATGCCCGCGGTGTAGTTGGGTATGTGGTGCCCGCGGTGTACTAGGGTATGTGGTGCCCGCGGTGTACTAGGGTAAGAGATGCCCGCGGTGTACTAGGGTATGTGATGCCCACGGTGTAGTTGGGTATGTGGTGCCCGCGTTGTACTAGGGTATGTGATGCCCGCGGTGTTCTAGGGTATGTGGTGCCCGCGGTGTACTAGGGTATGTGATGCCCGCGGTGTACTAGGGTATGTGGTGCCCGCGGTGTACTAGGGTATGTGATGCCCACGGTGTAGTTGGGGGGGTATGTGGTGCCCGCGGTGTACTAGGGTATGTGGTGCCCGCGGTGTACTAGGGTATGTAGTGCCCGCGGTGTACTAGGGTATGTGATGCCCACGGTGTAGGTGGGTATGTGATGCCCACGGTGTAGTTGGGTATGTGGTGCCCGCTGTGTACTAGGGTATGTGGTGCCCGCGGTGTACTAGGGTATGTGGTGCCCGCTGTGTACTAGGGTATGTAGTGCCCGCGGTGTACTAGGGTATGTGGTGCCCGCGGTGTACTAGTGTATGTGGTGCCCGCGGTGTACTAGGGTATGTAGTGCCCGCGGTGTACTAGTGTATGTGGTGCCCGCGGTGTACAAGGGTATGTGATGCCCACGGTGTAGTTGGGTATGTGATGCCCGCGGTGTATTAGGGTATGTAGTGCCCGCGGTGTACTAGGGTATGTGATGCCTACGGTGTAGTTGGGTATGTGGTGCCCTCGGTGTACTAGGGTATGTGATGCCCACGGTGTAGTTGGGTATGTGGTGCCCGCGGTGTACTAGGGTATGTGGTGCCCGCGGTGTACTAGGGTATGTGATGCCCACGGTGTAGTTGGGTATGTGGTGCCCGCGGTGTACTAGGGTATGTGATGCCCACGGTGTAGTTGGGTATGTGGTGCCCGCGGTGTACTAGGGTATGTGGTGCCCGCTGTGTACTAGGGTATGTGATGCCCACGGTGTAGTTGGGTATGTGGTGCCCGCGGTGTACTAGGGTATGTGGTGCCCGCGGTGTACTAGGGTATGTGATGCCCACGGTGTAGTTGGGTATGTGATGCCCACGGTGTAGTTGGGTATGTGGTGCCCGCGGTGTACTAGGGTATGTGGTGCCCGCGGTGTACTAGGGTATGTGATGCCCGCGGTGTAGTTGGGTATGTGGTGCCCGCGGTGTACTAGGGTATGTGGTGCCCGCGGTGTACTAGGGTAAGAGATGCCCGCGGTGTACTAGGGTATGTGATGCCCACGGTGTAGTTGGGTATGTGGTGCCCGCGTTGTACTAGGGTATGTGATGCCCGCGGTGTTCTAGGGTATGTGGTGCCCGCGGTGTACTAGGGTATGTGATGCCCGCGGTGTACTAGGGTATGTGGTGCCCGCGGTGTACTAGGGTATGTGATGCCCACGGTGTAGTTGGGGGGGTATGTGGTGCCCGCGGTGTACTAGGGTATGTGGTGCCCGCGGTGTACTAGGGTATGTAGTGCCCGCGGTGTACTAGGGTATGTGATGCCCACGGTGTAGGTGGGTATGTGATGCCCACGGTGTAGTTGGGTATGTGGTGCCCGCTGTGTACTAGGGTATGTGGTGCCCGCGGTGTACTAGGGTATGTGGTGCCCGCTGTGTACTAGGGTATGTAGTGCCCGCGGTGTACTAGGGTATGTGGTGCCCGCGGTGTACTAGTGTATGTGGTGCCCGCGGTGTACTAGGGTATGTAGTGCCCGCGGTGTACTAGTGTATGTGGTGCCCGCGGTGTACAAGGGTATGTGATGCCCACGGTGTAGTTGGGTATGTGATGCCCGCGGTGTATTAGGGTATGTAGTGCCCGCGGTGTACTAGGGTATGTGATGCCTACGGTGTAGTTGGGTATGTGGTGCCCTCGGTGTACTAGGGTATGTGATGCCCACGGTGTAGTTGGGTATGTGGTGCCCGCGGTGTACTAGGGTATGTGGTGCCCGCGGTGTACTAGGGTATGTGATGCCCACGGTGTAGTTGGGTATGTGGTGCCCGCGGTGTACTAGGGTATGTGGTGCCCGCGGTGTACTAGGGTATGTGATGCCCGCGGTGTACTAGGGTATGTGATGCCCACGGTGTAGTTGGGTATGTGGTGCCCGCGGTGTACTAGGGTATGTGATGCCCGCGGTGTTCTAGGGTATGTGGTGCCCGCGGTGTACTAGGGTATGTGATGCCCGCGGTGTACTAGGGTATGTGGTGCCCGCGGTGTACTAGGGTATGTGATGCCCACGGTGTAGTTGGGTATGTGGTGCCCGCGGTGTACTAGGGTATGTGGTGCCCGCTGTGTACTAGGGTATGTAGTGCCCGCGGTGTACTAGGGTATGTGGTGCCCGCGGTGTACTAGGGTATGTAGTGCCCGCGGTGTACTAGTGTATGTGGTGCCCGCGGTGTACTAGGGTATGTGATGCCCACGGTGTAGTTGGGTATGTGATGCCCGCGGTGTATTAGGGTATGTGATGCCCGCGGTGTACTAGTGTATGTGGTGCCCCCGGTGTACTAGGGTATGTAGTGCCCGCGGTGTACTAGGGTATGTGATGCCCACGGTGTAGTTGGGTATGTGATGCCCGCGGTGTACTAGGGTATGTGATGCCCGCGGTGTAGTTGGGGGGGTATGTGGTGCCCGCGGTGTACTAGGGTATGTGGTGCCCGCGGTGTACTAGGGTATGTAGTGCCCGCGGTGTACTAGGGTATGTGATGCCCGCGGTGTACTAGGGTATGTGGTGCCCGCGGTGTACTAGTGTATGTGGTGCCCGCGGTGTACTAGGGTATGTAGGGTATGTAGTGCCCGCGGTGTACTAGTGTATGTGGTGCCCGCGGTGTACTAGGGTATGTAGTGCCCGCGGTGTACTAGGGTATGTGATGCCCACGGTGTAGTTGGGTATGTGATGCCCGCGGTGTACTAGGGTATGTGATGCCCGCGGTGTAGTTGGGGGGGTATGTGGTGCCCGCGGTGTACTAGGGTATGTGGTGCCCGCGGTGTACTAGGGTATGTAGTGCCCGCGGTGTACTAGGGTATGTGATGCCCACGGTGTAGGTGGGTATGTGATGCCCACGGTGTAGTTGGGTATGTGGTGCCCGCGGTGTACTAGGGTATGTGGTGCCCGCTGTGTACTAGGGTATGTAGTGCCCGCGGTGTACTAGGGTATGTGGTGCCCGCGGTGTACTAGTGTATGTGGTGCCCGCGGTGTACTAGGGTATGTAGTGCCCGCGGTGTACTAGTGTATGTGGTGCCCGCGGTGTACTAGGGTATGTGATGCCCACGGTGTAGTTGGGTATGTGATGCCCGCGGTGTATTAGGGTATGTAGTGCCCGCGGTGTACTAGGGTATGTGGTGCCCGCGGTGTACTAGGGTATGTGATGCCCACGGTGTAGTTGGGTATGTGGTGCCCGCGGTGTACTAGGGTATGTGGTGCCCGCGGTGTACTAGGGTATGTGATGCCCACGGTGTAGTTGGGTATGTGATGCCCACGGTGTAGTTGGGTATGTGGTGCCCGCGGTGTACTAGGGTATGTGGTGCCCGCGGTGTACTAGGGTATGTGATGCCCGCGGTGTAGTTGGGGGGGTATGTGGTGCCCGCGGTGTACTAGGGTATGTGGTGCCCGCGGTGTACTAGGGTATGTAGTGCCCGCGGTGTACTAGGGTATGTGATGCCCACGGTGTAGGTGGGTATGTGATGCCCACGGTGTAGTTGGGTATGTGGTGCCCGCTGTGTACTAGGGTATGTGGTGCCCGCGGTGTACTAGGGTATGTGGTGCCCGCTGTGTACTAGGGTATGTAGTGCCCGCGGTGTACTAGGGTATGTGGTGCCCGCGGTGTACTAGTGTATGTGGTGCCCGCGGTGTACTAGGGTATGTAGTGCCCGCGGTGTACTAGTGTATGTGGTGCCCGCGGTGTACTAGGGTATGTGATGCCCGCGGTGTACTAGGGTATGTGGTGCCCGCGGTGTACTAGGGTATGTGATGCCCGCGGTGTACTAGGTTATGTGATGCCCGCAGTGTTGTTGGGTATGTGGTGCCCGCGGTGTACTAGGGTATGTGGTGCCCGCGGTGTACTAGGGTATGTGGTGCCCGCGGTGTACTAGGGTATGTGATGCCCGCGGTGTACTAGGGTATGTGATGCCCACGGTGTAGGTGGGTATGTGATGCCCACGGTGTACTAGGGTATGAGGTGCCCGCGGTGTAGTTGGGTATGTGGTGCCCGCGGTGTACTAGGGTATGTGGTGCCCGCGGTGTACTAGGGTATGTGATGCCCGCGGTGTAGTTGGGTATGTGGTGCCCGCGGTGTACTAGGGTATGTGGTGCCCGCGGTGTACTAGGGTATGTGATGCCCGCGGTGTACTAGGGTATGTGATGCCCACGGTGTAGTTGGGTATGTGGTGCCCGCGGTGTACTAGGGTAATGTGATGCCCGCGGTGTACTAGGGTATGTGATGCCCACGGTGTAGTTGGGTATGTGGTGCCCGCGGTGTACTAGGGTATGTGGTGCCCGCGGTGTACTAGGGTATGTGATGCCCGCGGTGTAGTTGGGTATGTGGTGCCCGCGGTGTACTAGGGTATGTGGTGCCCGCGGTGTACTAGGGTAAGAGATGCCCGCGGTGTACTAGGGTATGTGATGCCCACGGTGTAGTTGGGTATGTGGTGCCCGCGGTGTACTAGGGTATGTGATGCCCGCGGTGTACTAGGGTATGTAGTGCCCGCGGTGTACTAGGGTATGTGATGCCCACGGTGTAGTTGGGTATGTGGTGCCCGCGGTGTACTAGGGTATGTGATGTCCACGGTGTAGTTGGGTATGTGGTGCCCGCGGTGTACTAGGGTATGTGATGCCCGCGGTGTACTAGGGTATGTGGTGCCCGCGGTGTACTAGGGTATGTGATGCCCACGGTGTAGTTGGGTATGTGGTGCCCGCGGTGTACTAGGGTATGTGATGCCCGCGGTGTAGTTGGGTATGTGGTGCCCGCGGTGTACTAGGGTATGTGGTGCCCGCGGTGTACTAGGGTATGTGGTGCCCGCGGTGTACTAGGGTATGTGATGCCCGCGGTGTACTAGGGTATGTGATGCCCGCAGTGTAGTTGGGTATGTGGTGCCCGCGGTGTACTAGGGTATGTGGTGCCCGCGGTGTACTAGGGTATGTGGTGCCCGCGGTGTACTAGGGTATGTGATGCCCGCGGTGTACTAGGGTATGTGATGCCCGCAGTGTAGTTGGGTATGGGGTGCCCGCGGTGTACTAGGGTATGTGATGCCCACGGTGTAGGTGGGTATGTGATGCCCACGATATACTAGGGTATGTGATGCCCGCGGTGTACTAGGGTATGTGGTGCCCGCGGTGTACTTAGGTATGTGATGCCCGCGGTGTAGTTGGGTATGTGATGCCCGCGGTGTAGTTGGGTATGTGGTGCCCGCAGTGTACTAGGGTATATGATGCCCACGGTGTAGTTGGGTATGTGGTGCCCACGGTGTACTAGGGTATGTGATGCCCGCGGTGTAGTTGGGTATGTGGTGCCCGCGGTGTACTAGGGTATGTGATGCCCACGGTGTAGTTGGGTATGTGATGCCCACGGTGTAGTTGGGTATGTGGTGCCCGCGGTGTTCTAGGGTATGTGGTGCCCGCGGTGTACTAGGGTATGTGATGCCCGCGGTGTAGTTGGGTATGTGGTGCCCGCGGTGTACTAGGGTATGTGGTGCCCGCGGTGTACTAGGGTATGTGATGCCCGCGGTGTACTAGGGTATGTGATGCCCACGGTGTAGTTGGGTATGTGGTGCCCGCGGTGTACTAGGGTATGTGGTGCCCGCGGTGTACTAGGGTATGTGATGTCCACGGTGTAGTTGGGTATGTGGTGCCCGCGGTGTACTAGGGTATGTGATGCCCGCGGTGTACTAGGGTATGTGGTGCCCGCGGTGTACTAGGGTATGTGATGCCCACGGTGTAGTTGGGTATGTGGTGCCCGCGGTGTACTAGGGTATGTGATGCCCGCGGTGTAGTTGGGTATGTGGTGCCCGCGGTGTACTAGGGTATGTGGTGCCCGCGGTGTACTAGGGTATGTGGTGCCCGCGGTGTACTAGGGTATGTGATGCCCGCGGTGTACTAGGGTATGTGATGCCCGCAGTGTAGTTGGGTATGTGGTGCCCGCGGTGTACTAGGGTATGTGGTGCCCGCGGTGTACTAGGGTATGTGGTGCCCGCGGTGTACTAGGGTATGTGATGCCCGCGGTGTACTAGGGTATGTGATGCCCGCAGTGTAGTTGGGTATGGGGTGCCCGCGGTGTACTAGGGTATGTGATGCCCACGGTGTAGGTGGGTATGTGATGCCCACGATGTACTAGGGTATGTGATGCCCGCGGTGTACTAGGGTATGTGGTGCCCGCGGTGTACTTAGGTATGTGATGCCCGCGGTGTAGTTGGGTATGTGATGCCCGCGGTGTAGTTTGGTATGTGGTGCCCGCAGTGTACTAGGGTATATGATGCCCACGGTGTAGTTGGGTATGTGGTGCCCACGGTGTACTAGGGTATGTGATGCCCGCGGTGTAGTTGGGTATGTTGTGCCCGCGGTGTACTAGGGTATGTGATGCCCACGGTGTAGTTGGGTATGTGATGCCCACGGTGTAGTTGGGTATGTGGTGCCCGCGGTGTTCTAGGGTATGTGGTGCCCGCGGTGTACTAGGGTATGTGATGCCCGCGGTGTAGTTGGGTATGTGGTGCCCGCGGTGTACTAGGGTATGTGGTGCCCGCGGTGTACTAGGGTATGTGATGCCCGCGGTGTACTAGGGTATGTGATGCCCACGGTGTAGTTGGGTATGTGGTGCCCGCGGTGTACTAGGGTATGTGGTGCCCGCGGTGTACTAGGGTATGTGGTGCCCGCGGTGTAGTTGGGTATGTGGTGCCCGCGGTGTACTAGGGTATGTGATGCCCGCGGTGTACTAGGGTATGTGGTCCCCGCGGTGTAGTTGGGTATGTGATGCCCGCGGTGTACTAGGGTATATGATGCCCACGGTGTAGTTGGGTATGTGGTGCCCACGGTGTAGTTGGGTATGTGGTGCCCACGGTGTACTAGGGTATGTGATGCCCGCGGTGTAGTTGGGTATGTGGTGCCCGCGGTGTACTAGGGTATGTGATGCCCACGGTGTAGTTGGGTATGTGATGCCCACGGTGTAGTTGGGTATGTGGTGCCCGCGGTGTTCTAGGGTATGTGGTGCCCGCGGTGTACTAGGGTATGTGATGCCCGCGGTGTAGTTGGGTATGTGGTGCCCGCGGTGTACTAGGGTATGTGGTGCCCGCGGTGTACTAGGGTATGTGATGCCCGCGGTGTACTAGGGTATGTGATGCCCACGGTGTACTAGGGTATGTGGTGCCCGCGGTGTACTAGGGTATGTGATGTCCACGGTGTAGTTGGGTATGTGGTGCCCGCGGTGTACTAGGGTATGTGATGCCCGCGGTGTACTAGGGTATGTGGTGCCCGCGGTGTACTAGGGTATGTGATGCCCACGGTGTAGTTGGGTATGTGGTGCCCGCGGTGTACTAGGGTATGTGATGCCCGCGGTGTAGTTGGGTATGTGGTGCCCGCGGTGTACTAGGGTATGTGGTGCCCGCGGTGTACTAGGGTATGTGGTGCCCGCGGTGTACTAGGGTATGTGATGCCCGCGGTGTACTAGGGTATGTGATGCCCGCAGTGTAGTTGGGTATGTGGTGCCCGCGGTGTACTAGGGTATGTGGTGCCCGCGGTGTACTAGGGTATGTGGTGCCCGCGGTGTACTAGGGTATGTGATGCCCGCGGTGTACTAGGGTATGTGATGCCCGCAGTGTAGTTGGGTATGGGGTGCCCGCGGTGTACTAGGGTATGTGATGCCCACGGTGTAGGTGGGTATGTGATGCCCACGATGTACTAGGGTATGTGATGCCCGCGGTGTACTAGGGTATGTGGTGCCCGCGGTGTACTTAGGTATGTGATGCCCGCGGTGTAGTTGGGTATGTGATGCCCGCGGTGTAGTTGGGTATGTGGTGCCCGCAGTGTACTAGGGTATATGATGCCCACGGTGTAGTTGGGTATGTGGTGCCCACGGTGTACTAGGGTATGTGATGCCCGCGGTGTAGTTGGGTATGTTGTGCCCGCGGTGTACTAGGGTATGTGATGCCCACGGTGTAGTTGGGTATGTGATGCCCACGGTGTAGTTGGGTATGTGGTGCCCGCGGTGTTCTAGGGTATGTGGTGCCCGCGGTGTACTAGGGTATGTGATGCCCGCGGTGTAGTTGGGTATGTGGTGCCCGCGGTGTACTAGGGTATGTGGTGCCCGCGGTGTACTAGGGTATGTGATGCCCGCGGTGTACTAGGGTATGTGATGCCCACGGTGTAGTTGGGTATGTGGTGCCCGCGGTGTACTAGGGTATGTGGTGCCCGCGGTGTACTAGGGTATGTGGTGCCCGCGGTGTAGTTGGGTATGTGGTGCCCGCGGTGTACTAGGGTATGTGATGCCCGCGGTGTACTAGGGTATGTGGTCCCCGCGGTGTAGTTGGGTATGTGATGCCCGCGGTGTACTAGGGTATATGATGCCCACGGTGTAGTTGGGTATGTGGTGCCCACGGTGTAGTTGGGTATGTGGTGCCCGCGGTGTACTAGGGTATGTGATGCCCACGGTGTAGTTGGGTATGTGGTGCCCGCGGTGTACTAGGGTATGTGATGCCCGCGGTGTACTAGGGTATGTGGTGCCCGCGGTGTACTAGGGTATGTGATGCCCACGGTGTAGTTGGGTATGTGGTGCCCGCGGTGTACTAGGGTATGTGATGCCCGCGGTGTAGTTGGGTATGTGGTGCCCACGGTGTACTAGGGTATGTGGTGCCCGCGGTGTACTAGGGTATGTGGTGCCCGCGGTGTACTAGGGTATGTGATGCCCGCGGTGTACTAGGGTATGTGATGCCCGCAGTGTAGTTGGGTATGGGGTGCCCGCGGTGTACTAGGGTATGTGGTGCCCGCGGTGTACTAGGGTATGTGATGCCCACGGTGTACTAGGGTATGTGATGCCCGCAGTGTAGTTGGGTATGGGGTGCCCGCGGTGTACTAGGGTATGTGATGCCCACGGTGTAGGTGGGTATGTGATGCCCACGGTGTAGTTGGGTATGTGGTGCCCGCGGTGTACTAGGGTATGTGGTGCCCGCGGTGTACTAGGGTATGTGGTGCCCGCGGTGTACTAGGGTATGTGGTGCCCGCGGTGTAGTTGGGTATGTGATGCCCGCGGTGTACTAGGGTATGTGATGCCCGCGGTGTACTAGGGTATGTGATGCCCGCAGTGTAGTTGGGTATGTGGTGCCCGCGGTGTACTAGGGTATGTGGTGCCCGCGGTGTACTAGGGTATGTGGTGCCCGCGGTGTACTAGGGTATGTGATGCCCGCGGTGTACTAGGGTATGTGATGCCCGCAGTGTAGTTGGGTATGGGGTGCCCGCGGTGTACTAGGGTATGTGATGCCCACGGTGTAGGTGGGTATGTGATGCCCACGGTGTACTAGGGTATGTGATGCCCGCGGTGTACTAGGGTATGTGGTGCCCGCGGTGTACTTAGGTATGTGATGCCCGCGGTGTAGTTGGGTATGTGATGCCCGCGGTGTAGTTGGGTATGTGGTGCCCGCAGTGTACTAGGGTATATGATGCCCACGGTGTAGTTGGGTATGTGGTGCCCACGGTGTACTAGGGTATGTGATGCCCGCGGTGTAGTTGGGTATGTGGTGCCCGCGGTGTACTAGGGTATGTGATGCCCACGGTGTAGTTGGGTATGTGATGCCCACGGTGTAGTTGGGTATGTGGTGCCCGCGGTGTTCTAGGGTATGTGGTGCCCGCGGTGTACTAGGGTATGTGATGCCCGCGGTGTAGTTGGGTATGTGGTGCCCGCGGTGTACTAGGGTATGTGATGCCCGCGGTGTACTAGGGTATGTGATGCCCACGGTGTAGTTGGGTATGTGGTGCCCGCGGTGTACTAGGGTATGTGGTGCCCGCGGTGTACTAGGGTATGTGATGCCCGCGGTGTTCTAGGGTATGTGGTGCCCGCGGTGTACTAGGGTATGTGATGCCCACGGTGTAGTTGGGTATGTGGTGCCCGCGGTGTACTAGGGTATGTGATGTCCACGGTGTAGTTGGGTATGTGGTGCCCGCGGTGTACTAGGGTATGTGATGCCCGCGGTGTACTAGGGTATGTGGTGCCCGCGGTGTACTAGGGTATGTGATGCCCACGGTGTAGTTGGGTATGTGGTGCCCGCGGTGTACTAGGGTATGTGATGCCCGCGGTGTAGTTGGGTATGTGGTGCCCGCGGTGTACTAGGGTATGTGGTGCCCGCGGTGTACTAGGGTATGTGGTGCCCGCGGTGTACTAGGGTATGTGATGCCCGCGGTGTACTAGGGTATGTGATGCCCGCAGTGTAGTTGGGTATGTGGTGCCCGCGGTGTACTAGGGTATGTGGTGCCCGCGGTGTACTAGGGTATGTGGTGCCCGCGGTGTACTAGGGTATGTGATGCCCGCGGTGTACTAGGGTATGTGATGCCCACGGTGTAGGTGGGTATGTGATGCCCACGGTGTACTAGGGTATGTGATGCCCGCGGTGTACTAGGGTATGTGGTGCCCGCGGTGTACTTAGGTATGTGATGCCCGCGGTGTAGTTGGGTATGTGATGCCCGCGGTGTAGTTGGGTATGTGGTGCCCGCAGTGTACTAGGGTATATGATGCCCACGGTGTAGTTGGGTATGTGGTGCCCACGGTGTACTAGGGTATGTGATGCCCGCGGTGTAGTTGGGTATGTGGTGCCCGCGGTGTACTAGGGTATGTGATGCCCACGGTGTAGTTGGGTATGTGATGCCCACGGTGTAGTTGGGTATGTGGTGCCCGCGGTGTACTAGGGTATGTGGTGCCCGCGGTGTACTAGGGTATGTGATGCCCGCGGTGTAGTTGGGTATGTGGTGCCCGCGGTGTACTAGGGTATGTGGTGCCCGCGGTGTACTAGGGTATGTGATGCCCGCGGTGTAGTTGGGTATGTGGTGCCCGCGGTGTACTAGGGTATGTGGTGCCCGCGGTGTACTAGGGTATGTGATGCCCGCGGTGTACTAGGGTATGTGGTGCCCGCGGTGTACTAGGGTATGTGATGCCCGCGGTGAAGTTGGGTATGTGGTGCCCGCGGTGTACTAGGGTATGTGATGCCCACGGTGTAGTTGGGTATGTGATGCCCACGGTGTAGTTGGGCATGAGGTGCCCGCGGTGTACTAGGGTATGTGGTGCCCGCGGTGTACTAGGGTATGTGGTGCCCGCGGTGTACTAGGGTATGTGGTGCCCGCGGTGTACTAGGGTATGTGATGCCCGCAGTGTAGTTGGGTATGGGGTGCCCGCGGTGTACTAGGGTATGTGATGCCCACGGTGTACTAGGGTATGTGATGCCCGCGGTGTACTAGGGTATGTGGTGCCCGCGGTGTACTTAGGTATGTGATGCCCGCGGTGTAGTTGGGTATGTGGTGCCCGCGGTGTACTAGGGTATGTGATGCCCGCGGTGTAGTTGGGTATGTGGTGCCCGCAGTGTACTAGGGTATATGATGATAACACTGACAAAGACGAGGACAAGAAGATTGTTCTATATGGATTACAGGAGTACCAAAACGAAGGAGAATATGAATTAGAACAAAAAATAATACATCTGTTCACAAATACAATGGGAGTGGACCTAACTGGCTATATAGAGAAAATATTTAGAATGGGAAGAGCCGGATACCGACGCCCAATACAAGTGGAGCTTATCAGCAAAAGAATGACACGATATTTATAGAACAATGCAAAACAACTGAAATCTACGGGTATTTACATCTCCGAATATTTGGATAGGGAATCCTTACAAAATAGAAGAACCCAACATGAGAAAACTATCCAACATAAGCACCGGGAACAAAAAGAAGAGAGACCCAAAATAGACGCCGAGCGCCAATTAAGCACCCGACCATCAACTTCAAGCTTGCATACACCTACAGCCAGGCAGTGTGATAACACTGCCCAGTATTCCTTTCGCAACTAAAATGGACAACAACGTGAAAATCCTATACCACAACATGCAAAGCCTGCACAATAAAAGACACCTGCTTGAGACGTTTTTGGATGAAGAAAAAGATAAGTACCAAGTAGTTTGCGTCACAGAAACCATGCTTTCAGAGGGTAAATTAAACCTAGTACAAATAAATAATTATTCAATTAAAACACATTTTTGCCGAAAAACCTATAAAGGAGGCGGCGTATGCATCCTGACACGCAAGGACCTTCCCTGTCAAGAAATAGAATTAATAAAAACAATGTCTATAGAATATGTAATAGAAATGTGCGCGATTCTTGTAACTAACCTAAAGACCTTAATATTAAATATATATTGGAACGGAAGAGAGACCGAAGTTTTTTATAAGCAGATAAGACTAGCATTAGAATATATAACAACCAAATATATCAAAAATAAAGTAATCATAGGAGGAGACTTTAACATAAATATACTAGAGAATAATATATGATCAAACGAACTAAGTGAAGTTCGATCGATATAATATGAGTGGTTTCATTTGAAGATATAAATTAACAGGTAGTCCTTTGACCTACAAGGCAACATTCGCACGGTTTAATAATAATACTGGTAAGTAAAGTATAGTATTAATCGATTTTTAACTTCTAAAACTCGATTACTAAAAACAAACTTAGATGTCCCCTCCCTACGACATCTAGCTATGGCATCTCATTCTTTTGAAGTTGCAACTAGTTCAGGCTTTCTCGTGTTTAAACAAAACTGGGGTTTGGGTGAGGTGGGTGATTTATATCTTCAAATGAAACCACTCATATTATATCGATCGAACTTCACTTAGTTCGTTTGATCATATATAATATTTCGTGGTTTCATTTCTCGATATAAATTAACAGGTAGATGTTTAAAGATTCAGTTTTGTCATTTTAAGTGTATGTATTTAGGTAACGCATGTATACCTATACATTATAAATGAAACAAGAGAAATAGAACTCAATCACTATTTATTTTGAACAAAAAATATCTTAGTAAGTATTAGCTTTGTAATTAAAATAAAAGCTTATAATATCTAATCAATATACTTATTTATTTATAATTTTAAGTTAGATTATGAACCTGGTTCTGAATCAATATGATTGTTAGGTAAACATACAGACTCCGCAAAGTTTGATTGTTTTACAATAGGCCGATGATAGTACCTAGCAAAGGTCTGTGAGGACGTGGTCCAGCCAGCAGTCTTTCGGATGAGATCGATGTTGAGCCCCGCCGCGTGCGCCGCCGACGTGGCGGCGTGCCGGGCGCTGTGCGCGCCGTACATCGCCACGTCGACGCCACTCGCACACAATGTTTGTTTGATCCATCTGCTTATTGACTGTGCTGTCGCGCCGTGATGAGGACGCTTCACAGTTATTAAGAGATGATCTAAACCCGAGGGTCTTATATCTTTCGTTAAAGAGATATAATCTACAAGTGTTGTAGCTGGGCAAATTGAGATATTTTCTCGAAAGAATGGCAAATATAAAACTGGCTGATCTCGTCCTACTCCTGAAGTTTTAATAATATCTTTTATGACAATTTCTATTCCGTTGGTTTTGATTAAGATATTTGCAAGTTTAATTACAGAAAATGTTTGTACCCTATGTGCGGTACACAAGGCCAGTAAAACCACAAGTTTTTTAGTTAATTTTTCTAGGGTTAATTGAGTATTAGGAAACCATTCAGAAATACAGCTTAGTACTACTTGAGGGTCCCAAGTACTTGAGTATTTGGGCAAAGATGGTCTTAATTTAAACGCTCCTTTAAGGAGTCGTTTTATGTTGTCATTTGAGGCTAAGTTATTACCGAGAAATAATGACAAGGCTGATCGGTGACTATTAAGCGTCCCGTAGGAAGCGCCTTTTTCAAACTGCTCTGTCAAAAAGGTAATTGTGTGAGAAGTGGAGCTATCAAAAATATTAATCCTATTGTCCTGACAATATTTCCACCAAAGCTTATAACAAACTCCATACTGCTGTAAGGTGTTGTTCGAAATAGAAGCGAGCATCAGACGCACGGCGGCCGAGGGTGTGCCGCGGTGCGAGAACGCGCGCCGGAGAGCAGCGCTGCTCCCAGGGTAAGCGTCCGGTGAAGCGGGTGTTGTTGACTGAAATGCGACAATACTAGATTTGGTCGTGGTTTCAAAACTAAAATATTTGTAACCAATAAATCTAATAATTTTGGGTACCAAGCTTGTGCAGGCCACATAGGAAAAACAAGAATGCCTGTGGCTTCGTCTTGTATAATTTTTTGAATGCAGCTCAATAACATTGAGAAGGGCGGGAACGCATAAAAAAATTTGGAACTCCAACTCATCGTAAATGCATCTACATTTATAGCATCCGGGTCCGGCTTCCAGGACACATACTCATGACATTTGGCATTGATGCGCGATGCGAATAAATCAATCTCTGGTTGACCTAACTTTTTGACAATGTACCTAAACGCGGTATCAGATAATTCCCATTCTACGTCACGATTTATCCTGCGAGATTCCTCATCGGCTTCGATGTTATCCTTCGAGTTTATGTACGACGCAAATAACCACAGTTTTCTCATCTCACACCACTGCCAGATATCACGAGTGAGTGTGTTTAGGTGTGGAAACTGTATACCACCCATACGATTGATATAGCTTATTGCGGTGGTGTTATCTACGCGGAGCAAAATAGCGCAATCAGATTTATTTCGAAGAAAACATTTAAGGGCTAAAAATACAGCGAGTAATTCCAGGTAGTTAATGTGGTATTTAAGTTCACAACTTTTCCACGAACCGTTAACTCTAGCCCCGTTGCAAAAAGCACCCCATCCTGTACGGGACGCGTCAGTGTAGATTTCCATTACGTAGTTTGGATTTTTTAAAGGTTTATTAACTTTGTAAATATTTTTCGTCCACCAATTTAAGTCATCTAAGATAATGTTAGGAAGTTTGACTTTAATATCGTATGAGCTATGTTGCTGCAAAAATAAGTATCTTATTCCCTAGCTTCGTAGTGAAACAGAGACAGGTAACATTAGTATAAACAGTTACGACCAAAGGAGAAAAAGTTCACATGGCCAGTCGAAATGCGCGCGCTGTCGCGGCCGGTTGTCGTGTGTCAAGTGTGTGTTTTGTTGTGGTATTTCAGTGTGAAAAGTGAATGTTATTGTTGTTGGCGCATAAATAACGATGAACAGATAAGTTTTTAATGTTTTTTCATTCATTGGTTTCGGTTTTGATAACTTTTAGATATAAAATCTTGCTAATTTCTACAGACACCCAATTTTTTTTTGCGAAGTACTCTAACAAAATCCCTTTGTTTTAACCTAATATCTAACTGTTTTTACTAAAAAAACGAATGAAATAGGTCAACAATACATATTTTTATGTTATTTCGGTGTTATATTGTTAGAATGTAATTGTATTTCTTCAAAATAGGGAAATAAATACAAGCACTCCACGCATGAATCAGGAGCTGACCGACGCGCACCCCGATACACGCGCTCAAAGGTCAACGTACCGACCATTTTGCCGGATCTAAATAGGAATGGAAGTGGCATTTCAGTATGTCATCCATCATCATAATTTCGATTTTAATGTTTTATTATTAGATAAATAAGTAACTGAGTAGGTATGTACTACGTTATTACCTATTCCTTCGGATAATCATCATCATCATTCCGATTTTAATGTTTATTATTTTTTCTTAATGTTTTTCTTAATTATTATTGATTTCTTGTTAAGTACTTTTTTTTGTTCAATAGCCAAACTCGTACAGTATGAACGAAAACGAATTGACGATACATACTAAAATGCCACATCCAGTTTCATTGGTTGATCCTTGGCACTGTAATCATAAAAAATGGCAAGTTTTTTAAAGATTTGATTGTTTTATTTCTAAATGTTTTTGTATGGTAACAGGTGATTATTTTATCACGAATCTATTGTAAATATATTACAGTTTTTGGATATTAATGATTTTGTCTAACTTATTGAACCTACTTTGTACTACATCGCGCAAATTGAAAGTGTGTATTTGGTGGTGATTTTTAATAGGTCTGGTATTTATTTCACAGATCGTAAATAATATGCTTGAGATGTGAGATTCTTTGTTTAAAACAGAGTTTATGAACCACTCTAGTGGCTTAAGCCATTAAAAGGGCCACTTGAAGTTCGTGGAATTTATAAACAATCTTTGAAAGTGGAACTCTTTACAGCTGTGCGCTAAGATTGCCGATAACGAACCTTTTTTGTGATTGTTTTTTTTTGTCAAAAATGTATTGAAATGTTGTTTCTGTTGAATTTATATCATATAATGGTGCATAAACTTTTAAATCAAATTCTTATTAGATTTAAAAAACTTCTTATTTGAATTATTTAGAGGTTTTCGTACATGAACTTGTAATTTTTCCCTTTACTAAATTTTTGACTTCGAGTAGCAAAATGTACGTTTGTAAATAAGTAATAATGATTGTTCAAGTAGTTAGAGTATTTCAAGCTGATTTCAAAAAGGTATAATAATACATATTAACAGTAGTAAAATAAAGTACAATCATCCATCATTTACCAAGCGGCGTGCGCGCGCCGACCACAAAAAAACGCATGTCGCACATCCGCCGTTTTCGCGCGCAGACGATTTGCAGACGAAAGGATATACAACCAGCCGTAACGCACCGCTGGGCAGGCAGATACCAAAACACCAATTAATTGAGAAAAATCCCGAATCGTAACAAATGGAAGTTTAGAAAACTTTTTTACCATAAGTGCTATTTTACTACGTTTATCCAAGGGTAGCGATAATGTCATATGTGCAGTGTCGTAAATAAACCCTAAAAACTTGCATGTTTTTTGTGGTTGTAAGTTACTTTTTTCATAATTTACTATGAAGCCCAAACATTCAAGTAATGTGACGGTTTCCTGAACGTTCCGTAAACATTCGTCGTAGCTGCTACCTATGCAAAGCAAGTCATCCAAATAACAAACAGATTTGAACCCGCGACCTCGTAAATGTGTAACTACCTCTCTGATAATTTTTGTAAAGCACCTAGGTGATATGGCAAGACCATACGGCATAGAATTAAATTCGTAAGTTATTACTTCGTTAGAGGTAGGTTCAATGTATTGAAATCTTAGGTATTTACGGTACGCCGCATGAATAGGAATAAGTAGGTACGCTTCCTTTAAGTCTAAAGTCGCCATAAACCAGTCTTTTTGTACTATTCTACAGGCAGTTCGAAAGTCTTCCATTTTGAAGTGCATTTTCGGTATAAAGCGATTTAATGATTTAAGATTTAGGATAAACCTTTTACCACCATTAGATTTTGGTGCTAAAAAAGTACTGGAGATAAACTGATCTCTGGATGGTTCCACCTGTATTACAGCACCTAACATGTTTAGGTTTTCAATAGCAGACGACATGTCACATTGCTCGTTTAATGATAGCGTAATTTTAGGTACATACGATTGAAATGGTTTAAGTATAAATGGTATCGGGACTCCATTTAAAACCCATTCGAGAATACTAGCGTTATTCGTAATGTGCAACCAACAATTGTAATAAAATTGTATACGGCCGGAATGTACCTGTGTAGTTAGCGTGTTGGGGCACGCGGACGGCTGTAGTTCGTCTTGTGCTGCGCAGACGTTGTCGCAGCGGTCGACGTTCCTCGACGCGTTGACGAGGGGTATTTCCTCTGTCCTCCCCGCCCCCCCCTGTTCGTCGGGTAACGAGGAGGACCGCTCCAGTTTCCCTGAAAATGCTGGCGAGCTGGTGTTGAACTTTGAGTTGTGGCTGGACCGGGTCTTGCTGGGGGTGCGGTCTTTTTGATCTGCAGCCCCTGTTTCTCAATGGTTTTTGAGGCTTTTATTTTATCGGGCAAGCTGGCACCGAATAATGTCTCATCGCGTTCACTGTCTTGTATGACATTGAGAAATGGTTTGGCTAGACCTGGAGTGATCATTTTGATTCTCGCCTGAGATTGTACATAATGCAGGTCACATAGGATCCGGCATCCATCGCTGAGGGTCTTGATCGCTTCAATTTTATTATCAGTCGTTAGAAGTGACGTCATCGCTCGACTTATAGCCGTTATACCAGTGCCTAGTTGTTGTTGATTGGTTTCAACTTTTTTGTCACGTGATCTTATCATCTCGACAACTGCTGCCGAGATCTCAATATTCAGCTTAGGTGCTTGTAACAATGTACAATTACTAGGGACGAGGTATTGCTTTAAGATTTTATCTTTGTTTTCTTTAACCATACCTTTTTTAAGCAGCGGTTGCCATAACAAGGATAAGTTGTTGTGAATATCTTCACCCCACGTCGGTCCTTGATCGGTCGCTTCGCCTAGTGCTGATAGAACCTCTGGGTCTAATGCAGGGAAGCTTGAGTCATCTGAGATTTGGACTGACTCAAGTGGCGCTGATGGCAACGCTGACGTTGGTGCAGGCGATGGGTCATTTTGTTGGACCGGGACAGGTTCCAAGGTGACATCTGCCAGCGTATCGCCGGGACCGGGTATGAGCACCGTTTCGTCGTTGGGTATCGATTGCGTAAGATCCCACATCGCTGTTTCATCTCCTACGGAACATACTTACTCATTATATACGTGTATAGATATATACACATAATGTAGGTACAGATGTGTAATGGTTCGTAAATTGAATCCAATACTTCATTAGGTTGTGAAACGACGAGTAATTAGTTCATAACATTCGTTTATTCAGGCTCAGTTTCACTCTATCTTGTACAAGAATATTTCAGCATAATTCCAGTTTTTCAATAACCGCGTAAAATCGGCTAGGCTTGTCAGGCTGAACTCGTTGACAAGACCACACTGACACATGGTAGACAAGGCCACAGATAATTAATAACTGTGATACTGGCTGGCTTTGGCTTTGGCTTTGGCATGGCATGGCGACCGTAGAGGCTGACTGGTCTGGCTTGGCTAAGGCACGGTATGATGACCGTACAGGCTGCTTGAATATGGCATGGCTGGCTGGTCTAGGCAGGTCGCATAATGAAGCGTTACAATCGGCCATTCTGCAACAAATTGCTCCCGCAATGGGAACAGCAAAGAAGGAATTACTATCTGGAAGGTCTCTAAGATCATTAGTCTCTAACTGCCCATCAGAACCGCTGGCACTGTCAGTAACACAAGCGATGCTTTAGTATGGCCGCAAGGAATCTGCTGAAACCCTTATTTATATCCCCATGAACAGTGGCGTGCGCATACCTAATGCTAGAGAACAGGGCAAGCCTGACATACGTATCGTGTTTATGATTAGATCTGACATTGAAAACTCTTCAGTAATAACCGTCGCCGGCCAGCTTTAACGGAGGCACTGAAGGCATGTTGATACTGACTTTTACTAGACTGACAATTATTAAAATTTTATTGTTAGACAGTGCAGTCACCAATTCATCCCAGTCAATTAGTAGGTACACTGATTTATTATCTTGTTCGCGAAATACACAAATCCGTTGTAGATTTTGTTATAACATTCTAATTCTCTGTGAAATAATGAATATCACCTTCCTCGCCTATTAACCCTTCGACTGTCGAAAACACAGGTCCTGATCACGATCAAAACTCGCAAATCTGTCGCGTGATCAGCTCCTGACCGATCCCGCAGTCTCAGTTTTAAGTACAAAATTAAGGGTAGAAACAGATAGCTGCACTTCTCTAACTTATTCCCTAGCTTCGTAGTGAAACAGAGACAGGTAACATTAGTATAAACAGTTACGACCAAAGGAGAAAAAGTTCACATGGCCAGTCGAAATGCGCGCGCTGTCGCGGCCGGTTGTCGTGTGTCAAGTGTGTGTTTTGTTGTGGTATTTCAGTGTGAAAAGTGAATGTTATTGTTGTTGGCGCATAAATAACGATGAACAGATAAGTTTTTAATGTTTTTTCATTCATTGGTTTCGGTTTTGATAACTTTTAGATATAAAATCTTGCTAATTTCTACAGACACCCAATTTTTTTTTGCGAAGTACTCTAACAAAATCCCTTTGTTTTAACCTAATATCTAACTGTTTTTACTAAAAAAACGAATGAAATAGGTCAACAATACATATTTTTATGTTATTTCGGTGTTATATTGTTAGAATGTAATTGTATTTCTTCAAAATAGGGAAATAAATACAAGCACTCCACGCATGAATCAGGAGCTGACCGACGGACAGCCCGATACACGCGCTCAAAGGTCAACGTACCGACCATTTTGCCGGATCTAAATAGGAATGGAAGTGGCATTTCAGTATGTCATCCATCATCATAATTTCGATTTTAATGTTTTATTATTAGATAAATAAGTAACTGAGTAGGTATGTACTACGTTATTACCTATTCCTTCGGATAATCATCATCATCATTCCGATTTTAATGTTTATTATTTTTTCTTAATGTTTTTCTTAATGTTTTTCTTAATTATTATTGATTTCTTGTTAAGTACTTTTTTTTGTTCAATAGCCAAACTCGTACAGTATGAACGAAAACGAATTGACGATACATACTAAAATGCCACATCCAGTTTCATTGGTTGATCCTTGGCACTGTAATCATAAAAAATGGCAAGTTTTTTAAAGATTTGATTGTTTTATTTCTAAATGTTTTTGTATGGTAACAGGTGATTATTTTATCACGAATCTATTGTAAATATATTACAGTTTTTGGATACTAATGATTTTGTCTAACTTATTGAACCTACTTTGTACTACATCGCGCAAATTGAAAGTGTGTATTTGATGGTGATTTTTAATAGGTCTGGTATTTATTTCACAGATCGTAAATAATATGCTTGAGATGTGAGATTCTTTGTTTAAAACAGAGTTTATGAACCACTCTAGTGGCTTAAGCCATTAAAAGGGCCACTTGAAGTTCGTGGAATTTATAAACAATCTTTGAAAGTGGAACTCTTTACAGCTGTGCGCTAAGATTGCCGATAACGAACCTTTTTTGTGATTGTTTTTTTTTGTCAAAAATGTATTGAAATGTTGTTTCTGTTGAATTTATATCATATAATGGTGCATAAACTTTTAAATCAAATTCTTATTAGATTTAAAAAACTTCTTATTTGAATTATTTAGAGGTTTTCGTACATGAACTTGTAATTTTTCCCTTTACTAAATCTTTGACTTCGAGTAGCAAAATGTACGTTTGTAAATAAGTAATAATGATTGTTCAAGTAGTTAGAGTATTTCAAGCTGATTTCAACAAGGTATAATAATACATATTAACAGTAGTAAAATAAAGTACAATCATCCATCATTTACCAAGCGGCGTGTGCGCGCCGACCACAAAAAAACGCATGTCGCACATCCGCCGTTTTCGCGCGCAGACGATTTGCAGACGAAAGGTAACATTCACATCCAAGATCATTACAAGAAACAATAGAATCTGTATCTGCATGTCTCTACATTTATGAAACTACATGTTTTGTTAGCAGCATATTTATTTGTACGAGACGGCTACTGATGTTTACTCGCGTAATAGGTACAGGGAATGGAGAGTCAAAGTAAAAGTTTTGAAAGCGAGAACTTCTTTGCCTATCAGAAAAGCTGCTATCACATGAGCATAAATATTTTCAACCAACTACCTTTTATTATTGAAGTACAGCCCCTCAGGAGATCAAAAGTGTTTTACGTGCTCGGTTGCTAGACCATGGGTTTTATACAGTTAGGGATTTTCTTGAGTTGAAATTGATAAATAAAAATTAGGATAAACTAATAAATTAGTCATTATTAGACAAATAAATATACGCTCACTAGATTTAGCTGGTATAATGTACTGATACAAATTCGTTATCAACGACGATCTATGTAAATTACAAGACATATAATAAGCGAATAAATGATTCTGATTCTCAGTTTTAACTCAAAATCTCACAAAAATCACTTTAATTACAACAAAAACAAACAAGGAGTATCAACTGACTCAATAACACAGTTCAATATGTCAACGTCAAGTCAGCTGTCAGGCGTCAGCCAAACGTCAAGCAAGAAAAATAGAAGAGGAAGAGGAGGTCTCACAGACGCACTCACACATACATCCCGTTCATCATCGCACATCTTGTAGAAATATTGCGCTCATATGAAATTATTGTAATGGCGTTAAAGGTTAAAATCAATAAAAATCATTTTGTCATCTTCAAATAAACCCATTTATTGAAGAAGACCCCTTAGAACCTCACAAATAGGCTCTAACAAACACAATGTAAACTAACAGGTATAGTCTAATAGAGGTGTTGCGGCATGGAGACCAAGAACAGGAAAGAAGAGTGTTGGCCGTCCAGCAGCGAGATGAGCTGACAATATAGCTAACGTGGTGGGTAGCACATGGATGAGACTAGCACAGGAACGTGGAGAGTGGCACAAGAAATGGGAGGCCTATGCCTAGCAGTGGGTGAAATCTGTCTGCGGATGATGTTGATGATCCAACAAACAAAGGTGAAGACGGAGAGTATTCTTGTTTGAACTTCAGGCTGGGCAGCAGCAGAGCTTTTTCTCTTCTCTATCCAAATAGCTATAAAAACTACAACATACTACCACCAACTTACATAGGTTAGAACGGTACAGACAAATGCGCCCGCGATGCCCCGTTGCAAGCTACGAGTGCGAGTGAGATGCATGCGCCCGCGTATCACGTTGCTAGCGGGCTCGTTCGGAATACTTACTAGATATAATTTAGGAAAGAATTGGCGCGCTAAAATTTAAATTATGGTAGAGTATGGCAGTCAATGTTTTCGATCGGCTTGGAATTTTAAGCATAGCATCCGACTAGTCTGTGAAGTAAGGCAAGCACCGCTTTTCGGCTTGCATGAAACTACCGCGAACCCTTAGTACTCCTATCTGACATTACCAATGCCTTGGGCAAACGTATAAGTCATCCAATTTAATATTAACCTTAGAAACACTGTGGCGATTGTATGGAACACTACGCGCGTGTCCCAGCACTAGCGCGGAGAAAAGCCGCCATTACTCTTTCGGCTATTTTCTGCTAGACATCTTGATTTTGTCATTCGCATAGTTTTATAAGTACTGTTTGATGCGTGCTTGTAAAATACTAGGACTAGCTGATTCGATTTTACTTGTTTTGCTCAATGACACGCTTTGTTTGAACTAGACGCTTTTACTGTCATAACTGCACAAGTCGTGGTAACGTAACTTTGAAGCCACCGCAGCCGTAATTGCCGGCAGCGTAAAGCCACTGAGAGGCGCAAAACTACTACTCGTGGCAAAACCCAGTGACTCGGAAACCAAGTTTTCGAAGTAGAGGCCAGAGAAAAGAACTCACAGTTCGACTCTTATTTCTTAATACAGTCTAGTTGGTAGAGTCGAGGTGTTGATGACCCGGATAAAAATAACGTAACTGTCACCGTTTGGCTTTTGATCTGTCAATGTCAAGTGTACATTTACGGCGGGAAAACGAAAGAGTGAGGGCAAGTCACCAAAAGAGAAATGCGACAGACGAACTGGTAAATACCAGCTTGGTGCACAGAATGGAACCAGCGTTTGTTAAATACAGGATTTTACAACACGTTTTGGCTAAGACATCACACACTGCTAACATAATGCAATATCGACCTAGCAAAGCCCCATGCTAAGATTTTAAGATTGGCACAAGAATAAGATGGCAGGCAAATAGCAAAACTAACGGCTTTAAGATCAACTTTCAAAGTAGGCAATTGGCTATATGGCATGTCTGGTAACTAACCTGGCTTTGGCTAACTCGTCACAACTCATGAGAAAATCTCTCATGACGCTCTCCACATGACGCTCTGGTCACAGGTGTTATTGGCTTTGAAGTGGTACGGCGTAACGCAGACGTAATTGTCTGTTCTGTTTCTCAGAACTTGCACTTCATTTATGGCTACGTGTGGAAACAAGGATTCTTCGTTTGACGTGTTCACCTAAATCCTCTGCATCATTTTCTGTCATAAGATCTAGATTCCGGTGTAGCGTAGCTTAGCCGTTGATCTCTTAGCGTCATATTTTCGTAATTTATCTGGCTGATCAATCTTATGTGGCAACCCTTAGAGAATATTTTTAGTCGTGGCTCGCACTCCATTGAAAATTGCCCATTCTCCTTTGTATGTTCAACACATTGATTTGGCTTCCAGTACGAATATAGGTAGGCTTAATAAATACTTCTTTAACCGTAATTCTGGCATTGATTCTGTCATTGACTTGTCATACCAATACAGGCGTTATCAAATACACCATTGATCTTTTCTTTTATGTCCAACAGTTATGCAATAAAATATTTCTGCAGCACCCTTCTTGAATTATACTTAGTTCTGAATCATCTTGATGTCTTTGATATTGCTTTTCACAACAAAAGAGGCAGGAACATTTAAATGCATGCTGGTACTTGGGCAATATATCCTTGTGCGCCACATTTGAAACACTGTAGTCTTGTAATCAGTGTGCGCGCGTCCTAAGTAGCGTGTGCCTTGATTTCGCTCCTTTAAAGCTCTAAAAACTTATGGCGCTGACCCTCAGAAGACATCGAGAGCATTTAAGAAAGCTTCATACAATCACCTGGTAGCTATTCATCGCTAACATTGCTTCTTACGAATTGTGTCAAATGCGTTATCTAGACTCTGAGATATGCTTCTAAAATGCAAGAAACGCTGGAGCCTTGATAATATTTTCTGTTTAGAGGATCTTCATTGTTATAGTTGTGGCTTTGCTGTTCTATTTGATACGAATACGGAATACTCCATCTGATCACATCTCCTTCTTTTCATCATGGATACTTCGGCAAAAAATTTCTGTTAATCCCACTTCTGAGTGAAACGACGAGTAATTAGTTCATAACATTCGTTTATTCAGGCTCAGTTTCACTCTATCTTGTACAAGAATATTTCAGCATAATTCCAGTTTTTCAATAACCGCGTAAAATCGGCTAGGCTTGTCAGGCTGAACTCGTTGACAAGACCACACTGACACATGGTAGACAAGGCCACAGATAATTAATAACTGTGATACTGGCTGGCTTTGGCTTTGGCTTTGGCATGGCATGGCGACCGTAGAGGCTGACTGGTCTGGCTTGGCTAAGGCACGGTATGATGACCGTACAGGCTGCTTGAATATGGCATGGCTGGCTGGTCTAGGCAGGTCGCATAATGAAGCGTTACAGTTGTAAACGCCTTGTTCGCTACGGAATCTATGGCGGGTAGATTTGTATTTGCCGTGTTCGAGTTGAATCTATGGCAAAATATCGTAACAAAACTTTCTAATATGAACAGTTATAAAACGATATGAATCTAAATAGCAAAGGTACAAACCTTGATTGTTATTTAGTTCGTAATCCTGGTCGGAGGATGAAAGAGATTCCAAACGCCGTCGTTTATGACGGTGTTTTTCTCTTAATTTCTCCATTTTCCTCATGTAGTGATCTAACTTCTCCTCGTAAGATCTTTTAGGCATCGTTCGTGTAAGACAAAAAGCAAACTCGTATAAATTTATTTTATGGTCGAACGTTGGGAGGAGCGCGTGCGCTCGTTGCCTCGCACGGAAAAAGAATGAGATGCCATAGCTAGATGTCGTAGGGAGGGGACATCTAAGTTTGTTTTTAGTAATCGAGTTTTAGAAGTTAAAAATCGATTAATACTATACTTTACTTACCAGTATTATTATTAAACCGTGCGAATGTTGCCTTGTAGGTCAAAGGACTACCTGTTAATTTATATCGAGAAATGAAACCACGAAATATTATACTAAAACAAATATGTTATTGAATACAATGTCCGAATTTAATTTTACACAAATAATAAAAACACCAACACGCGAAACAACACACAGCTGCACTTGTATAGACCATATCTACATTAACATAAACGCAAAAAATATTTCCGCAAATGTTCAAAACCTTGGATTTTCTGATCATAAAGCCATCACAGTTGTTCTCGACGAACACTCCAACCAAAAAAACATACCGTGGAAAACTGAAAAACGTATCTATAGTGCAAAGGCATTAAACTACTTTAAATCAGAATTACAAACAATAGATTGGACGAAAATAATTAATTTAAACAATGACATTAATAAAAACTATTATCTATTCAACAATACTATACAATTATTACTTAATAAATGCATACCAAAAAAAACTATAAAATTAAATAAAACAATTAAAAATAAATGGATTACCAAAGGGTTGAAAATATCTTGTGTAAATAAACGACTACTAAGAATTCATGTAAATACTTCCAAAAGCGCAATATTAAAAAGCTATCACAAACAATACAGTAAATTATTAAAACAAGCAGTAAATAAAGCAAAAAGAAATAATTACATAGAACGCGTTAAAAAATCAAACAACACAATCCGGTGCATGTGGAGAATAATAAAAGAACGGACAAATAAAATTACAAAAAAAGACAAAGAGAATATTGAATTAAAAATAAAAGGAACACTTATTAAAGAACCACGCAGAATTACAAACGAATTCAATACTTTTTTTGCTTCAGTAGGCGAAACGGGCACAAGTTCAACTAACCAAATACCTACATATAATCGAACTTCTAATTCTATGTACTTAAGCCAAACAACACACAAAGAAATACACCAAGTCATTAGTAGCCTTAAAAACAAACAAAGTTGCGGAATAGACGAAATACCACCCAATCTAATAAAAACATGTGCTGACGAACTAACCCTACCATACTGCTTATTAGTCAATCAGTCCTTTGCGGAAGGCCGTTTCCCGGATTTGTTAAAGATAGCTATAATAAAACCAATACACAAAAAAAATCTAAAACTGATCCTAATAACTACCGCCCCATAGCGCTTCTCCCTACCTCATCAAAAATCTTTGAAAAAGTTATGTGTAACCGTATATATTCCTACTGCGAAAAATATAAATTATTTAACGAAGCCCAATGCGGATTTAGAAAAAATCACTCGACAACCTTAGCTGTTTTTAAATACATAGATAAAATATTAGATATATTAGAAAAAAAAGACTATGCGGTCGGGCTACTACTCGATATGTCAAAAGCTTACGATAAAGTCCAACATAAAATTCTTTTAAAAAAATTACAAGACATAGGTATTCGAGGACTAGCACATAAATGGTTCGAGTCATATTTACATAACCGAGCACAATACGTTGAAGTGGAAAGTTTTGACTACATCACGGGATGTATCAAACACGTGAGATCTGACGCCCATCAAGTGACCAGTTCTATACCACAAGGAAGTGTAGTCGGAAGTTTGTTGTTCTTGATATACATTAACGACTTACCAAAACACGTAAACACCTACATGATAAACACGCAATGTATACTCTTCGCCGACGACATCTCACTACTAATGCCGTGCGGCCGCACTGATAACGCAGTCGATACAATACATAACACTCTAACACATATATCACACTGGATGTCGATCCACTGCCTTGATATAAACTACACTAAAACTAAGATCATGCTATTCAAACCATATCAAAAACCGGCACTAAAAATACAAGCCACTTTCAACAACACCACCCTTGAACAAGTTAATACTTTTAAACTACTCGGGGTCAATATTGATTCGCACTTAAACTTCAAACATCACGTCCAGGAATTAAAAAATAAACTTTCTAGCTTTACGTACGCCCTACGCGAACTAAAAGTGACAACTGACCTTCCCAGTGCGTTAGCAGCTTACTATGCATTTATATATAGTCATCTATCGTTCTCCATTATTCTATGGGGCAGCAGCACCGATGCTAATGACCTGTTTATCTTGCAAAAAAAATGTGTCCGTATCCTAGCGAATATAAAAAGAAGAGAAACCTGTAAACCTCACTTTAAAAATCTTAAGATTCTGACATTACCTTCTATATATATCTTAGAGATGTGCAAATTCGTAAGAAAATACAGCTACTTATACAATAACTTAGACGATATGCCGCGTAGGTACGCTTTGCGACCAGGTAGAAATAAGATAATAAAACCTAGATCCCAGTTAAAAATGCACAGTGACGGTCCATACATTATGTCTATCAAAATTTATAACAACCTGCCATTAGAAATAAAAAGTATACAAAAAGACTCCCTATTTACTAAAACACTAAAATTACTTCTTATTGACAAAGCTTATTATGATATAAAGGAATCTCATTAATAAGAATCAAAGTCCTGACTGACTGACGGCTGACGTACGAGCCACAGCCCAAACCGCTGGTCCTAGAGACTTGAAATTTGGAAGGCGTGTTCCTGGAGTGACTGTGTGGCGTACTAAGGCAGGAATTTTGGAAATAACGCTCCGGAGCCCTAAAATAAGGCTTTGAAGTTTGTATGCAGAATCTTATCCCGTGAACCGATTGACTTGAAACTTGGTACGCATAATGTTGACGCGAAATAAAATGAATCTGCATTTTTAGATTTTGCAAAATCATCCCCATTTCCCTAAAATTGAGTATGTAAAGTTTAAAATTTCGATCGTATACGATTTAGTATACGATTTAGTATACGATTTCGAGTATAGATGGCGCTGTCTCATTTTCTCTTATCCCTTGAACCGATTGACTTGAAACTTGATACGCATAATGTTGACGCGAAATAAAATGGATCCGCATTTTTAGATTTTGCAAAATCATCCCCATTTCCCTAAAATTGAGTAAGTAAAGTTTAAAATTTCGATCGTATACGATTTAGTATACGATTTCGAGTATAGATGGCGCTGTCACGCGTAGCGTAATCCTAGAACGCGCTATCGGTGCGTTTTGGCAATGTGTTATAGGTAAGTCGATCGGTATTAGCAATATTTTCGTTGAATCGAGTTATTTTGATTAGTTATTTATAGTTGCGTACCTACCCAATTACCGCTAATGACGAATAGAATAAATATTTAAAAACTAAAAACAAAATGTTAAATAATCAAGGGGCGCTTATAGTCGTCTCATACAAAAACATAATTTACTTAGATGGTTTGTTTTTTTAATATAATAATATTTTATTAAATATGTATGTATATATATAATAAATAAATAAATAAATAAATATTTTTTATTTATGTATATATATACATAAATAAATGTATATTTACATAATAATATTTTAAAATTCCTCCATGGGAAAGGGGCAAGTGTTTTGTAACGTTATTAATCGATGAATTTTAATCAAATTATTAAAGATAAAGATAAAGATAAAGATAAAGATAAAGATAAAGATAAAGATAAAGATAAAGATAAAGATAAAGATAAAGATAAAGATAAAGATAAAGATAAAGATAAAGATAAAGATAAAGATAAAGATAAAGATAAAGATAAAGATAAAGATAAAGATAAAGATAAAGATAAAGATAAAGATAAAGATAAAGATAAAGATAAAGATAAAGATAAAGATAAAGATAAAGATAAAGATAAAGATAAAGATAAAGATAAAGATAAAGATAAAGATAAAGATAAAGATAAAGATAAAGATAAAGATAAAGATAAAGATAAAGATAAAGATAAAGATAAAGATAAAGATAAAGATAAAGATAAAGATAAAGATAAAGATAAAGATAAAGATAAAGATAAAGATAAAGATAAAGATAAAGATAAAGATAAAGATAAAGATAAAGATAAAGATAAAGATAAAGATAAAGATAAAGATAAAGATAAAGATAAAGATAAAGATAAAGATAAAGATAAAGATAAAGATAAAGATAAAGATAAAGATAAAGATAAAGATAAAGATAAAGATAAAGATAAAGATAAATTTATTGTTCAACTGTTGTATAGGCGACAAAGAAATTGGTTTACCACTTTTGATGACATCTCCCAGTAACATAATTATTCGCTAAGGATTACAGATTGACAGATTCTGACGTAGCAGTTATTAATCTGTCAAGCGAAAATAGCCCTTGACGTTTTGTACGTGCAAATGATATTCAGCCTTAGAGTGGTAAACCAATTTCTTTGTCGCCTATACATAAAAAGATCTTAATTGTAAAGTATGTAGTACAAGTTTATACAGTTGTCCAGTCCGGACGTACACGGACGTCCGGACGGATTAAGAGGTGCTCTGTGACAATTTTACTCTAATGAATGCAATAAAATGAGGAAAGTTTTCTGTAACGTTATTTATCGACGAAACTCTATGAAAATTGAGACTCGCATTAAAGACTTGATTTTACACCAAATATTGCAAAAAGGAAGTTTGTAGTAGCGTTTTTTATGAACGATTTCAATCAAGTTTGAGAGTCAGAGCGTTTTCACATTATCCGATCTGATATTGGTGTCGGACGCTGATTCGATATCGGGGTAAGTAAAATGTATGAAAAATCTTTCATATTGTCCGTCCCGATATCGGATATCGGAGCCGGCACCGATATGCTGGCGGTACCATCGGACGCCCTATCGGATAATGAGATAACGCTTTCAATCAAGTTTGAGAGTCAGAGCGTTTTCACATTATCCGATCCGATATCGGTGTAGGACGCTGATCCGATATTGGGGTAAGTAAGATGTATGAAATATGTACCTCCGATATCCGATATCGGGCCGGACATATTTGATAAATTTTACTTACCCCGATATCGGATCGGCGTCCGACACCGATATCGAATATCGGAGGTACATATTTTATACATTTTACCTACCCCGATATCGGATCAGCGTCCGACACCGATATCGGATCGGATAATGTGAAAACGCTCTTAGGGCTCTTTCAATTTATGCGTTTCGTATCGGACCGCTGCAGTGCCGAAGCGGTGCGTTCGTCGTACGGCGTAAGGACGGACGGTCGTATGTTTTCATACAAAATGCACGGTGCGGAAACAGTGCGGCGTCCGTACCGCGAGCGTTCGACAGCAGGACGGCAACGTCGTGTCGCAACCCCACGTGTTCAGTTCAGTGCGTTCATAGTGCAGTGACAAGAAGGAGGCAAATTTCTAAACGGTAATTTATAATGGATGATATAAATGTGGAGGAGTCATTTATTGATATAAATGTGGAGGATTTTATAAATGAAATTGAAATACTTACTATATCTATCTAATTCCAGTAATTCGAAGAAACATTCTCTAGGCATTCTTAAGTAGGTAATTAAAAAAAAACTGATTCTTCTTTTAACCTAAGGTAAAGAGTATGGAAATCACCACAATCATGGGTGCCGTGATTACACGACCAAGGAAAACACAGCCACGGAATGTACAGCCCGGAATCGGTGACCATTTTGGCATCCTATTCCGGGCTGTGCATTCCGTGGCTGTGTTTTCCATGGTTGTACATTCCCGACACGTGTTGGGAATTTGATGCCAAATGACGTCATACTCACTTACTCGAATTTTTCGCTAACTATGCCACTGTCAAAATATTATTTTTTAACTTATTTTTTTTCACGTGTGATGCGTCACAGTAGGTGCGAGGAGCGAAGCGACGAGCGTTAGTTTGATATAGACAACCGCGCCAGAACCTACATGCGTTTAACCATTTGCCAGACAACAATTATTGAATCGGATTGTTTTCTTTTCATATTATAATCTGTGCAGTTTATCTTTATTGTGAACCGATTGACTTGAAACTTGATACACATAATGTTGACACAAAATAAAATAGATCTGCATTTTTACATTTAGCAAAATCATCTGGGGATGATTTTGCTAAATGTAAAAATTTCTCTAGAAAAAATTCCCTGTAAAAATTTCCCTAAGTTTAAAATTTCGATCGTATACGATTTAGTATACGATTTCGAGTATAGATGGCGCTGTCATGCGTGGCGTAATCCTAGAACGCGCTATCGGTGCGTTTTGGCAATGTGTTATAGGTAAGTCGATCGGTATTAGCAATATTTTCGTTGAATCGAGTTATTTTGCTAAGTTATCTAGGGTTGCGTACCCAATTACCGCTAATGACGAATAAATATTTAAAAACAAAATGTTAAATAATCAAGGGGCGCTTATAGTAGTCTTTGAGTCTCATACAAAAACATAATTTACTTAGATGGTTTGTTTTTTTAATATAATAATATTTTATTAAATATGTATGTATATATATAATAAATAAATAAATAAATAAATATTTTTTATTTATGTATATATATACATAAATAAATGTATATTTACATAATAATATTTTAAAATTCCTCCATGGGAAAGGGGCAAGTGTTTTGTAACGTTATTAATCGATGAATTTTAATCAAATTATTAAAGATAAAGATAAAGATAAAGATAAAGATAAAGATAAAGATAAAGATAAAGATAAATATAAAGATAAAGATAAAGATAAAGATAAAGATAAAGATAAAGATAAAGATAAAGATAAAGATAAAGATAAAGATAAAGATAAAGATAAAGATAAAGATAAAGATAAAGATAAAGATAAAGATAAAGATAAAGATAAAGATAAAGATAAAGATAAAGATAAAGATAAAGATAAAGATAAAGATAAAGATAAAGATAAAGATAAAGATAAAGATAAAGATAAAGATAAAGATAAAGATAAAGATAAAGATAAAGATAAAGATAAAGATAAAGATAAAGATAAAGATAAAGATAAAGATAAAGATAAAGATAAAGATAAAGATAAAGATAAAGATAAAGATAAAGATAAAGATAAATATAAAGATAAAGATAAAGATAAAGATAAAGATAAAGATAAAGATAAAGATAAAGATAAAGATAAAGATAAAGATAAAGATAAAGATAAAGATAAAGATAAAGATAAAGATAAAGATAAAGATAAAGATAAAGATAAAGATAAAGATAAAGATAAAGATAAAGATAAAGATAAAGATAAAGATAAAGATAAAGATAAAGATAAATATAAAGATAAAGATAAAGATAAAGATAAAGATAAAGATAAAGATAAAGATAAAGATAAAGATAAAGATAAAGATAAAGATAAATTTATTGTTCAACTGTTGTATAGGCGACAAAGAAATTGGTTTACCACTTTTGATGACATCTCCCAGTAACATAATTATTCGCTAAGGATTACAGATTGACAGATTCTGACGTAGCAGTTATTAATCTGTCAAGCGAAAATAGCCCTTGACGTTTTGTACGTGCAAATGATATTCAGCCTTAGAGTGGTAAACCAATTTCTTTGTCGCCTATACATAAAAAGATCTTAATTGTAAAGTATGTAGTACAAGTTTATACAGTTGTCCAGTCCGGACGTACACGGACGTCCGGACGGATTAAGAGGTGCTCTGTGACAATTTTACTCTAATGAATGCAATAAAATGAGGAAAGTTTTCTGTAACGTTATTTATCGACGAAACTCTATGAAAATTGAGACTCGCATTAAAGACTTGATTTTACACCAAATATTGCAAAAAGGAAGTTTGTAGTAGCGTTTTTTATGAACGATTTCAATCAAGTTTGAGAGTCAGAGCGTTTTCACATTATCCGATCTGATATTGGTGTCGGACGCTGATTCGATATCGGGGTAAGTAAAATGTATGAAAAATCTTTCATATTGTCCGTCCCGATATCGGATATCGGAGCCGGCACCGATATGCTGGCGGTACCATCGGACGCCCTATCGGATAATGAGATAACGCTTTCAATCAAGTTTGAGAGTCAGAGCGTTTTCACATTATCCGATCCGATATCGGTGTAGGACGCTGATCCGATATTGGGGTAAGTAAGATGTATGAAATATGTACCTCCGATATCCGATATCGGGCCGGACATATTTGATAAATTTTACTTACCCCGATATCGGATCGGCGTCCGACACCGATATCGAATATCGGAGGTACATATTTTATACATTTTACCTACCCCGATATCGGATCAGCGTCCGACACCGATATCGGATCGGATAATGTGAAAACGCTCTTAGGGCTCTTTCAATTTATGCGTTTCGTATCGGACCGCTGCAGTGCCGAAGCGGTGCGTTCGTCGTACGGCGTAAGGACGGACGGTCGTATGTTTTCATACAAAATGCACGGTGCGGAAACAGTGCGGCGTCCGTACCGCGAGCGTTCGACAGCAGGACGGCAACGTCGTGTCGCAACCCCACGTGTTCAGTTCAGTGCGTTCATAGTGCAGTGACAAGAAGGAGGCAAATTTCTAAACGGTAATTTATAATGGATGATATAAATGTGGAGGAGTCATTTATTGATATAAATGTGGAGGATTTTATAAATGAAATTGAAATACTTACTATATCTATCTAATTCCAGTAATTCGAAGAAACATTCTCTAGGCATTCTTAAGTAGGTAATTAAAAAAAAACTGATTCTTCTTTTAACCTAAGGTAAAGAGTATGGAAATCACCACAATCATGGGTGCCGTGATTACACGACCAAGGAAAACACAGCCACGGAATGTACAGCCCGGAATCGGTGACCATTTTGGCATCCTATTCCGGGCTGTGCATTCCGTGGCTGTGTTTTCCATGGTTGTACATTCCCGACACGTGTTGGGAATTTGATGCCAAATGACGTCATACTCACTTACTCGAATTTTTCGCTAACTATGCCACTGTCAAAATATTATTTTTTAACTTATTTTTTTTCACGTGTGATGCGTCACAGTAGGTGCGAGGAGCGAAGCGACGAGCGTTAGTTTGATATAGACAACCGCGCCAGAACCTACATGCGTTTAACCATTTGCCAGACAACAATTATTGAATCGGATTGTTTTCTTTTCATATTATAATCTGTGCAGTTTATCTTTATTGTGAACCGATTGACTTGAAACTTGATACACATAATGTTGACACAAAATAAAATAGATCTGCATTTTTACATTTAGCAAAATCATCTGGGGATGATTTTGCTAAATGTAAAAATTTCTCTAGAAAAAATTCCCTGTAAAAATTTCCCTAAGTTTAAAATTTCGATCGTATACGATTTAGTATACGATTTCGAGTATAGATGGCGCTGTCATGCGTGGCGTAATCCTAGAACGCGCTATCGGTGCGTTTTGGCAATGTGTTATAGGTAAGTCGATCGGTATTAGCAATATTTTCGTTGAATCGAGTTATTTTGCTAAGTTATCTAGGGTTGCGTACCCAATTACCGCTAATGACGAATAAATATTTAAAAACAAAATGTTAAATAATCAAGGGGCGCTTATAGTCGTCTCATACAAAAACATAATTTACTTAGATGGTTTGTTTTTTTAATATAATAATATTTTATTAAATATGTATGTATATATATAATAAATAAATAAATAAATAAATATTTTTTATTTATGTATATATATACATAAATAAATGTATATTTACATAATAATATTTTAAAATTCCTCCATGGGAAAGGGGCAAGTGTTTTGTAACGTTATTAATCGATGAATTTTAATCAAATTATTAAAGATAAAGATAAAGATAAAGATAAAGATAAAGATAAAGATAAAGATAAAGATAAATATAAAGATAAAGATAAAGATAAAGATAAAGATAAAGATAAAGATAAAGATAAAGATAAAGATAAAGATAAAGATAAAGATAAAGATAAAGATAAAGATAAAGATAAAGATAAAGATAAAGATAAAGATAAAGATAAAGATAAAGATAAAGATAAAGATAAAGATAAAGATAAAGATAAAGATAAAGATAAAGATAAAGATAAAGATAAAGATAAAGATAAAGATAAAGATAAAGATAAAGATAAAGATAAAGATAAAGATAAAGATAAAGATAAAGATAAAGATAAAGATAAAGATAAAGATAAAGATAAAGATAAAGATAAAGATAAAGATAAAGATAAAGATAAAGATAAAGATAAAGATAAAGATAAAGATAAAGATAAAGATAAAGATAAAGATAAAGATAAAGATAAAGATAAAGATAAAGATAAAGATAAAGATAAAGATAAAGATAAAGATAAAGATAAAGATAAAGATAAAGATAAAGATAAAGATAAAGATAAAGATAAAGATAAAGATAAAGATAAAGATAAAGATAAAGATAAAGATAAAGATAAAGATAAAGATAAAGATAAAGATAAAGATAAAGATAAAGATAAAGATAAAGATAAAGATAAAGATAAAGATAAAGATAAAGATAAAGATAAAGATAAAGATAAAGATAAAGATAAAGATAAAGATAAAGATAAAGATAAAGATAAAGATAAAGATAAATTTATTGTTCAACTGTTGTATAGGCGACAAAGAAATTGGTTTACCACTTTTGATGACATCTCCCAGTAACATAATTATTCGCTAAGGATTACAGATTGACAGATTCTGACGTAGCAGTTATTAATCTGTCAAGCGAAAATAGCCCTTGACGTTTTGTACGTGCAAATGATATTCAGCCTTAGAGTGGTAAACCAATTTCTTTGTCGCCTATACATAAAAAGATCTTAATTGTAAAGTATGTAGTACAAGTTTATACAGTTGTCCAGTCCGGACGTACACGGACGTCCGGACGGATTAAGAGGTGCTCTGTGACAATTTTACTCTAATGAATGCAATAAAATGAGGAAAGTTTTCTGTAACGTTATTTATCGACGAAACTCTATGAAAATTGAGACTCGCATTAAAGACTTGATTTTACACCAAATATTGCAAAAAGGAAGTTTGTAGTAGCGTTTTTTATGAACGATTTCAATCAAGTTTGAGAGTCAGAGCGTTTTCACATTATCCGATCTGATATTGGTGTCGGACGCTGATTCGATATCGGGGTAAGTAAAATGTATGAAAAATCTTTCATATTGTCCGTCCCGATATCGGATATCGGAGCCGGCACCGATATGCTGGCGGTACCATCGGACGCCCTATCGGATAATGAGATAACGCTTTCAATCAAGTTTGAGAGTCAGAGCGTTTTCACATTATCCGATCCGATATCGGTGTAGGACGCTGATCCGATATTGGGGTAAGTAAGATGTATGAAATATGTACCTCCGATATCCGATATCGGGCCGGACATATTTGATAAATTTTACTTACCCCGATATCGGATCGGCGTCCGACACCGATATCGAATATCGGAGGTACATATTTTATACATTTTACCTACCCCGATATCGGATCAGCGTCCGACACCGATATCGGATCGGATAATGTGAAAACGCTCTTAGGGCTCTTTCAATTTATGCGTTTCGTATCGGACCGCTGCAGTGCCGAAGCGGTGCGTTCGTCGTACGGCGTAAGGACGGACGGTCGTATGTTTTCATACAAAATGCACGGTGCGGAAACAGTGCGGCGTCCGTACCGCGAGCGTTCGACAGCAGGACGGCAACGTCGTGTCGCAACCCCACGTGTTCAGTTCAGTGCGTTCATAGTGCAGTGACAAGAAGGAGGCAAATTTCTAAACGGTAATTTATAATGGATGATATAAATGTGGAGGAGTCATTTATTGATATAAATGTGGAGGATTTTATAAATGAAATTGAAATACTTACTATATCTATCTAATTCCAGTAATTCGAAGAAACATTCTCTAGGCATTCTTAAGTAGGTAATTAAAAAAAAACTGATTCTTCTTTTAACCTAAGGTAAAGAGTATGGAAATCACCACAATCATGGGTGCCGTGATTACACGACCAAGGAAAACACAGCCACGGAATGTACAGCCCGGAATCGGTGACCATTTTGGCATCCTATTCCGGGCTGTGCATTCCGTGGCTGTGTTTTCCATGGTTGTACATTCCCGACACGTGTTGGGAATTTGATGCCAAATGACGTCATACTCACTTACTCGAATTTTTCGCTAACTATGCCACTGTCAAAATATTATTTTTTAACTTATTTTTTTTCACGTGTGATGCGTCACAGTAGGTGCGAGGAGCGAAGCGACGAGCGTTAGTTTGATATAGACAACCGCGCCAGAACCTACATGCGTTTAACCATTTGCCAGACAACAATTATTGAATCGGATTGTTTTCTTTTCATATTATAATCTGTGCAGTTTATCTTTATTGTGAACCGATTGACTTGAAACTTGATACACATAATGTTGACACAAAATAAAATAGATCTGCATTTTTACATTTAGCAAAATCATCTGGGGATGATTTTGCTAAATGTAAAAATTTCTCTAGAAAAAATTCCCTGTAAAAATTTCCCTAAGTTTAAAATTTCGATCGTATACGATTTAGTATACGATTTCGAGTATAGATGGCGCTGTCATGCGTGGCGTAATCCTAGAACGCGCTATCGGTGCGTTTTGGCAATGTGTTATAGGTAAGTCGATCGGTATTAGCAATATTTTCGTTGAATCGAGTTATTTTGCTAAGTTATCTAGGGTTGCGTACCCAATTACCGCTAATGACGAATAAATATTTAAAAACAAAATGTTAAATAATCAAGGGGCGCTTATAGTCGTCTCATACAAAAACATAATTTACTTAGATGGTTTGTTTTTTTAATATAATAATATTTTATTAAATATGTATGTATATATATAATAAATAAATAAATAAATAAATATTTTTTATTTATGTATATATATACATAAATAAATGTATATTTACATAATAATATTTTAAAATTCCTCCATGGGAAAGGGGCAAGTGTTTTGTAACGTTATTAATCGATGAATTTTAATCAAATTATTAAAGATAAAGATAAAGATAAAGATAAAGATAAAGATAAAGATAAAGATAAAGATAAAGATAAATATAAAGATAAAGATAAAGATAAAGATAAAGATAAAGATAAAGATAAAGATAAAGATAAAGATAAAGATAAAGATAAAGATAAAGATAAAGATAAAGATAAAGATAAAGATAAAGATAAAGATAAAGATAAAGATAAAGATAAAGATAAAGATAAAGATAAAGATAAAGATAAAGATAAAGATAAAGATAAAGATAAAGATAAAGATAAAGATAAAGATAAAGATAAAGATAAAGATAAAGATAAAGATAAAGATAAAGATAAAGATAAAGATAAAGATAAAGATAAAGATAAAGATAAAGATAAAGATAAAGATAAAGATAAAGATAAAGATAAAGATAAAGATAAAGATAAAGATAAAGATAAAGATAAAGATAAAGATAAAGATAAAGATAAAGATAAAGATAAAGATAAAGATAAAGATAAAGATAAAGATAAAGATAAAGATAAAGATAAAGATAAAGATAAAGATAAAGATAAAGATAAAGATAAAGATAAAGATAAAGATAAAGATAAAGATAAAGATAAAGATAAAGATAAAGATAAAGATAAAGATAAAGATAAAGATAAAGATAAAGATAAAGATAAAGATAAAGATAAAGATAAAGATAAAGATAAAGATAAATTTATTGTTCAACTGTTGTATAGGCGACAAAGAAATTGGTTTACCACTTTTGATGACATCTCCCAGTAACATAATTATTCGCTAAGGATTACAGATTGACAGATTCTGACGTAGCAGTTATTAATCTGTCAAGCGAAAATAGCCCTTGACGTTTTGTACGTGCAAATGATATTCAGCCTTAGAGTGGTAAACCAATTTCTTTGTCGCCTATACATAAAAAGATCTTAATTGTAAAGTATGTAGTACAAGTTTATACAGTTGTCCAGTCCGGACGTACACGGACGTCCGGACGGATTAAGAGGTGCTCTGTGACAATTTTACTCTAATGAATGCAATAAAATGAGGAAAGTTTTCTGTAACGTTATTTATCGACGAAACTCTATGAAAATTGAGACTCGCATTAAAGACTTGATTTTACACCAAATATTGCAAAAAGGAAGTTTGTAGTAGCGTTTTTTATGAACGATTTCAATCAAGTTTGAGAGTCAGAGCGTTTTCACATTATCCGATCTGATATTGGTGTCGGACGCTGATTCGATATCGGGGTAAGTAAAATGTATGAAAAATCTTTCATATTGTCCGTCCCGATATCGGATATCGGAGCCGGCACCGATATGCTGGCGGTACCATCGGACGCCCTATCGGATAATGAGATAACGCTTTCAATCAAGTTTGAGAGTCAGAGCGTTTTCACATTATCCGATCCGATATCGGTGTAGGACGCTGATCCGATATTGGGGTAAGTAAGATGTATGAAATATGTACCTCCGATATCCGATATCGGGCCGGACATATTTGATAAATTTTACTTACCCCGATATCGGATCGGCGTCCGACACCGATATCGAATATCGGAGGTACATATTTTATACATTTTACCTACCCCGATATCGGATCAGCGTCCGACACCGATATCGGATCGGATAATGTGAAAACGCTCTTAGGGCTCTTTCAATTTATGCGTTTCGTATCGGACCGCTGCAGTGCCGAAGCGGTGCGTTCGTCGTACGGCGTAAGGACGGACGGTCGTATGTTTTCATACAAAATGCACGGTGCGGAAACAGTGCGGCGTCCGTACCGCGAGCGTTCGACAGCAGGACGGCAACGTCGTGTCGCAACCCCACGTGTTCAGTTCAGTGCGTTCATAGTGCAGTGACAAGAAGGAGGCAAATTTCTAAACGGTAATTTATAATGGATGATATAAATGTGGAGGAGTCATTTATTGATATAAATGTGGAGGATTTTATAAATGAAATTGAAATACTTACTATATCTATCTAATTCCAGTAATTCGAAGAAACATTCTCTAGGCATTCTTAAGTAGGTAATTAAAAAAAAACTGATTCTTCTTTTAACCTAAGGTAAAGAGTATGGAAATCACCACAATCATGGGTGCCGTGATTACACGACCAAGGAAAACACAGCCACGGAATGTACAGCCCGGAATCGGTGACCATTTTGGCATCCTATTCCGGGCTGTGCATTCCGTGGCTGTGTTTTCCATGGTTGTACATTCCCGACACGTGTTGGGAATTTGATGCCAAATGACGTCATACTCACTTACTCGAATTTTTCGCTAACTATGCCACTGTCAAAATATTATTTTTTAACTTATTTTTTTTCACGTGTGATGCGTCACAGTAGGTGCGAGGAGCGAAGCGACGAGCGTTAGTTTGATATAGACAACCGCGCCAGAACCTACATGCGTTTAACCATTTGCCAGACAACAATTATTGAATCGGATTGTTTTCTTTTCATATTATAATCTGTGCAGTTTATCTTTATTGTGAACCGATTGACTTGAAACTTGATACACATAATGTTGACACAAAATAAAATAGATCTGCATTTTTACATTTAGCAAAATCATCTGGGGATGATTTTGCTAAATGTAAAAATTTCTCTAGAAAAAATTCCCTGTAAAAATTTCCCTAAGTTTAAAATTTCGATCGTATACGATTTAGTATACGATTTCGAGTATAGATGGCGCTGTCATGCGTGGCGTAATCCTAGAACGCGCTATCGGTGCGTTTTGGCAATGTGTTATAGGTAAGTCGATCGGTATTAGCAATATTTTCGTTGAATCGAGTTATTTTGCTAAGTTATCTAGGGTTGCGTACCCAATTACCGCTAATGACGAATAAATATTTAAAAACAAAATGTTAAATAATCAAGGGGCGCTTATAGTCGTCTCATACAAAAACATAATTTACTTAGATGGTTTGTTTTTTTAATATAATAATATTTTATTAAATATGTATGTATATATATAATAAATAAATAAATAAATAAATATTTTTTATTTATGTATATATATACATAAATAAATGTATATTTACATAATAATATTTTAAAATTCCTCCATGGGAAAGGGGCAAGTGTTTTGTAACGTTATTAATCGATGAATTTTAATCAAATTATTAAAGATAAAGATAAAGATAAAGATAAAGATAAAGATAAAGATAAAGATAAAGATAAAGATAAATATAAAGATAAAGATAAAGATAAAGATAAAGATAAAGATAAAGATAAAGATAAAGATAAAGATAAAGATAAAGATAAAGATAAAGATAAAGATAAAGATAAAGATAAAGATAAAGATAAAGATAAAGATAAAGATAAAGATAAAGATAAAGATAAAGATAAAGATAAAGATAAAGATAAAGATAAAGATAAAGATAAAGATAAAGATAAAGATAAAGATAAAGATAAAGATAAAGATAAAGATAAAGATAAAGATAAAGATAAAGATAAAGATAAAGATAAAGATAAAGATAAAGATAAAGATAAAGATAAAGATAAAGATAAAGATAAAGATAAAGATAAAGATAAAGATAAAGATAAAGATAAAGATAAAGATAAAGATAAAGATAAAGATAAAGATAAAGATAAAGATAAAGATAAAGATAAAGATAAAGATAAAGATAAAGATAAAGATAAAGATAAAGATAAAGATAAAGATAAAGATAAAGATAAAGATAAAGATAAAGATAAAGATAAAGATAAAGATAAAGATAAAGATAAAGATAAAGATAAAGATAAAGATAAAGATAAAGATAAATATAAAGATAAAGATAAAGATAAAGATAAAGATAAAGATAAAGATAAAGATAAAGATAAAGATAAAGATAAAGATAAAGATAAAGATAAAGATAAAGATAAAGATAAAGATAAAGATAAAGATAAAGATAAAGATAAAGATAAAGATAAAGATAAAGATAAAGATAAAGATAAAGATAAAGATAAAGATAAAGATAAAGATAAAGATAAATTTATTGTTCAACTGTTGTATAGGCGACAAAGAAATTGGTTTACCACTTTTGATGACATCTCCCAGTAACATAATTATTCGCTAAGGATTACAGATTGACAGATTCTGACGTAGCAGTTATTAATCTGTCAAGCGAAAATAGCCCTTGACGTTTTGTACGTGCAAATGATATTCAGCCTTAGAGTGGTAAACCAATTTCTTTGTCGCCTATACATAAAAAGATCTTAATTGTAAAGTATGTAGTACAAGTTTATACAGTTGTCCAGTCCGGACGTACACGGACGTCCGGACGGATTAAGAGGTGCTCTGTGACAATTTTACTCTAATGAATGCAATAAAATGAGGAAAGTTTTCTGTAACGTTATTTATCGACGAAACTCTATGAAAATTGAGACTCGCATTAAAGACTTGATTTTACACCAAATATTGCAAAAAGGAAGTTTGTAGTAGCGTTTTTTATGAACGATTTCAATCAAGTTTGAGAGTCAGAGCGTTTTCACATTATCCGATCTGATATTGGTGTCGGACGCTGATTCGATATCGGGGTAAGTAAAATGTATGAAAAATCTTTCATATTGTCCGTCCCGATATCGGATATCGGAGCCGGCACCGATATGCTGGCGGTACCATCGGACGCCCTATCGGATAATGAGATAACGCTTTCAATCAAGTTTGAGAGTCAGAGCGTTTTCACATTATCCGATCCGATATCGGTGTAGGACGCTGATCCGATATTGGGGTAAGTAAGATGTATGAAATATGTACCTCCGATATCCGATATCGGGCCGGACATATTTGATAAATTTTACTTACCCCGATATCGGATCGGCGTCCGACACCGATATCGAATATCGGAGGTACATATTTTATACATTTTACCTACCCCGATATCGGATCAGCGTCCGACACCGATATCGGATCGGATAATGTGAAAACGCTCTTAGGGCTCTTTCAATTTATGCGTTTCGTATCGGACCGCTGCAGTGCCGAAGCGGTGCGTTCGTCGTACGGCGTAAGGACGGACGGTCGTATGTTTTCATACAAAATGCACGGTGCGGAAACAGTGCGGCGTCCGTACCGCGAGCGTTCGACAGCAGGACGGCAACGTCGTGTCGCAACCCCACGTGTTCAGTTCAGTGCGTTCATAGTGCAGTGACAAGAAGGAGGCAAATTTCTAAACGGTAATTTATAATGGATGATATAAATGTGGAGGAGTCATTTATTGATATAAATGTGGAGGATTTTATAAATGAAATTGAAATACTTACTATATCTATCTAATTCCAGTAATTCGAAGAAACATTCTCTAGGCATTCTTAAGTAGGTAATTAAAAAAAAACTGATTCTTCTTTTAACCTAAGGTAAAGAGTATGGAAATCACCACAATCATGGGTGCCGTGATTACACGACCAAGGAAAACACAGCCACGGAATGTACAGCCCGGAATCGGTGACCATTTTGGCATCCTATTCCGGGCTGTGCATTCCGTGGCTGTGTTTTCCATGGTTGTACATTCCCGACACGTGTTGGGAATTTGATGCCAAATGACGTCATACTCACTTACTCGAATTTTTCGCTAACTATGCCACTGTCAAAATATTATTTTTTAACTTATTTTTTTTCACGTGTGATGCGTCACAGTAGGTGCGAGGAGCGAAGCGACGAGCGTTAGTTTGATATAGACAACCGCGCCAGAACCTACATGCGTTTAACCATTTGCCAGACAACAATTATTGAATCGGATTGTTTTCTTTTCATATTATAATCTGTGCAGTTTATCTTTATTGTGAACCGATTGACTTGAAACTTGATACACATAATGTTGACACAAAATAAAATAGATCTGCATTTTTACATTTAGCAAAATCATCTGGGGATGATTTTGCTAAATGTAAAAATTTCTCTAGAAAAAATTCCCTGTAAAAATTTCCCTAAGTTTAAAATTTCGATCGTATACGATTTAGTATACGATTTCGAGTATAGATGGCGCTGTCATGCGTGGCGTAATCCTAGAACGCGCTATCGGTGCGTTTTGGCAATGTGTTATAGGTAAGTCGATCGGTATTAGCAATATTTTCGTTGAATCGAGTTATTTTGCTAAGTTATCTAGGGTTGCGTACCCAATTACCGCTAATGACGAATAAATATTTAAAAACAAAATGTTAAATAATCAAGGGGCGCTTATAGTCGTCTCATACAAAAACATAATTTACTTAGATGGTTTGTTTTTTTAATATAATAATATTTTATTAAATATGTATGTATATATATAATAAATAAATAAATAAATAAATATTTTTTATTTATGTATATATATACATAAATAAATGTATATTTACATAATAATATTTTAAAATTCCTCCATGGGAAAGGGGCAAGTGTTTTGTAACGTTATTAATCGATGAATTTTAATCAAATTATTAAAGATAAAGATAAAGATAAAGATAAAGATAAAGATAAAGATAAAGATAAAGATAAATATAAAGATAAAGATAAAGATAAAGATAAAGATAAAGATAAAGATAAAGATAAAGATAAAGATAAAGATAAAGATAAAGATAAAGATAAAGATAAAGATAAAGATAAAGATAAAGATAAAGATAAAGATAAAGATAAAGATAAAGATAAAGATAAAGATAAAGATAAAGATAAAGATAAAGATAAAGATAAAGATAAAGATAAAGATAAAGATAAAGATAAAGATAAAGATAAAGATAAAGATAAAGATAAAGATAAAGATAAAGATAAAGATAAAGATAAAGATAAAGATAAAGATAAAGATAAAGATAAAGATAAAGATAAAGATAAAGATAAAGATAAAGATAAAGATAAAGATAAAGATAAAGATAAAGATAAAGATAAAGATAAAGATAAAGATAAAGATAAAGATAAAGATAAAGATAAAGATAAAGATAAAGATAAAGATAAATATAAAGATAAAGATAAAGATAAAGATAAAGATAAAGATAAAGATAAAGATAAAGATAAAGATAAAGATAAAGATAAAGATAAAGATAAAGATAAAGATAAAGATAAAGATAAAGATAAAGATAAAGATAAAGATAAAGATAAAGATAAAGATAAAGATAAAGATAAAGATAAAGATAAAGATAAAGATAAAGATAAAGATAAAGATAAAGATAAATTTATTGTTCAACTGTTGTATAGGCGACAAAGAAATTGGTTTACCACTTTTGATGACATCTCCCAGTAACATAATTATTCGCTAAGGATTACAGATTGACAGATTCTGACGTAGCAGTTATTAATCTGTCAAGCGAAAATAGCCCTTGACGTTTTGTACGTGCAAATGATATTCAGCCTTAGAGTGGTAAACCAATTTCTTTGTCGCCTATACATAAAAAGATCTTAATTGTAAAGTATGTAGTACAAGTTTATACAGTTGTCCAGTCCGGACGTACACGGACGTCCGGACGGATTAAGAGGTGCTCTGTGACAATTTTACTCTAATGAATGCAATAAAATGAGGAAAGTTTTCTGTAACGTTATTTATCGACGAAACTCTATGAAAATTGAGACTCGCATTAAAGACTTGATTTTACACCAAATATTGCAAAAAGGAAGTTTGTAGTAGCGTTTTTTATGAACGATTTCAATCAAGTTTGAGAGTCAGAGCGTTTTCACATTATCCGATCTGATATTGGTGTCGGACGCTGATTCGATATCGGGGTAAGTAAAATGTATGAAAAATCTTTCATATTGTCCGTCCCGATATCGGATATCGGAGCCGGCACCGATATGCTGGCGGTACCATCGGACGCCCTATCGGATAATGAGATAACGCTTTCAATCAAGTTTGAGAGTCAGAGCGTTTTCACATTATCCGATCCGATATCGGTGTAGGACGCTGATCCGATATTGGGGTAAGTAAGATGTATGAAATATGTACCTCCGATATCCGATATCGGGCCGGACATATTTGATAAATTTTACTTACCCCGATATCGGATCGGCGTCCGACACCGATATCGAATATCGGAGGTACATATTTTATACATTTTACCTACCCCGATATCGGATCAGCGTCCGACACCGATATCGGATCGGATAATGTGAAAACGCTCTTAGGGCTCTTTCAATTTATGCGTTTCGTATCGGACCGCTGCAGTGCCGAAGCGGTGCGTTCGTCGTACGGCGTAAGGACGGACGGTCGTATGTTTTCATACAAAATGCACGGTGCGGAAACAGTGCGGCGTCCGTACCGCGAGCGTTCGACAGCAGGACGGCAACGTCGTGTCGCAACCCCACGTGTTCAGTTCAGTGCGTTCATAGTGCAGTGACAAGAAGGAGGCAAATTTCTAAACGGTAATTTATAATGGATGATATAAATGTGGAGGAGTCATTTATTGATATAAATGTGGAGGATTTTATAAATGAAATTGAAATACTTACTATATCTATCTAATTCCAGTAATTCGAAGAAACATTCTCTAGGCATTCTTAAGTAGGTAATTAAAAAAAAACTGATTCTTCTTTTAACCTAAGGTAAAGAGTATGGAAATCACCACAATCATGGGTGCCGTGATTACACGACCAAGGAAAACACAGCCACGGAATGTACAGCCCGGAATCGGTGACCATTTTGGCATCCTATTCCGGGCTGTGCATTCCGTGGCTGTGTTTTCCATGGTTGTACATTCCCGACACGTGTTGGGAATTTGATGCCAAATGACGTCATACTCACTTACTCGAATTTTTCGCTAACTATGCCACTGTCAAAATATTATTTTTTAACTTATTTTTTTTCACGTGTGATGCGTCACAGTAGGTGCGAGGAGCGAAGCGACGAGCGTTAGTTTGATATAGACAACCGCGCCAGAACCTACATGCGTTTAACCATTTGCCAGACAACAATTATTGAATCGGATTGTTTTCTTTTCATATTATAATCTGTGCAGTTTATCTTTATTGTGAACCGATTGACTTGAAACTTGATACACATAATGTTGACACAAAATAAAATAGATCTGCATTTTTACATTTAGCAAAATCATCTGGGGATGATTTTGCTAAATGTAAAAATTTCTCTAGAAAAAATTCCCTGTAAAAATTTCCCTAAGTTTAAAATTTCGATCGTATACGATTTAGTATACGATTTCGAGTATAGATGGCGCTGTCATGCGTGGCGTAATCCTAGAACGCGCTATCGGTGCGTTTTGGCAATGTGTTATAGGTAAGTCGATCGGTATTAGCAATATTTTCGTTGAATCGAGTTATTTTGCTAAGTTATCTAGGGTTGCGTACCCAATTACCGCTAATGACGAATAAATATTTAAAAACAAAATGTTAAATAATCAAGGGGCGCTTATAGTCGTCTCATACAAAAACATAATTTACTTAGATGGTTTGTTTTTTTAATATAATAATATTTTATTAAATATGTATGTATATATATAATAAATAAATAAATAAATAAATATTTTTTATTTATGTATATATATACATAAATAAATGTATATTTACATAATAATATTTTAAAATTCCTCCATGGGAAAGGGGCAAGTGTTTTGTAACGTTATTAATCGATGAATTTTAATCAAATTATTAAAGATAAAGATAAAGATAAATATAAAGATAAAGATAAAGATAAAGATAAAGATAAATATAAAGATAAAGATAAAGATAAAGATAAAGATAAAGATAAAGATAAAGATAAAGATAAAGATAAAGATAAAGATAAAGATAAAGATAAAGATAAAGATAAAGATAAAGATAAAGATAAAGATAAAGATAAAGATAAAGATAAAGATAAAGATAAAGATAAAGATAAAGATAAAGATAAAGATAAAGATAAAGATAAAGATAAAGATAAAGATAAAGATAAAGATAAAGATAAAGATAAAGATAAAGATAAAGATAAAGATAAAGATAAAGATAAAGATAAAGATAAAGATAAAGATAAAGATAAAGATAAAGATAAAGATAAAGATAAAGATAAAGATAAAGATAAAGATAAAGATAAAGATAAAGATAAAGATAAAGATAAAGATAAAGATAAAGATAAAGATAAAGATAAAGATAAAGATAAAGATAAAGATAAAGATAAAGATAAAGATAAAGATAAAGATAAAGATAAAGATAAAGATAAAGATAAAGATAAAGATAAAGATAAAGATAAAGATAAAGATAAAGATAAAGATAAAGATAAAGATAAAGATAAAGATAAAGATAAAGATAAAGATAAAGATAAAGATAAAGATAAAGATAAAGATAAAGATAAAGATAAAGATAAAGATAAAGATAAAGATAAAGATAAAGATAAATTTATTGTTCAACTGTTGTATAGGCGACAAAGAAATTGGTTTACCACTTTTGATGACATCTCCCAGTAACATAATTATTCGCTAAGGATTACAGATTGACAGATTCTGACGTAGCAGTTATTAATCTGTCAAGCGAAAATAGCCCTTGACGTTTTGTACGTGCAAATGATATTCAGCCTTAGAGTGGTAAACCAATTTCTTTGTCGCCTATACATAAAAAGATCTTAATTGTAAAGTATGTAGTACAAGTTTATACAGTTGTCCAGTCCGGACGTACACGGACGTCCGGACGGATTAAGAGGTGCTCTGTGACAATTTTACTCTAATGAATGCAATAAAATGAGGAAAGTTTTCTGTAACGTTATTTATCGACGAAACTCTATGAAAATTGAGACTCGCATTAAAGACTTGATTTTACACCAAATATTGCAAAAAGGAAGTTTGTAGTAGCGTTTTTTATGAACGATTTCAATCAAGTTTGAGAGTCAGAGCGTTTTCACATTATCCGATCTGATATTGGTGTCGGACGCTGATTCGATATCGGGGTAAGTAAAATGTATGAAAAATCTTTCATATTGTCCGTCCCGATATCGGATATCGGAGCCGGCACCGATATGCTGGCGGTACCATCGGACGCCCTATCGGATAATGAGATAACGCTTTCAATCAAGTTTGAGAGTCAGAGCGTTTTCACATTATCCGATCCGATATCGGTGTAGGACGCTGATCCGATATTGGGGTAAGTAAGATGTATGAAATATGTACCTCCGATATCCGATATCGGGCCGGACATATTTGATAAATTTTACTTACCCCGATATCGGATCGGCGTCCGACACCGATATCGAATATCGGAGGTACATATTTTATACATTTTACCTACCCCGATATCGGATCAGCGTCCGACACCGATATCGGATCGGATAATGTGAAAACGCTCTTAGGGCTCTTTCAATTTATGCGTTTCGTATCGGACCGCTGCAGTGCCGAAGCGGTGCGTTCGTCGTACGGCGTAAGGACGGACGGTCGTATGTTTTCATACAAAATGCACGGTGCGGAAACAGTGCGGCGTCCGTACCGCGAGCGTTCGACAGCAGGACGGCAACGTCGTGTCGCAACCCCACGTGTTCAGTTCAGTGCGTTCATAGTGCAGTGACAAGAAGGAGGCAAATTTCTAAACGGTAATTTATAATGGATGATATAAATGTGGAGGAGTCATTTATTGATATAAATGTGGAGGATTTTATAAATGAAATTGAAATACTTACTATATCTATCTAATTCCAGTAATTCGAAGAAACATTCTCTAGGCATTCTTAAGTAGGTAATTAAAAAAAAACTGATTCTTCTTTTAACCTAAGGTAAAGAGTATGGAAATCACCACAATCATGGGTGCCGTGATTACACGACCAAGGAAAACACAGCCACGGAATGTACAGCCCGGAATCGGTGACCATTTTGGCATCCTATTCCGGGCTGTGCATTCCGTGGCTGTGTTTTCCATGGTTGTACATTCCCGACACGTGTTGGGAATTTGATGCCAAATGACGTCATACTCACTTACTCGAATTTTTCGCTAACTATGCCACTGTCAAAATATTATTTTTTAACTTATTTTTTTTCACGTGTGATGCGTCACAGTAGGTGCGAGGAGCGAAGCGACGAGCGTTAGTTTGATATAGACAACCGCGCCAGAACCTACATGCGTTTAACCATTTGCCAGACAACAATTATTGAATCGGATTGTTTTCTTTTCATATTATAATCTGTGCAGTTTATCTTTATTGTGAACCGATTGACTTGAAACTTGATACACATAATGTTGACACAAAATAAAATAGATCTGCATTTTTACATTTAGCAAAATCATCTGGGGATGATTTTGCTAAATGTAAAAATTTCTCTAGAAAAAATTCCCTGTAAAAATTTCCCTAAGTTTAAAATTTCGATCGTATACGATTTAGTATACGATTTCGAGTATAGATGGCGCTGTCATGCGTGGCGTAATCCTAGAACGCGCTATCGGTGCGTTTTGGCAATGTGTTATAGGTAAGTCGATCGGTATTAGCAATATTTTCGTTGAATCGAGTTATTTTGCTAAGTTATCTAGGGTTGCGTACCCAATTACCGCTAATGACGAATAAATATTTAAAAACAAAATGTTAAATAATCAAGGGGCGCTTATAGTCGTCTCATACAAAAACATAATTTACTTAGATGGTTTGTTTTTTTAATATAATAATATTTTATTAAATATGTATGTATATATATAATAAATAAATAAATAAATAAATATTTTTTATTTATGTATATATATACATAAATAAATGTATATTTACATAATAATATTTTAAAATTCCTCCATGGGAAAGGGGCAAGTGTTTTGTAACGTTATTAATCGATGAATTTTAATCAAATTATTAAAGATAAAGATAAAGATAAAGATAAAGATAAAGATAAAGATAAAGATAAAGATAAAGATAAAGATAAATATAAAGATAAAGATAAAGATAAAGATAAAGATAAAGATAAAGATAAAGATAAAGATAAAGATAAAGATAAAGATAAAGATAAAGATAAAGATAAAGATAAAGATAAAGATAAAGATAAAGATAAAGATAAAGATAAAGATAAAGATAAAGATAAAGATAAAGATAAAGATAAAGATAAAGATAAAGATAAAGATAAAGATAAAGATAAAGATAAAGATAAAGATAAAGATAAAGATAAAGATAAAGATAAAGATAAAGATAAAGATAAAGATAAAGATAAAGATAAAGATAAAGATAAAGATAAAGATAAAGATAAAGATAAAGATAAAGATAAAGATAAAGATAAAGATAAAGATAAAGATAAAGATAAAGATAAAGATAAAGATAAAGATAAAGATAAAGATAAAGATAAAGATAAAGATAAAGATAAAGATAAAGATAAAGATAAAGATAAAGATAAAGATAAAGATAAAGATAAAGATAAAGATAAAGATAAAGATAAAGATAAAGATAAAGATAAAGATAAAGATAAAGATAAAGATAAAGATAAAGATAAAGATAAAGATAAAGATAAAGATAAAGATAAAGATAAAGATAAAGATAAAGATAAAGATAAAGATAAAGATAAAGATAAAGATAAAGATAAAGATAAAGATAAAGATAAATTTATTGTTCAACTGTTGTATAGGCGACAAAGAAATTGGTTTACCACTTTTGATGACATCTCCCAGTAACATAATTATTCGCTAAGGATTACAGATTGACAGATTCTGACGTAGCAGTTATTAATCTGTCAAGCGAAAATAGCCCTTGACGTTTTGTACGTGCAAATGATATTCAGCCTTAGAGTGGTAAACCAATTTCTTTGTCGCCTATACATAAAAAGATCTTAATTGTAAAGTATGTAGTACAAGTTTATACAGTTGTCCAGTCCGGACGTACACGGACGTCCGGACGGATTAAGAGGTGCTCTGTGACAATTTTACTCTAATGAATGCAATAAAATGAGGAAAGTTTTCTGTAACGTTATTTATCGACGAAACTCTATGAAAATTGAGACTCGCATTAAAGACTTGATTTTACACCAAATATTGCAAAAAGGAAGTTTGTAGTAGCGTTTTTTATGAACGATTTCAATCAAGTTTGAGAGTCAGAGCGTTTTCACATTATCCGATCTGATATTGGTGTCGGACGCTGATTCGATATCGGGGTAAGTAAAATGTATGAAAAATCTTTCATATTGTCCGTCCCGATATCGGATATCGGAGCCGGCACCGATATGCTGGCGGTACCATCGGACGCCCTATCGGATAATGAGATAACGCTTTCAATCAAGTTTGAGAGTCAGAGCGTTTTCACATTATCCGATCCGATATCGGTGTAGGACGCTGATCCGATATTGGGGTAAGTAAGATGTATGAAATATGTACCTCCGATATCCGATATCGGGCCGGACATATTTGATAAATTTTACTTACCCCGATATCGGATCGGCGTCCGACACCGATATCGAATATCGGAGGTACATATTTTATACATTTTACCTACCCCGATATCGGATCAGCGTCCGACACCGATATCGGATCGGATAATGTGAAAACGCTCTTAGGGCTCTTTCAATTTATGCGTTTCGTATCGGACCGCTGCAGTGCCGAAGCGGTGCGTTCGTCGTACGGCGTAAGGACGGACGGTCGTATGTTTTCATACAAAATGCACGGTGCGGAAACAGTGCGGCGTCCGTACCGCGAGCGTTCGACAGCAGGACGGCAACGTCGTGTCGCAACCCCACGTGTTCAGTTCAGTGCGTTCATAGTGCAGTGACAAGAAGGAGGCAAATTTCTAAACGGTAATTTATAATGGATGATATAAATGTGGAGGAGTCATTTATTGATATAAATGTGGAGGATTTTATAAATGAAATTGAAATACTTACTATATCTATCTAATTCCAGTAATTCGAAGAAACATTCTCTAGGCATTCTTAAGTAGGTAATTAAAAAAAAACTGATTCTTCTTTTAACCTAAGGTAAAGAGTATGGAAATCACCACAATCATGGGTGCCGTGATTACACGACCAAGGAAAACACAGCCACGGAATGTACAGCCCGGAATCGGTGACCATTTTGGCATCCTATTCCGGGCTGTGCATTCCGTGGCTGTGTTTTCCATGGTTGTACATTCCCGACACGTGTTGGGAATTTGATGCCAAATGACGTCATACTCACTTACTCGAATTTTTCGCTAACTATGCCACTGTCAAAATATTATTTTTTAACTTATTTTTTTTCACGTGTGATGCGTCACAGTAGGTGCGAGGAGCGAAGCGACGAGCGTTAGTTTGATATAGACAACCGCGCCAGAACCTACATGCGTTTAACCATTTGCCAGACAACAATTATTGAATCGGATTGTTTTCTTTTCATATTATAATCTGTGCAGTTTATCTTTATTGTGAACCGATTGACTTGAAACTTGATACACATAATGTTGACACAAAATAAAATAGATCTGCATTTTTACATTTAGCAAAATCATCTGGGGATGATTTTGCTAAATGTAAAAATTTCTCTAGAAAAAATTCCCTGTAAAAATTTCCCTAAGTTTAAAATTTCGATCGTATACGATTTAGTATACGATTTCGAGTATAGATGGCGCTGTCATGCGTGGCGTAATCCTAGAACGCGCTATCGGTGCGTTTTGGCAATGTGTTATAGGTAAGTCGATCGGTATTAGCAATATTTTCGTTGAATCGAGTTATTTTGCTAAGTTATCTAGGGTTGCGTACCCAATTACCGCTAATGACGAATAAATATTTAAAAACAAAATGTTAAATAATCAAGGGGCGCTTATAGTCTCATACAAAGACATAATTTACTTAGATGGTTTGTTTTTTTAATATAATAATATTTTATAAAATATATAACTATTTTCATAATAATATTTTAAAATTCCTCCGTGGGAAAGGGGGCAAGTGTGTTGTAACGATAAAAATCGACGAATTTTAATCAAATTATTAAGAGGCGCTTTGTGACAATTTTACTCTAATGAATGCAATAAAATGAGGGAAGTTTTCTGTAACGTTATTTATAGACGAAAGTCAATGAAAATTGAGACGCACATTAATGACTTGATTTTACACCAAATATTGCAAAAAGGAAGTTTGTAGTAGCGTTTTTTATGAACGATTTCAATCAAGTTTGAGAGTCAGAGCGTTTTCACATTATCCGATCCGATATCGGTGTCGGACGCTGATCCGATATCCGGGTAACTAAAATGTATGAAAAATGTACCTGTCTTTCATATTGTCCGTCTCGATATCGGATATCGGAGCCGACACTGATATGCTGGCGGTACCATCGAACGCCCTATCGGATAATGACACGGCCACGGAATGTACAGCCCGGAATCGGTGACCATTTTGGCATCCAATTCCGGGCTGTGCATTCCGTGGCTGTGTATTACATGGTTGTACATTCCCGACACGTGTTGGGAATTTGATGCCAAATGACGTCATAGCATATGCTTCGTTTGCGCTTACTCGAATTTTTCGTTTAGCCGATCATGTACAAGTAGCTAACTATGCCACTGTCAAAATATTATTTTTAAACTGATTTTTTTTCATGTGTGATGCGTCACAGTAGGTGCGAGGAGCGAAGCGACGAGCGTTAGTCGCCGACATTACCTATACATTAGCTCAATGTTGTACAATAGAGCAAATAAAATCATTGAAATTTACCCTCTCACTTACCATAAATGTAAAATCAAATTAATGACCTGGCTAAAATCTCTTTCCTACAGTGACACCGAAGAACTTCTGAGAGTAATTGAGTAACACCACACTCACACTACTTCACACACACACCCCACACAACTTCCCCCACACACACACACACCCTAACCCCCTCACACACAAACCCCCTTACCCCCCCCCCCCCACACACACACACACCCTCACCATTACACCCTCTACCATACACATAATCACTTATACACCACACACATTCACCTAACATCCACACACCTTACACTTACATACATACATACACCCTAACATACATACATACACCCACACGGAGGGTTTCTCCTCTATAACCAGACTCTCAAGAGACTGGCGTACCAGGAGAATCCCTCCCGCACATTCCACTTGCATCATACGTCCTCACACCGTCATACACTCCCTTACATGCTCATTTAAATAAGTTTAATTTACTTTCACTTTTATCTTGTCTTTTTGCTTTGTCTTAACATATCTTGTTGGAACACTATTTATATAGCATAAGGAGGTGGGCGTTGGTCGCTACGACACAGTTTTCACGAACTACTGTAGCTATCATCGTACCTCATTAATTGTTCTTGCCACACTGTAATTCTGTTCCGAAATAAATGTTTTTGTATTTTTTGTATTTTTTTGTATTAGTTTGATATAGAAAACCGCGCCAGAACCTACATGCGTTGAACCATTTGCCAGATAACAATTATTGAATTGAATTGTTTTCTTTTCATATTATAATCTGTGCAGTCTATCTTTATCAAAATGGGATAGTAACATTTTAATCTTTGGTTTCATCTAAACGAAGCATAGGCTAGGCTTTCGACCAATCTTCTTCTTCTTATCGTGTCGATGCTACAACTGTATTTTGTTGTAGCATCTTATTGGAAAGATTAGCCAGACTAGACACTGCTTTACCGTGCCTAGCTGTTACCGGTGTGCGCCACGAGGAGGCTCTTTCCATGCACCCAATTCATTCCAATTGATTTCGACCAATCAGAGCAATAGACGCCAATTCCATGGTTGTATTTTCCACGGCTGTATTGTACGTGGTTGGACATTCCTAACACATGTCGAGAATGCGCAGCCCGGATTTCATGTACATTTTGGCTGAGAATTCCTGGTTGCGTATTCCTGGCTGTGCTTTCCGTGGTCGTACATTCCGGGTCGTGCTTTCCATGGTTGTACATTAACCGGACATAGTTATTATATTTTAGTCCGGCATAGATATCAAATACTAAAAACAGAACATGCTTAGAGGGTTCGCATAGGTACAAAAACATGTTTTATTTCTTAATCGTTTACATAGGTATGGCACGGAACTTATAGCGGGCGAGTCCGAGTCGCACTTGGCCTGATTTATTTACTTACGGTAACGGTAATTTAGTGAGTTTTGATTACTTATGTTTTAGTAGTTTACGTTATTGGGTTTTTAGGGTTCGGTAACCAAAGGGTAAAACTAGATCGTATTACTGAGTGTTTAATTTCTGTCTATTTTAAATTCTCTAACTATCACGCATAATTAATATTCAAGGGGGCTTATATATAAACGTAAATTTTATTTATTCGATATTGATAAGGGCAACGGGCCATAGATACGGTACGAAAATCTTCGTGCGCACTTGCCCGGTTTTAAGAATAAGTACCAATATGTACTAAGTTTTCCTTCTTAGACTGCACTTTACCGTCAATTTCTTTCATAAGAAGATAGTAATGGTAATGGGTTATCGCAAAATATCTTAAAACGGCACGCGGACGAAGTCGCGGCGGGTTCAGCTAGTATCTAGAATAAATATAAAGACATAATATATAATATACCAATGATTTATTTATTTATTATTGACTATCTAATACTTTTGACGAACCTCGGTCTGCCTCCCTTCCAGCTACGAGCATATTGTTATGCCCTTAAAACAGGGCTCATATGTGACACCTACCTACATTGTATTACCATGTTATGTACCACCATATGAAATCAATAAATGCATTGAGTATTGAGTATTGAGTATTGAGTATGCCCACGGTGTAGTTGGGTATGTGGTGCCCACGGTGTACTAGGGTATGTGATGCCCGCGGTGTAGTTGGGTATGTGGTGCCCGCGGTGTACTAGGGTATGTGATGCCCACGGTGTAGTTGGGTATGTGATGCCCATGGTGTAGTTGGGCATGAGGTGCCCGCGGTGTACTAGGGTATGTGGTGCCCGCGGTGTACTAGGGTATGTGGTGCCCGCGGTGTACTAGGGTATGTGGTGCCCGCGGTGTACTAGGGTATGTGATGCCCGCGGTGTACTAGGGTATGTGATGCCCGCAGTGTAGTTGGGTATGGGGTGCCCGCGGTTGAGCCTCACCCCAGCATTGCACGGGCCACCAACTGCAGGGGATGTCCTTAATGTTCCAGGACATCCACCTAACAGAAGGGCTCGTCTGAGACGAGCAATCCCCGACAGAGCCGCGGTTGAATCTAACCGGGACCCCGTGGCTCAGTCAAGTGCCGATGCAGTGTCGAACCAGTCGTCAAGTGACGATTGGTTTGACGACGCACTGGCACTAAGGTGAATGAGGGTACATCGGAGGGTTTTTAGTCGGTATGCTGTCTGTGACAGAGAGTCCGACATCCCCTCATATTCTCCCCGAATATGAGGCATGCGTCAAGCATTTTCCCTCCGTAAAAAAAAAAAAAAAAAAAAATGGGGTGCCCGCGGTGTACTAGGGTATGTGATGCCCACGGTGTACTAGGGTATGTGATGCCCGCGGTGTACTAGGGTATGTGGTGCCCGCGGTGTACTTAGGTATGTGATGCCCGCGGTGTAGTTGGGTATGTGGTGCCCGCGGTGTACTAGGGTATGTGATGCCCGCGGTGTAGTTGGGTATGTGGTGCCCGCAGTGTACTAGGGTATATGATGCCCACGGTGTAGTTGGGTATGTGGTGCCCACGGTGTACTAGGGTATGTGATAACCGCGGTGTAGTTGGGTATGTGGTGCCCGCGGTGTACTAGGGTATGTGATGCCCACGGTGTAGTTGGGTATGTGATGCCCACGGTGTAGTTGGGTATGTGGTGCCCGCGGTGTACTAGGGTATGTGGTGCCCGCGGTGTACTAGGGTATGTGATGCCCGCGGTGTAGTTGGGTATGTGGTGCCCACGGTGTACTAGGGTATGTGGTGCCCGCGGTGTACTAGGGTATGTGATGCCCGCGGTGTACTAGGGTATGTGGTGCCCGCGGTGTACTAGGGTATGTGGTGCTCGCGGTGTACTAGGGTATGTGATGCCCGCGGTGTACTAGGGTATGTGATGCCCACGGTGTAGTTGGGTATGTGGTGCCCACGGTGTACTAGGGTATGTGATGCCCGCGGTGTAGTTGGGTATGTGGTGCCCGCGGTGTACTAGGGTATGTGATGCCCACGGTGTAGTTGGGTATGTGATGCCCACGGTGTAGTTGGGCATGTGGTGCCCACGGTGTAGTTGGGCATGTGGTGCCCGCGGTGTACTAGGGTATGTGGTGCCCGCGGTGTACTAGGGTATGTGGTGCCCGCGGTGTACTAGGGTATGTGGTGCCCGCGGTGTACTAGGGTATGTGATGCCCGCGGTGTACTAGGGTATGTGATGCCCGCGGTGTAGTTGGGTATGTGGTACCCGCGGTGTACTAGGGTATGTGGTGCCCGCGGTGTACTAGGGTATGTGATGCCCGCGGTGTACTAGGGTATGTGATGCCCACGGTGTACTAGGGTATGTGATGCCCACGGTGTAGTTGGGTATGTGGTGCCCGCGGTGTACTAGGGTATGTGGTGCCCGCGGTGTACTAGGGTATGTGATGCCCGCGGTGTAGTTGGGTATGTGGTGCCCGCGGTGTAGTTGGGTATGTGGTGCCCGCGGTGTACTAGGGTATGTGATGCCCGCGGTGTACTAGGGTATGTGGTCCCCGCGGTGTAGTTGGGTATGTGATGCCCGCGGTGTACTAGGGTATGTGATGCCCGCGGTGTAGTTGGGGGGTATGTGGTGCCCGCGGAGTACTAGGGTATGTGGTGCCCGCGGTGTACTAGGGTTTGTGGTGCCCGCAGTGTACTAGGGTATGTTGTGCCCGCGGTGTACTAGGGTATGTGGTGCCCGCGGTGTACTAGGGTATGTGATGCCCACGGTGTAGTTGGGTATGTGGTGCCCGCGGTGTACTAGGGTATGTGATGCCCGCGGTGTACTAGGGTATGTGGTGCCCGCGGTGTACTAGGGTATGTGATGCCCACGGTGTAGTTGGGTATGTGGTGCCCGCGGTGTACTAGGGTATGTGATGCCCACGGTGTAGTTGGGTATGTGGTGCCCGCGGTGTACTAGGGTATGTGATGCCCGCGGTGTACTAGGGTATGTGATGCCCATGGTGTAGTTGGGTATGTGGTGCCCGCGGTGTACTAGGGTATGTGGAGCCCGCGGTGTACTAGGGTATGTGATGCCCGCGGTGTAGTTGGGTATGTGGTGCCCGCGGTGTACTAGGGTATGTGGTGCCCGCGGTGTACTAGGGTATGTGGTGCCCGCGGTGTACTAGGGTATGTGATGCCCGCGGTGTAGTTGGGTATGTGGTGCCCGCGGTGTACTAGGGTATGTGATGCCCGCGGTGTACTAGGGTATGTGATGCCCGCAGTGTAGTTGGGTATGGGGTGCCCGCGGTGTACTAGGGTATGTGATGCCCACGGTGTAGGTGGGTATGTGATGCTCACGGTGTACTAGGGTATGTGATGCCCGCGGTGTACTAGGGTATGTGGTGCCCGCGGTGTACTTAGGTATGTGATGCCCGCGGTGTAGTTGGGTATGTGGTGCCCGCGGTGTACTAGGGTATGTGATGCCCGCGGTGTACTAGGGTATGTGATGCCCGCGGTGTACTAGGGTATGTGATGCCCACGGTGTAGTTGGGTATGTGGTGCCCACGGTGTACTAGGGTATGTGATGCCTTCGGTGTAGTTGGGTATGTGGTGCCCGCGGTGTACTAGGGTATGTGATGCCCACGGTGTAGTTGGGTATGTGATGCCCACGGTGTAGTTGGGTATGTGATGCCCACGGTGTAGTTGGGCATGTGGTGCCCGCGGTGTACTAGGGTATGTGGTGCCCGCGGTGTACTAGGGTATGTGATGCCCGCGGTGTAGTTGGGTATGTGGTGCCCGCGGTGTACTAGGGTATGTGGTGCCCGCGGTGTACTAGGGTATGTGATGCCCGCGGTGTACTAGGGTATGTGATGCCCACGGTGTAGTTGGGTATGTGGTGCCCGCGGTGTACTAGGGTATGTGATGCCCGGGGTGTACTAGGGTATGTGATGCCCGCGGTGTACTAGGGTATGTGATGCCCACGGTGTAGTTGGGTATGTGGTGCCCGCGGTGTACTAGGGTATGTGGTGCCCGCGGTGTACTAGGGTATGTGATGCCCGCGGTGTAGTTGGGTATGTGGTGCCCGCGGTGTAGTTGGGTATGTGGTGCCCGCGGTGTACTAGGGTATGTGATGCCCGCGGTGTACTAGGGTATGTGATGCCCACGGTGTAGTTGGGTATGTGGTGCCCGCGGTGTACTAGGGTATGTGATGCCCGGGGTGTACTAGGGTATGTGATGCCCGCGGTGTACTAGGGTATGTGATGCCCGCAGTGTAGTTGGGTATGGGGTGCCCGCGGTGTACTAGGGTATGTGATGCCCACGGTGTAGGTGGGTATGTGATGCTCACGGTGTACTAGGGTATGTGATGCCCGCGGTGTACTAGGGTACGTGGTGCCCGCGGTGTACTTAGGTATGTGATGCCCGCGGTGTAGTTGGGTATGTGGTGCCCGCGGTGTACTAGGGTATGTGATGCCCGCGGTGTACTAGGGTATGTGATGCCCGCGGTGTACTAGGGTATGTGATGCCCACGGTGTAGTTGGGTATGTGGTGCCCACGGTGTACTAGGGTATGTGATGCCTTCGGTGTAGTTGGGTATGTGGTGCCCGCGGTGTACTAGGGTATGTGATGCCCACGGTGTAGTTGGGTATGTGATGCCCACGGTGTAGTTGGGTATGTGATGCCCACGGTGTAGTTGGGCATGTGGTGCCCGCGGTGTACTAGGGTATGTGGTGCCCGCGGTGTACTAGGGTATGTGATGCCCGCGGTGTAGTTGGGTATGTGGTGCCCGCGGTGTACTAGGGTATGTGGTGCCCGCGGTGTACTAGGGTATGTGATGCCCGCGGTGTACTAGGGTATGTGATGCCCACGGTGTAGTTGGGTATGTGGTGCCCGCGGTGTACTAGGGTATGTGGTGCCCGCGGTGTACTAGGGTATGTGGTGCCCGCGGTGTACTAGGGTATGTGGTGCCCGCGGTGTACTAGGGTATGTGGTGCCCGCGGTGTACTAGAGTATGTGGTCCCCGTGGTGTAGTTGGGTATGTGATGCCCGCGGTGTACTAGGGTATGTGATGCCCGCGGTGTAGTTGGGGGGGTATGTGGTGCCCGCGGTGTACTAGGGTATGTGGTGCCCGCGGTGTACTAGGGTATGAAGTGCCCGCGGTGCACTAGGGTATGTGATGCCCACGGTGTAGGTGGGTATGTGATGCCCACGGTGTAGTTGGGTATGTGGTGCCCGCGGTGTACTAGGGTATGTGGTGCCCGCTGTGTACTAGGGTATGTGGTGCCCGCGGTGTACTAGGGTATGTGGTGCCCGCTGTGTACTAGGGTATGTAGTGCCCGCGGTGTACTAGGGTATGTGGTGCCCGCGGTGTACTAGGGTATGTGGTGCCCGCGGTGTACTAGGGTATGTAGTGCCCGCGGTGCACTAGGGTACGTGATGCCCACGGTGTAGGTGGGTATGTGATGCCCACGGTGTAGTTGGGTATGTGGTGCCCGCGGTGTACTAGGGTATGTGGTGCCCGCGGTGTACTAGGGTATGTGATGCCCGCGGTGTAGTTGGGTATGTGGCGCCCGCGGTGTAGTTGGGTATGTGGTGCCCGCGGTGTACTAGGGTATGTGATGCCCGCGGTGTACTAGGGTATGTGGTCCCCGCGGTGTAGTTGGGTATGTGATGCCCGCGGTGTACTAGGGTATGTGATGCCCGCGGTGTAGTTGGGGGGTATGTGGTGCCCGCGGAGTACTAGGGTATGTGGTGTCCGCGGTGTACTAGGGTTTGTGGTGCCCGCGGTGTACTAGGGTATGTGGTCCCCGCGGTGTAGTTGGGTATGTGATGCCCGCGGTGTACTAGGGTATGTGATGCCCGCGGTGTAGTTGGGGGGTATGTGGTGCCCGCGGAGTACTAGGGTATGTGGTGCCCGCGGTGTACTAGGGTTTGTGGTGCCCGCGGTGTACTAGGGTATGTTGTGCCCGCAGTGTAGTTGGGTATGGGGTGCCAGCGGTGTACTAGGGTATGTGATGCCCACGGTGTAGTTGGGTATGTGGTGCCCGCGGTGTACTAGGGTATGTAATGCCCACGGTGTAGTTGGGTATGTGGTGCCCGCGGTGTACTAGGGTATGTGGTGCCCGCGGTGTAGTTGGGTATGTGGTGCCCGCGGTGTACTAGGGTATGTGGTGCCCGCGGTGTACTAGGGTATGTGGTGCCCGCGGTGTACTAGGGTATGTGATGCCCGCGGTGTACTAGGGTATGTGATGCCCGCAGTGTAGTTGGGTATGGGGTGCCCGCGGTGTAGTTGGGTATGTGGTGCCCACGGTGTACTAGGGTATGTGATGCCCGCGGTGTAGTTGGGTATGTGGTGCCCGCGGTGTACTTGGGTATGTGGTGCCCGCGGTGTACTAGGGTATGTGGTGCCCGCGGTGTACTAGGGTATGTGATGCCCGCGGTGTAGTTGGGTATGTGGTGCCCGCGGTGTACTAGGGTATGTGATGCCCGCGGTGTACTAGGGTATGTGATGCCCGCAGTGTAGTTGGGTATGGGGTGCCCGCGGTGTACTAGGGTATGTGATGCCCACGGTGTAGGTGGGTATGTGATGCCCACGGTGTACTAGGGTATGTGATGCCCGCGGTGTACTAGGGTATGTGGTGCCCGCGGTGTACTAGGGTATGTGATGCCCGCGGTGTAGTTGGGTATGTGGTGCCCGCGGTGTACTAGGGTATGTGATGCCCGCGGTGTAGTTGGGTATGTGGTGCCCGCGGTGTACTAGGGTATATGATGCCCACGGTGTAGTTGGGTATGTGGTGCCCACGGTGTACTAGGGTATGTGATGCCCGCGGTGTAGTTGGGTATGTGGTGCCCGCGGTGTACTAGGGTATGTGATGCCCACGGTGTAGTTGGGTATGTGATGCCCACGGTGTAGTTGGGTATGTGGTGCCCGCGGTGTACTTGGGTATGTGGTGCCCGCGGTGTACTAGGGTATGTGATGCCCGCGGTGTAGTTGGGTATGTGGTGCCCGCGGTGTACTAGGGTATGTGGTGCCCGCGGTGTACTAGGGTATGTGATGCCCGCGGTGTACTAGGGTATGTGGTGCCCGCGGTGTACTAGGGTATGTGGTGCTCGCGGTGTACTAGAGTATGTGATGCCCGCGGTGTACTAGGGTATGTGGTGCCCGCGGTGTACTTAGGTATGTGATGCCCGCGGTGTAGTTGGGTATGTGGTGCCCGCGGTGTACTAGGGTATGTGATGCCCGCGGTGTAGTTGGGTATGTGGTGCCCGCGGTGTACTAGGGTATATGATGCCCACGGTGTAGTTGGGTATGTGGTGCCCACGGTGTACTAGGGTATGTGATGCCCGCAGTGTAGTTGGGTATGGGGTGCCCGCGGTGTACTAGGGTATGTGATGCCCACGGTGTAGGTGGGTATGTGATGCCCACGGTGTACTAGGGTATGTGATGCCCGCGGTGTACTAGGGTATGTGGTGCCCGCGGTGTACTAGGGTATGTGATGCCCGCGGTGTAGTTGGGTATGTGGTGCCCGCGGTGTACTAGGGTATGTGATGCCCGCGGTGTAGTTGGGTATGTGGTGCCCGCGGTGTACTAGGGTATATGATGCCCACGGTGTAGTTGGGTATGTGGTGCCCACGGTGTACTAGGGTATGTGATGCCCGCGGTGTAGTTGGGTATGTGGTGCCCGCGGTGTACTAGGGTATGTGATGCCCACGGTGTAGTTGGGTATGTGATGCCCACGGTGTAGTTGGGTATGTGGTGCCCGCGGTGTACTTGGGTATGTGGTGCCCGCGGTGTACTAGGGTATGTGATGCCCGCGGTGTAGTTGGGTATGTGGTGCCCGCGGTGTACTAGGGTATGTGGTGCCCGCGGTGTACTAGGGTATGTGATGCCCGCGGTGTACTAGGGTATGTGGTGCCCGCGGTGTACTAGGGTATGTGGTGCTCGCGGTGTACTAGGGTATGTGATGCCCGCGGTGTACTAGGGTATGTGGTGCCCGCGGTGTACTTAGGTATGTGATGCCCGCGGTGTAGTTGGGTATGTGGTGCCCGCGGTGTACTAGGGTATGTGGTGCCCGCGGTGTACTAGAGTATGTGGTCCCCGTGGTGTAGTTGGGTATGTGATGCCCGCGGTGTACTAGGGTATGTGATGCCCGCGGTGTAGTTGGGGGGGTATGTGGTGCCCGCGGTGTACTAGGGTATGTGGTGCCCGCGGTTTACTAGGGTATGTAGTGCCCGCGGTGCACTAGGGTATGTGATGCCCACGGTGTAGGTGGGTATGTGATGCCCACGGTGTAGTTGGGTATGTGGTGCCCGCGGTGTACTAGGGTATGTGATGCCCGCGGTGTACTAGGGTATGTGATGCCCGCGGTGTACTAGGGTATGTGATGCCCACGGTGTAGTTGGGTATGTGGTGCCCACGGTGTACTAGGGTATGTGATGCCTTCGGTGTAGTTGGGTATGTGGTGCCCGCGGTGTACTAGGGTATGTGATGCCCACGGTGTAGTTGGGTATGTGATGCCCACGGTGTAGTTGGGTATGTGATGCCCACGGTGTAGTTGGGCATGTGGTGCCCGCGGTGTACTAGGGTATGTGGTGCCCGCGGTGTACTAGGGTATGTGATGCCCGCGGTGTAGTTGGGTATGTGGTGCCCGCGGTGTACTAGGGTATGTGGTGCCCGCGGTGTACTAGGGTATGTGATGCCCGCGGTGTACTAGGGTATGTGATGCCCACGGTGTAGTTGGGTATGTGGTGCCCGCGGTGTACTAGGGTATGTGGTGCCCGCGGTGTACTAGGGTATGTGGTGCCCGCGGTGTACTAGGGTATGTGGTGCCCGCGGTGTACTAGGGTATGTGATGCCCGCGGTGTACTAGGGTATGTGATGCCCTCGGTGTAGTTGGGTATGTGGTGCCCACGGTGTACTAGGGTATGTGATGCCCTCGGTGTAGTTGGGTATGTGGTGCCCGCGGTGTACTAGGGTATGTGATGCCCACGGTGTAGTTGGGTATGTGATGCCCACGGTGTAGTTGGGCATGTGGTGCCCGCGGTGTACTAGGGTATGTGGTGCCCGCGGTGTACTAGGGTATGTGATGCCCGCGGTGTAGTTGGGTATGTGGTGCCCGCGGTGTACTAGGGTATGTGGTGCCCGCGGTGTACTTAGGTATGTGATGCCCGCGGTGTAGTTGGGTATGTGATGCCCGCGGTGTAGTTGGGGGGTATGTGGTGCCCGCGGAGTACTAGGGTATGTGGTGCCCGCGGTGTACTAGGGTTTGTGGTGCCCGCGGTGTACTAGGGTATGTTGTGCCCGCAGTGTAGTTGGGTATGGGGTGCCAGCGGTGTATTAGGGTATGTGATGCCCGCGGTGTACTAGGGTATGTGGTGCCCGCGGTGTACTAGGGTATGTGGTGCCCGCGGTGTACTAGGGTATGTGATGCCCGCGGTGTAGTTGGGGGGTATGTGGTGCCCGCGGAGTACTAGGGTATGTGGTGCCCGCGGTGTACTAGGGTTTGTGGTGCCCGCGGTGTTGTTGGGTATGTGGTGCCCGCGGTGTACTAGGGTATGTGGTGCCCGCGGTGTACTAGGGTATGTGATGCCCGCGGTGTAGTTGGGTATGTGGTGCCCGCGGTGTAGTTGGGTATGTGGTGCCCGCGGTCAAACTTCAAACTTCAAACTTCAAAATCATTTATTCAATAAAATCACAAGGATCATTTTGAAACGTCTTACATACTAGATGATTCTAGGCGCCAGTTCGTCGCGACCAGTGTCTAGAAGAACTGGCAAGAAACTAGACCTGGATTCTAGCGTTTTTTTCATATGATCCTTCTTACAATTGTTTAACAAAGTTGGAGCTAGTTCGTCCCAAGCTTGCTTGTTTTCTAAATAGTCAGATATTTTATAATATGCTTTTGATAAGAGTTTTCGTTTTATTACGTTTTTGAACTTGCCAATCGGCAATTGACAAACATAGCTTGGGACTATGTTATAGAAGCGTACACATTGCCCTTTAAAAGATTTATTTACTTTGGTGAGCCTAGTAATGGGAACAGCGAGTTTATCCTTATTTCTTGTGTTAACATTATGATTGTCGCTTTTTTTAGCAAAAAGATTAATATTTTTTCGAACATACATTAAGTTTTCGTAAATGTACTGACAAGGCACTGTCATTATGTTTATTTCCTTAAATTTATTTTGTAGCGATTCTCTGGGACCCATGTTATAGATTGCACGAATAGCTCGCTTCTGCAACACAAATACGGTATTTACATCTGCAGCATTCCCCCACAACAAAATGCCATATGACATAATGCTATGAAAGTAGCTGAAATAAACTAGTCTAGCTGTGTCCACGTCTGTGTAGGTGTACTAGGGTATGTGATGCCCGCGGTGTACTAGGGTATGTGATGCCCACGGTGTAGTTGGGTATGTGGTGCCCGCGGTGTACTAGGGTATGTGATGCCCGGGGTGTACTAGGGTATGTGATGCCCGCGGTGTACTAGGGTATGTGATGCCCACGGTGTAGTTGGGTATGTGGTGCCCGCGGTGTACTAGGGTATGTGGTGCCCGCGGTGTACTAGGGTATGTGGTCCCCGCGGTGTAGTTGGGTATGCGATGCCCGCGGTGTACTAGGGTATGTGATGCCCGCGGTGTAGTTGGGGGGTATGTGGTGCCCGCGGAGTACTAGGGTATGTGGTGCCCGCGGTGTACTAGGGTTTGTGGTGCCCGCGGTGTACTAGGGTATGTTGTGCCCGCGGTGTACTAGGGTATGTGGTGCCCGCGGTGTACTAGGGTATGTGATGCCCACGGTGTAGTTGGGTATGTTATGCCCGCGGTGTACTAGGGTATGTGGTGCCCGCGGTGTACTTAGGTATGTGATGCCCGCGGTGTAGTTGGGTATGTGGTGCCCGCGGTGTACTAGGGTATGTGATGCCCGCGGTGTAGTTGGGTATGTGGTGCCCGTAGTGTACTAGGGTATATGATGCCCACGGTGTAGTTGGGTATGTGGTGCCCGCGGTGTACTAGGGTATGTGATGCCCGCGGTGTACTAGGGTATGTGATGCCCATAGTGTAGTTGGGTATGTGGTGCCCGCGGTGTACTAGGGTATGTGGTGCCCGCGGTGTAGTTGGGTATGTGGTGCCCGCGGTGTACTAGGGTATGTGGTGCCCGCGGTGTACTAGGGTATGTGGTGCCCGCGGTGTACTAGGGTATGTGATGCCCGCGGTGTACTAGGGTATGTGATGCCCGCAGTGTAGTTGGGTATGGGGTGCCCGTGGTGTAGTTGGGTATGTGGTGCCCACGGTGTACTAGGGTATGTGATGCCCGCGGTGTAGTTGGGTATGTGGTGCCCGCGGTGTACTTGGGTATGTGGTGCCCGCGGTGTACTAGGGTATGTGGTGCCCGCGGTGTACTAGGGTATGTGATGCCCGCGGTGTAGTTGGGTATGTGGTGCCCGCGGTGTACTAGGGTATGTGATGCCCGCGGTGTACTAGGGTATGTGATGCCCGCAGTGTAGTTGGGTATGGGGTGCCCGCGGTGTACTAGGGTATGTGATGCCCACGGTGTAGGTGGGTATGTGATGCCCACGGTGTACTAGGGTATGTGATGCCCGCGGTGTACTAGGGTATGTGGTGCCCGCGGTGTACTTAGGTATGTGATGCCCGCGGTGTAGTTGGGTATGTGGTGCCCGCGGTGTACTAGGGTACTATTTAAACTATGCCCTTTGTTTTGAAACCATGTCTGTCTTTAAATAATTTTAACTTCTTCTGTACTATTCTATTATATTATACTATATACATATTATACATATATTTCTATTCTACTGTACTCGTACTTCTCACATAATTTTATATAACATGATTAATTGTTTGTACTCTACGATTATACTTTTTACCTTTGTATAGCATATGTTACGTGTGACGTCACCCTTAATTAAGGCCCTGACTGAAAACCAGCGCTGCTGGTATAGTTCCCACTATGCCAGCAGCACCAAGCTGAGTCAGGACCTGTTTGGTTGCATCCGACACAGAGCGAGATTATTCAGTGCCCATACCTACCCCTTAGTTGGGTACATGTACCTACCTACATTAGTTTAATTTTAGTATTTTTAAGTTTTTTTTCCCATGTTTTTTGTATTTTTTAAGGCTTTGTGTTGTGTGTTAGCCAAAAAAATAATTATCTATCTATCTATCTATCTATCTAGGGTATGTGATGCCCGCGGTGTAGTTGGGTATGTGGTGCCCGCAGTGTACTAGGGTATATGATGCCCACGGTGTAGTTGGGTATGTGGTGCCCACGGTGTACTAGGGTATGTGATGCCCGCGGTGTAGTTGGGTATGTGGTGCCCGCGGTGTACTAGGGTATGTGATGCCCACGGTGTAGTTGGGTATGTGATGCCCACGGTGTAGTTGGGTATGTGGTGCCCGCGGTGTACTAGGGTATGTGATGCCCGCAGTGTAGTTGGGTATGGGGTGCCCGCGGTGTACTAGGGTATGTGATGCCCACGGTGTAGGTGGGTATGTGATGCCCACGGTGTACTAGGGTATGTGATGCCCGCGGTGTACTAGGGTATGTGGTGCCCGCGGTGTACTTAGGTATGTGATGCCCGCGGTGTAGTTGGGTATGTGGTGCCCGCGGTGTACTAGGGTATGTGATGCCCGCGGTGTAGTTGGGTATGTGGTGCCCGCAGTGTACTAGGGTATATGATGCCCACGGTGTAGTTGGGTATGTGGTGCCCACGGTGTACTAGGGTATGTGATGCCCGCGGTGTAGTTGGGTATGTGGTGCCCGCGGTGTACTAGGGTATGTGATGCCCACGGTGTAGTTGGGTATGTGATGCCCACGGTGTAGTTGGGTATGTGGTGCCCGCGGTGTACTAGGGTATGTGGTGCCCGCGGTGTACTAGGGTATGTGATGCCCGCGGTGTAGTTGGGTATGTGGTGCCCGCGGTGTACTAGGGTATGTGGTGCCCGCGGTGTACTAGGGTATGTGATGCCCGCGGTGTACTAGGGTATGTGGTGCCCGCGGTGTACTAGGGTATGTGGTGCTCGCGGTGTACTAGGGTATGTGATGCCCGCGGTGTACTAGGGTATGTGATGCCCACGGTGTAGTTGGGTATGTGGTGCCCACGGTGTACTAGGGTATGTGATGCCCGCGGTGTAGTTGGGTATGTGGTGCCCGCGGTGTACTAGGGTATGTGATGCCCACGGTGTAGTTGGGTATGTGATGCCCACGGTGTAGTTGGGCATGTGGTGCCCGCGGTGTACTAGGGTATGTGGTGCCCGCGGTGTACTAGGGTATGTGATGCCCGCGGTGTAGTTGGGTATGTGGTGCCCGCGGTGTACTAGGGTATGTGGTGCCCGCGGTGAACTAGGGTATGTGATGCCCGCGGTGTACTAGGGTATGTGATGCCCGCGGTGTACTAGGGTATGTGGTGCCCGCGGTGTACTAGGGTATGTGGTGCTCGCGGTGTACTAGGGTATGTGATGCCCGCGGTGTACTAGGGTATGTGATGCCCACGGTGTAGTTGGGTATGTGGTGCCCGCGGTGTACTAGGGTATGTGATGCCCACGGTGTAGTTGGGTATGTGATGCCCGCGGTGTACTAGGGTATGTGATGCCCGCGGTGTACTAGGGTATGTGGTGCCCGCGGTGTACTAGGGTATGTGATGCCCACGGTGTAGTTGGGTATGTGGTGTCCGCGGTGTACTAGGGTATGTGGTGCCCGCGGTGTATTAGGGTATGTGATGCCCGCGGTGTAGTTGGGTATGTGGTGCCCGCGGTGTACTAGGGTATGTGATGCCCACGGTGTAGTTGGGTATGTGATGCCCACGGTGTACTAGGGTATGTGATGCCCGCGGTGTACTAGGGTATGTGGTGCCCGCGGTGTACTTAGGTATGTGATGCCCGCGGTGTAGTTGGGTATGTGGTGCCCGCGGTGTACTAGGGTATGTGATGCCCGCGGTGTAGTTGGGTATGTGGTGCCCGTAGTGTACTAGGGTATATGATGCCCACGGTGTAGTTGGGTATGTGGTGCCCGCGGTGTACTAGGGTTTGTGATGCCCGCGGTGTAGTTGGGTATGTGGTGCCCGCGGTGTACTAGGGTATGTGATGCCCACGGTGTAGTTGGGTATGTGATGCCCACGGTGTAGTTGGGTATGTGGTGCCCGCGGTGTACTAGGGTATGTGGTGCCCGCGGTGTACTAGGGTATGTGATGCCCGCGGTGTAGTTGGGTATGTGGTGCCCGCGGTGTACTAGGGTATGTGATGCCCGCGGTGTAGTTGGGTATGTGGTGCCCGCGGTGTACTAGGGTATGTGGTGCCCGCGGTGTACTAGGGTATGTGGTGCCCGCGGTGTACTAGGGTATGTGATGCCCGCGGTGTACTAGGGTATGTGATGCCCGCAGTGTAGTTGGGTATGTGGTGCCCGCGGTGTACTAGGGTATGTGATGCCCACGGTGTAGTTGGGTATGTGGTGCCCGCGGTGTACTAGGGTATGTGGTGCCCGCGGTGTACTAGGGTATGTGATGCCCGCAGTGTAGTTGGGTATGGGGTGCCCGTGGTGTAGTTGGGTATGTGGTGCCCACGGTGTACTAGGGTATGTGATGCCCGCGGTGTAGTTGGGTATGTGGTGCCCGCGGTGTACTTGGGTATGTGGTGCCCGCGGTGTACTAGGGTATGTGGTGCCCGCGGTGTACTAGGGTATGTGATGCCCGCGGTGTAGTTGGGTATGTGGTGCCCGCGGTGTACTAGGGTATGTGATGCCCGCGGTGTACTAGGGTATGTGATGCCCGCAGTGTAGTTGGGTATGGGGTGCCCGCGGTGTACTAGGGTATGTGATGCCCACGGTGTAGGTGGGTATGTGATGCCCACGGTGTACTAGGGTATGTGATGCCCGCGGTGTACTAGGGTATGTGATGCCCTCGGTGTAGTTGGGTATGTGGTGCCCGCGGTGTACTAGGGTATGTGATGCCCACGGTGTACTAGGGTATGTGATGCCCGCGGTGTAGTTGGGTATGTGGTGCCCGCAGTGTACTAGGGTATATGATGCCCACGGTGTAGTTGGGTATGTGGTGCCCACGGTGTACTAGGGTATGTGATGCCCGCGGTGTAGTTGGGTATGTGGTGCCCGCGGTGTACTAGGGTATGTGATGCCCGCGGTGTACTAGGGTATGTGGTGCCCGCGGTGTACTTAGGTATGTGATGCCCGCGGTGTAGTTGGGTATGTGGTGCCCGCGGTGTACTAGGGTATGTGATGCCCGCGGTGTAGTTGGGTATGTGGTGCCCGTAGTGTACTAGGGTATATGATGCCCACGGTGTAGTTGGGTATGTGGTGCCCGCGGTGTACTAGGGTTTGTGATGCCCGCGGTGTAGTTGGGTATGTGGTGCCCGCGGTGTACTAGGGTATGTGATGCCCACGGTGTAGTTGGGTATGTGATGCCCACGGTGTAGTTGGGTATGTGGTGCCCGCGGTGTACTAGGGTATGTGGTGCCCGCGGTGTACTAGGGTATGTGATGCCCGCGGTGTAGTTGGGTATGTGGTGCCCGCGGTGTACTAGGGTATGTGATGCCCGCGGTGTAGTTGGGTATGTGGTGCCCGCGGTGTACTAGGGTATGTGGTGCCCGCGGTGTACTAGGGTATGTGGTGCCCGCGGTGTACTAGGGTATGTGATGCCCGCGGTGTACTAGGGTATGTGATGCCCGCAGTGTAGTTGGGTATGGGGTGCCCGCGGTGTACTAGGGTATGTGATGCCCACGGTGTAGGTGGGTATGTGATGCCCACGGTGTACTAGGGTATGTGATGCCCGCGGTGTACTAGGGTATGTGGTGCCCGCGGTGTACTTAGGTATGTGATGCCCGCGGTGTAGTTGGGTATGTGATGCCCGCGGTGTAGTTGGGTATGTGGTGCCCGCAGTGTACTAGGGTATATGATGCCCACGGTGTAGTTGGGTATGTGGTGCCCACGGTGTACTAGGGTATGTGATGCCCGCGGTGTAGTTGGGTATGTGGTGCCCGCGGTGTACTAGGGTATGTGATGCCCGCGGTGTACTAGGGTATGTGATGCCCACGGTGTAGTTGGGTATGTGGTGCCCGCGGTGTACTAGGGTATGTGGTGCCCGCGGTGTACTAGGGTATGTGATGCCCGCGGTGTAGTTGGGTATGTGGTGCCCGCGGTGTACTAGGGTATGTGGTGCCCGCGGTGTACTAGGGTATGTGATGCCCGCGGTGTACTAGGGTATGTGATGCCCACGGTGTAGTTGGGTATGTGGTGCCCGCGGTGTACTAGGGTATGTGATGCCCGCGGTGTACTAGGGTATGTGATGCCCACGGTGTAGTTGGGTATGTGGTGCCCGCGGTGTACTTGGGTATGTGGTGCCCGCGGTGTACTAGGGTATGTGATGCCCGCGGTGTACTAGGGTATGTGATGCCCACGGTGTAGTTGGGTATGTGGTGCCCGCGGTGTACTAGGGTATGTGATGCCCGGGGTGTACTAGGGTATGTGATGCCCGCGGTGTACTAGGGTATGTGGTGCCCGCGGTGTACTAGGGTATGTGGTCCCCGCGGTGTAGTTGGGTATGCGATGCCCGCGGTGTACTAGGGTATGTGATGCCCGCGGTGTAGTTGGGGGGTATGTGGTGCCCGCGGAGTACTAGGGTATGTGGTGCCCGCGGTGTACTAGGGTTTGTGGTGCCCGCGGTGTACTAGGGTATGTTGTGCCCGCGGTGTACTAGGGTATGTGGTGCCCGCGGTGTACTAGGGTATGTGATGCCCACGGTGTAGTTGGGTATGTTATGCCCGCGGTGTACTAGGGTATGTGGTGCCCGCGGTGTACTAGGATATGTGATGCCCGCGGTGTAGTTGGGTTTGTGGTGCCCTCAGTGTACTAGGGTATGTGATGCCCACGGTGTAGTTGGGTATGTGGTGCCCACGGTGTACTAGGGTATGTGATGCCCGCGGTGTAGTTGGGTATGTGGTGCCCGCGGTGTACTAGGGTATGTGATGCCCACGGTGTAGTTGGGTATGTGATGCCCGCGGTGTACTAGGGTATGTGATGCCCACGGTGTAGTTGGGTATGTGGTGCCCGCGGTGTACTAGGGTATGTGGTGCCCGCGGTGTACTAGGGTAAGAGATGCCCGCGGTGTACTAGGGTATGTGATGCCCACGGTGTAGTTGGGTATGTGGTGCCCGCGGTGTACTAGGGTATGTGATGCCCGCGGTGTACTTGGGTATGTGGTGCCCGCGGTGTACTAGGGTATGTGATGCCCACGGTGTAGTTGGGTATGTGGTGCCCGCGGTGTACTAGGGTATGTGATGCCCACGGTGTAGTTGGGTATGTGATGCCCGCGGTGTACTAGGGTATGTGATGCCCGCGGTGTACTAGGGTATGTGGTGCCCGCGGTGTACTAGGGTATGTGATGCCCACGGTGTAGTTGGGTATGCGGTGCCCGCGGTGTACTAGGGTATGTGGTGCCCGCGGTGTACTAGGGTATGTGATGCCCGCGGTGTAGTTGGGTATGTGGTGCCCGCGGTGTACTAGGGTTTGTGATGCCCGCGGTGTAGTTGGGTATGTGGTGCCCGCGGTGTACTAGGGTATGTGATGCCCACGGTGTAGTTGGGTATGTGATGCCCACGGTGTAGTTGGGTATGTGGTGCCCGCGGTGTACTAGGGTATGTGGTGCCCGCGGTGTACTAGGGTATGTGATGCCCGCGGTGTAGTTGGGTATGTGGTGCCCGCGGTGTACTAGGGTATGTGATGCCCGCGGTGTAGTTGGGTATGTGGTGCCCGCGGTGTACTAGGGTATGTGGTGCCCGCGGTGTACTAGGGTATGTGGTGCCCGCGGTGTACTAGGGTATGTGATGCCCGCGGTGTAGTTGGGTATGTGGTGCCCGCGGTGTACTAGGGTATGTGGTGCCCGCGGTGTACTAGGGTATGTGATGCCCGCGGTGTACTAGGGTATGTGATGCCCACGGTGTAGTTGGGTATGTGGTGCCCGCGGTGTACTAGGGTATGTGGTGCCCGCGGTGTACTAGGGTATGTGATGCCCGCGGTGTAGTTGGGTATGTGGTGCCCGCGGTGTACTAGGGTATGTGATGCCCGCGGTGTACTAGGGTATGTGATGCCCGCAGTGTAGTTGGGTATGTGGTGCCCGCGGTGTACTAGGGTATGTGATGCCCACGGTGTAGGTGGGTATGTGATGCCCACGGTGTACTAGGGTATGTGATGCCCGCGGTGTACTAGGGTATGTGGTGCCCGCGGTGTACTTAGGTATGTGATGCCCGCGGTGTAGTTGGGTATGTGGTGCCCGCGGTGTACTAGGGTATGTGATGCCCGCGGTGTAGTTGGGTATGTGGTGCCCGCAGTGTACTAGGGTATATGATGCCCACGGTGTAGTTGGGTATGTGGTGCCCGCGGTGTACTAGGGTATGTGATGCCCGCGGTGTACTAGGGTATGTGGTGCCCGCGGTGTACTAGGGTATGTGATGCCCACGGTGTAGTTGGGTATGTGGTGCCCGCGGTGTACTAGGGTATGTGATGTCCGCGGTGTAGTTGGGTATGTGGTGCCCGCGGTGTAGTTGGGTATGTGGTGCCCGCGGTGTACTAGGGTATGTGATGCCCGCGGTGTACTAGGGTATGTGATGCCCACGGTGTAGTTGGGTATGTGGTGCCCGCGGTGTACTAGGGTATGTGATGCCCACGGTGTAGTTGTGCCCGCGGTGTACTAGGGTATGTGGTCCCCGCGGTGTAGTTGGGTATGTGATGCCCGCGGTGTACTAGGGTATGTGATGCCCGCGGTGTAGTTGGGGGGTATGTGGTGCCCGCGGAGTACTAGGGTATGTGGTGCCCGCGGTGTACTAGGGTTTGTGGTGCCCGCGGTGTACTAGGGTATGTTGTGCCCGCAGTGTACTAGGGTATGTGGTGCCCGCGGTGTACTAGGGTATGTGATGCCCACGGTGTAGTTGGGTATGTTGTGCCCGCGGTGTACTAGGGTATGTGGTGCCCGCGGTGTACTAGGGTATGTGATGCCCGCGGTGTAGTTGGGTTTGTGGTGCCCTCAGTGTACTAGGGTATGTGATGCCCACGGTGTAGTTGGGCATGTGGTGCCCACGGTGTACTAGGGTATGTGATGCCCGCGGTGTAGTTGGGTATGTGGTGCCCGCGGTGTACTAGGGTATGTGATGCCCACGGTGTAGTTAGGTATGTGATGCCCGCGGTGTACTAGGGTATGTGGTGCCCGCGGTGTACTAGGGTATGTGGTGCCCGCGGTGTACTAGGGTATGTGATGCCCACGGTGTAGGTGGGTATGTGATGCCCACGGTGTAGTTGGGTATGTGGTGCCCGCGGTGTACTAGGGTATGTGATGCCTGCGGTGTAGTTGGGTATGTGGTGCCCGCGGTGTTTTAGGGTATGTGGTGCCCGCGGTGTACAAGGGTATGTGGTGCCCGCGGTAAACTAGGGTTTGTGATGCCCACGGTGTAGGTGGGTATGTGATGCCCACGGTGTAGTTGGGTATGTGGTGCCCGCGGTGTACTAGGGTATGTGATGCCCGCGGTGTACTAGGGTATGTGATGCCCGCGGTGTAGTTGAGAATGTGGTGCCTGCGGTGTACTTGGGTATGTGATGCCCGCGGTGTACTAGGGTATGTGATGCCCACGGTGTAGTTGGGCATGTGGTGCCCGTGGTGTTCTAGGGTATGTGGTGCCCGCGGTGTACTAGGGTATGTGATGCCCACGGTGTAGTTGGGTATGTGATGCCCGCGGTGTAGTTGGGTATGTGGTGCCCGCGGTGTACTAGGGTATGTGATACCCGCGGTGTACTAAGGTATGTGATGCCCACGGTGTAGTTGGGTATGTGATGCCCGCGGTGTACTAGGGTATGTGATGCCCGCGGTGTACTAGGGTATGTGGTGCCCGCGGTGTACTAGGGTATGTCATGCCCACGGCGTAGTTGGGTATGTGGTGCCCGCGTTGTACTAGGGTATGTGATGCCCGCGGTGTAGTTGGGTATGTGGTGCCCGCGGTGTACTAGGGTATGTGGTGCCCGCGGTGTACTAGGGTATGTGATGCCCACGGTGTAGTTGGGTATGTGATGCCCACGGTGTAGTTGGGCATGTGGTGCCCGCGGTGTACTAGGGTATGTGATGCCCGCGGTGTAGTTGGGTATGTGGTGCCCGCGGTGTACTAGGGTATGTGGTGCCCAAGGTGTACTAGGGTATGTGATGCCCGCGGTGTACTAGGGTATGTGATGCCCACGGTGTAGTTGGGTATGTGGTGCCCGCGGTGTACTAGGGTATGTGATGCCCGGGGTGTACTAGGGTATGTGATGCCCGCGGTGTACTTGGGTATGTGATGCCCACGGTGTAGTTGGGTATGTGGTGCCCGCGGTGTACTAGGGTATGTGGTGCCCGCGGTGTACTAGGGTATGTGATGCCCGCGGTGTAGTTGGGTATGTGATGCCCGCGGTGTACTAGGGTATGTGATACCCGCAGTGTAGTTGGGTATGTGGTGCCCGCGGTGTACTAGGGTATGTGATGCCCACGGTGTAGGTGGGTATGTGATGCCCACGGTGTAGTTGGGTATGTGGTGCCCGCGGTGTACTAGGGTATGTGATGCCCACGGTGTAGGTGGGTATGTGATGCCCACGGTGTAGTTGGGTATGTGGTGCCCGCGGTGTACTAGGGTATGTGATGCCTGCGGTGTACTAGGGTATGTGGTGCCCGCGGTGTGGTTGGGTATGTGGTGCCCGCGGTGTACTAGGGTATGTGATGCCCACGGTGTAGTTTGGTATGTGATGCCCGCGGTGTAGTTGGGTATGTGGTGCCCGCGGTGTACTAGGGTATGTGATGCCCGCGGTGTACTAAGGTATGTGATGCCCACGGTGTAGTTGGGTATGTGATGCCCGCGGTGTAGTTGGGTATGTGATGCCCGCGGTGTATTAGGGTATGTGATGCCCGCGGTGTACTAGGGTATGTGATGCCCACGGTGTAGTTGGGTATGTGGTGCCCGCGTTGTACTAGGGTATGTGGTGCCCGCGGTGTACTAGGGTATGTGGTGCCCGCGGTGTACTAGGGTATGTGATACCCACGGTGTAGTTGGGTATGTGGTGCCCGCGGTGTACTAGGGTATGTGATGCCCACGGTGTAATTGGGTATGTGGTGCCCGCGGTGTACTAGGGTATGTGGTGCCTGCGGTGTACTAGGGTATGTGATGCCCACGGTGTAGTTGGGTATGTGGTGCCCGCGGTGTACTAGGGTATGTGGTGCCCGCGGTGTACTAGGGTATGTGATACCCACGGTGTAGTTGGGTATGTGGTGCCCGCGGTGTACTAGGGTATGTGATGCCCACGGTGTAATTGGGTATGTGGTGCCCGCGGTGTACTAGGGTATGTGGTGCCTGCGGTGTACTAGGGTATGTGATGCCCACGGTGTAGTTGGGTATGTGGTGCCCGCGTTGTACTAGGGTATGTGGTGCCCGCGGTGTACTAGGGTATGTGATGCCTGCGGTGTACTAGGGTATGTGGTGCCCGCGGTGTACTAGGGTATGTGGTGCCCGCGGTGTACTAGGGTATGTGATGCCCACGGTGTAGTTGGGTATGTGGTGCCCGCGGTGTACTAGGGTATGTGATGCCCACGGTGTAATTGGGTATGTGGTGCCCGCGGTGTACTAGGGTATGTGATGCCCGCGGGGTAGTTGGGTATGTGGTGCCCGCGGTGTACTAGGGTATTTGATGCCCGCGGTGTAGTTTGGTATGTGTTTCCCGCGGTGTACTAGGGTATGTAATGCCCGCGGTGTACTAGGGTATGTGGTGCCCGCGGTGTACTAGGGTATGTGATGCCCACGGTGTAGGTGGGTATGTGATGCCCACGGTGTAGTTGGGTATGTGGTGCCCGCGGTGTACTAGGGTATGTGGTGCCCGCGGTGTACTAGGGTATGTGATGCCCACGGTGTAGGTGGGTATGTGATGCCCACGGTGTAGTTGGGTATGTGGTGCCCGCGGTGTACTAGGGTATGTGATGCCCACGGTGTAGGTGGGTATGTGATGCCCACGGTGTAGTTGGGTATGTGGTGCCCGCGGTGTACATGGGTATGTGGTGCCCGCGGTGTACTAGGGTATGTGATGCCCACGGTGTAGTTGGGTATGTGGTGCCCGCGGTGTACTAGGGTATGTGATGCCCGCGGTGTAGTTGGGTTTGTGGTGCCCGCGGTGTACTGGGGTATGTGATGCCCGCGGTGCAGTTGGGTATGTGATGCCCGCGGTGTAGTTGGGTATGTGGTGCCCGCGGTGTACAAGGGTATGTGGTGCCCGCGGTGTACTAGGGTATGTGGTGCCCGCCGTGTACTAGGGTATGTGATGCCCACGGTGTACTAGGGTATGTGGTGCCCGCGGTGTACTAGGGTATGTGGTGCCCACGGTGTACTAGGGTATGTGGTGCCCGCGGTGTACTAGGGTATGTGATGCCCGCGGTGCAGTTGGGTATGTGATGCCCGCGGTGTAGTTGGGTATGTGGTGCCCGCGGTGTACTAGGGTATGTGGTGCCCGCGGTGTACTAGGGTATGTGGTGCCCGCGGTGTACTAGGGTATGTGATGCCCACGGTGTACTAGGGTATGTGGTGCCCGCGGTGTTCTAGGGTATGTGATGCCCACGGTGTACTAGAGTATGTGGTGCTCGCAGTGTACTAGGGTATGTGTTGCCCACGGTGTACTAATGTATGTGGTGCCCGCGGTGTACTAGGGTATGTGATGCCCGCGGTGTAGTTGGGTATGTGGTGCCCGCGGTGTACTAGGGTATGTGATGCCCACGGTGTAGGTGGGTATGTGATGCCCACGGTGTAGTTGGGTATGTGGTGCCCGCGGTGTACTAGGGTATGTGATGCCCACGGTGTAGGTGGGTATGTGATGCCCACGGTGTAGTTGGGTATGTGATGCCCGCGGTGTACTAGGGTATGTGGTGCCCGCGGTGTACTAGGGTATGTGATGCCCACGGTGTAGGTGGGTATGTGATGCCCACGGTGTAGTTGGGTATGTGGTGCCCGCGGTGTACTAGGGTATGTGATGCCCGCGGTGTACTAGGGTATGTGATGCCCGCGATGTAGTTGAGAATGTGGTGCCCGCGGTGTACTTGGGTATGTGGTGCCCGCGGTGTACTAGGGTATGTGATGCCCACGGTGTAGTTGGGTATGTGGTGCCCGCGGTGTACTAGGGTATGTGATGCCCGCGGTGTAGTTGGGTTTGTGGTGCCCGCGGTGTAGTTGGGTATGTGGTGCCCGCGGTGTACTAGGGTATGTGGTGCCCGCGGTGTACTAGGGTATGTGGTGCCCGCGGTGTAGGTGGGTATGTGATGCCCACGGTGTAGGTGGGTATGTGATGCCCACGGTGTAGGTGGGTATGTGATGCCCACGGTGTAGGTGGGTATGTGATGCCCACGGTGTAGTTGGGTATGTGGTGCCCGCGGTGTACTAGGGTATGTGGTGCCCGCGGTGTAGGTGGGTATGTGATGCCCACGGTGTAGGTGGGTATGTGATGCCCACGGTGTAGGTGGGTATGTGATGCCCACGGTGTAGTTGGGTATGTGGTGCCCGCGGTGTACTAGGGTATGTGATGCCCGCGGTGTAGTTGGGTATGTGGTGCCCGCGGTGTACTAGGGTATGTGGTGCCCGCGGTGTACTAGGGTATGTGGTGCCCGCGGTGTAGGTGGGTATGTGATGCCCACGGTGTAGGTGGGTATGTGATGCCCACGGTGTAGTTGGGTATGTGGTGCCCGCGGTGTACTAGGGTATGTGATGCCCGCGGTGTAGTTGGGTATGTGGTGCCCGCGGTGTACTAGGGTATGTGGTGCCCGCGGTGTACTAGGGTATGTGGTGCCCGCGGTGTACTAGGGTATGTGGTGCCCGCGGTGTACTAGGGTATGTGATGCCCACGGTGTAGGTGGGTATGTGATGCCCACGGTGTAGTTGGGTATGTGGTGCCCGCGGTGTACTAGGGTATGTGATGCCTGCGGTGTAGTTGGGTATGTGGTGCCCGCGGTGTTTTAGGGTATGTGGTGCCCGCGGTGTACAAGGGTATGTGGTGCCCGCGGTAAACTAGGGTTTGTGATGCCCACGGTGTAGGTGGGTATGTGATGCCCACGGTGTAGTTGGGTATGTGGTGCCCGCGGTGTACTAGGGTATGTGATGCCCGCGGTGTACTAGGGTATGTGATGCCCGCGGTGTAGTTGAGAATGTGGTGCCTGCGGTGTACTTGGGTATGTGATGCCCGCGGTGTACTAGGGTATGTGATGCCCACGGTGTAGTTGGGCATGTGGTGCCCGTGGTGTTCTAGGGTATGTGGTGCCCGCGGTGTACTAGGGTATGTGATGCCCACGGTGTAGTTGGGTATGTGATGCCCGCGGTGTAGTTGGGTATGTGGTGCCCGCGGTGTACTAGGGTATGTGATACCCGCGGTGTACTAAGGTATGTGATGCCCACGGTGTAGTTGGGTATGTGATGCCCGCGGTGTACTAGGGTATGTGATGCCCGCGGTGTACTAGGGTATGTGGTGCCCGCGGTGTACTAGGGTATGTCATGCCCACGGCGTAGTTGGGTATGTGGTGCCCGCGTTGTACTAGGGTATGTGATGCCCGCGGTGTAGTTGGGTATGTGGTGCCCGCGGTGTACTAGGGTATGTGGTGCCCGCGGTGTACTAGGGTATGTGATGCCCACGGTGTAGTTGGGTATGTGATGCCCACGGTGTAGTTGGGCATGTGGTGCCCGCGGTGTACTAGGGTATGTGATGCCCGCGGTGTAGTTAGGTATGTGGTGCCCGCGGTGTACTAGGGTATGTGGTGCCCAAGGTGTACTAGGGTATGTGATGCCCGCGGTGTACTAGGGTATGTGATGCCCACGGTGTAGTTGGGTATGTGGTGCCCGCGGTGTACTAGGGTATGTGATGCCCGGGGTGTACTAGGGTATGTGATGCCCGCGGTGTACTTGGGTATGTGATGCCCACGGTGTAGTTGGGTATGTGGTGCCCGCGGTGTACTAGGGTATGTGGTGCCCGCGGTGTACTAGGGTATGTGATGCCCACGGTGTAGGTGGGTATGTGATGCCCACGGTGTAGGTGGGTATGTGATGCCCACGGTGTAGGTGGGTATGTGATGCCCACGGTGTAGTTGGGTATGTGGTGCCCGCGGTGTACTAGGGTATGTGATGCCCACGGTGTAGGTGGGTATGTGATGCCCACGGTGTAGTTGGGTATGTGGTGCCCGCGGTGTACTAGGGTATGTGATGCCTGCGGTGTACTAGGGTATGTGGTGCCCGCGGTGTAGTTGGGTATGTGGTGCCCGCGGTGTACTAGGGTATGTGATGCCCACGGTGTAGTTGGGTATGTGATGCCCGCGGTGTAGTTGGGTATGTGGTGCCCGCGGTGTACTAGGGTATGTGATGCCCGCGGTGTACTAAGGTATGTGATGCCCACGGTGTAGTTGGGTATGTGATGCCCGCGGTGTAGTTGGGTATGTGATGCCCGCGGTGTATTAGGGTATGTGATGCCCGCGGTGTACTAGGGTATGTGATGCCCACGGTGTAGTTGGGTATGTGGTGCCCGCGTTGTACTAGGGTATGTGGTGCCCGCGGTGTACTAGGGTATGTGGTGCCCGCGGTGTACTAGGGTATGTGATGCCCACGGTGTAGTTGGGTATGTGGTGCCCGCGGTGTACTAGGGTATGTGATGCCCACGGTGTAATTGGGTATGTGGTGCCCGCGGTGTACTAGGGTATGTGGTGCCCGCGGTGTACTAGGGTATGTGATGCCCACGGTGTAGTTGGGTATGTGGTGCCCGCGTTGTACTAGGGTATGTGGTGCCCGCGGTGTACTAGGGTATGTGATGCCTGCGGTGTACTAGGGTATGTGGTGCCCGCGGTGTACTAGGGTATGTGGTGCCCGCGGTGTACTAGGGTATGTAATGCCCGCGGTGTACTAGGGTATGTGGTGCCCGCGGTGTACTAGGGTATGTGATGCCCACGGTGTAGGTGGGTATGTGATGCCCACGGTGTAGTTGGGTATGTGGTGCCCGCGGTGTACTAGGGTATGTGGTGCCCGCGGTGTACTAGGGTATGTGATGCAACCGAAATATTTGCACGATAAACTTAGGTGGCGCCATGATAACAGAAGACAAGATCCTAGACGTGACAACATATTTAAAATGGTTACTCCATATCACCAGACACGAGCTTTTGAGGGAAGTTTCCGCTACCAAGCCACGAAATGCTGGAATAATCTGCCGCCACCATTGAGAAGTTCTTTGTCCAAACCCACGTTTAAAAAGCAATACAAAAAACTTTTACTAAATAACCAACTTGGTAGTGGCTAACAATATCACGAAAACACTTTCAATACATATTTACAATCGAAGTAAAGTCTCACCCGCTCGCTAACATGTGGATTGCTCACTCTCTGTCTCACTTACACTCAACATTCCCACACTTGCACGCATGAGGGTTCTCCTCTATAACCAGACTCCTAAGAGACTGGCGTACCAGGGGAACCCTCCGTACACTCAAATAGTTTATATATATCTCTCTCACTCACTACTCCCACTCACGCATTTTATTCACTTCACACATTCTCTCTTGTTATTTAAGCATCAACCTTCTTTCACACATCATTTCACACATTCTCTTTTGTTTATTTTAAACTTCTCCCAACTCCCAGCACTCATTCACGTACATATAACATACGCACTCTCTCTCACTAACACTCAACATACGCACACTTGCACACATGAGGGTTCTCCTCTATAACCAGACTCTTAAGAGACTGGCGTACCAGGGGAACCCTCCGCACACTCAATCATTACATGTATCACTCTCACTCACGCACTAGATCACTTTACACATTCTCCCCTATTATTTAAGTCAACCCCCCCCTCCCCGCAGGCAAGACTGAAAAACAGCGCTTTGTCTTCGGACCAGGCACAAAAGCTGAGTTTTTGCCTTTTTAATCAGCAGACATAATATGTTCGTACTACTTACCTATGTACCTATCTTTTTACCTATGTACCTATCTTTTTGTACTTCTCTTCACTACCTGTGTATGTATAGATATATTTATTTGTAACTATTAATTATATAATTTCGTTAAATTTCTATATGTACCTATCTGTTTTTTTTTCTGTAATAATTGTTTTTTTTCCTACTTTAACTATATATTATTATTATTTATTTTGTGTCTGTTTTTGATTGAATAAACGTATTTTCTTTCTTTCTTTCTTTCTGATGCCCACGGTGTAGGTGGGTATGTGATGCCCACGGTGTAGTTGGGTATGTGGTGCCCGCGGTGTACTAGGGTATGTGATGCCCACGGTGTAGGTGGGTATGTGATGCCCACGGTGTAGGTGGGTATGTGATGCCCACGGTGTAGTTGGGTATGTGGTGCCCGCGGTGTACTAGGGTATGTGATGCCCGCGGTGTACTAGGGTATGTGATGCCCGCGGTGTAGTTGAGAATGTGGTGCCCGCGGTGTACATGGGTATGTGGTGCCCGCGGTGTACTAGGGTATGTGATGCCCACGGTGTAGTTGGGTATGTGGTGCCCGCGGTGTACTAGGGTATGTGATGCCCGCGGTGTAGTTGGGTTTGTGGTGCCCGCGGTGTACTAGGGTATGTGATGCCCGCGGTGCAGTTGGGTATGTGATGCCCGCGGTGTAGTTGGGTATGTGGTGCCCGCGGTGTACAAGGGTATGTGGTGCCCGCGGTGTACTAGGGTATGTGGTGCCCGCGGTGTACTAGGGTATGTGATGCCCACGGTGTACTAGGGTATGTGGTGCCCGCGGTGTACTAGGGTATGTGGTGCCCACGGTGTACTAGGGTATGTGGTGCCCGCGGTGTACTAGGGTATGTGATGCCCGCGGTGTAGTTGGGTATGTGATGCCCGCGGTGTAGTTGGGTATGTGGTGCCCGCGGTGTACTAGGGTATGTGGTGCCCGCGGTGTACTAGGGTATGTGGTGCCCGCGGTGTACTAGGGTATGTGATGCCCACGGTGTACTAGGGTATGTGGTGCCCGCGGTGTTCTAGGGTATGTGATGCCCACGGTGTACTAGAGTATGTGGTGCTCGCGGTGTACTAGGGTATGTGTTGCCCACGGTGTACTAATGTATGTGGTGCCCGCGGTGTACTAGGGTATGTGATGCCCGCGGTGTAGTTGGGTATGTGGTGCCCGCGGTGTACTAGGGTATGTGGTGCCCGCGGTGTACTAGGGTATGTGGTGCCCGCGGTGTACTAGGGTATGTGATGCCCACGGTGTACTAGGGTATGTGGTACCCGCGGTGTACTAGGGTATGTGATGCCCACGGTGTAGTTGGGTATGTGGTGCCCGCGGTGTACTAGGGTATGTGATGCCCGCGGTGTAGTTGGGTATGTGGTGCCCGCGGTGTACTAGGGTATGTGATGCCCACGGTGTAGTTGGGTATGTGGTGCCCGCGGTGTACTAGGGTATGTGGTGCCCGCGGTGTAGGTGGGTATGTGATGCCCACGGTGTAGGTGGGTATGTGATGCCCACGGTGTAGGTGGGTATGTGATGCCCACGGTGTAGTTGGGTATGTGGTGCCCGCGGTGTACTAGGGTATGTGATGCCCGCGGTGTAGTTGGGTATGTGGTGCCCGCGGTGTACTAGGGTATGTGGTGCCCGCGGTGTACTAGGGTATGTCATGCCCACGGCGTAGTTGGGTATGTGGTGCCCGCGTTGTACTAGGGTATGTGATGCCCGCGGTGTAGTTGGGTATGTGGTGCCCGCGGTGTACTAGGGTATGTGATGCCCGCGGTGTAGTTGGGTATGTGGTGCCCGCGGTGTACTAGGGTATGTGATGCCCGCGGTGTAGTTGGGTTTGTGGTGCCCGCGGTGTACTAGGGTATGTGATGCCCGCGGTGCAGTTGGGTATGTGATGCCCGCGGTGTAGTTGGGTATGTGGTGCCCGCGGTGTACAAGGGTATGTGGTGCCCGCGGTGTACTAGGGTATGTGGTGCCCGCCGTGTACTAGGGTATGTGATGCCCACGGTGTACTAGGGTATGTGGTGCCCGCGGTGTACTAGGGTATGTGGTGCCCGCGGTGTACTAGGGTATGTGGTGCCCGCGGTGTACTAGGGTATGTGATGCCCGCGGTGCAGTTGGGTATGTGATGCCCGCGGTGTAGTTGGGTATGTGGTGCCCGCGGTGTACTAGGGTATGTGGTGCCCGCGGTGTACTAGGGTATGTGGTGCCCGCGGTGTACTAGGGTATGTGATGCCCACGGTGTACTAGGGTATGTGGTGCCCGCGGTGTTCTAGGGTATGTGATGCCCACGGTGTACTAGAGTATGTGGTGCTCGCGGTGTACTAGGGTATGTGTTGCCCACGGTGTACTAATGTATGTGGTGCCCGCGGTGTACTAGGGTATGTGATGCCCGCGGTGTAGTTGGGTATGTGGTGCCCGCGGTGTACTAGGGTATGTGGTGCCCGCGGTGTACTAGGGTATGTGGTGCCCGCGGTGTACTAGGGTATGTGATGCCCACGGTGTACTAGGGTATGTGGTACCCGCGGTGTACTAGGGTATGTGATGCCCACGGTGTAGTTGGGTATGTGGTGCCCGCGGTGTACTAGGGTATGTGATGCCCGCGGTGTAGTTGGGTATGTGGTGCCCGCGGTGTACTAGGGTATGTGATGCCCACGGTGTAGTTGGGTATGTGGTGCCCGCGGTGTACTAGGGTATGTGGTGCCCGCGGTGTAGGTGGGTATGTGATGCCCACGGTGTAGGTGGGTATGTGATGCCCACGGTGTAGGTGGGTATGTGATGCCCACGGTGTAGTTGGGTATGTGGTGCCCGCGGTGTACTAGGGTATGTGATGCCCGCGGTGTAGTTGGGTATGTGGTGCCCGCGGTGTACTAGGGTATGTGGTGCCCGCGGTGTACTAGGGTATGTCATGCCCACGGCGTAGTTGGGTATGTGGTGCCCGCGTTGTACTAGGGTATGTGATGCCCGCGGTGTAGTTGGGTATGTGGTGCCCGCGGTGTACTAGGGTATGTGGTGCCCGCGGTGTACTAGGGTATGTGATGCCCACGGTGTAGTTGGGTATGTGATGCCCACGGTGTAGTTGGGCATGTGGTGCCCGCGGTGTACTAGGGTATGTGATGCCCGCGGTGTAGTTGGGTATGTGGTGCCCGCGTTGTACTAGGGTATGTGGTGCCCAAGGTGTACTAGGGTATGTGATGCCCGCGGTGTACTAGGGTATGTGATGCCCACGGTGTAGTTGGGTATGTGGTGCCCGCGGTGTACTAGGGTATGTGATGCCCGGGGTGTACTAGGGTATGTGATGCCCGCGGTGTACTTGGGTATGTGATGCCCACGGTGTAGTTGGGTATGTGGTGCCCGCGGTGTACTAGGGTATGTGGTGCCCGCGGTGTACTAGGGTATGTGATGCCCGCGGTGTAGTTGGGTATGTGATGCCCGCGGTGTACTAGGGTATGTGATACCCGCAGTGTAGTTGGGTATGTGGTGCCCGCGGTGTACTAGGGTATGTGATGCCCACGGTGTAGGTGGGTATGTGATGCCCACGGTGTAGTTGGGTATGTGGTGCCCGCGGTGTACTAGGGTATGTGATGCCCACGGTGTAGGTGGGTATGTGATGCCCACGGTGTAGTTGGGTATGTGGTGCCCGCGGTGTACTAGGGTATGTGATGCCTGCGGTGTACTAGGGTATGTGGTGCCCGCGGTGTAGTTGGGTATGTGGTGCCCGCGGTGTACTAGGGTATGTGATGCCCACGGTGTAGTTGGGTATGTGATGCCCGCGGTGTAGTTGGGTATGTGGTGCCCGCGGTGTACTAGGGTATGTGATGCCCGCGGTGTACTAAGGTATGTGATGCCCACGGTGTAGTTGGGTATGTGATGCCCGCGGTGTAGTTGGGTATGTGATGCCCGCGGTGTATTAGGGTATGTGATGCCCGCGGTGTACTAGGGTATGTGATGCCCACGGTGTAGTTGGGTATGTGGTGCCCGCGTTGTACTAGGGTATGTGGTGCCCGCGGTGTACTAGGGTATGTGGTGCCCGCGGTGTACTAGGGTATGTGATGCCCACGGTGTAGTTGGGTATGTGGTGCCCGCGGTGTACTAGGGTATGTGATGCCCACGGTGTAATTGGGTATGTGGTGCCCGCGGTGTACTAGGGTATGTGGTGCCCGCGGTGTACTAGGGTATGTGATGCCCACGGTGTAGTTGGGTATGTGGTGCCCGCGTTGTACTAGGGTATGTGGTGCCCGCGGTGTACTAGGGTATGTGATGCCTGCGGTGTACTAGGGTATGTGGTGCCCGCGGTGTACTAGGGTATGTGGTGCCCGCGGTGTACTAGGGTATGTGATGCCCACGGTGTAGTTGGGTATGTGGTGCCCGCGGTGTACTAGGGTATGTGATGCCCACGGTGTAATTGGGTATGTGGTGCCCGCGGTGTACTAGGGTATGTGATGCCCGCGGGGTAGTTGGGTATGTGGTGCCCGCGGTGTACTAGGGTATTTGATGGCCGCGGTGTAGTTTGGTATGTGTTTCCCGCGGTGTACTAGGGTATGTAATGCCCGCGGTGTACTAGGGTATGTGGTGCCCGCGGTGTACTAGGGTATGTGATGCCCACGGTGTAGGTGGGTATGTGATGCCCACGGTGTAGTTGGGTATGTGGTGCCCGCGGTGTACTAGGGTATGTGGTGCCCGCGGTGTACTAGGGTATGTGATGCCCACGGTGTAGGTGGGTATGTGATGCCCACGGTGTAGTTGGGTATGTGGTGCCCGCGGTGTACTAGGGTATGTGATGCCCACGGTGTAGGTGGGTATGTGATGCCCACGGTGTAGTTGGGTATGTGATGCCCGCGGTGTACTAGGGTATGTGGTGCCCGCGGTGTACTAGGGTATGTGATGCCCACGGTGTAGGTGGGTATGTGATGCCCACGGTGTAGTTGGGTATGTGGTGCCCGCGGTGTACTAGGGTATGTGATGCCCGCGGTGTACTAGGGTATGTGATGCCCGCGGTGTAGTTGAGAATGTGGTGCCCGCGGTGTACATGGGTATGTGGTGCCCGCGGTGTACTAGGGTATGTGATGCCCACGGTGTAGTTGGGTATGTGGTGCCCGCGGTGTACTAGGGTATGTGATGCCCGCGGTGTAGTTGGGTTTGTGGTGCCCGCGGTGTACTAGGGTATGTGATGCCCGCGGTGCAGTTGGGTATGTGATGCCCGCGGTGTAGTTGGGTATGTGGTGCCCGCGGTGTACAAGGGTATGTGGTGCCCGCGGTGTACTAGGGTATGTGGTGCCCGCCGTGTACTAGGGTATGTGATGCCCACGGTGTACTAGGGTATGTGGTGCCCGCGGTGTACTAGGGTATGTGGTGCCCACGGTGTACTAGGGTATGTGGTGCCCGCGGTGTACTAGGGTATGTGATGCCCGCGGTGCAGTTGGGTATGTGATGCCCGCGGTGTAGTTGGGTATGTGGTGCCCGCGGTGTACTAGGGTATGTGGTGCCCGCGGTGTACTAGGGTATGTGGTGCCCGCGGTGTACTAGGGTATGTGATGCCCACGGTGTACTAGGGTATGTGGTGCCCGCGGTGTTCTAGGGTATGTGATGCCCACGGTGTACTAGAGTATGTGGTGCTCGCGGTGTACTAGGGTATGTGTTGCCCACGGTGTACTAATGTATGTGGTGCCCGCGGTGTACTAGGGTATGTAATGCCCGCGGTGTAGTTGGGTATGTGGTGCCCGCGGTGTACTAGGGTATGTGGTGCCCGCGGTGTATAGAATAGAATAGAATAGAAATTATTTATTTGTGATACTTACAAAAAACTTATAACTAAAAGATCCTAAAATTATCATGCAAACAACATGTATCACAAAACGGACTCTGGCTCAGCATAAATGTCGGTCTTACAACCAACGCTGGTCTTCCGCCAGAGCCGATTCGGTGATGTCACGGAAGAGACTTAACTACTACCTAAATGAAACAAAAGTAAAGAGACTAAAATAAATATAAATAAAAGATAAATTGAAAAGGATATTTTAAATCAACAGCATAATTGTATAAGGAAAAGTTATTATGTGCCTACATAAGTAAACCTAACGAGCAAAAGTGAAGAAAAACATACATAATAGGTAAGAATAATAAAGTTGCTTACAAATAAAATAAAAATAATTAAATAAAAAGAGACAAAGAATATTAATAAAGTGACATCATAAAATAAAAGAATAAATAACCAATTGCTAACTTATATAATGCTTACGTCGTGTCTATGCCGTTCCTGTTCTTTTTGACGGTTAAACAAAAATAACTTAAGTTTATTCCTAAAGCCATGTATATTTTGCAGGTTCCTAATTGGTGGGGGAATGTTATTCCAGCACTTCGATGCAGCGTAGCGAAAGCTGCCTCTAAAAGAGGCTGAGCTATGCCGCTGTGTGGAGAGCTGCATCGAACACTGACGGGTGGTGTAGCACCTAGAACTTGATATCCACGACAACTTGTTGTAAAGATATGAGGGTGCCTCATGCTTCAGCACACCAAACAGAAGACACGCAAGATGAAGCTTCCTACGGTGCTTCATTTTTAAAATGAGATGTTTATTTAGAAAAGGCGTGACGTGGCTCCTCGATGGGACATTGAAACAAAAGCGAGCACAGGCGTTCTGCACCCGCTGGACCAGTTTCTGGGTTCTGGCTAGTAAACGAGGGCCAAAAACAACATCAGTGTAGTTTAATTTAGACAGGACTAGTGACTCCACAAGCTGAATACGCAGATCAACGCTGATATAAGGCCTCACTCTATACAGTACCTTTAAACGATAAAAGCAGTTTCTAACAGAGTCAGCAACATGCTTTTCAAAGCGAAGGTCACAGTCAATATACAGCCCAAGATTGCGCGCTTCATAAACACGCTCCACCGGCTCACCCATGACCGTAACATTCAGAGTATGATTAAGACCAGACAGTTGATGCTTATTACCAAAAATTAAATATTTAGTCTTAGTTGGGTTTAACAGTAAACTATTATCTTTGGACCACTGTGATATATTAGAGAGATCTTCATTAAGCATTGCAATAGTAGTATTGATATCAGAGGGCTTACACGAAATATATATTTGAATGTCATCAGCATAAATATGAAACTGACAATGCTTGATACACATCTGCAACTGTACTAGGGTATGTGGTGCCCGCGGTGTACTAGGGTATGTGATGCCCACGGTGTACTAGGGTATGTGGTGCCCGCGGTGTACTAGGGTATGTGATGCCCACGGTGTAGTTGGGTATGTGGTGCCCGCGGTGTACTAGGGTATGTGATGCCCGCGGTGTAGTTGGGTATGTGGTGCCCGCGGTGTACTAGGGTATGTGATGCCCACGGTGTACTAGGGTATGCGGTGCCCGCGGTGTACTAGGGTATGTGGTGCCCGCGGTGTACTAGGGTATGTGGTGCCCGCGGTGTAGGTGGGTATGTGATGCCCACGGTGTAGGTGGGTATGTGATGCCCACGGTGTAGGTGGGTATGTGATGCCCACGGTGTAGTTGGGTATGTGGTGCCCGCGGTGTACTAGGGTATGTGGTGCCCGCGGTGTAGGTGGGTATGTGATGCCCACGGTGTAGGTGGGTATGTGATGCCCACGGTGTAGGTGGGTATGTGATGCCCACGGTGTAGTTGGGTATGTGGTGCCCGCGGTGTACTAGGGTATGTGATGCCCGCGGTGTAGTTGGGTATGTGGTGTCCGCGGTGTACTAGGGTATGTGGTGCCCGCGGTGTACTAGGGTATGTGGTGCCCGCGGTGTAGGTGGGTATGTGATGCCCACGGTGTAGTTGGGTATGTGGTGCCCGCGGTGTACTAGGGTATGAGGTCCCCGCGGTGTAGTTGGGTATGAGATGCTCGCGGTGTACTAGGGTATGTGATGCCCGCGGTGTAATTGGGTATGTGGTGCCCGCGGTGTACTAGGGTATGTGGTGCCCGCGGTGTACTAGGGTATGTGGTGCCCGCGGTGTACTAGGGTATGTGATGCCCACGGTGTAGGTGGGTATGTGATGCCCACGGTGTAGTTGGGTATGTGGTGCCCGCGGTGTACTAGGGTATGTGATGCCCGCGGTGTAGTTGGGTATGTGGTGCCCGCGGTGTACTAGGGTATGTGGTGCCCGCGGTGTACTAGGGTATGTGGTGCCCGCGGTGTAGGTGGGTATGTGATGCCCACGGTGTAGGTGGGTATGTGATGCCCACGGTGTAGGTGGGTATGTGATGCCCACGGTGTAGGTGGGTATGTGATGCCCACGGTGTAGTTGGGTATGTGGTGCCCGCGGTGTACTAGGGTATGTGGTGCCCGCGGTGTAGGTGGGTATGTGATGCCCACGGTGTAGGTGGGTATGTGATGCCCACGGTGTAGGTGGGTATGTGATGCCCACGGTGTAGTTGGGTATGTGGTGCCCGCGGTGTACTAGGGTATGTGATGCCCGCGGTGTACTAGGGTATGTGATGCCCGGGGTGTACTAGGGTATGTGATGCCCGCGGTGTACTTGGGTATGTGATGCCCACGGTGTAGTTGGGTATGTGGTGCCCGCGGTGTACTAGGGTATGTGGTGCCCGCGGTGTACTAGGGTATGTGATGCCCGCGGTGTAGTTGGGTATGTGGTGCCCGCGGTGTACTAGGGTATGTGGTGCCCGCGGTGTACTAGGGTATGTGATGCCCGCGGTGTATTAGGGTATGTGATGCCCGCGGTGTACTAGGGTATGTGATGCCCATGGTGTAGTTGGGTATGTGGTGCCCGCGGTGTACTAGGGTATGTGATGCCCGCAGTGTAGTTGGGTATGTGGTGCCCGCGGTGTACTAGGGTATGTGATGCCCACGGTGTAGGTGGGTATGTGATGCCCACGGTGTAGTTGGGTATGTGGTGCCCGCGGTGTACTAGGGTATGTGGTGCCCGCGGTGTACTTTGGTATGTGGTGCCCGCGGTGTACTAGGGTATGTGATGCCCACGGTGTAGTTGGGTATGTGGTGCCCGCGGTGTACTAGGGTATGTGGTGCCCGCGGTGTACTAGGGTATGTGGTGCCCGCGGTGTACTAGGGTATGTGATGCCCACGGTGTAGTTGGGTATGTGGTGCCCGCGGTGTACTAGGGTATGTGATGCCCACGGTGTAATTGGGTATGTGGTGCCCGCGGTGTACTAGGGTATGTGGTGCCCGCGGTGTAGGTGGGTATGTGATGCCCACGGTGTAGGTGGGTATGTGATGCCCACGGTGTAGTTGGGTATGTGGTGCCCGCGGTGTACTAGGGTATGTGATGCCCGCGGTGTACTAGGGTATGTGATGCCCGGGGTGTACTAGGGTATGTGATGCCCGCGGTGTACTTGGGTATGTGATGCCCACGGTGTAGTTGGGTATGTGGTGCCCGCGGTGTACTAGGGTATGTGGTGCCCGCGGTGTACTAGGGTATGTGATGCCCGCGGTGTAGTTGGGTATGTGGTGCCCGCGGTGTACTAGGGTATGTGGTGCCCGCGGTGTACTAGGGTATGTGATGCCCGCGGTGTATTAGGGTATGTGATGCCCGCGGTGTACTAGGGTATGTGATGCCCATGGTGTAGTTGGGTATGTGGTGCCCGCGGTGTACTAGGGTATGTGATGCCCGCAGTGTAGTTGGGTATGTGGTGCCCGCGGTGTACTAGGGTATGTGATGCCCACGGTGTAGGTGGGTATGTGATGCCCACGGTGTAGTTGGGTATGTGGTGCCCGCGGTGTACTAGGGTATGTGGTGCCCGCGGTGTACTTTTGTATGTGGTGCCCGCGGTGTACTAGGGTATGTGATGCCCACGGTGTAGTTGGGTATGTGGTGCCCGCGGTGTACTAGGGTATGTGGTGCCCGCGGTGTACTAGGGTATGTGGTGCCCGCGGTGTACTAGGGTATGTGATGCCCACGGTGTAGTTGGGTATGTGGTGCCCGCGGTGTACTAGGGTATGTGATGCCCACGGTGTAATTGGGTATGTGGTGCCCGCGGTGTACTAGGGTATGTGGTGCCCGCGGTGTACTAGGGTATGTGATGCCCACGGTGTAGTTGGGTATGTGGTGCCCGCGTTGTACTAGGGTATGTGGTGCCCGCGGTGTACTAGGGTATGTGATGCCTGCGGTGTACTAGGGTATGTGGTGCCCGCGGTGTACTAGGGTATGTGGTGCCCGCGGTGTACTAGGGTATGTGATGCCCACGGTGTAGTTGGGTATGTGGTGCCCGCGGTGTACTAGGGTATGTGATGCCCACGGTGTAATTGGGTATGTGGTGCCCGCGGTGTACTATGGTATGTGATGCCCGCGGGGTAGTTGGGTATGTGGTGCCCGCGGTGTACTAGGGTATTTGATGCCCACGGTGTACTAGGGTATGTGATGCCCACGGTGTAGGTGGGTATGTGATGCCCACGGTGTAGTTGGGTATGTGGTGCCCGCGGTGTACTAGGGTATGTGTTGCCCGCGGTGTACTAGGGTATGTGATGCCCACGGTGTAGGTGGGTATGTGATGCCCACGGTGTAGTTGGGTATGTGGTGCCCGCGGTGTACTAGGGTATGTGATTCCCACGGTGTAGGTGGGTATGTGATGCCCACGGTGTAGTTGGGTATGTGATGCCCGCGGTGTACTAGGGTATGTGGTGCCCGCGGTGTACTAGGGTATGTGATGCCCACGGTGTAGGTGGGTATGTGATGCCCACGGTGTAGTTGGGTATGTGGTGCCCGCGGTGTACTAGGGTATGTGATGCCCGCGGTGTACTAGGGTATGTGATGCCCGCGGTGTAGTTGAGAATGTGGTGCCCGCGGTGTACTTGGGTATGTGGTGCCCGCGGTGTACTAGGGTATGTGATGCCCACGGTGTAGTTGGGTATGTGGTGCCCGCGGTGTACTAGGGTATGTGATGCCCGCGGTGTAGTTGGGTTTGTGGTGCCCGCGGTGTACTAGGGTATGTGATGCCCGCGGTGCAGTTGGGTATGTGATGCCCGCGGTGTAGTTGGGTATGTGGTGCCCGCGGTGTACAAGGGTATGTGGTGCCCGCGGTGTACTAGGGTATGTGGTGCCCGCCGTGTACTAGGGTATGTGATGCCCACGGTGTACTAGGGTATGTGGTGCCCGCGGTGTACTAGGGTATGTGGTGCCCGCGGTGTACTAGGGTATGTGATGCCCGCGGTGTACTAGGGTATGTGATGCCCACGGTGTACTAGGGTATGTGGTGCCCGCGGTGTACTAGGATATGTGATGCCCGCGGTGCAGTTGGGTATGTGATGCCCGCGGTGTAGTTGGGTATGTGGTGCCCGCGGTGTACTAGGGTATGTGGTGCCCGCGGTGTACTAGGGTATGTGATGCCCGCGGTGTACTAGGGTATGTGATGCCCGCGGTGTACTAGGGTATGTGGTGCCCGCGGTGTAGTTGGGTATGTGGTGCCCGCGGTGTACTAGGGTATGTGGTGCCCGCGGTGTACTAGGGTATGTGGTGCCCGCGGTGTACTAGGGTATGTGATGCCCACGGTGTACTAGGGTATGTGGTGCCCGCGGTGTACTAGGGTATGTGTTGCCCGCGGTGTACTAGGATATGTGGTGCCCGCGGTGTACTAGGGTATGTGATGCCCACGGTGTAGTTGGGTATGTGGTGCCCGCGGTGTACTTGGGTTTGTGATGCCCGCGGTGTACTAGGGTATGTGATGCCCGCGGTGTACTAGGGTATGTGGTCTTCGCGGTGTAGTTGGGTATGTGATGCCCGCGGTGTAGTTGGGTATGTGGTGCCCGCGGTGTACTAAGGTATGTGATGCCCGCGGTGTAGTTGGGTATGTGGTGCCCGCGGTGTACTAGGGTATGTGGTGCCCGCGGTGTACTAGGTTATGTGGTGCCCGCGGTGTACTAGGGTATGTGGTGCCCGCGGTGTACTAGGGTATGTGATGCCCACGGTGTAGTTGGGTATGTGGTGCCCGCGGTGTACTTGGGTTTGTGATGCCCGCGGTGTACTAGGGTATGTGATGCCCGCGGTGTACTAGGGTATGTGGTCTTCGCGGTGTTGTTGGGTATGTGATGCCCGCGGTGTAGTTGGGTATGTGGTGCCCGCGGTGTACTAGGGTATGTGATGCCCGCGGTGTAGTTGGGTATGTGGTGCCCGCGGTGTACTAGGGTATGTGGTGCTCGCGGTATACTAGGGTATGTGATGCCCACGGTGTACTAGGGTATGTGGTGCCCGCGGTGTACTAGGGTATGTGATGCCCACGGTGTACTAGGGTATGTGGTGCCCGCGGTGTACTAGGGTATGTGTTGCCCGCGGTGTACTAGGATATGTGGTGCCCGCGGTGTACTAGGGTATGTGATGCCCACGGTGTAGTTGGGTATGTGGTGCCCGCGGTGTACTTGGGTTTGTGATGCCCGCGGTGTACTAGGGTATGTGATGCCCGCGGTGTACTAGGGTATGTGGTCTTCGCGGTGTAGTTGGGTATGTGATGCCCGCGGTGTAGTTGGGTATGTGGTGCCCGCGGTGTACTAAGGTATGTGATGCCCGCGGTGTAGTTGGGTATGTGGTGCCCGCGGTGTACTAGGGTATGTGGTGCCCGCGGTGTACTAGGTTATGTGGTGCCCGCGGTGTACTAGGGTATGTGGTGCCCGCGGTGTACTAGGGTATGTGATGCCCACGGTGTAGTTGGGTATGTGGTGCCCGCGGTGTACTTGGGTTTGTGATGCCCGCGGTGTACTAGGGTATGTGATGCCCGCGGTGTACTAGGGTATGTGGTCTTCGCGGTGTTGTTGGGTATGTGATGCCCGCGGTGTAGTTGGGTATGTGGTGCCCGCGGTGTACTAGGGTATGTGATGCCCGCGGTGTAGTTGGGTATGTGGTGCCCGCGGTGTACTAGGGTATGTGGTGCTCGCGGTATACTAGGGTATGTGATGCCCACGGTGTACTAGGGTATGTGGTGCCCGCGGTGTACTAGGGTATGTGATGCCCACGGTGTACTAGGGTATGTGGTGCCCGCGGTGTACTAGGTTATGTGATGCCCACGGTGTACTAGGGTATGTGGTGCCCGCGGTGTACTAGGGTATGTGATGCCCGCGGTGTAGTTGGGTATGTGGTGCCCGCGTTGTACTAGGGTATGTGGTGCCCGCGGTGTACTAGGGTATGTGATGCCCACGGTGTGGTTGGGTATGTGGTGCCCGCGGTGTACTAGGGTATGTGATGCCCGCGGTGTAGTTGGGTATGTGGTGCCCGCGGTGTACTAGGGTATGTGGTGCCCGCGGTGTATTTGGGTGTGTGATGCCCGCGGTGTACTAGGGTATGTTGTGCCCGCGGTGTACTAGGGTATCACATACCCAATTCGGACGACGCGGGATACGTGCACGTAACTTAACCGCGGGCATCACATACCCGACTCGGGGTCTTTACACCGCGGTGTTTATTTATTTATTTACTTACAATAATTTTAATATATTCATAATAATTCTATTCTTGCATTTGCAAATGCATTGCAATGCTTTTATTAATAAGCTTTTGCATAGCTACTATGTCGCGGGCCTTGAGCGTGGAGACGGAACCCAGAAATTCCGTAACGAAAATAACCTAACACTGCGCATGCGTCATCCATCAAAAAATGCTATGCAATAGCTTTACCGCGTCAGTCTTCGAGTGCCACATTCAGCATTTGAAAATATAAATACATGCACATTTTATTTTATTTAATATTTTTTTTTAATTCATATATAAAAAAAAACAAACTGACATAATAACTAATAACTAACATAATAATAACTAAAACCATGTCTTGTTAAATCAAGCGTTTGAGTACCTGTTGTCCCTTTTCTCCGAAGCACTTTAAGTAGGGAAATACGTTTTAAACTACGAGCAGGTTTAAGAGGGTTAGGTTACTTACGCATTAGGCGAACACGACCAAACGACCAAAACTTGTGCGAGACATTTTTATACAGTGTTGACTTTGACTTAGTCTTTGACTTAGTCTTTGACTTAGTCTTTGACTTAGTCTTTGACTTAGTCTTTGATTTAGTCTTTGACTTAGTCTTTGACTTAGTCTTTGACTTAGTCTTTGACTATTTGTGCATTTTTGTTACAAGCTCTGCCTTGTGGGGGTCGTGGATTCGATCTATTCCAAAAACGTTATCATTCTCCTGTCATAATCTCATGTAAGATGTGGTAAGCACATGTTTTCTTCCACTCACTCCTTTTATGTGTGGTCCGTGAGGAATCTGCAGGCAACACAAAATTCTGGCATTTTTATCATAGTCGCGAAGTGCAGAACAGTTTGAAGGTAAGGTTGATATTGTCAGCCTTGAAAAGGGTAAATGAAGGGTGTAAGGCCACTGAGAGTCCTTAATTAAATAGGCAAGGTGGGGCCTTAAGCCCATCAATCATCCCCTTAAGGGTTTTATTTCAGTGGGGTTGGTCCGCACTATCTGTGAAAACCGTTTTGCTTTTGAACTTAATAAACAGAATATAATAACTTTAAAGTCATACGGCCGGTTTCTCGAACGATGATCAACGAAAAAATCAAACTACTATGTGTCAATCTCGGATCAATCGTGATTTGGGTTTCCAGAAACCGGCCGTATGTAACCAACTTCTAGGCTCTATTCGTCTGAAACCTGGCAATAAAAATCACTAACCGTCTATCGTATAAAAAGTTAGCGCAAACTTGATGTATTGATTACGTAATGGTGACATTTTGTCAACGCTAACTTTTTATAAGATAGGGGTAAGTATAATAAGACAATTTTAAATAATCTGCGTTATTGTACTTAAAAGAGTGTTAAATCAGTTATGGTTACAATATAAGTATATGACTGTGATACATTTCTTCATCATCATCATCATCAACCTGTATCAGTCCACTGCTAAATAATAATTAATGCCAGGAAGAGTTCTTTTGATGCATCTAGGAATTCTTTCTTCTTTATTGTACACATAAAATACAAAGAAAAAACTTCAAAACAAAATATGTACCTACATATAGGCGAGCTAAATTAAATTAGGAGGAATTAGAGTTCCTTGGAAAATTTAATCTCCGATCAACTGCATTCAACCTGACTGTGATGAAAATGAGAACAATCTTCAGTGTTAAATTAACATTTTACCTAAATTAATTTAAATAAGTTTCATAACTAATTAAATAAAAGATTTATTGACTTCGACTGCTGGACGTAGGTCTCTCTGCCGACGCGCCACTGAGCCCGGTCTTCGGTTCTCCAAATAATATAAATAGATAAATAAATAATAATGCTGGACAATCCACACAACATCATCTAGCCCCAAGCTAAGCAGAGCTTGTGTTATGGGTACTAGAAGACTGACATACTTAATACAATACAATACATAGATAGATATTTTTTATTATACATATAATACCCAGAACACCCGGAATAAATATTTGCAGAACATACAAACATTTATCCCGAGGCGGGAATCGAACCCGCAACCTTCCGTGTCGCAGGCGGACCATCGCCCACCGCGCCACATCGGTCGTCAAATATATATGTATTACTGGGAGTCAAACCCCCAACTTAAAATCCTATTAATTATGGATTCTACAATTTTTTAGTTGAATAGTTTCTAAAAATAGTAATGAAAGGGATATGACAAAACATACTTTGTGGTCAATATTTGTCATGACAATAGCCCCTGTTTGTAAATTATTATCTTTGATTTATTGTGTTTGATTACTATTTGTTCTATCGATTTTATTTTTAGACTTGTTTTTATTATTATCTTATCATGGAATTGGATCTGTTGAGCTAACTTTAGATAGTTTTCAACGGTCTGCAGAGAGTTCAATTGTTACTTTAATTGTCATAGTAATAATAAATGAGTTTTAAATAGTCGTAGTAAAATACTGTTGTAAATAAGTACTGTAATAATTATCATTACAGAATAATTATGAAGTTTTTACTGATATTGCCATACAATAAGACTTATTTTAACTTTTTAAAAGTTTAAGTTATCGTGCAAAAGTTAAATTAGTTTAGTTTAGAAAGTTTTAAGTTTTTTACATGAAAAATAGAAATAAAAGATTGAAATCTTAACAGTTATTTTTATGACTCAAAGATAGATCTTTTTAAGTAACGATTATTAAAACGTGTTAAAAAAATTGATAAATAGTTGTTTCTAATGTGTTAAATGTCAAAAACATACTTTATTTCTGTCAAAAATGATATTGGTTTTTTTTAAGAATTCAAATCATATTTTACAGTATTAAAATCTAAGTTAAACATGCATAAAACGATACATTAAAACTGTCACTATTGTCATCAATATATTAATTGTGCAAAAAAACAAATACAAAAAAAAAACAGTTACAAAATAAACTGTGATTGTCTCGTCCCAGTCAAAAAAATAAAAATAATAACGATTTTCGTTGGTACGAAATGGAAATGACCAAGTGACCTTTGCGCTTTGCAGTCGGCAAGCAACCCACCACGCCGAAGGATCCAGAAGTTCCTTACAATAATGTTAGGGCTCCTTGTAATTCCACGACACGCATAATTAATGGGACGCTAGTTTATCTCGTGTTCGTGTTAGGACTGGCGCACACCAATAGACAAATTACTTCAAAGTCAAAAAGTCAAAGTCAAAAGTGATATGGGATTTTTGCAAGGGGGATTTTTGTTAGTAATAACATAAAACGTAAAATTTGTATTGTTTAAATTGTTTTTTGATGTTTTATTGATGTGTTAGATGGTTGTATAAAAATCCAAAATGGACCCGTTTTACAAAATACCTTATTTGGGTATGTAGTTGGTGGCAACATTCCTGAAAAAGTGTCTGAAAATAATAAAGTAAGTAATATAACTTGTGAAATTGTATCTAACTTTGCTATAAATGATCATAAAAAATTAGAAAATGTAATGGAAAACTTTTGGCTTTCAGAAAAGATACCAGAGCCTGTAAAGCAGAGTTGTGATGAGTTTGAGAAGGCTGAAAAAAGTTTTCAGACCTCTATGAGTCTGAAAAATAATAGATTTCATGTTGATATGCCTCTCATCACACCTCTGGAAGAATTGCAGCTCGGTGATTCATTTTCAGTTGCCTATCAAAGATTTTTAATGTTAGAGAAAAAGTTTAAAAGAAACACTTTGTTACTAGAGCAATATAAATTGTTTATAGATCAGTATGTGGAACTAGGGCATGCTAAGAAGGTGGATATTGCGAAATATGATATTGATAGTGATCCTGTATACTTTCTAGCGCACCATGCTGTTATCAACGAGGCAAGTAAGACGACCCGGCTTCGTGTTGTGTTTGACGGGAGTATGAAGTCGCGCAGTCAGGTGTCCCTCAACGACGTCATGCTGAATGGCCCCGTGGTACAGAGTGAGCTTTTTGATATATTAATTTTATTCAGGACCTTCATTTACACAATTATTTGTGATATTCAAAAGGCATTTCGCAACGTATTTATCAATAGCCACCATACTAGCCTTCAAAATATTTTATGGCGAGATGATCCTACAAAGGCCATCAGCTGTTTACAGCTTCAGACAGTCACATATGGACTGAAGGCCTCCACATTCTTGACTACTCGATGCCTGATTGAATTAGCTCATCGTTATAAAGACAAGTACCCACTTGCGGCTCAAACAATGATAGAGAGTACCTACGTCGATGACGTATTAGGCGGATCAGATAATATAGAGCAGTTGCATGATCTTAAATCCCAGTTGGTAGAGCTCCTCAAGCTAGGTAGTTTTTCTCTACACAAATGGTGCTCAAATTCGCTTGATGTTTTAGATGGTATTCCAGATGAGCAAAAACAGTTTGAAAATATTGACATGAGTGGGGATAATTTAGTCAAGACTCTAGGCTTAATGTATGATATAACTTCAGACACTTTCACTTTTTCAAGTCCCAATTTTGATCAGGAACATAATTTAAATACAAAAAGAAAAATTCTAAGTTTTATAGGGAAAATGTTTGACCCTCTTGGCTTAGTAGGCCCTATAATAGTGGTAGCTAAAATATTTATGCAGGAGCTATGGTCTTTGCAGATAGGATGGGACTCAATAGTACCCAAAAACCAGTTTCTATACTGGAACAATTTTCTTAACAATTTAAAGATAATGGGCAAAATAAAAGTTAATAGGTGTGTTAACAATAAGGATGTTTCATCCGTAGAGTTGGTGGGGTATTCTGATGCATCAATGAAAGCCTTTGGCTGCTGTCTTTATCTTAGAATTTTAAAAAATGACGGTACAGTGCAATCAGATCTTCTCTGCTCCAAATCCCGTGTTGCTCCTTTAAGTAAAAATTTAACGATTCCTCAGCTGGAGCTCAATGGTGCACTCCTGTTAGCCCAGCTAGCACATAGAGTAGGTAGAGTCCTGAAAGGTAGGTTTCCTCAGGTAGAAAATTTTTTCTACAGCGACTCTCAGATAGTGTTAGCTTGGATAAAGTCAGGTAATGTAAAGTCAAATGTTTATGCCAACAATAGAGTCAAGCAAATCGTAGAGCTGACCGATCAGGCGCAGTGGGGTTTCGTTAGGACTAGTGACAATCCGGCCGACCTATTGTCGCGGGGAGTCTTGCCGCACAAGTTGCAGCAAAGTGAGGTATGGTGGCACGGCCCAACTTACTTATTAGATAAAAAACACGATCATACTAGTTTTGAAGATTTTAAATTGTCTGATTTGCCCACAGACACTCAGCAGATCGATGAGTCAGATATACCGTGTAACTTGACACAGGTAGAGCCATCGTTTTCTACAAAATTATTTGAAAAGTATTCAAATGTTTATAAATTACAGAAAGTGATAGGATACATATATAGGTTCTATAAAAACTGTTCGAAAAAATATAATAAAATAACGGACGGTAGCCTTACGCCTCAAGAGCTTCGTGACTCTTTGTTAGTCATCGTGCGTTGTACTCAAACACAACATTTTGGTAGAGAGGTAGAGTCACTTTCTGACGGAAAAAATATAAAAACAGGAATAGGTAGTTTGTATCCTTTCCTTGATAAAATAGGTATTATTAGAGTAGGAGGTAGGCTCCATAATGCTAAAGAGATGTCTTTCGATAAAAAGCATCCAGTTATCCTTCCGAAAAACAGTCACATAACAAATCTTATAATAGAAAGAGAACACTTACGACTATTACATGCAGGGCCCAGGTTAGTCTTGAGCTCTCTATCCCAAAGGTACTCTATAGTAAGCGGTATTCGAGAGGTCAAGAAAGTGGTGCGCAAATGCATTAAGTGTTTTCGTTTGAAAGCTGAGGCTGCTAAGCAGTTGATGGGCTCCCTCCCGCAAGAAAGAATTACAGCGTCCAGGCCATTTCAGCATGTCGGCGTTGACTTTTGTGGACCCTTCGATATGAAGGTTGCTAGGGTTAGAAAGCCTATCGTTCAGAAAGGTTACATCGCGCTTTTCGTTTGCTTTGCCATCAAAGCTATACATGTAGAGCTCGTATCAGATTTAACAACTGAAGCCTTCTTAGCATGTCTCAAGCGATTTATTTCTAGGCGTGGTATGCCCACAAACATATTTTGTGACAATGCTAAAACTTTTAAAGGAGCATCAAATGAGATGAAAAAATTGTATGAACTACAATCCTCGAAAATTCACAGGGATAATATTAACGGGTTTTGTTCCCAGCATTACATAAAATTTAGATTTATACCCAGTTATTCACCTGAATTTGGAGGGTTGTGGGAAGCAGGTGTAAAAAGTGTAAAACACCACTTAAAGAGAGTAGTAGGAAACCAATGTTTAACCTATGAAGAGCTCAATACAGTCATTGTACAAATCGAAGGAATTTTGAACTCTAGGCCTCTACTCTCTACAAATACCAATGATTGTAGTTATTTAACGCCTGCACACTTTCTAATTGGATCTGCTCTGGCTAGCTATCCTGAAGTCGATCTAACAGACGTTTCGATTAATCGTTTAAAATTTTGGAATCTTTGCACTAAACTTAAACAAGATTTTTGGAAATTATGGTCAAATGACTATTTAACACAGCTTCAGAGCCGTCCCAAGTGGAAATATCCGCAGCAAAACCTCAAAGAAGGTGATTTAGTTATTGTTAAAGATTTAAACACTACTCCATTAAATTATAGTATGGCTCGTATTGTAAAAACTTATCCTGGGAACGACAATATGGTACGAGCAGCCGATGTTAAAATGAATAACAAAGTTTATAGAAGGTCAGTAAAACGACTCTGTCAGTTACCTGTAGAGTAGCATATTGCCGGCCCCAATTATGTTTGGAACAATAATCCAAACATAGAAATAATGTGGTAGAATTATTTGTTTTGTCCTTGCAACACCAATGTGTGCAAGTTTTTTATTTTGTCATGGCAATAATTCCTTCTTCCTGACTGAAACGTTGAAACTAGCGGAGTGATTTGCAAAACTGTATTTTTATATTTAAATAAACCCTTCTATTCAGTTCCCACGCATTTTATTTCGTACAGTATAATTTTAGTATAATTTTGAATTTCATTATTTAAATCATGTCGAAGTTGTATATCGTGGTAAACTGTAAACCATTACTAAAAGTTTAATCATTGAAAGGAATTCGTTATTTGTAAAAATACTGGCAATTGATCATTAATTGACTCTACCATATTTATTCAAAATACATATAAATTTGCGAACTGTCAAAATCATGTTGTGTCTTGACAGTAGCCCTGTAAAACTGTTATAGCTAAAATCATTATGAATTATTTTAAATAGATTACTGCCAATACTTATTATCTAGATCTTACTAACCTTTTTTTGTGATTTTTTTGACAGTTTTTTCGACCTAGTTCCTACTTGTTTTTTTTTCAAACTTCTTACACTGCTTAGTCAGAATAGTCAAAATGTCCTTCTTTTGTCTTATGGCAATAAACAACATTGTATAAATACATACTTTGTATAGTAGTGTGCGCCGAGCCTAAGCCGGCACAATATTTCCCTCAGCAATAAGTAAGCTTACCTCAAGCGTCAATTAAAACTTAAGTGAGATATAAACCAGTGGTTAAGCCATACTTAACCGGCTAAGTACAGCTTAGCAGCTTAGTGGCTCGGTTTAATGGAGGCTTGTCTTTTTGAAATGGTTTTTGAGATTTTACTATAACGTAATTTGTAATCTTATGTTTTATTTAAGGAGGTTGCGGGTTCGATTCCCGCCTTGGGATAAATAATGTTTGTACGATCTGCAAGCATTTATTCCGGTTGTTCTGAGTATTTTACATAAAAAATATCGATCTATGTAATGTATTGTATTAAGTATGTCAGTCTTCTAGTACCCATAACACAAGCTCTGCTTAGCTTGGGGCTAGATGATGTTGTGTACATTTTCCAGCATTATTTATTTATTTATTTCTGTAGTAAGACTTTTATATGAATACATCATTTACTTACAAAATATACACTTTGAAGAATGCGCGATTTTCTATGGAGGTTGGATAATATTTAAATTTTTTTAAATTTTTAAAACTGTTTTTAATACTGAAGTTCCAGTCTGGTTAAACAAATTTCCACGTATATAAAAATATATTCAAATATGTGATATTTATTATTATATTCCAGTTCCAATACAAGAAGTAGGTAAATCGGAAACCTTCAGGGCGTAAAATTGAAGTGTCTCTTTCGGTATTTCGCGACAATCTGAGCGTAATACTTTATTATGGGAATTTGTTTTTGGCTGCGAAAATAGTGATATATGACACTTTTTGAGACCTTTGCCCAGCAGTGGGACAATATAGGTTAAGGAAAAAAAAAACTCTGGCACTTTTAACCGACATAAAAAAAGAGGTTTGCAATTTAATAAATTTGATATTTGTTAGTCTCTAATACGTATAGGTACGTGTATTATAAGTAAATATTTGTGAACATTTCACACATCACTTTAGTCCCAAACTAAGCAAACCTTGTACTAGGGACGAGATAGGTTAGGGAAAAAAAAACCTTAAAACCAGACAGAAATAACAGAAATAGGAACATCACTGATTAACAGAAATAGGTACGGTGGTAGTACTTCTAAGCACGAGGACTCAAAGCTTTACTTTTAATCAAAAATAATTTAAGCACTTTTAAAAACATTTCAATAACCTTAAAGGGTATTAAATATGTCTAAGTATTTTATAAGAGGCTTACAAAAGTCAATCTACGAGAAAAGTTTAAAACAAAACAGAGTTGAATAAGTTTATTCACAAAGCAATGTTATAAAAATGCAAATTATTTGTATATTTAAACTGTAAGTACCAATCCAGCTTAAAATATACTTTTCAGTGTGGCCACTAAATCAGCGAACATATATCAGAATCAATTCATTTTTATTGCAACTGTATAAATATACTAAAAATATTACCATTAATCAAACTTCTAAAAGAAAATTTAGTGTATTTATTCAGATCGTTGCAAAAGATCTATAGATAGTAATTAAACTTCTTAAACAAATAAAATTGTAATAACTTACGCTTGATTAGAGCTGCATACTTCTTAAATATTATTCTTGCATCTTAAAACGATCAACACAACGTCTCGCCTCATTGGGCATATCTGTCTGTCTGTCTGTCTGTATATCAAAGTCAAAAAGTCAAAGTCAAAAATTACTTTATTCAGTAAAATCACAAGGATCATTTAGAATATTTAGAAAAGATCATTTAGAAAAGATATCTATCTATTATAGACAATATAATATTATAAAAGGTTTCTTAGTCATAGTTAGATATATTTTTAATTTAGGTAGGTACTCACTGTATAAACTGGCTCAACGCTTTGATTTTTCACTGTAAGTTTGTTGAGCATTTGTAAATAAATAAATAGAGAAGCTATTTTCGTGGCCACAAATCACAGAACGAAATAACAAGAAAAAGTTGAGAGTATCAAAACTTTGCAACGCCTTTGATGTGATCGTCTTCTGAAATATCGACAGAATCCTTTGAAAAGTTTATTTACTGGCTTCTTATTTGTTGCGAATTTCAAGAAATAGTTGGCTTCCAAAGTTATAATAAATTTCTAGTTGAGATAGATCTTAGACTAGACGAATATAAACAAATAATGCTGGACAATCCACACAACATCATCTAGCCACATGCTATATAAGCAGAGCTTGTGTTATGGGTACCTACTAGAAGACTGACATACTTAATACAATACATTACATAGATAGATAGTTTTATTATACATAAAATACCCAGAACACCCGGAATAAATATTTGCAGATCGTACAAACATTTATCCCAAGGCGGGAATCGAACCCGCAACCTTCCGTGTCGCAGGCGGACCTTCGCCCACCGCGCCACATCGGTCGTCATATAAATATTTATGTTATACAACTTAATAAAAAATACAATAAATTACATTTTAGGGTAATGATGGGTCTTATTTCTGTGAGCGATCTCTTCCAGGCAACCTTTGGTGTATCATTTCGATAAGAACAGGGCGCAAATAAAAATAAAAAAGGTGGCTACTAACGCAAAAGTGGGTTATTTTTTATTGTGCAGATAAAACGGTTCAAAAACACATTTTAACTTTGATTTTATTTCATAAGAAAATACAGAAATAGTGTTCGTTTATTCGTAGACAAAAGTCTAGAGCGCTGTCTAGCGAATAGAAATATTTTCGCAAACGAAACGAAAAACATATGGCGTTCAAGCTTAAAGTCACAACCAAGTCGCAGTTATCTCAATTTAACACGACTTTCAGTAATTTACGACCTAACTTTACATTGCGAGTTCCGAAGGTGAACGCTTATCGAATCTTTCGTTTTAATCAAAACCGTCTCCGTTATATGGCGGCCGTTAGATCTTATGTTGGTATAATGCGACTAAATTGGCAAGAACTCGTACTTAGTGATGCTTGAAAAACAATTTGACTAGATATTTTGTAGAATATTGTGCAAAATAATGGATTACGAGGAAATAATTAAACTCATACATGACTTTTCATTTATTATTTTTTTGTACAACGTTTACAAAATATAAAGTATTTTTTTACATAATTTGGAAATGCAACTTATTTATGTCATTATAACATTTATTTACAATTTTATATTTTAACCTTTTTCTTCCCACTGCTGGTCTATATTTAGAAATTAATTGAAAATGTTATAGCAATTTTGATTAAGTTTCATATTATTACATTACTTTCTGTTCCATTATATTACAAATTATGTCGGTGACAGTTTTCCAGAAAACATACAAAGTTCGTAAATACGGAAAATTTAGTTTTAAATTTATTATATTTGGGTAGCAGGTTGTCGCCTTAAGTGTGGGATTATAAAGGAGAGTTTAAGGGCACACGTGTCGCGGTCGTATTATATCGTAGTATTTGTTAATGGTACTATGAAATTGTTAAAAATAACGTACTAGACGAACCATCTAAGAAGATAAATAAATATGATACAGGCGTAGCAGCTCAGTTGGTAGTAAGCTCTGCCTTCCATGCTGTGTGTCGTGGTTCGATACCCACCCAGAGCAAATGTTTGAGTGATGAACATAAATATTTATTATGTGTCTGGGTGTTATTTTTAAATTAAATCAAATTTCAGTTATATTATTATCAATGTACACAGTTGTACATTGTTACTATGTATTCCATGTCTTAACAAAAAAAGTATATAAGTATTCTATCAGCAATCTAGTTCCCATAGTACAAGCTTTGCTTAGTTATGGACTAGAGCGTGATGTGTGAATTTTCCATGAGTTTTTATTTATTTATTTATTATATTGAAATTTTTAAATAAAAAAATAATGCAAGCAATGGTATCTAAAATATTAAAATATTTTACATAGTTTTATCTGCTCTCTATTTACGTAGTTGACAGTGTAAATGCATTATAAAGTGGGTAGCTACATATAATATAGAAGTACCCACATCCATCGCTGTACTGCCATTAATTCTAATGGAACTTTGCGTTGAACTTTAGATTCTTGAGAAACGGTGACCGTTTTTTATAATTAAATAACGGTGATACGTGTGTAGCGCCATCTATATCGCTACATGGTGAACTACATCATAGTCTACGCAACAGACCAACAGATGGCAGAAACAAGTCCTAGATCGCGCAAACGAAGTTATCACGGAGTTTGAACATAAGTAATAGAACCGATGACTATCCATCGGTCCTCGGACCCCGAGCCAAAGGTCGCTCGGCGTGGAAGATCTTCCCTTTTCGTAGGAGATACCACTCCTAACTCCACACGTGTAATCAAGTAATCCTACTGTATGGATGGATGAATGTAAGTTTGTTACTCTTTCACGCAACAATGAATGGATTTTAATGAAAATGTACAATAATGTGAATTGTCTAAAATATACCGATAATAAGACGAGGTAGACATCAAGTATAAACTATTTCTAATTCAAGTTCCTTATTTATTCAAGAAAATATAGTAATTAGTAAAACTATAGTAATTTTAAGTCGTTTGATCATTACGTACGTTATTGACGGCGACCGTATTTATAGAGACTCGCCTCTAGTTCCGTGCTATCATTATTAATTACTCTCGTACATTTCGTACATTTCCGTTTAATTTGTCCCTTTCTATGTGATGCCCGAAATTATGGTGAAGTCTGTCTTAATTAGTGAGACCCTGTCGTGACTTAGTACCTCATGAATTTACTCTCTCACTACATCTTATTAAATTAAAATGTGTACATAACATCTAAATAAATTTGATCTAAAAATGTATTTAACATACCTGTTTCTCCTTTTTCTTATCTTCACAATATTACAAGTGTAATAAAATATATTGGTCTATGTTCGTAGTCAAAAACGTTTGTAAATGAAAAATATTTTTTTTTTGCACAATCACATACTTACCTAAATCTATTGAGGATTGACCCTTCTTTTTACAGCAGATCCAAAAACCAAAAATCTTCAAACCATAAAACATGTTTCAACTATCCTTCTTTACTTTACCGACAATAAAAATATCTATAAGACTTACAGAAGAATAGAGTAGGTATAGGAGAATAAAATTACCTAAATAATACATTTTTCTATCCTATCGTAATCCCTAATAATATATGGTGATAATCAGACCGCGCATGAGATGTTTAACTAATCGTCAAAACGAATCTCCCAGAATCCTCCTAATACGTTCCCGAGAAAACATGCCGCGGGGGATAATTTACGTGACGCCGTCACGAGGCTGACGGCACAGTATCGTGATCACTACCAGTAGATACACTTAATAGAAATTTGGAACAACAAAACTAAATTAAATAGTCGTAACTGTTACACCATGGCTACCAAAATCTCATCAAAATCAAAATCTCATAAGAATCAAAGTCCTGACTGACTGACGGCTGACATACAAACCACAGCCCAAACCGCTGGTCCTAGAGACTTGAAATTTGGAAGGCGTGTTCCTGGACTGACGGTGTGGCGTACTAAGAATGAAATTTTGTAAATCACGCTCCGGAGCCCTAAAATAAGGCTTTAAAGTTTGTATGCAGAATCATATCCCGTGAACAGATTGACTTGAAACTTGATACACATAATGTTGACACAAAATAAAATAGATCTGCATATTTAGATTTAACAAAATCATCCCCATTTCCTTCAGATTGAGTAAAGTTTGAGGAAGTAAAGTTTTTCGAGTATACCAATATATGGCGCTGTCTCATTTGCGTAATCCTAGAACGCGCTATCGGTGCGTTTTGGCAATGTGTTATAAGTCGGTCGGTATATAGCAATTGTTTCGTTAAATTGAGTTATTTTGATAAGTTATTACGTACCAAAAGCTTTATGACGAATAAATAAATAATAGAATAATAGATTTAAATATAGATTAGAAAATATACAAACCTGACTTACTGGTCTACATATAACATACTGTGCCAAGCCTGTCGTACCGCCCCGGGCCAAAATAACCAAATTAACTCCGCTAGTGTCTCTTACATGTTATCTTGAACACTTTCATATCCTTTGGGATATTACTTTGTCATATCCCAATCATATTATCCTGGAATAAGTAGAAAATGAGATATACTAAGAATATGATGTGATTTCGTAGATCAGTTGTTCTATAAACGTACTCACACATAGACATTATAACATGGCTCTACAAAATGGTTTAAAATGGCTGTTTTTTAGGCATGAGACAGATATATCAAAACGAAAATCAGAAAACTGAAATCCGTTTGCAGTCAGAAATCGTATCGCATCGATATTCCAATATGAGAAAACCGTTTTTAGAAAACGCACGATGATAACGCAAACTGCAAACAATCTTAACCGAACGAAACCAAACCGAACCGACGTGAGTTTAGTTTTGCACCGAAAACGAAAACCAAACACAAACTGCAAACGAACAAAATCTAAATCTACCTAAAGTTTTAGTTTTCTATAGTTTTGATACGCATTCGTGATTTTAGTTTTGCACCGAAAACGAAAACCAAACTCAAACTGCAAACGAACGAAATCTAAATCTACCTAAAGTTTTAGTTTTCTATAGTTTTGATACGCATTCGTGATTTTAGTTTTGCACCGAAAACTAAAAACCGTTTTTTAAAAACGGTTTTTGAAATCGATTTCAAAATCTGAAATCGGTTTTGTATCGGTTTGTGAAAAAATCCAAAAACGCCCATGCCTACTGTTTTTAACAAACTTTAAAAAAAGGTGTTTCTCAAATCGATTGTTTTTTTTCTATGTATGTATTACGATTTCTCCGCCAATTATGAGTTGATTTTTATGATTATTTTTTTTATCACTAGTACTCATATTTTCATGATCGTCATGACGTCAAGCGTGACACGTAAAACGCTTCGATAGCGCGATCTAGGAATCGGTAAAATGGTGCAGCGCCATCTAGTTGTAAATAAATGAAAGAAAATGCTTTATTGTAGGTACACTATTAAACAATGTGCTTCAATGAGCCGCCTTATCACTGAAAGCGATCTCTTCCAGGCAACCTATGTAGAGTTAAAACTAAATATACGATTGAAGTCGGTTTTGTTAATTTGTACAAAAATATAATTATGAAATTGGTTTATTTCTCTAGTTTAACGTATATAGGAAGTAATGTGCGACATTAGATATTATCATTGTAGTATTGGCCATAATCCAAGCACATTAGTCTCCAGCCGCGAATTAATGGCGGTAAAAATAGAATTGTATCATAGTTTCTGGTATTTTTATTACAAAAGTAATTTATTTGACTTATGTATTTTGTGGAAAAAATCGGAGAATAGGGACGAGTGAAAGGACTTGGGGGAGACCTTTACCCAGCTGTGGGACGAGATAGGTTAGAGAAAAAAAAATGTATTTTGTGTTAAAAGGTGTATTAGAGTCTTATTCTTGCATATTACACTTTAAACTAAGTTCATAAATGTTGCAAATTAACAAAGCAAAAAAAGACGTGTGGTACTCGGGGACTGCCGCGGTAAAGCTATTGCATAGCATTTTTTACTGGATTACGCATGCGCAGTGTTAGGTTATTTTGTTACGGAATTACTGGATTCGATATCACGATAGAAGCTATGCTTAAAAAAGTTTTTTTAAATAGTCCGTAACGAAATCATTTGTTTGCTAATAAGTAAGAGAAGAGCCGAAGACCTACGTCCAGCTGTGGACTGATACAGGTTGATTATAGTGATGGTGAAGAACCCGTCGTTTTATATGACGACGACGCGGAGGTTGCGGATTCGATTCCCGCCTTGGGATAAATGTTTGTACGATCTGCAAATATTTATTCCGGGTGTTCTGGGTATCTTATATGTCTAATAAAAAATATCTATCTATGTAATGTATTGTATTAAGTATGTCAGTCTTCTAGTACGCATAACACAAGCTCTGCTTAGCTTGGGGCTAGATGATGTTGTGTGGATTGTCCACCTTATTTATTCATACACAACGCTAAAAATCCTAATTTTTAGATGATAATTATACAGTATTTTTATAAAAGCCTCAAAGTACCAAATAAGACGTTGACGAGGGCCTGAGCCAAGCGTGTGTCTCTTTCATTTGCATACCAGTAGCTCTACCATGAGTTTTTACTATACTCGCTAGCGTCTGCAGTTAAAAAAATGAATGAAGATTTGTACAGCGCCTCTAGCGGATAGTTGGGTACTAAAATTCGTAATACTAATATTTACTTAACTACTGTAGTAAAGTCAGGCGATTTTACTGTGACAACTCATGGTAGAGGTACAGAAGAAAGGGACAGAAGGGCACTACCCTCTGTCATGGCACATTGACGTGATGAGGGCCCAATTAATGGCACATGTGCCAACGACACTTCGTAGATATTTCTATTTACGGATTTATTTTGACCCTGTCTGGGTTAGTCTGGATTTCTTTTTGAAAAGATTATTTGTTGTTGATTATCATAGTTTCTTTCTTAATTCTTTATTGTACACACGGATAACTTATTTTTATTCTTTTTTAATTTTAATGACCTCTTAATCAAAGACTACCATATTATTTATAATAAAAAATATAAAAAAAAATAAGGTAATTATTTCTTTTAATCAATATAATTGGATAATATATAATCCTTAATTTAAAGTGGATGGCTGACCGAATGTGGAACCGAGATAATTTAAAAATAAATTAAGTATTTAATTTTTATGAGAGATATTTCGTAAGCGAATTATTTAATTTCGATATTAACAGATTTTGAAAACTTTTGGTAAATAGGTACTAGCATTTATATCTTGAAAATCAACAATACTGTGCCCACACTAACTACTGCTTGGAAGCAGTAATATTCACGGCGTTGATGATAGAAGATAATAAGTACCAGAAAAAGACAAAAGTGTTCAATAAAATAATATTCATGGATATACAACATACACTTCTTAAACTAGCAAATGTAGCCTAAAACTACTAACATAATCATCACTTCCACTACGCCATGAGAGTCGTTTTAAGCTACATTTCACCTTATTTGTAGCACACGCTATTTTCCCATGATTCTTACATTCATTTTATCTACTCGTTTCAAAATTCACGGACCTGGAATTCTTTGATATAAAATTAGCTGAGTTTGAAAACGGGATTTTGTATGTTTGGACTGAGAGTAGGTACCTACAACCGAATGTTTTTTTATAGATTTTTGAACGATTTTTTTGTGCATATTTAAAGAAAGGATATTTTGCAAAGGTCCTTGACTTTTCTTAGGTTTTCGAGTTTGAGATTATTTTTTGATTCTTTTGAGATTATTTTCAGCTTTTGGTTTAAGAACCTTAAAATATTTAAAATTGCTTTTGGTTTTAACCTTTAAATATAGGTACTAAAACCTTTAAATATATATATATTTTTTAGTTAAAATCAGCATAACAGAATATTGCAGTCCTAACAAATAGTTATAACTGCGCGTGACAAAAAAATAACTTAATAAACAAGTCGTTTTTTATTATTTTTTCAAATATCATATTTTATACTATATTAGAAATTTTAATTGAAAACATTTCTTACTTTGACTTTGCAGTAATTTAAAAATCCTCTCTGTCCACACGCACGCCCGTTGGTCCATTCGCATGCAAATCCGCCGGTGATTTATGTAGGCTCCTTCGATTCAATGCGGGTACTTACTCAAAGATTATGGAAAACTACCTTTTTTTGGTGACTGGGTTTCGTTATGTATGCTGTTTTAGGATACTTTCTTTTTTATACCGACTTTTTTTTTTACAAGTTATCAGGCTAGTGTTTGACCGCGATCTCACCTGATGTTAAGTGACGATGCGGTCTACGATGTAGCACACTTGCCTAGACCCATTCACTAGTCTCTTAAAAATATCCAAATTATAGGACTCTTTTTTAACCGTCTTTCAAAATTGTGGATGTTTTCATTTCAATTATATTTTTTTTGTAGGTGTGTTGTGTTGGTTTGTAGGTTGCAACTTGGTTGTAAGTTTTGTATCATATTTTGATTTTGAAGAGCTGTGGATTTAGCTTAATAAATAAATAATCACGATTAATGCCGATTATGTGCCTATTTTGTTGATTCTTTCTCAGTAAAAAAAAGCTAGCACTCCGGGAGTGCCGGCAGAAGTGAAAACTTCAATATTAACGTTGTGTTTTCACTTTTAAGTTTTCACTTCAAAAATATAACCACAGTCGTGATTGTGTCATGTCATTGTGTCACATTCGCGCAAGCGCGAATGTGACACAACGACGAAGACAACGAAGACACACTGACATAGAATTTCAGCTAGTTCACTAAACTCCTATCTAATAGAATTCCATAGACAAATAGATTTTACTAAGACGTTTTATAAAAACATAAACTCAGTGCGTAATTTAAGTTAGTTGGGGTTTTCAATAACTTAAAAATAGATAAAAAAAACTCAATACAATTCCAAAAAAGCGTGTGATCTTCGGTAAGCCGTAAGTTTCTTGCCCGTTATTCTAGGATCTGGTCGCGTGGAACTGGCACCTAAAATCACCTAGTATGCAAGACTATTCTAAATGATCCTTGTGATTTTACTGAATAAAGCAATTTTGACTTTGACTTTGACTTTCCCTTTTCCTAGGAGATACCACACCTATCTCCTCAAGTGTGTTACGATCTCCGCTAATCCTGAGCCGATTTAGATGATTATCTCTTTGTTTGATAGATCTCACTTTATATTATAAAGTGAACTAGCTAGTTCTTACTTCATTCTATTAAGTATCGCCATAAAAGCACTATTCAGAGTTTCAAAGCCAAAGCTATAAATATCGTTATCTCAAAGTATTCAAATACCTCTAGCACTAGTTCCTTGTTTGATGTTATTTGAATCATTGTTTATTAGTAGAAGAAAGGTCGTTCAAACTCATCATCACCATCTCCCTGCCCTTGGTCAGTACAACATAATAATCATAATCATAATCATAATCATTTTATTGTTTGTGAAACCAGGTCAAAATACATTTCAGATGATATGAAACTTAAAATTAGCGCCACTAGCTTCTGCCATTAGGTATACAAACATCAAAAATACAATTAGTCTAAATTTAAATACAATTACTTTTAGAATGTCAAATATAAAATTAAATCAATTAAACAAATATAATAATGTCACATGTCTACTAAATTAAAGTTTGTCATTTAAAAAATCATTGATTGTATAGAAGGCTTTGTTAACCAAAATGTCATGCAATTTCACTTTAAACTCATTTATGGACAGTGAACGAACAGATAATGGTATTTTATTATATATAATGGGAGCCATGCAAAAGACACTCATGCGCAACAACTGAGTTCTACACGGCACATTACGAAGTCTTCCCTCCAAGCGGCTTCCAGGTGCAAATTCCTCAAATAGGTTTAAATTGCATTTAACAAATAAAGCAACCTCAAAGATGTAGATGTAGAACATGTCTTCTTCTTCCACTCTCTTTTATCAGCCATTGACATTCTTTATTTTTTTTCTTTCTCTTAGTTTCTATTATTATATACCTACATGAGTTAATATTAATATTGTAATTGTTTTTATTCTTGTTTTGCACACCCCAAAAGGGTAGAATTACTATGATACATTCTATATATATGACATCTTTTTTCCATGTAATTCTGCAAATAAATGAACTTTGACTTTGACTTTGAGCCGTCGTCTCGACTCTCACTCTTATCTTACTCATGCCATTATTTACACAGTTCATTTTTATTTGGACTAGTTGACCCGACAGACGTTGTCTTGTCTTAATGATTCACGGCCGGTTTCTTAAACGTTGATCAACCAAAAAATCAAACTACAATGTGTCAAAACTCGGATAATTCGTGATTTGGGTTGCTTAAACGCTTGTCATCTGTGAAATATTCAGATAACAAGCGTTTGAGCCACCCAAACCGGACATAAGTGTTCATAAATTTTCTAATTTTACGCACATTTTTTAGATTTTTTTCAATCTTCTTTTAAGAACCTTCTCCTAACGATAACAAACACAACAAAAAACAAATTGGATTCATTCCTATTTGTATATTTCTACTAGATGCTAACTAATGCTCATGATACATCCGTCAGAATATTGGCAGAATACAAGAACTTCGGACATAACACATTGTACAAGTCCTTGACTCAGTTGTCCTTGGTTCGAAGTTTATGTGTTTTGCTTCTTCGATTTATGACTTTGACAAACATTTATGGATTGTTTGCATAATGGTATCTTTTATTGTATCAAGAGAACAAAGTCAATTAATCTTTATTGTGTAAACTACACTTCTGTAGCAATTCTGTAGCTGATCATTTAGAATCGTCTTACATACTGGGTGATTCTAGGTGCCAGTTCCACGTGACTAGAGCCTAGAAGAAGGTTCAAGAAACTGCAGCTTGGTTCTTAACTTTTTTTGCATGATCTTACAAATATCTTACAATTAAATACTGACATAATTTAAACTTAAGCCAAAATATTTTCTTCAATTTCAAAATCTAATAACTTATTGGGGAGTTATGGAATAAAAACAAAATACATTTACGAAACGATTTCGTTTATTTTGCAAAAAGCATAATTTGATTACACGCACAATTATGTTAGAATCTCACCACGCATCGATATTTTAAATTAATATAACTAAATTATTTAAATTTAAAAATCATAATTTATTTATAATCAAATAAATAATAATTTCATATTCTCACTTTGTCGGGTGAAAATTATAATAAATATTTACATCACTTTTTGTGGTTTAAAATATAAAGTACAATGTCCACTAAAGCAATGCATTATATTTTATTTTTTTATAATTTATTTCCATTTTTTTTTTGATAAAGCATGGTAACAAATTGTAGATAAAAATGCATGCTTTAGTAAATCTTGACCTCAGATTACAATGTAGATATATTAACATCAATTAATACAATATAATCATATAAAAATATCACAATCTCAAAAGATTTATGATATTAAAAATAATGAATAATAATAACTCTTGTTTGTAAACAGTAACTTAAAAACATAAATTAATATTTTGAGCATCAAAACGAAACAACTAAATCTAAGAAAATTCAAATAGTTCTTTGATTCTATATTATCCACGTATCTACATTAACGATATTTAATAATATTTACTACAAATATGTATTGCTGTTTTTATTTAATCTAAATTTTCATTAACTGTTTTCAAGTGAAAATTTGCTAATAAGTACTTGTGTAAAAAAACCAAACAGATTTGAATGTATTTCATTACAATGAATTATTTACTTACATTACGATATTAAATAATGTAAATAGATTTCATTATTTTAATAAAATAAAACAATAGGGTGAAATAGATGAACGTAATAATTGGACGGATTTAATAAATTATAATTTAAATAAATATGATTTATGTTTTAGAAAAGAAGCAGAAATTTAAGAAGAATAACAAAATGGATTTTAGGTAATATAATTAGAAATATCTAATGAATTCACAACCGTATATTATTACTTTTTTTACATATACAGTATGCTTGTTACCCAATACACAATATTGTGGGTACAACATTACAAACATTTAAAATGGTTACACAATTTCAACGAATATATTTATACAATGTTGAGCCTATTAATTAGTTACTTATTTAAAAGGAAGACACATTGAATTTTAATTAGCATTGTTAAATACTGATTGATTACAAAGAAAAATACTGCGTTTACTGGGGATCAATAAGTTACAATATGAATTGTAAATTTGTAAAACTAATTAAATTAATTAATTATATTTTCTGGTACGTTTGCAATTAAAATTTATATTTTTATTATATTTGTAACCCATTAGTTTTTAACATTAAGATTACGAATGCAGAAAATGTAAGCTAAGGGTTATTATAGTTCACATCGACAAAAGTATTGTACAATTTAGGAAGAAATCAAGATTATAATAAAAGATTTGGAAATAGATATCTGAGATTTAATATAAGACATACACATTAGATAACAAATTAAAAATCTTAACGTGGCACGGTTAAAATAAGGTGAAAAAACTGTATATAGATAATGTTTTCTTTCATAAGTATAGATTCAATAAGACAATGCATCTTAAATCTCGTAAAATTTAAAGATATTACGATTTATGTGGACAGATATTTAAAGTCGTAAACACTAGTCCAAACCTGAATCAAAATAGAAAATTTTTTCATTCAAATTTCATGTTAAAATTTATATAAAATCAGTTTTCAATTTCCAAATCAAGTATTATTATGAAGCTAAGAGCCAAATTGTAGAATAAATTTTTGTTAGTTAATTTTTGTAACATCTAGTAATATTAATAAAAATTTATTGACACAACACTGACACACCAATTCTAACGGTTTTTATATTAGTAATCGTAGCACATAATAATAATTATAATCTTTAAAATTGTATTTTTTTTTCTATTGAAGCGTTATTTGTCCCCATTTTATCGTATCTTCCTAACAAGTATTTTACCTAATTAATTCTAGTTTTATTTATTCTAAAGCACTATTAATTTAACTAAATAATAATACAGTTCAACTATTATTTTCTACGTACACACTTTGTGCGAGTTCAAATTAGTTTTTTTTTTATCTATTTTCACTATTATAACAAGTTGATATATTTAAAATCATAAAACAATTTTTATTAAAGTAATTTCAAATTTAAATGTAACTATTAATTGTAATCTTATTCTATTGAACAGACCTTATTATAAATATTTATAAATTAAGTTATAATATTTTCTATTTAAAATGATTTATATTTACAATGCTTTGGCCTCATTACAAAAAGGTAACTAATTAAAAACTTAGGCCTCCAAATTATATATTAGACTAAATTGAAAACCCCGTATATTATGACTAAGTTGACAAGTTACTATGGAATGACACTATAGTAATTAAATATTTCTATGTTTACAATGATTTATATTCGTTATAATTACCTAATTTTTTAGGAAAATAATATAGGAACATATAAATGAATCACGTGATTTTAATAAATAAATAATACTGGTATTAATTAACTTGAATTTGTATTATATTTAAATAACATCTATTAAAAGATAAATATAAAGAAATTGCTGTATCTGAGTAATAAAAGTTTAATAACATTCTGTGGGATTTAGTTCAAGTTTATTAATACCAGCAAAATGACATAATATAATCATCCTAATAAATTGTCCTTTAACCAACCATATTATTTACAATTTATTTAATGAATGATATTTATCAAAATTTTACGAATCAATGTTAAAATTACTATTAATTTACAATCTCATTTGATAAAACATATCAATTAATAATACTAAGAAATATATTAATATTTTTCTAGGATACACTTATCACATCTACGAGTACAATTCTAAAATGTGAAACTTTGCAATATTTCTATTCAGCTATACTAAAGATTTTGATCTTTTTACGTATAAAATGATTAGAATGTTAAAAAGGAAACATATCCGTATGTGCTTTGATCGTCAGAACAAATTCAATACACAGGTATTTTTGGTTTAAAAAATGCACCTACACACTCTATCGAAACAACTGCGTCTAATTTATCAGTCACAACAACTTTGGGAATAAGTACAACACCGTCAAAATTTCGTTGAGACATACCTAGGCCTCGCATGGCTGTAAAAGACTCGTTCTTCAAAGGGACGCCAGATCACTAGCCCTTCTCGATGGCAAAGGCACTCGCAACTGAGCCGATCCCCGTCGATCCAACCTTTCCATCGCGTCTAAATCGGACGCCCGCCGCCTGCAAAAACTACAGAAGGCACACGCAAGAGTGTTTTTGAACGCGTTGCGAAAGTCTCTGTTGAAGTACGCGTATATGATTGGGTTCAACGCCGAGTTGAAGTAACCAGTCCAGAACATAATCACAGTCACTACATCGGGGCACTGACACGTGTCACACAACGACGTTGATACGTAGAATAGGAAGAACGGTAGCCAGCAGAGGATGAAAGCACCCATGATGATGCCCAGTGTTCTCGCGGCCTTATGTTCTCGCTTCATCTTGAGTATGTTCCTGTCTTTTGTCGGAGTATTAATATGTAACGCTCCGTTCTTGTCTCCAACTTCTCGGGAGTGTCGATGCATCAGCATAGCGTTCCCTGCTCTTGCGTGAAGAGCCTTTTCTTGGCGGTTAGCCTCTTTGAATATAGCTAAGTAGGTGAATATCATGATAGTGCATGGGATCCAGAAGGATATTGAGCTGGATATCACCGCGTACGGTTTGTTCACCTTGAAATCGCATTGTTCGGTTGCGCTGAGTTCCTCGTAGGTTCGTTGGTTGTTCTTCGTGGTGTACCATCCCATGAATATTGGAACGTAGGATATCGTAATGGGGCTCAGCCAGGTGGCCGCCAACATCAGGTAAGCCATCTGAAAAAGGAAATATCTTAAAACACAAAAATAATTTAACTAATACATAATTTAATTTATGGTTATTTATAATTAAAAGTTCAGATTTAAAACTTTATTAAAAACCTGTTACAAATTTTCTCAAATGGGTGCTATTGTCTAGCGAGATTTCTTCCAGACGTTTGCTACGTTTTTTTTAAATTTTGTAATCAAAAAGGACATTTCAAGAAAATTTGTATAAAATCAGTTCAGTAGGTATTACAAAAAATAGAATACACGCTTTAGCTACAAAATTAAATTATATTTACATGAATTTATATAAGATTCGTCAATCATGGAAGTCGTCATGGGAGTGATCATACCTACTTCTATTTTCCAACAATAGTAAGATTTGAATTTGAAATAGCTGATAAAATTCAAACTCACCTTTTTCGTCATCTTGATAGGATACTTCAACGGCTTCACAATAGCGTAATATCGATCAACAGATATACAGCACAGGTGGAGTATACTAGCTGAGGACAAGTACACATCCGAAGAGTTCCACAAGTCGCAAATGACTGGACCAAATATCCATTTGTTGTTGAACTGGACGCTGAAGTTGAAAGGCATTACCACCATGGCCACCAGGATGTCAGCAAAGGCTAGGGAGACGACGAAGTAGTTTGTGATGACGCGGAGTTTTCTGGAACAGAAATATATATATCCAAAGGTGTAGAGGCTTACATAATGGAGAGACCTGGTGAAGGAGAAGATCATAAAGAGAAGCAACCCTCAGTAATGAGAAATCAACTGAGACAGAGAGAGGCTTGAGTTTGTGTGTGTTTTTTATCCAACTCAGCTGACCCGTGCGTGAGAAAAAACGGTCGAATCAGGCCCAACGTAGTGGACGTTGGGCCTGATTCGACCGTTTTTTCTCCGATTAACTTTGCAAAACGGACTACCACGTAAAAGCCATTTTATTTTTCGGTTGTCATATAGCCTATGACACTCAGCAATAATGTGGCTTTCTATAGGTGTAAGAATTTTTAAAATAGGTTCAGTAGATCCCGTGATTACCCCTTACAATTTAACAAATATATAAACGCACAAACTTTACTTCTTTATAATATTAGTATAGAAGTATAGATAGAGGATATGTAATACGTACCTGTGCCTCATAACACTGACGATGACGAGGAGGTTCCCCAGCACCGCCATGATGACGATAAGCAGCAGCACCGACATGCGCATCTTGTAGAAGATCCCCTGGTCCAGCGTGACGTCATCGCTGCTGCTGTTGCCCGCGATGCCGCCATCCGTCGTGGTGACGTAGTTCAATGCGATTTCAGGATCCATATGTGGCGGTCTAGAAGAAGAATTATTCATTTATTTGATGTATGTTCTATTCATATTCATTTATTCATAAGTAAATGTTATGTTAGACGACCGATGTGGCGCGGCGGGCGAAGGTCCACCTGCGATGCGGAGGTTGCTCGATTCCCGCCTTGGGATAAATGTTTGCACGATCTGCAAATATTTATTCCAGGTGTGCTGGGCATTTTATATGTATAATAAAAATATCTATCTAAGTATTGTATTGTATTATGTATGTCAGTCTTCTAGTACCCATAACACAAGCTCTGCTTAGCTTGGGGCTAGATGATGTTGTGTGTTGTGTTCTATTCATATTCATTTATTCATTGCTCACAAGTAAATGTTATACAGCTTTGGTATGATATAGTTTATTTGACAGGCGTTACAGCTCAGTTGGTATTAGCTCTGTCTTTCATGCATATGGGTCGTGGATTCGATTCCCACCTAGAGCAAATGTTTGTGTGATGAACATAAATATTTGTTTTGTGTTTGGGTTACCTTATCTCACTTCTATCGTTTCCGTTTCGACAATCCAACCACCTTCCTTCCTACTCCTTCGTATGTCCTCAGCATTCATCGTTACAGTGCCAGTTACAAGAGAATCATCAAAATCTGTTCAGCCAACTTCACTTTCTTCTTCACTGTCTCAGATTTCAGATGCTGCGTCCGTTTTTTCTCACACATTTTTATTATGTGGATGTTTCATTGGTTGGATTTTGTTTTAATTTTGTTGAATTCTGTAACAATAAATAAATAATTCAAAAATTATTTATTGGTAGTAATCTAGTCCAAAGCTAAGCATAGCTTTTACTATTGGAGCTAGAATTACAAACAAACAAACAAAAACATTTATTCATACTAAAATTACTCATTATCTTTTATCAGTAAATCAATGATAAAACAAAATAAAAAAATACTGATAGTATGCAATAATAGTATGTACCTAGTGTATCTTTGTTTTTGGTACTAGATTATATAACTTTGTGAATATTTAATTATTGTATTTTTTTTATTCATTATAGCTCAAATAACTATTTGTCACTACTCAGTAAATACATCTGATTTAAAGCTTATAGTTTTTTTTATCTCAAATAGGGTAAATGTTGCCAGTTACTGTATAAGTAATTCTACAAATAATATAAAATTAACTTCTGCAAATACAAAATCTACAATTTTCCACAACCCTTTAGCTTTAAAAAAAAAAAGAAAAGAAATCGTATTCCAATTACACAAAAGTATACATCACTAAAAGTACATTTCAACAGAAGTCCGTGATTTATGTTTTAATCTCGTGATATAATCAAATAAAACGAAGCTAAAACCGGGTCTAGACGTCTGGATTTTATTGCCTAATTTAGAACAATAAACACTTTGATTCTAGTTTTTAGTGTTTAGTTTTTGGAATCACCTGTTTTTATGTCACTTTTCACGACTATAAAACGAAAAAAATATTTTAAGCTAGCTGTCCCGGCGAACTTTGTTCCGCGTTAAAGGCAATAAATAAGCAGATTTTTGAAATTTATTTTATTAGCAAATACATACATATTATATATTATCCTATGTCCGTCTCCTGGCTCTAAGCTACCCACCAATTTTCAGTCATATCGGTACAGCCGTTCTTAAATTATAAATAGTATAACTAACATGACTTTCTTTTATATATACTTATAGATTAATCTATTCTCTATCAATAATACGATTTTAACTTGTCAACTTGATTAAAAGGTAGGTGTAAATCCAATTTTAATCAAAAAACATTTTTTTATTGATAAAAGACCTTCAAAGACACCTTTCATAAAACTTTCCAAAGAGGTGTACGGAAAGAGTGTAGCAGGTGCCAAAATCAATATTGACACTGAAAAGTCTTTGGAATTTATTTCGACGTAATATGACGTTAAAAATAACACAATATAACTCATCTATGTTTGATAATGTTCTTCTTCTTCTTCGTGTTGATAGTTCCCCTTTAATTGGTTTTTTTAAATTTGTTTTGCCCAGAAGCTAGCTGCATCTTTTATATTTAATAATGTTAGAAATCAGTGATTGTACAAGGACCTCATCAACGCCACAAATGATTAAATAGAATTGGCTAAATTTTATTCGAACTTGGTTTCAAGTTGTTGTCGTTGTACCCATTGACACGTAAGAAGAAGAACAAGTGATTGTAGCTGTGACATGAATTTTTGTCATTATAAATTGCAGCAAATAATACTAATTGTTTTTGTAAGCAAATAAACAAAATTGCAGACTTTTGAGAGAGAAAGACTCATTTAACATAGATTAATCAAGGTCATAGTTTTTTTAAACCTTTGTTTTGTTGTCATAAAATGTCCATAACTTAAAATGTCAGCATATTTTGGTTGGTTTACTGAAAATTGAACAATATTTTTAGTTGCTTCAATTGAATTGTCATGAATTTCGTGTAAAGGAGAATGGGCAATTCTTTATCGTGGCCCGAATTGCAATTCTCTTTTGTTGTGAATTTCGTGTGTAACGTCACTGTAAAATAGCGGTCACCGCATACTAAAAACGAAGGGTTTACAAAGCTTCCTCAATCTGTCGCGAATGTTTGGCCATTCTAAACATACACACGGCCCGATTAGTCGGTCCCTTGCTCAAATTGACTGTTTTTACAACCGCCGACACGATATCGGTACTATAATCTTATAGATTTTATAAACGGTACACATCTTAAGGGAATGGCGAGATTAATACGATCCTGATACTGTAGTTTGTTTTTTCATAAAACTTTAGTTTAGGTGCTATCAGAATTATCTATTGAACAAATAAAGCCTTCAGAGAACTACGGGTTTCGGGGATAAGGTCCGAATAAAAAAGTGTTTTTTTTTTCTTTTTATTCTAATTGCAAACATCGTGCTTTAGTAGAGTTTTTTTTACAAAGAGCTTATTCGGAAACGTACTACCACCGTACTGATTTTTACCGCATCGCTGTTTTTGTAGTTTTTGAATCACACTGCACGTTATCATCAGCTCGACTGCTGAACGTTGCAGTGTCACCGCGCAGTGTATTTTTATTTTTTATTTTATACCAGTGCTGGCAGACGAGCTTGCGGGCCACCTGATGTGAAGTGGTCACCGCCGCCCATGGACACTTGCAACACCAAATTTAAATTTGTATTTTAAATTTACATAACGATATGTTCATTATCGTATCGTGTTATGTCAGTAGTTGTCAGTGTGAGGCCTATAGGAGGCCAGGAGCGTGAAGGCGCATTGTCCTCAAGGGGAGTACACACCGAAATGGCATATGTAGGCCTTTTAAGGTTCTTGTCCTACATTAGTTCACTTTTGTTTGCTAATTTTCTTTACAATCTTTTGTTTATGTAAAAATAATTCAAACTTAGTAAAAAAATTGTTAGTGAATTCTTCAAAGTTTTGCCGTTTGTAAAAATGCAAAAATATATCAAACGGTATAATGAAAAATAACAACTTTGTAAAATAAGTATATATTTTTATTATTTCTTTCTATAATAATATTTCACATAAGAATAATAAAACATGAAAATAATATTTTTATAAATTATGCTTAAAAACTTATATTGTGTTCAAAAAGAAGCTAGACAACATTAAAAGAACTATTTAACCTATAGGTACTCTTTCGGTCTATCTTATAAAAAGCTAGCGCAGACATGAAGTATTGATTACCATACGTAATTATGACATAAAGTCAACGCTAACTTTTTATAAGATATTCATCGTTTTATTTATAAGAAAATTCTATTTACAACTGATCTCCAAAGAAAATTATTCTCGAAGTTGTTTTATTTCCTAATCGTTGTCTAAAACGACTTTCTAAATATTTATTCAAAGACTTCATAACAATACTCCTACGCAGATAAAACTTCACTTAAACCAAAAACAAAGCAATACAGGAACTGCCGATTTATTTTTTGTCAGTTCTCTCATTCGTACACAGAACTGATAAATACAAGAAGTGACATTATTTAGTGACATAACAATATTTACAAAATGTACCTACATTGTCATATAAAATACATAAGAAACAGTTGAGCTATCTACAGACCGTTGCAAACGATCTATAGATAGTTCAACTGATCCAAATCAGTACGCGTGACCCAAGGGCTGGTGAGTATCTGGCCCAACGTATCAGCATTGCTATTCAGCGCGGCAATGCAGCCAGTGTCTTGGGTACGCTTCCGATTGGTACTGATTTGGATCAGTTGAACTATCTTTAGTGACATAACAATATTTACAAAATGTACATAGGCATATAAGATACTTAAGAAACAGTTACACTACAGACCCTTGCAAGCAATCTATAGATAGCTCAACTGGTCCAAATCAGTATCAATCGTCGCCTACAAGATACTAGCTGCATTGCCGCGCTGAATAGCAATGCTGATACGCTGGCCCAGATACTCACCAGATTCTATATAATTTAAAGAATATTACTCGTTCTATTAAGATGGTAAATAGAATACTTCATACATACATTTATGAATAACATACCAGCACTTTTTCTACATCACACGAATGCTTTTAGTCAGAATCGAACCCATGACCCACATGAATAAAAATAGTTTTTATAAGAGTCCCCACAGACAGCAGACTTTTTATCGGTTGATAGTATGGTCGGCTTCTTAATCAGTATGAAGACTGAATCACTGTAATGTGCGCATCTGCATACATCTCCATATTGATTAAGAAGCTGACCAAACTATCGGCCGATAAAAATTCTGCAGTCTGCGGGGGCCTTAACTGGGCTGTGGCACCTTGAAACTATACCGTTTCTAGTATTTTTATCAAAAAGTGCTCAGCACCGGACGCGCCCGCATCTCTAATGTGCTATTTCCGCAAATTCAAACCAATCAAAACTTTGAGATTAAAATATACAAAATGCAGAGTATTTTTTTAAAACGCTGTCCCAGATACGTTGGGAATAAAAAATAGTATTTTTATTGCTTTAAAATTATATATTTTTTTAATGATTCTTGTGAAGTGGCATGGTTTTATTTAGACTGAAATAATTTTATTTAAAAATTACCAGAGGCCCGAGTACGAGTAAATGTGACAATCGCAGACGTACCTATCTGCACTTTGTCGTATTTGAGTGGCACTACGCGTTGCAGCTCGCCTACCGAACGTTGCAGCGTCAGTGTCTTTAATGCTAACGTTACGATACGATTACGATTGTCACATTTATGCTTACCACTTACGACTAGCTTCTTGTTAAACCTCGTCCAGGGATGTGAACCACAGTAGGTACAAGTGATTTTACCAAATCAATATGATTCACTTACGGCCGGTTTCTCGAACAATGATCAACGAAAAATTCGAATAATTATATGTGTTAAACTCGGATCAATCGTGATTTGGGTTTTCAGAAACGGATTTAAGGATTCATACTTTGCCCAGAGGCACTTTTATCAGAAATTTAAAATAATTGAATAAAAACGCTAAATTATTGAGCAGATACTTTGTACAAGCGCTTATCTACAAAATCAGTAATCCAGGTTTACAGAATTTATATAAAATGCTTTGAATCCTGGTCAAAGAAAAGTTAGTAGAAATTTTAAATTGAGCTCTGTACAGTTTTTCAACTCGTTTTAAAGCGCTGCACGGAACCATTCAGCGATCTACTTCAAGTTTTTTGTTGTTAAAACTTATTTAAACCAGTTTCTATGTACGTAATTTTGTCGGATAAATAAGTCTGAAAAATATAATTCATCATCATCATCGACCTACTTAGTCCACTGCTGGACGTAGGTCTCTCTGCAGACGCGCCACTGAGCCCGGTCTTCGACTCTCTCATGTTGTGTTTGCCAGCTACACTCCGCAGATTGTCGCTCCATTTCGCCGAAGAATATATAATTAAAATAATTAAAAAAGGTCTAATCTAATCCACCTTATGATATCATAGAAGTCGATGCCAACGACGACCAATCAGAAGCAGTTTCATAATATAACGGTATAAGGAAATTCCATGGGTGCCGGAGGTCGGAAGGCGACGCCGACGGCGAGGTCAGCCGAAGAGGCGTTGGAAGGATGATCTGGACGCCCAGGAGAGGGATTGGTGGAATATCGCCAAAGACCGGGATAGGTGGAAGGCTTTGGGGGAGACCTTTGCCCAGCAGTGGGACAGTATAGGTAAAAAAAAAATAAGGAAATTCGTAACATTATATTTGGTTCACTGTTCAACGACCCACGATTGGGCATTATTTTGAAAAATAATGTTTTAATACGTATTATTGTGTAATATTTCGATAGGCGACACAGCTCAGTTGGTAGTAGCTCTGCCTTCCATGCTGTGGGTTGTGGGTTCGAATCTCAACTTTTGTGCAGTGAACATAAGTATATTTTCTGAGTCAGGATGTTATTATTATCTATGTATTCTATGTATTAACAAAAAAAATGGAGATAAGTAATCTATCAGCAATCTAGTTCCCATAGTGTGTGATGTGTGAAATGTCCGTAAATTTAATAATGAATTAATTTAAAAAATAACGGATATTTCAATTGGCGAAATATTTGATCCATTACTAAATAAAATATACCCAATGACATAGATAGATAACAACTTTATTGTACACACAAATTCGAAAAATACAATGCAGACAACAAAAAAAATACACAGAACTTACAAGTACAATGGGCGGCCTTATCGCTAAAAGCTATATTAAGCTATAATAGACATTATTAAGGAGTCTTTATAAGATCAATAACCTCACGTCCTTTCTCCGTTACTTAACTAAAGGTTAAGCTTGTTACTGACCTTAAGCCGAGCATAAATTTATTATGGCTGAACTTTTGGGTAGCACTTAGCTTCTGATAATGTGTGGGTTTGAATTTATATTTGTCAAGAAGATTAATATTTTCAGACAAATAACAAGTAGACTTGGGCGTCTAGTCTTGTCGACGCGTGACCCGAGGGCTGGTGAGTATCTGGCCCAGCCTATCAGCATTGCTATTCAGCGCGGCAATGCAGCTAGTATCTTGTAGGCGACGATTGGTACTGATTTGGATCAGTTGAGCTACCTATAGATCGTTTGCAACGGTCCGTAGATAGCTCCAGTTGAGCTAAGAATTATTTACAGTTTCAATTTTGTAAATATCTATCTAATATCTGTTGGCTATGATGTAAACAATGTCACGAGATAATTTATTATAAAACGTAAGATAATATCAGTCGCGCCGCAAATTGAGTAAATTGTGAGTTATAGTGTATATGACATTCGCTAATATAACTATACTTGAGTGACTGACGGATCGCATTACATAGATACTATTATGTAAGAGAAATTAAATAAATAATGCTGGACAATCCACACAACATCATCTAGCCCCGAGCTAAGCAGAGCTTGTGTTATGGGTACTAGAAGACTGACATACTTAATACAATACATAACATAGATATATTTTTTTTATTATACATATAAAATACCTAGAACACCCGGAATAAATATTTGCAGATCGTACAAACATTTATCCCAAGGCGGGAATTGAACCCGCAACCTCCGCGTCGCAAGATGACCTTTGCCCGCCTCGCCACATCGGTCTAAAAATGAACAAAGTCGAAGCTACAACTAGTGCAAAATAATAATATTGTCATGAGAATACCACTCATTGTGTTAATTTGTTGTATTAATTTTAGAGTGATGAAATGAACAAAACACCGCCATTTTGGCGTAGGTACCTACTTTACGAGAAAATGTAGGGAGGGATCCCAAATAGATAAATAAATATTCACGGACATTTCACACATCACACTCTAGTCCCAAACTAAGCAATGCTTGTACTATGGGAATTAGATTGCTGATAGACTTAGATACATTATATTATTTGTAAATACATACATAGTATACAGAGTAACATTGAGACAGAACAAAAATTTATGTTCATCACACAAACGTTTTGCTCTGGGAAGAATCGAACCCACGACCCAAAACATGGAAAGCAGAGCTTACTACCAACAGAGCTGTGACTTCATCAGTAATTAAAAAACTAGGCTATAATTATTCATGTGACAGATAATAGCCGTGAATAATGCGTTGAACAGTTATTACTAATTAATGGGAATATTAATTGAGGAATGCAATTAATTAATTACATCTTGTGAATAATCAATTTGATATGTCTATTAGTTTATGTATTATTTGCTGAGAAGCAATGGCATGTGCTTATTGCTTAAGTAACTAAATTAGACTACTTAAGAAGTTTGTGCACTAAACTAAATATAAATAAATAAATATTGCTGGACAATCCACACATCATCTAACCCCAAGCTAAGCAGAGCTTGTGTTATGGGTACTAGAAGACTGACATACTTAATACAATACATTACATAGATAGATATTTTTTCAAACTAGTCAACGTAATCTAGTTTTGTTTATTTATGTTTTTAAATTGAACTGGAGGGCTATCCAGCAAGGGGAAACTTGCGTGACCGAATATCCTTTCAGTTGCATTTCAGTTTTCGATGATTTTACTATAGTAACTCATTAGTATTCCGTGGCATTTTTGTGGACTGACGTGACTGAGCTATATAAAATTATGACTGAGCTGTTAAAAATGACGTCAATGCCGCGGTTTAGGGCGTGGCCTACCTGATTTGAGCATGGCCTACATGATTTGAGCATGGCCTACCTGATTTCGTTAATTCTATCAAACGAAATATCAATAAAAGACGAAGAAGAAAACTGATTTGAACAAATAACATTTCAAATACAGTTCAGTGGTCTGGATACCCCCGGTGTTGTTTAATTTAGTTATACGACGCAAGTACTGCTCCATTACTACACCGATTTTAGACTACTAGAGAGTTTAAGGCTAGAGTGTGACGTTTGAGAGGTCCGAGAATATTTTCTTATATTTTTTTATTTAACCTATTGTGTCCCACTGCAGAGCAAAGGTCTCCCCAAATTCCTCCACTCATCTCGATCTTCTGCGTCCATCCACCACTCCGTCGCGTATGAGTCGAGATCGTCTCTCCAACGTCTTCTCGGCCGGCCCGGTCGTCTATTTATTTATTTCATTAAATTAGTTTTAATTAGTTTATTTTTGAATGAATATAATTATTTTGACACTATTCATTTCACCGACGATCTACAACGATTGATATTTTCTTTTCTTACAAAAAGCTGGTTTACCACAGAAAACTGGTTTGTGTGAAAATTACTTGGACAAAGCTTTGGATCATGTTTTGTATATAGAATATACTATTATAGAGCAAAATATAAATATTCTTTGCGGTAACGTACCGAGAAGCCAATTTTTTTATTTGTTCAAATAGTATGAGTTGAAAATATTAGTGCAAACACGCATTAGACAATTAAACTAAACTAAGCGACTGTCATCATCATCATCATCAACTTATATCAGTCCACTGCTGGACGTAGGTCTCTCCCAAGACGCGCCACTGAGCCCGGTCTTCGGCTCTTCTCATCCAGTTTTTGCCAGCTACACTCCGTAGATCGTCGCTCCATCTCGCCGGAGGGCGTCCTACACTACGCTTGCCTAAACGCGGTCTCCACAAAGCGACTGTATAATACGCAATTAATTAGTAACTCGGATCGCTAAACACTAATTTGATTTCCAATTATACCATTGGTTATGAGACGATTAATATAACTGTTCAATCGACTTTAGTAATTAATCTGATTGACATAATGTGTCTCGTTTGCACTTGTTGTAGTTATAAGGTGTGAGAACGAGACAAAAGAACATAGATTTGTTTGATAGTTTGTAGCATCTCTTATACTTTTTGACCGATGATAAAATGATGAAGGTTGTCAAGTCTACGTGTTTTTTTTATTTACGCAAAAGCAAAAATTTTTCATATTATTATTGATATTTTTAAGTTTTCGGCCACGTTTTTATTTAATTTATACATAGGTAACCAAAAATTTCTCATATTTTTATCTAACATTTTTAAGTTTTCGGGACGTATTCAGTGAAAGACTGCATCCATAAAGGTTCAATGAAAATTTACCGCTTAACATCAAGTGGGCAATCAGCTTCTACCATCACTAGCTTTTATATAAAACCTCTGTATATTTTAGACTTTTTGTATGTAAGAATGTTTTAATTACTAAAAGACGAGTGGCACTCGGGGACTGCCGCGGTAAAGCTATTGTATAGCCTTTTTTGCTAGATTACGCATACGCAATGTTAGGTTATTTTCGTTAGGTTTCACATCACGGAATTTCTGGATTCGGTCTCCACGCTCAAGGCCCGCGATAGAAGCTATGCAATAGCTTAAAATATAAGCCTCAACATAAAAAAAACATTATTTGTAAACCCTAAGGTCAGGGTCACGCGGAAATAGAAAGAGGTGAAAAACAAAACGTAAAGTGGAAAAAAAAGTCCAACATAAATAACGCCATCAAACTGTCACCGCCCAGATTTATATCTAAAACGAAAATATTATTCCAAGATATCAAAAGAACTATTCTTTCGACCTTAATAAAACGCGTGGTCCATTTATCCCGACCTTCCTCCAGGAATGCGGCATTGTTATGCGAATCGTCTGCCATGGCTTATTTTAAATAGCTGGTACACTTCTAATAAAATAAATACATATAAAAAAACGGTAGGAACCAGGCCGTAAGTTTCTTGCCCGTTCTTCTAGGCTCTGGTGGAACTGGCACCTAGAATCACCTAGTATGTAAGACGATTCTAGATGATCCTTGTGATTTTATTGAATAAAAAAATGTTTAACTTTTTGAATAAATTCACGGATATTTCACAAATAACGTTGTAGTTTCAATATAAGCAAAAATTTGTACTGACTGCTATATGTTTAAACCTACATAGTTACATCTAGACACAGAACAAACATAAGTGCTCATCACACTAACTTTTGTTCTCTGTAGGGACCGAACCCACGACCCACAGCATGAAAGAGCTACTACCAACTGAGAGAGAGTTGAGATACTTGTCATATTTGCTATTTGTTTTAAAAAAATATAAAAGTAAGTATTACATCAGCAATCTAGTTCCTACGGCAATACGCTTAGTTTTTGAATAGATGGCGTTTTTTGAAATATTTTAAGTCTTTTTACTACTAGAAACACTCAAATATGTATATTCTAGAAAAAATCACTCAAAAGAACCTTGTAAAGATTTGAAACAAAATATAACTTCTGATACATATTGATTCAAAAACTCCGGTCCACTGGAGGTCTAACTTTAGTTCAGCAAAAGTTATTTGAGTTTAGATCTGAATTGTCAGTCGAGCAAAAGTTGGTGCACATTGAAACGTTCCAACAAAAGTTTTTGTAGACGTTTTAGTATTTTAGTGTAAACTTTCAAACGTTGGGTTTGTAACTCAATCACGGCTGTAGCGATTTGGATAAAACTTTTAACAGATGTTAGTTTATTGGTGAAATTAATGAGAATGTTCTGTACTGAGTTCAGATTTTATATATCCCAAATTAATCAATTCATACAATTTCTGAAGTGAATCTAAAAATGAAATTCATATCAGTGCTATTTCTAGAAAACGTAATTTTTTTTATTATCATAATATTAACACAATTAGTTTTTTTTTCTTGGTCGGTAAGTATTCATACCATGTTTATAAGACTTATCAAAAGTAAAACTTAGTTACATTTTTTTATTTAAGTACCGCACATTTGTAGCTAAAATAGTGAATCTTTTTCATCATTCCCTTGCCCTTATTACATAATAAGTGGAATTGGCACAACATAATATTCTCTTCTTCCACTTACTATCATTCATCATCATCATCTTCCTACCCTTGTCCCACATTATGTGGGGTCGGTACAACACGTCCTCTTCTTCCACTCTCCTTCTTCTTTCTCTTCCACTTACTATCATTCGTCAACTCTAAATTCGCTAGTAACATGAGATTAATAAAAAAAGTGTACCAGCTGTTCTAATATCTGTTTGTACGATTTACGAGCTATGCCTGAGGAGGGTGGGGAAACATGACCTCGCTTTAATTAAAGCTGAGAGATATGTCAGTTCTACAGAAGTGACGTATCTACTTAACAAATAATTTTCACTAATTATTGTGAGTTAAGTGCTGGTATCGTTTTTCAATTCTTTTTAGAATATTAATGGAGTTTTTGTTTTTGAATAATTGCCAATGTTTGGGTTGTTGTATTTGTCAAAACAGTTGTCATTCTTAGGTCGTTTGCAATCCTTATGTTACATGACTTTAATATAATTATTTTTAAAAATATAAAAAATAAACCAATGAAACTATAGGTTTGAAAATCAGGTTGAATTTGATTCATCACATTTATTATATTATTTATGTATTTTTATAATAATTTAATAGAGACGAAAGAAACAAAAACAAGCAATAATTAAACTAATCTTACATAAAAATGTATACTCAATAATTAAACAATATTGATCAAATTGACTAAACCTTAAACAACAATTTATGAGAAGAGTCGAATATCGTTTTTGAAATAATAACAAAATAGTATTAAATACATATAAATTTTAATCAAGTGATAGCAGCCTTATTCATTTCAAAACAAATTTCATTCAAAAATGTATTTAAAGATACGAATCTTAAGGAAGCTATAAAATAAAACCAAAACCCTCCAGACTTCTAAAATAAGACAAACAGGGCTAAAGTATTGCAAAACATAAAGATAAAAATAAGTATTATTGTGAACAACACAAAACAACGAAATTTCCTTTTTACAAAGGTATACGAACAAGGTCGAATTTCAAACTCTTTGGAGGAGGATGAGGAGAAATGGGCTAAATGGAACAATAGAAAGTGCTAGGCTTTTGTCTGTTTGCGTGATCTTTACTTGTTTGTTTTTGATAAAGTTTAAACCAGATAAATTATTAAGTTTTTTTCATAGAGTTATTATGAATTATTAGTTTTTTTTACCTATTGTGTCCCACTATCACAGGGCAAAGGTCTCTCCCAAACTTTTCCATTCATCTCGATCTCCTTATTTGTTAATTAACCACTCGATTTGAAAATTTAAGACACAGATTAAATACTAAACTAGACTGTAGGGCTAATGTAACTTATGTTAGCTGAAATAAATATATTTAATCAAAAAATAAAATAAATTGTTAAACCTTCGCTTAGTAGGAATAAGTATAAAAAACGTAAAGTTTTGGCATTCAACGCCATCTAGTCCCAAAACAATGAAAGTTTGCTGAAAGTATTTCACAAAGACTAAATTTCATAAATTAATCAAACATAATTCGAACACGCGACCTTCTTGCTACGGGAATATTCCCATAAAATAAAATAAAAATATTAAATAAAAATGGAGTTACATAGGAATTTTCTTTGATCCAGTTAAAGTAGCATAATTATTCGCTATAATATTTTTATTAGCATACCGTAATCACACCGTAGCGAGCAGTCGTGTTCGCGTGACAAAACGGTGTGATTGCAGTCTGTCACGCATTCACAATGACTGTGTTTACACCGCACTTAGTTTGACTCATTGGTTTTTTCGGAAAATAGTTAGCCTTTATTGGTTTTAATAAGAAACGCGTACTTAATAATTGATGCCGTAAAAAACAGTAAAATGTATGAATATTTTACCAAATTACTCGCTTTATAGGAAAATTTTAATAAACAATTGTAATAAGGATCATATAAAAACTGCTAGGATCCAGACCTAGTTCCTTGCCTGTTCTTCTAGACTCTAGTCGCCATCCAGTTTTTACAATCTTGACACAAAAATCTCAAAACATTAAACAAATATTTTTATTGTATATTTTAATTTTAATTTATTTTAGTGTAGCCTGTTTTGAATTTTATTTTTTATTATATTTAGACTAATAATTGCGCGCTATCTCAATTTGCACACCAGTGATGGTAAAGCATGTTTGTCTCTTAAAGTAATGTTTGTCATCTTAATTAACACATGTTAAGCAAATAAATTATCTTTATCTTTATCTTTTAAATAAAAAGTATGTCATCATGTCTATATTTACTTATAACTTACAACAAGACAGCGACTCAATAAATGAGATAAAGCTTCACAAACTAGCGAAACTATAAAGTATCAAACTAAGCAGAAAGTTAGGAGAAGTCCCATCTATTGCAATATAACTGTACTTACTGCTCAAGTTTTATTGGGGCTTGGGATTGTGGACTAGTGTGCAGCTATAATATAATGCGATGATTACGTATTTTGCTATATTTGTATAGTCTTAAATATTATAACGCAATCAGTGCTGTCAAAGTTCTTTAGGGTTTTGACCCAAATCCGAGATACTATTACTGCCGAAAAATAAAAAAATGTGATCCTTGTCGACCCTAATAGACAACTTACAGCTCAGAAAGTATTGTAAACAATACTAAGCTGTTATTTTGACATATGTATATTCATCATTATTTATTTTAGCATAATATAGTTTTAAGTGTGTTTATTTATGATTTTTTTTTTGATAATAATTTTTTTATGAAAAATTAATGAATTTTTCCCATTTTTTCACAAAAGTGTGATAACATATTTATTTTAATAACTCAAAGGCTGGGCTCAGCGTCGCGTCTTCGGAGAGACGTACGTCCAGCGGTGGACTGATATAGGTTGATAATGATGAACTTTAAAAGTCAAAATGTCAAAATATATAGCATCAATTTGGTATAAAAATATTATCGTCTCACTGGAGTACTGGGCTTATTTCCTTGGTACAAGTAAACTTTGAGCTGTCTTCATCATCGTAATATTTTAGTGGCCGTCCGGAGCTCATTTATGTAGGTACCTACTTTTGTTTAGTTCCCGGCCAAGTCTATTCTCTTTTATAACTCTGTGGTTTTATAAAGGTGCTTGATATAGAGGTGCAGTAGATTTTGGGTATAAGGTTCGATTCTATTGGAAAGTAATTTTTGAGAATATGACTATTAATGCTCAAGTGGCTTAATTATGTTATTATTGAGAAAATAGTTTTTTATACTAGATAATAAATATTAAGCTACATTTGTACATTTCACACAACATGCTTTAACTCCAAACTAAGCAGAACTTATACTATTAGAACAATATTACGATTTTTTTTATTTTAAAACTTAACATTTCAAAATATTAGCTATACCTAATATTTATGTTTTTCAAATAACGATAAGTTGAAAGGTGTTATAACTTCATTCAGTAATATTATTTCCATAAATACTATAAGAAAACCTCGATCCCCCAAGCCAGTGAACCTCAATCGTTTCCCAATAAGGCCGTAAGTACGTACAAAGTGGATGATTCCCAAAATTAACCCGATTGGGAGAGCGTGTCCGAAACTTTTTTAATTTGGATGCGGTCCAAAACGGCCGACTGTAAGAAGTAGCTTTTGATAGCTGACCGATGTGGCGCGGTGGGCGATAGTCCGCCTGCGACGCGGAAGGTTGCAGGTTCGATTCCCGCCTTGGAAGAGAACTCTCTTTAGGGTTAAGCTCGCCTATTTGTACATGTTTCATATTTAAGTTTTTTTTTATGTGTGACGACCGATGTGGCGCGGTGGGCGATGGAACGCCTGCGACGCGGAAGGTTGCGGGCTCGATTCCCGCCTTGGGATAAATGTTTGTACGATCTGCATATATTGATTTCGGGTGTTCTGGGTATGTATAATAAAAAATATCTATCTATGTAAAACGTAGGTATGTAAAACCAAAGTATTCGACATAGCTCAAAGAATTAGCAAGCTGAAGTGGCAGTGGGCCGGCCATGTTTGCCGAAGAACCGACAACCGTTGGAGCAAACGGATACTGGAGTGGAGACCGCGTTTAGGAAAGCGTAGTGTAGGACGCCCTCCGGCGAGATGGAGCGACGATCTGCGGAGTGTAGCTGGCAAACACTGGATGAGAGGAGCCGAAGACCGGGCTCAGTGGCGCGTCTTGGGAGAGACCTACGTCCAGCAGTGGACTAATATAGGTCAATGATGATGATGATGATGATGATCTATGTAATGTATTGTATTAAGTATGTCAGTCTTCTAGTACCCATAAGACAAGCTCTGCTTAGCTTGGGGCTAGATGATGTTGTGTGGATTGTCCAGCATTTTTTATTATTTATTTATTTGTACTTACATGTTTTATATTTAAGTTATTTCTCTATGTTTTATGTGTACAATAAAGAATGAATGCTTTTTGATGAACTATTAAAAGTGCATCTGTCAAAAGTTACTTGTTAAATTGACGTAAATTGTTGGCTAATGTATGAAATTTTGATGAATTGAGTCTGAGGGATGATTTATGTTCCGAACTTGGGGTTGATATTGAAATGCCTGCGGAGGAATGTTTGAACTGAGATAGGCTCTCAATGAGGGTTTAAAACTTCATTTAGACGTGACGTCACTAAATTACTAAATTCAGAACTTTTTGATTATACACGTACCTACCTATCTACTTTATTTAATAAAAAAATGGTTGTCAAAATTGTTTGACATTTCGTTTTGGCTATTTTTTGCATTAATTTAAGTATTTTTAAGGTTTTTACAAGGAAAAATAAAGGCCATAACATTTTTTTCTCAAACTGCGGTTATCACCTATAACGCTGTCAAATATGTCACAGTATTCAGTACCTCTACCATGAGTTGTCACAGTAAAATCGCCTGACTTTACTACAGTAGTTACGTCAATATTAGTATGACGAATTTTAGTACCTACCCAACTATCCGCTAGAGTCGCTGTACAAATCTTCATACATTTTTTTAACTACGACGCTAGCGAGTATAGTAAATATACTTAGTATAGTAAAAACTCATGGTAGAGCTACAGGCACGGTAGATATACTTTTGACTTTATGGTATCTAAAGTAATCTTAAGGCCTAAGTTACTTATAGATGATTTTTCCGTTTAGTTTCACAAGATTATTATTTTAAATACTTCCCCCTATCTTATAAAAAGTTAGTGTTGACATTATGTCATCATTACGTATGGTAATCAAGACATCAAGTATGCGCTAACTTGTTATAAAATAGACCGTTTATATGTGAAATAACAGATGTTATATAAAATCGATTAATTGCTGTATGTTGCCATCTGTTAGTAATTTCGCAAAATGCTTGGATATTCAATGTCAATGGTAATGAGTCATCTTTATCTATAGTTTTAATATAACTTTTTATCGCTATATTGCTGATTAAAATGAAGTCTGCTTTTAAACAACGATTCAGAGTTTGCCAAATAAAGTGTATAAATAAATATTCATGAGCATTTCACACATCACACTCTAGTCCCAAACTAAGCAAAGCTTGTACTATGGCAACTAGATTGCTTATAGAATACTTATATAGATTTTGTAATTACATAAATAATAATACATAGAAACACCCAGACACAGAACAAATATTTATGTTCATCACACAAACATTTTGCTCTGGGTCAAACCCACGACCTACAATATGGAAGGCAGAGCTACTAACAACTGAGCTGTGACGCCTATACGTTTTTAGTTGAGTAAATTACGGGTATATTAGGTAAGAGTTTTATCAATAAGTTGATTTAATTTAATTGTTTATTTATCAGGGCGGTATAATCGCATGCGCGATTAATACATTTTGTTTTAATAAAAAAAATATTAAATACAATTTTACATTAACAAATAAAATAAGTTTTAGACAAGTGCGAGTCATAAAGTATCCCGCAGTTACACGGACAATAAAAACAAACTTCTGGACCCTAATATCAAGCTATAAAAAGGTTCCAAAACGCGACTCATATCATTAAACACGTTTCATTCATTATATTCAACTTACCTCCCACATCAGGGCTAGCACTACTTAAAAATACTTATATAATCATTTTTTTGCGGTTTTAATAAAATATTTATATACATTAACCCCCTATCTTATAAAAACTTAGGGTTGACTTTATGTCATCATTTCGTATGGTAACCAATACTTCAAGTCTGCGCTAACTTTTTATATGATAGACCGTAAGCATATTTTCTGGATTCAAAGGCTATGTTTTATTGTGATCAAAAACTTGGTTTTGAGATATATGGTCTCTAAAAAATATATTTTTTAAATAATATATAGATAGAGATAAAAGATCATCTGTCTTCTGTAGAGAATTACGGTCTATCTTATATAAATTTTGCGCAGACTTGATGTGTTGATTACCATAGGTAATGATGACATAATGTCAGCGCTAACTTTTTATAAGATAGGGGAATAATCTGTAGTCGGATAAAAACTGGTGCTCATTCGATCCTGAATCATGATTTGTATTTAATCGGTCCCCAGTTCCGAACTTGTGTCACGACACAAACTAACTCAAATTTTGTTTAATGACTATTTGGGGAGGTAAATATACGCATACAATGCGCCACGGCTTACAAATTATTGTATTCCACCTGAGGTTTAAAAGGTTTATTTGATGAGGTTTTAATGTGAAGGTATCTACTTTATTTTATTTAATATTAAATTGTTATTCTTTGTAAAAGGATCATATTATGATAACGGTAGGAACCAGGCAGTGAGTGATCCGTTCTTCTAGGCTCTGGTGGAACTGGCACCTAGACTTACCTAGTATTTAAGATGATTCTAAATGATACTTATGATTTTAAGAATACTTAGGTCTAAGACTTAACTTAAATGTCAAGTCGCGCGACTTCAGCGTGTTGTGTTAAATGTGCGCTCCCACTATTTAATAAATACATTAATTAATTCATTCTAAGGCCTAATATTGAATAGGTATCTACTTGTTTATTTATTAGTTTTAAACATAACTGACAGCAATAAGTTAACCGTTAATTTCGTAAGTAACGTGAACTGTTATTAACGTAGACGTGACGTAATAACGTAAAAGCCTACCCCTCTAAGATTATTTATAAACTTCTAAAATAGAAATGAAAATTATCGACGCAATTTGAATTTTATGTCAAAATGATTTATTTCGATACAAATTGTTTCAGAAGGGTGATTTACGGATCGTAAAAAAAAATCAGAATCCAATAAATTCTTGATTCTTTGAACCGTCAATAAAAATTACTGATGTGTAAAATATGACCACGGTCACACTGTATTGTAACGATTTATTACATCTATTTGTGACATCATCTTTTTATAAGCGCAATAATCTGTGATTTTTTTTAAATAAATTGATGATTCTTTGCTTTTGGTTAATTCACAAACATACTTACGACTATACAGTATTTACAAAATGTACATTGGCATATAAAATACATAAGAAACAGTTGAGCTATCTACAGACCGTTGCAAACGATCTATGGATCTTTTGGTTCAATGCTAGATTTTACTAAGAAAATCTACTGTTTGATTGATATAAATTACGAATGGTATGTTCGCTTTGAAGTTTATAATAAGCTTGCTAATCTGTTTTTCATCTGTCGATAAAGATTTAAGTTTCAGATTTAATATGCTAATTGAATTCGAGTTTCAAGGTGACTGTAACTTTTATATAGTGTTTAAACATTTATAGCTGTTTTATACCTGTTAATCAGTTGTATGCTGTAAAAAGACATAATGCTGAACAATCCACACAACATCATCTAGCCCCAAGCTAAGCAGAGGTTGTGTTATGGATACTAGACATACAATACATTACATAGAGAGATATTTTTTTTTATACATAAAATACCCAGAACACCCGGAATAAATATTTACAGATCGTACAAACATTTATCTCAAGGCGGGAATCGAACCCGCAACCGCCGCGTCGCAGTCGGACCTTCGCCCGCCGCGCCACATCGCATCGGTCGTCAAGTAACTTTAATGTTCAATGCTGTATTGCAGTGCAGTGTAACATCAGTCCGCGAGGCGATAAAATTCAATAGACGACGTAAACTGTTAGGTACGTTTTTATGTTGAACATAAAACATAAAATGGTACCAATTGACTCTTTTCGAGCTTATAATTGATACGTTTTGATTGGACGTGAAAATGTGATAGATTGACGATTAAAATGACGAATTTTTAACTGAAATCGAAATGTTTTCTTTTAAAGTTGTATTTTGCTCATTTCTACTAATAAATAATGCACAAATCATGAAAAAATCTTAAGTAGGTGTTTTTATAATTAATTAGATTCATCACTTGTGACCTGCTAAGGCAATTACTTAACTTCTACTTAGTCGTGTAACAACGAGGCGCTTGCATACTACAAATTCAGTTAATAATGTCTAAGTTAAAATATAATTACTATTGTAAAACACGCAGATAACAGAAAAAAATTGGTAAAAAAAATGGTTGTCTGTAAAGTCGGTTTACTGACGATAGTTGAACGTGACAACGTCAACGAACGGTATACGGTAACGCCTCAGAACGCCGGAACGCCGGAACGCTTCATGAGTCATGTTTTTTCGTGCGTGCAGCCGGCTCTATCGAATTATAAGACGTTGTCACGTCAAAAAACTAAAAAGCGGTAAAAAATTAAACTAATTACTGAAGAATCTGTTAGATTCTCAAGTACATTTAAGACCAAACTTACATTCAGCAAAATTAAATGTTTCAGATTTCTGATTAAGTATACGTTTAACATCAAAAGAATCCGTCTGGTAGATTTATGTCAGTGGATAAAAGCATTTCATTAGTACGTGCCATGGCGCAGTGCAGTTCTGTTTATAGCTTAGAATAATTAATTCACGTAGAAGCCTTTGCCAAGCTGTAACTTACATTGTGAAAACGAGAAACAGCTTAACTAGGAACCTGGAAGCTACATGATAACTTTTTGCAGTTTTTACGATTCGCTGTCTGAATTAAAAAGATTTTTACGCTTTCGAGCGCCATTTTGGAAAATGGAACGCTGTACAAAATGGCCGACAATCTCTATGATTTTAATGATGATAATACTGTGGTATTTTTACTAGAATTTTTAAAGGACTTTATTTTGATGTTAAATCTTGTGTTTTATAAGTTTATTTATGTGTTAAATTTTTTTTTTCTTCTTATAAGCAAATCAACAAAGGCGCAAGTACTGAAGTATCTAAAATTCAAAATATTTGAGTTAGCAAAGTTAATTCTATTTTACACATAAAACAACATAAAATCAAGTAAAGCCTTCAAAGAAATTCCAACCAAAGAAAACCAAATTTCATTTAAGAAAAAATATACCCTCATACTCTGTGCCTAATAGATACCAGTCAAAATTAACTTAATAGAAAAATTCTGCAAAGGTTTTCATAAGACTTAGAAAAAAAAACAAATTCTCAAAATTAAATTGATAAATTCCAAGCTTTAGGAAGATCAAAAGATTTGTATTGATTGATTGCAAAGATTTGGCTTAGAAAAGCCCAATAAGCCGCCTTACCGCTAAGTAAAATAAATAATAAAATAAGTACTCAGCTGTGACGCCTGTCTATTTGACAAGCAGTACAGCTCATAATTATGCAGGTCAGTTGTAAGTTGTTTTTCCTAAAAACATATAGTCGACAATAGATAAATTGTAGGATTGGCGGTAAGGCTGGTGGGATTTGTAAGGTGTTTATTTAAGAGTTGGGGTGCTCTGCAAATAAATAAAATCACTTTATAAATAAATAAGTTTCTGAAGTTTATGAATGAAGTAAACAACAAGATGGCCATTCAAACTGCTTTATTCACAGACCTACCACAACCTACCTCTATGCACAGATACTATATTTAGTACATCTTTCCCTTTATAAACAAAACAGAAAATATAGTTAAGTCATATATAAATATAGTCAAGATAAGATATTCAAGTTAGAGTAAGTATACAGATACCTATATTTAGTACATCTTTCCTTTTATAAACACAACAGAAAATATAGTTAAGCAATAACTAAACTGACAGAGTTAAGATAAGATATTCAAGTTATAGTAAGTATACAGACATGAGAAGACGGATAGATAGGTAAAATGTTTTTTTGGATAGGAGAGATATACAAGAGATTATATTATTATCATTAGGTAGGTTTACTGTAAACAAACAACATTACTCTAGATGCCATTAAACAAAATTATTAATCAACATTATAATAGTTTTATTTTTTTTTAAACTGCAATTACAATTTTCATTTTCATTTACCTACTTAACTATTTTGAGACAATAGTTAGTTAATTAATTACAAAATAATAAACATTACAATTTAACACAGTAGGTATAAATAAGTATTCTATGATATAATTATTACCAAGTGGAGTAACTTATTATATCGGATAACCCATTGTAAGTATAATTATTAAGCCTATCGGTTACTATCATAGGAACTCATTACATGAATAATGTGTAGGTATGATGATTTCAGAACATTTTTTTAAACCTTTTTCTAGCTTCCTTTGCAGCCGCCCTTTCTGAAGACACGTGGCAATGATCTGAGGCTTCGCCTAGTGAACAATCCGAATCAGTATCATCAATATTCGTACACGACCCGTAACTTTCAGATTGTTCTCCTGACAAACTTCCTTCGCTGACGTCTTCCTCACACATGGTGTCATCAAACGATACTGTAGGCGGTTGAGGAAGTTTTATTAGATGTCTCCTATTTCTACGGAGCACCTTACCCACTTCATCCGTGATGAAATATGAGCGAGGCTGGTGCGCGGCGCCCTGCACGCGCGCGCGCCCCACGCGCGAGCCGATGATCCCGCACGACATTCCGCTTCTACCCTGGACCAAGGTCGGCTCTGATTTATTCGAATATGCCAAAGTTTATTATTTGATAATCGTTGATTATTTTACTCCTTATTGGACCTTTTTGCCGGGCACAATGCTTTATAGTGTCCCTTGTTACCACAAATAAAACACTTCACCTTTCTGGCCGCACACCGATCACCTCCATCACAGTAGACATTGGCGCAGGCACCGCATGCGCTGGCGGCCGCACCCGCGCCGCCTCCACGCGACGTCCGTGGCCAGCTCGAGCCCCCGCGAGCGCCTCGTTCGCGCCCTCTGCTCGTGCCGCTGCCGCCACCGCCACCGCCGCGTCCGCCTGAGAATGTCTTCGCCCCACGTTGCACAGTTCTTAGCTTCCACAAAGCATCCACCGACGTAGCCCTCGCTTCGCTTTTGACGCCCTCAATCTGACGCCCTCCGTCCGTGGAGCTTTCGTTGGCTTGGCATATTTTTATAGCTTTTTCAAGCGTCAGGTCATCAGCCCTTAACAAGCGGTCGCGCACCGTGCTGTCGGCGACTCCGCAAACGATTCTATCACGAATCAGACCATCTTCCAGTTGTTCAAATTCACACCTTTGACTGAGGAGTTTTAAAGCTGTGACATATTCGTCTATGCTCTCGCCGGTTTCTTGATTTCGTGTGAAGAATTTGAATCTTATCATAATAAGGTTTGTTTTAGTGCCAAAATACCCATTGAACGCTTCTATAATTTTGGTTATGTTGTCACGATCGGATTCATTTGCAAATTTAAATGTTAAATAGATGTCATATCCTTCTGTTCCAATGAGATTCACCAGTAAACTGGCTTGGACATCCATAGGTTCCTTGTGGACTCCAGAGGCTTTGAGGAAAACTTGAAATTCTCTTAGCCAACGCCGCCATGTGTCTGCACGTGATGCCGGTCCTCCCTGTAGGTTTAATTGTGCCGGGGGGCGAGCGTGCTCCATATTTTTCTACACAATTCGCACTAGCAACAACAATCCTATTATTTCTGATAGTTTTGTACACTTTAACGGTTTTGTTTCCCAATAACTAAATTTACCGCTGTCACCATGAAGTAAACAACAAGATGGCCATTCAAACTGCTTTATTCACAGACCTACCACAACCTACCTCTATGCACAGATACTATATTTAGTACAATGAAGGTGCCTTTTAGATCGAGTATATTTTAGGGTTCCGTACCCAAAGGGTAAAACGGAACCCTTCTTCGACTTCGCTGTCCGTCCGTCTGTCTGTCTGTCACCAGCCTGTATCTCAGTAACCGTGATAGTTAATGAGTTGAAATCTTCACAGAAGATATATCTACACTAAAAAACAGAATAAGTAAAAATATATTTTGTCATACTCTTCGAGCGCGAGTCCGACTCGCAAAAGTATTTTGGTAGTAGTAGGTACAATTTTTATGAAAAATTTTGGAGATTTCCGAATTCAGCTGATGTGTTCGTATATGGTATGGATGCCGGTGCGTTCTCATAGCTGTGACTTTATTATCATCCGCTTCTTTCATTACTCACCTCGCATTTTTCCAAATGGTTACAATCTGAAACAAAAGAATTTTAATTAATTATTTATTTCATCCTAATTATTATTCAGAATTGCCTCTCAATAGTTGAGTGTGAGCAGATGATCAGAAAAATTCTAACCTATAAACACATTGACAAGTGTCAAATCTAAACACAAACAAAAGACAGCCGACTTGACAATTGACTGACTTATCTATATGAAAATTATATTCAAACACAGAATTGACGGGCCACATTAAACAGAAAAAGACTTGTGTAAGATGTCGATAAAAAACAAAATGGCGGATGTCTCGAAAATCAGCTGTTTCATTAAAAGTTTCCTATAGCGATTATGTACCAACTATACACCAATCATCGTAAATAATAGAAATATACTATGGGAACTAGAGTTCCCATAGTACAAAGTTTGCTTAGTTTAGGACTAGAGTGTGATGTGTGAAATGTGATATTGAAAATAATTATTAATGTGGCTTTCAGATAATTATTACAGTTATGAGTTTTGGTTAACCCCACAGTTCGGTCGTTATTTAAAAGCGTGAATATAAATTAAAAGCTATTAAGAAAGTTGAGGCTTGAGCACTAGTTTTTGATATGATATGATGATTACATTATTATAATGACAAATCCATTTAAATAAAGATTTATATATCTATTCTCTGAAATTCATGATGTGGGTCATGGGTTCGATGCTCATGAAGAACATTTTCTATTTAATCAAGTGATGTAGGTAATAAGCCGATGGTAAACCTGATGCTATAACAATCCAATTGCTTCCGATTTGTACTAATTTGGATCAGTTGAACTATCTATAGATCGTTTGCAACGGTCTTTTTAGCTTAGATAGCTCAACTGTTTCTTATGTATTTTATATGACAATGTATATTTTGTAAATACTGTATAGTCGTAAGTTTGTTTGTGAATAAATATTACAATCCATGATATTGTAAACATGAATTATTCGACTGACGAATTTTTGCAAGACAAAGTTATAATGTAAATTTGTTCTGATTGATATAAGTTATAAGTACCTATTAATATTGTGTAATCATGTTTGTACACCAATCGGTAGGAGCTAGAGTACGAAACCTTAAAATAATGACTAACATCTATGGCTAACCTATATTTGAAATGAAATATATTTATTGTTTGTGAAACACAAACAATAAATATATTTCATTTCATTTCATTTCATTATGTGTATTTTATCATTTAGCACCAGATAAAAAAAAGGCCTGTGAAAAACTTCTGCTGTACCTGGTATAGAATGAGCTTTTATCTGTTTCTTTTTTACCAAAATAATATCACAAAGAATCATAATGATCACTATCAGATTCATTAATCAATCCAATTTTTCGGTTATTTAACTGTTTTTTTGTTATTTCACTTAACAGCACAAAACTCGGGTTTCCGCAAATTAATGCTCGGTCAAGAGGCTCTTTTAAATTAAAAGATTTAGCAACCCTTTAAGGGTTTAATTCCAGGCCCACATAGACCCCTTAAGGGATCGGGATACTCAAAGGTCTCGAGTATCAATATCTTTGTCAGTACTTGAGGGTACTTGCGGTTTTTGGGGGTATTAAAAAAAAAGTAAGGGTTTCATTTGAGCGCTAATTAACGTCGGTTGAAGATTGTTCATTTGTTTTGTTAATTACAGAAAACTGGCACCTAAAACCATTTATTTTTAGACTCATATTTTTATTTAGCTAGACGGAGCATTTATACTTACTACTATTTTTAATGATAAATAAATAAATATTAATGGACATTTCACACATCACACTCTAGTCCCAAACTAAGCAGAGCTTGTACTATGGGAACTAGATTGCTGATAGAATACTTTTATGAGTACTTTATTCTTTGTTAATACATATACAGAATTTATAGTAACATCCAGACACAGAACAAATATTTATGTTCATCACACAAACATTTGCTTTGGGTAAGAATCGAACCCACGACCCACAACATGGAAGGCAGACCTACCAACTGAGCTACGACGTAAATGTCAATGATCTTTGTGAGTTTAAAGAATATTTGAGTTTGAGTCAACAATTTGTGTAATTTTATCTCGCACATAAATAACTGTTAGGTATTTAAATATGTACATTAAATAGCTACTTCCCTGCGGATCGCAATTAATTTAATTAGTTCTCATTGTTGGCTATTGTTGTAGATCTTTCATTGCCAACTGTTGTGTCAATGACATAATGTTTGCAAGCCGATTTACACACGGGTAAGTACAGTGGCCATCAGCTGTGTAAACATACATTTTTAATAACAAAATTAAAACGATAAAACTAAATGAAAAACAAAAAGCCTTTATTTATTTTATTTATTTATACGTATTTGTGTCTCATAGAAAAATATATACAAAGGCGAGCTGAACCCTAAAAAGAAGAAAGTTTTCTTCCAGCGAATCTAAGAGGATAGAAAGAGCTGATGGTAAAAGAGGGTACGAGAGTATTATTAGTTTTTTTTTATTCTTTGTTTAGTCTGTGTGTCGGTGTTGTTAAAATAAATATATTTATTTTCATTAAAATTTTTAATATAAGTTTAATCTGATAACCTACTATTCTGATAAAGGTTGCCTAGTTGCCAAATAAAAGTAAAGATCGCGATAAGGCCGCCCATTGTATTAATTGTTTTATCCATTCGTATTATGTGTTACCAATATATTAGAAATAGTAATCAATAAAGAGTTTCCTAGCTAAACACTAACCTTCTATCTTATAAAAAGTTAGCGTTGACTTTAAGTCATCATTACGTATGGTAATCAACACATCAAGTCTGCGCTAACTTTTTATAAGATAGACCGTAAAGAATTAAAAAAAAGGCTGATAAAAATAATCCAGCTATAAATAACCGTAGTTTCAAAAATGTCAGCGTTGTACCAACTTTTACCCGTTCCCGACACCCCAGAGAATGAACACGTAAAACAATAAACGTTAACGTGACCCTGGAGAACTGTTGGTTAACCAGAATTATTGTGGAGGCTGTGGTTCGGTGGTGAGCTATGATCTTCAGGTTGGGGGTTCGAATCTTTACAAAATCTCATTTATTTTTTCGTGCTCGCCCCCCTGTTCTGGTTTGTCAGATATTGTGTGATGCGCAGCATCGAAAGGCTTAATTTTGTATAAGTCAGTATCAAAATGGCTTGAAAATTAAAGGAAAAAAAACTTCTAGCCATGTTACATAAAAATATCATCTATAGATATAAGACGATTTTTCAACCAACTTTTTATAGAACAGGGTGATAGCGAAAGAAAACAAAAAAAAAAGACGTGTGGCACTCGGGAACTGCCGCGGTAAAGCTATAGCATAGCATTTTTTGCTGGTTTACGCATGCGCAGTAACGCCGATACAACCAATGCCACCTAGAGGCCACTTGCTGAACTAAAAAGACAAACGCGACATTTCAAAAAGTCATTAAAAGTTCTGCTATTCATCAATAGATGGCAAAAATAAAAAGTATCACCGCTGTGTCGGTTGGAGTGTTAGGTTATTTTCGTTAGGTTATTTCGTTACGGAATTTCTTAATTCGGTCTCCACGCTCAAGGCCGGCGATAGAAGCTATGCAAAAGCTTAAAAAAAGTGAAGAGAGAGCTGGCGTATAAATCTGTAATCCTAGGAACTTTACAAGTTATCCAAACTAAATTGAACCTTAAGCCGTTGTATAAAATGCTATTTTAAACTGGCATATTGCACAGCAGGTGTTACACGATTGTACATTCCCTGAAAAAGGACGTGAAGGATTTGTGGGATTTTGTATTTGATTTTTGTCGTAAATATATTTTATGAAACGTGCTATGATCAAAGAATTTTTTTATAACTCATCATATTTTGCGATGAGGTTTTTTGCTCAAATATTAAGTAAAAGTTGAAATTATGTTAAATAAGGGTTGTTAGGGTTATATTGATGTATCAACTTTTGAGTTTTATTATGAATTGATACATTACAATAATACACTTTATTTACTATTAGGCTTATGTATCTACGATCTAGCTTAAAATAAAAAAAAACTGTTTGTTTAAATTACAGTAAAAAACGATAAAGTTATATAAGTTATAGAATAGCAGTCCCAACGCCCACCTCCTAAACCTATAAGTATAGTTATAATACCGCTTGAAAAACTTAAAATTAATAACATAAACAATAACATAAAATTATCTGGATTCTATAAATCAAACGCAAGTAAATTGTTGCAGTATTCAAAAGTAATTTACACTTCAACGGTTGAATCTACAATAAATTTTAATTTAAAAATAAACTAAGGAAACCCTATCTGATTGAAAAGCGATTGTTTTTCTTGATGATGAGTCGAGTAATAAATTGTCTGAAAGGATTCAATTCATTATTCAATATGAATTGTTTCGATAGAATTGGTTTTACAAAAAATGACTATTCAGATATCATGAGAATTGTTATTTGAGACACAATTTTATTACTTTTTTATTCGAGTTTTATAATTATTATGTGATTTATAAATAACTAGCGACCCGTCCCGGATGCGGGTGGAATAACGTAACCCAATGTTACGTTATTAAAGTTTTATAGAATAGAATAGAATAACTTTATTTCAGTACTTAAAGCTAGAACATATAAAAAAAGAGAAAAAATACTTATTGCCAAAATACTGAAAAAGGTAATCACTCAGCTTGTGCTGGTGTAGAACCATTGGGCTCTACACCAGCGCTGGTTTTCAGTAATGCCTTATCTTTAGAATCTTAACTTAATCTAAATCGTTTTAGTAAGGATCCGTAATCTTTTCTAGCAATAAATATATTGCTAGAAAAGTTATGTAGCTGTTAATGATGAAAGAAGTAGTTTTTGAGATTATTCCTTACCAACATACTTGTTATGTTTTTTTTAACCTGTGCTTTTTTACTACAGGGCTAAGGTCTCCCCCCTTTTCTTCCGATGTTACTAACATACACACAAAAATACAAATCTTACCTCTTTATAATATGAGTGTAGATTTTACAACTAGATGTAGTTGCTATCGCTGATTCCTAGATCGCGCTATTGAAGTGTTTTGCGCGTCTAGATCGAATGAGACTTAGGACAAAGATTACTTTTTTTTTATTTATAATAATTAAACTTGAAAGTAAAAGTCAGATCTTATTAAAATACGGGAGCACTTTATAAGTAAGAAGTTATTAATATCGTCTTCATTATTGGGGTGTATCATGATGTGCCAAAAACGATGAAATTCATACATAACGATCACGTTGGCAGATATTGTGTGTAGTTAGTGGTTTCTGTTCAATGTTTGTTGTGTCAACTGAAGATTGTACCAACTTTATTAATGGTCGATTCACACATATCAGTGAAGCCACAGTTCCGGTGCAGTTCCGGCGCAGTACCGTATCAGTGATAATTATTCTTTCAAACATTCTCTATGGATGTATTCACACTTGTCCGTCTCAGTAGTGTCAGTGCCGGCACCGGCTAGAGAATGTTTGAAAGAATAATTATCACTGATACGGAACTGACACGGTACTGTGCCGGAACTGAGGCTTCACTGATATGTGTGAATCGACCTTAAGTCTTCTGTTTGTTTCTGGCTTCTGCATTATATTGGGTTGCATCATCATCATCATCATAAGCAGCCCGTACTAGCCCACTGCTGGATATAAAACTCTTCCCTCCAACGCCACTCTTTTCTTAACTGGGATTTTGCATCCAGGTCCCTTTACGACAACGATGTCATCCATCCATCTGTTGGTTTAAATTTAAGTTTCTTGCCCGTTCTTCTAGGCTCTGGTCGCGTGGAACTGGCACCTAGAATCACCTAGAATGTAAGACGATTCTGAATGATTCTTGTGATTTTATTGAATAAAGTAGATAATTTTGACTTTGACTTAATAAAAAAGAATATGATAAAATAAATATAATTTGATAATACGTCCGCAGGTTTGCGTGTGAATCCAAGCTGTGTGTTTCCTCACCAAAACGGTGAAGGAAAACATCTGAACCCGTCAGTATTTTCATCAAACGACAGGATCGTGTGAAGATTAGTAATCAGCGGACGTAGTCAATACGGTACGGAGAAACGTTTTGTTTATACAACGCAGTTTCATTAACATAATGCTGACTAGGATTATGGATTCGCAGGAATTGGATGCCGTTTTTTGTCAGATAAAACATCTTAGGATAGATAAAAATAGGTAAGGAAAAATCAAAAGGATCATCTAGAATCGTCTTACATACTTACCAGGTGATTCTAGGTGCCAATTCCGCGCAGTTAAAAAAGTATGCTGTCATCTTTTTTTATGAATCGATGGCAGGACATTCTTTTCGCAACATTTATCACTCGAGGTTTCGGACTTGGCCATTTCTCTAAAACCCTAAGGCCTAAATAAATCGCACCAATTTTATAACACGCATTAAAATCTACAATGATCACAATTAAATTACAATATTTACCTTCATTTGAACAATGCCAGTATTTGGTGCTAAGGGCCCGTACACAATAGGTACGTAATCAACCCTTACAATAGTTACAATGTTATCAAAAGGAACACAAAGGGAACGATTTTACCGTTTAATTGTAAAACCGCCATTTTGACAACAATTGGACAACTTTACAGCCAACGATACGATATATTAAACTGTATTTTATACAATATAGGTACTATGTTTCAAATCAATTTAAAATATTTTGATTGGAACAATGAAAACTATGAATAATTACAAAAATAAATAACTTATAATAGCATCTATCAAATTGGCTTTTTTTGTTAAGTCGCGTACCAAAATTAAAAAATAACGTAAGTATTTTGTCAATATCGTATCCAATATAGTAGGTAACCCTTATTTTATAAAAAGTTAGCGTTGACTTTATGTCATCATTACGTATGGTAATCAATACATCAAGACTGCGCTAACTTTTTATAAGATAGACCGTAAAACCTTATTCTATCATAAACCAAAAGAACAACGGATTTTATAAATATCGTATCGGATACAATAAAAACTGGCTCCATTGTCAGCGTGGCCGTTTCCCGCTTTTGTTTCCATGCGTGCGGGTAGTTGGAAGTTTTTCGCCAATTTTGTCTAGAAACCGTTCAGATTTACGGGTTGCGTGCTCAGCCCAGGTAGTTTTGTTTATTGATTATTTCCCCCCGCTTTTTGTTTCGTTTTATAACATATTATTCTGTTTTACAATATTGTTCTGTTTCTGTTCTGTGAGCTCTGAGACTTGTTGACTTGTTTTGGGTTGGGATCGAACTCACGACCCACTGCATAAAAGGCAGAGCTACTACCAACAGAGACGCGTGACATTTTATTTATTTATCAAAGTGCCGTTAGAAGAAGGATATTTGTGTCTGATTTGAGTGTTTGCTATTGTCAACATACTATACTTACCTAGTAGTATGCCCTAATAAATTATTAAAAAGTAGTTAAATAACCGAAAGTTAACATAACTAATTTCAACAATTTACTAACCAAGAGTTTTTTTTTGTTTTCCTTTACTACCAAACTAGTATGTAGCTGTGCTACAAAGTTTTGTATATCTATTTAAAAGTATAGTATGTATTTAATTACAAAAAGAGTGTCTAGTACAAGTTTTGGTGTATGCGATCAGTGTATACTGCCTAACGTTAAAGCGCTAATTATACAATAACGCTAGCAGAGCCCCTAGCGGATATTTAGGAAGCTTGGAACATAATATCTACGCCTTTATGCAAGACTGCATAAAGGCTTTACGTATAAAAACCCGTACTAGGTAATCACAGCAATGTTAAAAATGACATTAATTTTAACTTCACATGCCCGTGGCTGAAATCCGTTCAATATTCGATAAAAAAAACCACATTATTTTAATTCAATGCCCAGTTTCCTGAAGTGAGATTAATCCGATGGCAAGTCGGGTGTTGGGAACTGGCAACACAGCATTTTTCATATTTCCTCCCCTCGCTCGAGATGCCGGGAAAATTCCTTAAATATAATTTTTGTGGGTAAGGCTGTGGCTGTTATTTGAAAGGATATATTACAACTTTTATTTTTGATTGACATTTTATGTGAACATTTAGGTTCGTATAAATGAAAGTTGATTGATTTATACTCGCTATTAAATGTAAATGCTTTTATTTGTATTGATGTGTAATAAAAATTCTGATTTTAAAATTTCAGATACTACACATTTTTTATTTGAAACCCCAAATTTTTTGACTTTGACTTTGACTGAGTTGTGTTTTGTCAGATTGCAATAGACCAACTTTTTTAAAAAAGAACTCATTAACTTTCCATACTCAATTGTTACTCATAAAAATGTTTTTACTTGTACTAGATTTGTTTTGTACATAACTTTTTTTTTTCGACGATGTACCTACTTACCATAATAATTTATTGTTCTTTCAGGAATAAATGGCGTTAGATTTTCCTTTATTTTTTATCATACCGCTACTTGTATCATCAGCTCATTATCTAAAGATGGTGGAAGAAAAAGATGGATCACATCTTGTGTTTTTCATAACTAATTAGATCCCATAAAATCTATTATTTCCGTATTATAAGTAGGTATAAAATTAACAACAATGGTGGGTATTTAACTGTTAAAAATAGTAAAAAATCAACTTGAATTCGAGTCACGCGCGGTAACGTCATGTTTGCATCATTAATAAAATTTATAACATAATCATGTCTATAAACAGAAACAAAGTAGCCATTAGCCTAATACTGCAGTGTGACACACTGACAGTTAAATACGCGAACCGCGGGACGAACAAGCTCGGCGTAGTTTGACAGGTGACAGTTCTGTTGACGTTAGCTCTGTATTACTGGTTGTTGCTGGTCTAAATTATTAAATAAAGAAATGAAATGTTCGGACATAATATATTACCCACACACCGCACTCTTGTCCCAAACTAAGCAAAGCTTGTACTATGGAAACTAGGTTGCTGATAGAACACTTACCTATATACTTTTTATCGATTCTAAATTATCCTTGTGATTTTATTGAATAAAGTATTTTTTTAATTTTGTATTTAGTATTTTTTGTTTTTAGTATTTTTCGTATTCCTCTTGAAGTTCAGTTTAATTTGCAATTTTTCATCTTTGTTTACAGTCACATAAAAAACGTATTTGGCACACAGTTTTCATCACAGAATTCCTGAAAAAAATAAAGAAAACAAAACACTACGTACAAACGTTATTAAAATTGTGACACACGGCCGCCGCGGCAAATAAACTTTGAGCCGAGCCAAATATAATAAATAAAATAATTTATAATCACAGTGACCTTATTTTAAAGCTCTACAAAGCTCTCTACAAAGGTTTAGCGTGTATTATTTATTTTATTATTTGAGACATTTTTATATTATTACAAAATTCTAATTATTATTTACAGATTTATTTTGATTATATTAAACTTAGGGTGAAATAAAGCGAATGTTGAGGTTTATTTATAAAATAAGCAAGTTTTCTTAATAACACCATACCTAATATTTTAGCTTTAATCATGTACGAATGTTCCTTATTCCTATCAAATAGGCCTTATTTTGGCTTGTAAGGCCATATTGTATTTAAGGATACAAACAAAAATTGTATCTACGTCAGTTTGACAAATAGTTTACTGCATTCGAACTCATTCACGCAAATAATGTTTAAAAATATTCAAAATAATGTTCTGCAGTAAAATATCCTTTGATACAATCGCACAGGGTTTATTTTAGCTTAATTTGTATGTGACGTGTCTATCTGAAAATTCATTCAACTGAATAAGTAAATACGCATGCGCGATGATTATTGCGTTTAAATTCAGATTCCAAATTGGGTTTGTTTTTATTTATGCGACACTGGCGTTTTATTTATAAAGTTTGATAAAATAACGATAGTGTTTTGTTTTTTTTTCCAATGAACATTTTTTGTTCAGACTGGCCTTTTTATGATCTGTTTCTACGTCGAATGGATCGCGCGATCAGATGTCAGAGACTTGGCCATACGGCTTAGTTGATTTGTTTTATCATCTGTATTTTTTAATGCTCCTTCAAATGTTACTTAGAAACAAATAGGTACACATACCCAGTGAAGGCTGACTGAGACAATGCATCGTATTAAGCAGTGGTTACCACTTTACCTAAGCATCAAAATTCTAGGCCTAGTACGAAAAAGCATACTTAAGGTGACGGGTATAGCCAAATGCGTGTTTTTGGGGAAACCGAAAACTGTTTTCAGAAAAAGTGATAGCATGTGGAGTTGTGAAACTTATTATTTCCTATAACACATATATTGAACTAGTGTATTGTTACTCAAAATTTGTGCTCTTGGATATAGTTTACTTTTAAATGTAAGTTTAGTACCAACACCTTTTGCAAAAGTGTGGTTTAAGATCCCATTTTTTATGGGTTTGGCAGATTTGTTTGGTACCAAACTCAGCACAGCTATTCTTATGGTTCGTATCTTGTGATTCTAAAGAAAACATTTCTACATTAAGGTGTTTAAAGAAGAAGAAGAGTAGCGCCTTAGGAATTATAAGTGTTTGATTGCTGTGTGCTCGCAAATATACATAAGGCACTGCTTTAGAGTTTGACTATCCGAACTGTGCGCGGCTCATTATGTGTTTTGCGCCGTTGTCAGCATTTTTGTTGAAATTGAAATTGTGACGTTGCCACGCTGACTGTCTAGAGTTTAACCACCACGGCAAAAACTATGCCGTGTTACAAGTTTAACGTGTGTATAGATATAATAAATAAATAATAAACTTGGAAGTTATTGACATTTTTATTTATTATGAAAAATTTCACCCTACCCGTCGCCTTAACAATCATTATACTAAAAAATGTTGAACGATGCTCATTCTGTGTACACGTAGAAAAATATTTTTTTTATTCTACTTTTTGCGTCAAACATGTGAATGCTTTTTCTCAATAAATAGTTTAATACTTAGGCCTAGTGTCATTAGGGGTTAGTCTCATAATCCCCATTGAACGATCCCCATCATGGGGATTGTGAGACTTTGAGTCTCATAATCCCCATGATTTTGAAATATTAAAATCATGGGGATTATGAGACTCAAAGTCTCACAATCCCCATTGAGGCCCATTTACACCGTAATAGCGAAGTAAATCTTCATATCATTAGAGGCCTTAATACCTATTACTTATTCCTTTCAAAATCTCATATTCTCATATACTAAAGGCGTGTAGAATAAAAAATAAATAAATTATCTAAAAATAATTGAATGTGCAATTTCGAAAAGGGCACAAGTCGGATATTTTGTCAAATACATTTTTTCATGTCATTGCGTTCTAAATACTTGTATACATCTATTAAGTTCGTAAAAGGCATATCTTCTATTTTCGTTCTAAGGTAGATGTTATGGCGCGTACAGAAATAATTTCGAAAAGGTCACATCTCTGTGAGATGTGCCCTTTTTCGAATTTTCGAATTTATTGCTTAGACATAAGACCGTTAAGCGCCCCTTATGACTCTGTCTCTTTTGACAGAACTATTATACACAGCTGTGGGTCTATGAATTCTGTATTCATAGCATGAAAACTGGCAAAGGAACGTTTTATTCTTATCATGAAGGACAAGCATTGAGAGGCTTCATAAGTTTGTCATCCCAATCAATCTTGATTTTTTTGGGATTTTTAATGGCATTATCTGTACAAAGAAATGTGATGATCCATCTATATTCTTCAGTACGCGGTCACTCTTTTAATGACTGTGACAGAATATTTTCAGTCGTGAAACGGAAAATCAGCCGCGAAAATCGTGTATTCACGCATTAACAATATCTTATAAAACAATCCAGCAACACCGAAAAATTTTACGTTGTAGAAGTAAATACAGAAGATATAAACCTTATCAGTAAGGAGATGTGCCTTAAAATCAAAAAGTAATTAGCCAAAAAATAAAACAATAACCAGAGACTTTTAACAAAACTATATCTTTTGTTTCAGTATTATATTTAATTTTAAATTACTAAAATAAAAGTTTCGCCAAATTTATGTGTTTTTTTCTTCAAATAATGAGTACTCAACGTGGTCAATTTCGAAAAGGGCACATCTCATAAATTTATAATATCGAAATAAACATATTTAATAACGTTAAAATCTAAATATTTCTGTAACTTTCAAGAGTTAATATGCCCCAATATGTAACTCAAAAATAGTTTTGCTAAATATTTTACTTAATTAGAAAATAATCAGTTTTTTCATTTCCTGGAAAGTTGCCCCTTTCGAAATTGCACATTCAATTAGTCTTTATACCATCGGCTTTGTACTTAACAAAATAAATGTTAATAATATATATATTTTTTTTTATACACGACACTATATTTTTTGAAGTGTTTTAATTAAATTAATAAGAAGTAATCGTTATTTATTAAGGATTTTCAATAAGTTTATCAAGTTATAGCAACTCACCTGTATTGTCACAGAACCAGTACATTTGAGTTATTTTCTGCTTGAACACTCCCATAAAACTGCACCACTTTTATACTTAATTTTACGTGTGTATCGAAAACCTTCCTTCAAAAGTAATGTTGCACTTAATTTCTTAATAAATTCAAATCTACTATCATCAGAACTTCCGGCCATCGCCGCCAATTTATTTTTTATTATACACGCCTTTAGTACCATATGAGAAATGAGATTTTGAAAGGAATAAGTAATGGGTATTAAGGCCTCTAATGATATGAAGATTTACTTAGCTATTACGGTGTAAATGGGCCTCAATGGGGATTGTGAGACTTTGAGTCTCATAATCCCCATGATTCTGATGTTTTCAAAATCATGGGAAAAGACTCAAAGTCTCACAATCCCCATGATGGGGATTGTTCAATGGGGATTATGAGACTAACCCGTCATTAGAACTACGCTTATTGTCCGAACACTACACACAGCTGATAAGATCACCGAGCGAGTTGACAATGAGTGACGTCACGCCCTGATTGTCAAACCGCATATCCGACACACTGGTACAATGGTCAATGCAAATGCATATCCGTTGAATTATTTTATTATGCTTAAACATTTATTATGAACAACATTGATATGTATTTTTTCTTTTTGCGTTTAATTTAAAACAGGCTTCATATTATTTTTCACAGATAATTTTTTTGACAGATGTCAAACTTCTGTTGATGTTAGATCTTTCCTCCGTCTTGGGTGTCGTAGATTTTTTTTAAAACACCTTTTTTAAGCCAAAACATTGTTGTTTATTATTTGTATATCGTGTTGTTAACAATTCTGTTTAAGCGTGTATTTACAAAAAAATATAATGTAAGTTATCAGCAATCTAGTTCCCCTAGTTATTTTTATAGTGTTTTTTGTTAGTCAGTTTTAATGGTGTTTTATGAATGAAAAACTTTGTTATCTCATCGCTAAACAATATTATTGTTCAAATACTATGTACAAAACAAAGTGAGTATAAGTTTATTAATACAAGCTGGGCCAAAATAAAACACCCGATGTTGTTTGGCTCTCTTTTTTTTTGAAATAAAAAACTAAGATTCTTATTTTTGTTTATGTTTAATAAAAACCGCATCATTTCAACCATCTGTCTAGTCCACAAATGTCAAAACAGATTTGACATTGGCGGCCATTTGCAAAACTGTTAGCATTTTCCAATAGGCCAATAGAAATCATTCTTTTGGCCCACCTTGTACTAAAAACACTTCAATATTTCAACGTTTTAAAAAATGACACACTAATGCCTAAATGACGCGTCAAGTCGCGAGTCAACTGTCAGTCAGGAACGGCTAACTCCGTCAAAAAATCTGTCAGCTCGTACACTTACGAACAAAACATTTTTCATTTTCATTCACATGTGTTGTCAACTCAACCACCTGTCTACATGACTATACGTGTCACTTTTAACTAGTTGTCATGTAAAATGAACTTTACTTCATTGACTTAAAGTTTAATTTTGAAAAATCGTTTAAAAAATGTACTATGAGAGAGAATTCAAATAGTTTTGAGCCAATAAACATAAAACATAAAATTCTTTATTAACCAATTACAAAGTGTATTAATAAAACTATTGTTGGTACAGGCTTTTTTTAAAAATGGTTTATCGGCGAAGGCCAAACTGAGCTTTATTAAGCTTGTATTTTGGACTTCTAGACTAATAGCTGCAGATAGTATTGCAGTAGAAGTAGAGCATTTTTCAAAAAAGTAGCTACAACCGTATCTACTTATATCAGTGATTTTATTGCTATATTCCGATTTGAACAGTATGGATGCCGGAGCAACTGTCACTTAAGACTTTCTTTTATCTCAGGGTAATTGAATGAATAAATAAGTTAACCTCTTAACATCAAGTAGGTAATATTCTCATCTCTAACTCAAACGTTTGTGGTAAATATATTATGAAAGAGGATTTTTAAAACATAGCAAACGGAGCTAAAAGCCGTATAGTTTATTTATGTGCTTCGTACGAGCTTCAACATTTACTTTATAAGCTTTGAAAACTACAAGTACTCACTACAAAATAATGAAGACAATTAAATAATGGTTAAGAGGCTTGTGATGTTATAAACGCTAAACAAATGTAAAAGCATATTAAATACAAAGAAACTATGTAAAAAACAATAAACATATCTATTGAGTATTAAAATCATCAATTTTTAATTATTTTTATTATTTTTTTTAATGCTAGTTCCCATGTGGTTCCATTTAAATAGTTTTTGAGTGACATTACTTGTCAACGTCAAAGTCAGTTTTCTGCTACGGTCTAACTTTTAAAGATCCAACACACGGTGGTAGGTACTTAGCCGTGTTGTTGTGAATAATATGAATTTTTATTTTTTTTATTAAAAAAATAGTGTTAATACCAATTTTTCTTGTCACGATTTGTTTTTTTAGTTCTGTTTTATGTATTTTTGCTTAAGGTGACGGGTATAGCCAAATGCGTGTTTTTGGGGAAACCGAAAACTGTTTTTAGAAAAAGTGATAGCATGTGGAGTTGTGAAACTTATTATTTCCTATAACACATATATTGAACTAGTGTATTGTTACTCAAAATTTGTGCTCTTGGATATAGTTTACTTTTAAATGTAAGTTTAGTACCAACACCTTTTGCAAAAGTGTGGTTTAAGATCCCATTTTTTATGGGTTTGGCAGATCTGTTTGGTACCAAACTCAGCACAGCTATTCTTATGGTTCGTATTTTGTGACTCTAAAGAAAACATTTCTACATTAAGGTGTTTAAAGAAGAAGAAGAGTAGCGCCTTAGGAATTATAAGTGTTTGATTGCTGTGTGCTCGCAAATATACATAAGGCACTGCTTTAGAGTTTGACTATCCGAACTGTGCGCGGCTCATTATGTGTTTTGCGCCGTTGTCAGCATTTTTGTTGAAATTGAAATTGTGACGTTGCCACGTTGACTGTCTAGAGTTTAACCACCACGGCAAAAACTATGCCGTGTTACAAGTTTAACGTGTGTATAGATATAATAAATAAATAATAAACTTGGAAGTTATTGACATTTTTATTTATTATGAAAAATTTCACCCTACCCGTCGCCTTAAAAAATATTATTGGCACGGGAGTGAAATATCAGTACACACTATTAGTGATTCTGTGTGCGGCCATCACAAAATGTTTACGTTTCGTTTACCGCGCTCTGCGTTTTAACGAGAATTTTATGTTGGTTAATTTTTATCATTTTTTGCGTAAAATGGAGAATAATTTTCGAAAAATTGTGTGCATTATGTAAGTATTACTGTTCTATAATTAAAGTTGTTTTGAATAGATAGAGTAAGTTTCTGATAGGTTTTACGTTTTTATTATTTCGTAGTCTAGATTTTTTTTACTGTTTTTAATCTTTATCTATTTTATTTTAAAATATATGTAGTATTTTTGCCTGAAAAACGACCCTAGTCTAAGGTTTTAAATATATACGTGGCCAATATATCTTGTAGTTTCATGTAGGTGTTACGTTGGCGCCGACATTTAAAGAGGAATAAGTATTTATAATTTTTTTAAATGCCACCCGCATGTTTTTTAATTAAAAATACAAATAATACAACATACATAAAACGAACAGTACCTATTTGAATTTCATATAAACTTTACAAAAAAAGGTAGAATTATTATCAACCTGTGTCAATCCACTGCTGGACGTAGGTCTCCCAAGACGCGCCACTGAGCCCGGTCTTCGGCTCCTCTCATCCAGTGTAAGCGCTACATTCCACAGATTTGACGGGCGCCATAGCTCAGTTGATGGTAGCTCTGCTTTTCATGCTGTGGGTCGTGGGTTCGATTCCCACCCAGAGCCACAAATATCCCACAAACATTTGTGGGATATTTGTTCTGTGTTTGGGTGTTACTATGTATGAATTTATAAAACAATATTATTCTATCAGCAATATTGTTCACACTGTACAAGCTTTGTTAAATTTGGGACTAGAGTGTGATGTGTGAAATGTCCATAAATTTATTTATTTTTGATCCAACAAGCTGGAGGGCGTAGTATTTGTAGAATCGAATTTGTATTTTACAAAATTTAGTTTTGAAAGCCTAAAATAAACATATTAAACCCAATTTTATTTTATTTTTAGATTTTATGGCTTTTGTAATTAATTGAAACACAATTTTTGGTATTTTAAACAAATAATATCGAATAAATAATTTTGCATGACATTTTGACAGTGATTATTTGCTTGCGACTTTCCAAGAAGTTATCATCAATCGAATCCCGTCTTTAAATCCATTACCGACAGTTTATTTTTGTTTGTAGTTTGATATTTATAAAATAGTGTATTGACATTGTAGTTCTGGCTGGTTTCCAATAGATTTGAAATAGATATCTTCTTAAATTTTGTCACTAGAATAAATCTAATATACATGGAGCAAGAGTGTGGTTATCATGTTTTTCAAGAAGGGCAATAAAGCTTTATTGAAAAACTACAGACCGATTTCACTCTTGAGCCATGTCTACAAACTGTTTTCCAGAGTTATTTCGAACCGTCTTGCGCGAAGACTTGATGAGCAGTGGACTGATATAGGTTGATGATGATGATGATGATGACGTGTTATAACAAAACTTCATGTATTTGTTATATAAATAAACTTAAAGATACTTAAGTATCTACTTGAAATATTTTGTTATAATCTTATTTTTTATCTATTATGTGACACATTTTTATTTACTTTTTAGTATCTAATATCTACGTGAATTTTGTCACAAGAATAAATATAATATACGTGTTATAATAAAACTTGTTTAATTAAGTAATGTTTTTTTTATATATTGTTATTGATAAATAAACATAATATAAAGATACTATTTTTTTTATATGTTATGAGACATATTTTTATTAGTTAGTGCTTGCTGATTTGAACGAATCTAGACACTTTTACTATCATAAAAAATGTTCTAGATAGAAAAAAAAACTAAGCTAGTAGCAGTAGATTGTAAAAGAGCTTGATCGAAGAACTACTACCTCCATACCTCTTGGCAGAACCTTAATGCTCACATTGCTGTATTTGAGGCTGCAACTTAATATTAGGTGGGCCATCTGGCTGTTACATTATTTTGTTACTTAAATAGAGAAAACTGTGACTCAATAAGGTAGAGAAAAGATTTTCCAATTTGTATCACTAGGTTTAACATTACAAACAAAATTTCGTTCACTTGAACGTAGAATATTTTAATAGTTATTGGTTTCTTTGAGGGTTTTAGTATCTTATCTTTATTACTTTGACATTTATGTGTTTACGATACATTTTATTTTAGAAAACATTATATATTTATTTATATAGAATAATTAAAGTTTAAACAACACAGTACATAAATAGTTTTAGCATAGCATCTAAAAACCTAACCTAAGGTTCAACATTATAGTGGCCACAGACGATCCTTCCTATCGTCCAATCGGCATGACACTGCAGGCTGGATCCAATCTGCAGTACGTCCATATACACCACACACGATCCAATCTATCGTCCAATCTATCGTCCAATCTATCGTCCAATCTATCGTCCAATCGGCATGACACTGCAGGCTTGACGACGATTATGGCTTTTTGCTTTTGACAGCGTGATTCATGTCGGATTTTGAAAAATTTTTCGACGGATTCGGATAGAAAATTGCACAAATAACAATGCTTTTTAATTTGAGCTCAATCGGACTGCTGGAAATAGACTCATTATTATTTAATATTATTTTTAGTTTTACTTTCGGTGTTTCAAACCTATTTTTTCGGAAAAATTAAAAAAAAAACAACTATTTTCTCTGACAGCGCAGCGCCAAGCTCTACCTGTCAAAGTCAAAATTAGATTATTGAACTACAGTTGAATAATAAATGTCACTACACGATTTAACTGTTTATTTTTAGGCCCGTGTGTCACGGATACTATCGCAGCGTTCAAGATCATATACTTATTTTAAGATTTTGTTCCATATTTCAAGGTTAATTATTATATTTTATTTTATTTTATTAAGCTATTGCATAGTTTCCGAATGCAGAAATTCCGTAACGAAATAACCTAACACTGCGCATGCGTAATCCAGCAATAAATGCTATGCAACAGCTTTACCGCACCAGTCCCCGAGTTCCACGTGTCTTTTTTTTTGTCTGTCGGTCTGTCTCTCTGATAGATATTTCTGTTGCCGCTATAAAAACAAATACTTACTAAAAAACTATTTAGAAAAATTCTGACTCGCACTTATCCGGTTTTCATTCCTTCCAAACATGTTTTCAATGAGTTTCCAGCATACAAGATCATTTCAAGATTTTGTTCCGTATTCTAAAGGAAATAAAGACTATATTACCAAGAAATGTTTTGAATGGTTTTGGATTGTTATAAAGAACGCGGATAAAAGATTTTTGAGGGTTCTTAGTATTGTGTGATCACAATAGGGATCTACTGAACTTACCTTTGACCACGCGAGCACAATTAATTATTTTATACATAATGAAACCGGCCAAGGGTAAGTCAGCATGGTGCATGAAGGGTTCCGTACAAAATAATCACGTTTCGTATGAGAGCTCCCACTCAAATACGCCACTGTTTATTACACCAAGCTTAGAGTAGAATATCTTTATTGTCAGAGATGAAAATACATTAACAAAATAAAAAGATATATTTAAATTAAATAAAAAAAAATGTTTATTTCATGTGTTTTAAGTAGGTATTTTTTTTATTTTTATTTATTTATATGGTTCACCAACAGTTAATACACAATACATCCAAAAAAACTTAAAATTAAAGGTCTTTATGCGCACAAACCTATTACAGGTAAACACCACATGTTTGAAAATAAGTGCTTATAAGAACTGCTCAAGTATCTTTATTAAGATGTAGATTGTATTAAAAGTAGTGGCAAAAAATCATCATCTTTGAAAATACAGATCGACAACGAAGTCTCAGTAAAAGGGTCCCCTTTGAGTACGGAACCCTAAAAATAACTCATTGTCTAATTATAATAGTAGGCCTTCAAATGTAGGTATTTTTTTATCGTGACTCATCTTGACGGATATTTTTAATTAGGATCTATCTGATTCTGTAAGATCTTTGATAGTTTTATGTGTATGATAACACGTTTTTTCCTGTGTATAAATATTTTTATTAAATAAAAATGTGTGTTATTAATTAGAAAGATATGGAACGTACCCGTTTTTAAAGTAAGGATAAATAAGTAAAGTAAAAATAATATTGAATATCATTCATTTTTCAAAATATTTCAAAAGACTGCCATTATTGAAATCAGAATTGTTACAAAAGTAACATTATGACATCCCAAAACCCTAATATTTAAACTGGATTTAGCGAAGACTGGATGTAACAAAAGCAATACATATAAGATTTTATGAATCATTTTCAGAATTTCCCGAGCGTCGATTTGCACGACTGAAACTTTTTATGCCGAACAGGAAGAAAATACATAAAGGCATCAGGTGTTTTCCATTTTGCGCCAGTCGTAAAAGCCGGGGGTTTTACGGTTCTTGAGTATGGTTAATGTACTTTAAGTTACGCAGCTTGTACTATAGTTAGATAGCTTTAAGATCGCTTGACTTGTAACAAAGTTTCTTGTTCTTCTAGGCATCATAAAATTAAATGTAATGTATCGTAACGTTAGCAATACATTGCGCGGTGACGCTGCAATAACGAATACGCCACTGTTTATTAAACCATCATTGTCATAGATAAAATATAATTATAGTCAGAGAGAACACATTAACAAATAGAATAAAATATTTATATTGAAGTACATGCTATGACTCGTCATTTCGTAAATAACATCACAATAATGTATTTATGTAGTTTTACATCAAAATTATAATCAAGCAAAGTTTGTGGGAACTTGATTCATAGTTTAGCGACATTTTTTTTGTAAACATAGACATAGAATACATAGCAACACCCAGACCAGAACATATTCTTATGTTTATCACACAAACATTTTCAATTCATTATTATCATTATACATGACGTTTGTAAGACTTAGGTTGAACTAGAGATATGACGAATAACATGAAGACCAATGTAATTAGGTACCTAGTTGCACGAACAATAAATATCATTTAATTTCATTTCATTTCATTTACTCTCAGTGGGGATAGCGGGCAGAGCTACTACCAACTGAGCTGTAACGCCTGTCATTTTATAAACAGTTTCAAAAACATGCAGGTATTGACCATAAGCAGTACACCATCACCTTGCAGCATAACCTTGGTGTGGTGGAACTCATCCCGAAATAGTTTTGTCCCCACATATAATGAGACATGGCTGCGAGCCAGATTATAAGAATTATCAACGTTATACATGGATGATACGTTTTGTACAAAAATATAGGGCATGGAATAAACTAACGTTTTTATAACGTGTCTGTGTGTATTTATAAAATGTACATTGTCATATAAAATACATAAGAAACAGTTGAGCTATCTACAGACCGTTGCAAACGATCTATAGAGTTCAACTGATACAAATCAGTACCAATCGTCGCGTACCCAAGACACTGGCTGCATTGCCGCGCTGAATAGCAATGCTGATATATATAATGCTGTATTTATACATATCATTTGGACATTTTCAAGAGGTTCTAGGCAAACGCGTTACACCGTGCTGCATCATCATTTAACATCAGATGTGATTGCGGCCAAGCGTTTGCCTATAAAAATATTATATTTTTTCATCAAAATTGGGCAACTTTGTAACAACGTTATACGTAATCTACCACAAAAAAATACGCTTTACTTACCTACATGTCGACATGAGACCGTCCATGATTTTTTTTTCAGAAATCGGACTAGGTACTCTGTTTAACGTAAAATCATACTTAAAAATAAGTTAAAAATATACGCGTCGACAGAACCTCCTCCGTAAATAAGCAGGTATTTGTTAGAAAATAATATCGTTAGGTAGAAAATGCGCAATTTTCTATGAAGTATGGAACATGACTAAAAAGGTCTTCTGAAGGCCCTATTTCAATATTTTTATGGAACAAATCAGTCCATGGAAATTGATGAAATATTTTTAAGCTATTGAATAGCTTCAATTGCGGGCCTTGAACGTGGAGACCGAATCCAGAAATTCCGTAACGAAATAACCGAACGAAAATAACATAACACTGCGCATGCGTAATCCAGCAAAAAATGCGGCGGCAGTCCTTGAGTGCCACACGTCTTTTTATTTAAAGTTTTCCTTAAATATAGTAAAAAGCTATAAATATAAAGGCCAGTAGAAGGCCTTTTTAGCGAACTAAATAGGTACATGGCAACACTGAGGGAGCATTTTTCTTAACTTGGACCAATATACCTACCCATTCTTCTTTATGATTATTTATTTAAAAATCTGTTTACAGTATTATTTAAGTCAATTTAAGTCACTTTCGTTCATTTCTGTTATTTTAGGAGTCATTTGCACAACTCGACACGCAAACGTTTTTGCGAGTAATTTGAATTATTTTTGTCACAGTTGGACAATGAATAAAATTGTCTGGGAACGTTAAAATCTTTTGACGCAGATTGCTTCAATCATCAAGCCCTGTCAAGCTGACGGCCAAAACTATACAATGTACAAAACATTAAGATTTAAATTAACTGACAGGTTTTCCATTAAGAAAACTATTTTTTAAAAAGAGGGAATATATTTTACCTATTCTAAAGTCATCTTTTCATTTTTACCAATATATTTTTTTATCAAAACCACAACTTCTTTTGATAGCGTAAACCACTTTTATGGCATCCTATCCTCAATAAAATTGACGTTATATTGCACGTCTATGTGATCTGTTTGATCACAGTTTTGTAATCGGATCTCAAGATCAGTTTTCGATATCAAATTATGTTGTGTTGGAATAACACAATCAAATTCCACTTAATTACTAGATATTATATAAGCATATATAAACATTTTCCTCCTCCTTTAATTACAGTCTAGTCTATTGCCTGAAAGTAATATATCTGGACCTAGAATACTAAGTGCCTAAAAACAAAGGAATTCGAGAGAGAAAAATGTGGTAATTTATAGTTTTAATTTGCAAGATAAAAGAAAATGGTTGGCCTTTTTTGTAGGTGACTTTAGTTACGATTTTGTACTATAAAAATGGTGTACTTACGTTGAATATAAATGAAAATAGTGAAAAATCGTTGAATATAAATGTTTTTTTTATATTAGATTCTTCTATGTATTCTATGTATATTAACAAAATAAATACATATAAGTATTCTATCAGCATTCTAGTTTCCATATTAAGCTTTGCTTTTTTGAGACTTTCCAAAAACAGATCAGTCAGTCTGTTTGCTAAAACTTTTGGTGTTTGACATCAGTCAAGTGACTGATGTCGACTAGATAACTAGAACTCTAGGATATTCTGATCAATGACCTAGAGTTCTAGCAAACTCACTATTAAATATCATGCATTTCGATCAAAATAACGATAGCTATTAAAATGATTTGTGGTTATTATAAGCGCAATTAAAACACGGAGTAAAATGATCATAAAAAATTATCTGCGAGGATGACGTTTCGATACAAAAATAAACAGTATTGGCTCCATCTGTAAATTATAATGAACATTTACAAAATAAATAACTGGCCTAATGCAAAACTGAACTTTGGTACTAAAATATATTAAAAAACTTCAAAGAAAAACCTAATAATATGAATAAATATGTGTAGGAAGTTGTATATAACGTTTTAATTTTTGTTTGATGTTGAATTATATTTGTTAGTATAAAAACATAATCTATATTTTTAAGTTTTATTTTCAAACTTGTCACTTATCTACGAAAAGATATTTCGAAATAAAAAACCCCGGGGTTTGCCTACTTTAAACGAACCATCTATCGACTAATTATACTATGACTCACTTTATACACACAATCTTTTATGAACTCTAATACAATACAATACGAGTGACATTCGAGTGATCACCCATGAATGCATACAATACTGCCAAGATGGTTGGTGTTGCCAAACTACTATGTAGATATATTGAGGTCAATACACCTATTTTTGAACGTACCTTGATATTGAACCGACAAAAAGCTACTGGTCGTGTGAATTAACTCAGTGTACATTCCTAGGAATATATATACCTATATATTATATTTTTATATACTCAATAGGTACATTTATTGCGATCACATGGTTATAAACTAGTTGTTACAAAGGAATTTGGTACAACAAATGAACCCTGTTTGAGAGCACTGCAATACAATAAGATGGTAGGCAGACCGAGGTTTGTTTATAAAGTTGTATAAATTAAATCGTATGCCGTCAAATATTAGAAATTGTTATTATTATAATTAAAATCAAATGTCATATGAATTCCTATTGCCTTGATCACGTGTACCGAGTAAACCGGCGAGACAGTGAGGTATTTGAGATACACTGCGCGTCGACATCGGTTTTACTGTTGAACGTTGCAGCGTTAGCGCGCAGTGTATCTTAAATACGTCACTGTCTTGCTGGTTTACTCGGTACGTGTGATCAAGGCATATCTATGTATCAGTCACTTATGAGTTAATTGTTAAATGTTAGTAACCTACCTATTTTAGATACATATAAACATTTTTTTACAAATTATAGGCAAGCGATTAACCGCGAACTCACCTGATGTTAAGTGACGATGCGGTCGGCAATGTAGCTGAAAATATGTGTAGTTTATGTTGCGTCACGATTAATTGGTTTGTTTTGTTCACGCTGTGGGTCGTGGGTTCGAACCTTGTACAAATATTTGTGTGATGAGAAACACTGATATTTGTATTAGCTAGTGTTCATGAATATAGTGAAAAAAGAAAAAAAGTGTAGGTACATGAATAGTGACCATGTATCTCAGAAAATGTATTCCCATAGTTAAAGCTTCTTTTAGTTTACGACTAGATGGCGCTGCATGAAACGTCCATTAATATTTTATTTAAATTTACTTTTAGATATATAATTACAAAATATGAGCCTGTACACATACAATGACATGCTTTTGACGTTCTCTGTAATGAACTATTATATAATTTGCTATAAATCAAAAATGTACCTCTAAAATTGCACAAAACCTTTCTATCAATGGCTTCCTCATTTTGCTAATTGGCTCTTAATGGGATACCCTGACGACGGCATTGATTTCGCTAGTTGCCGTTTGATAAGCCCCTCGATAACACGATCGGTTTTTGCAAATATGTAACTAGCTGGTGACCGCAACTTTGTCTGGATTAGTACTTGGAAAAGCTTATTTTCTTATCATGAAATCTTTTTACCAAAATTATTTACTATTAATGTAAAAAAAATACTATATTCATATTATATTCATTTATTCCATAAAGAGAAACAATATAGGTACATTGTGTGCGGAATTTAAACTAGACAAATTAAATTGATCAATAAATTATAAGTACCTATACACTCATACAATTTTAGTCAAATTATTACTATGAACAAAAATAAAAATATAAATATATGCCCACTCTCAATTTACCTTAAAATAATGTCAATACCTACGTAACATGCAACAATAGTTTATGACAGTAGTACCTACGTATCAGCAGATACCTACGTATTATCTATATATCTGTGACAAATGAAAAATGATAATTCTATGGCCTTCAGACTTACGCTAGAACTACTATAGATATAATAAGTACTTACATTTAAATATATCGATATATCAATTTAGAAAAAAAAAATATAAGTATTCTTTCAACAGTCTAGTTCCCATAGTACAAGCTTTGCTTAGTTTGGGACTAGAGCGTGATGATTTTAAGTAATGTTAATAAAATAAAATGATAAGCTGCTAAAACCATAAAATTTTATCATCAATTCTAATTCTTGTTGGGGGAATAAGATCTGCACTGACGTCCCGCAATGGGGTGTATTGTGCATTATCCCCCTGCTAACCTCACCCCAGCCAGCCCAACTCCTTAAAGTAGCGGAGAAGGACTTTGGGTTGGTGGCCGCAATGTTCTAGTATCCCCGATGTTGTGGTTGATGGGGATGGTGGTATAAAAGACCCGATTAGTTCCTGTAGTCCAGTTTTGGACCTCACTTCATTTGTAGCAGTGCAATGCAGTAGCACATGCTCTACAGTTTCTTTTTCTTGAAGGCAACCCCGACAGAGGTCACTGTCTGTCGCTCCGATTTTAAGGAGATGGTGGTTAAGATCACAGTGGCCTGTGATGATGCCCACAATCATTCTCAAATCTTCACGTCTTAGTTTAAGCAGCGTTGATGTCGTGTGCCTGTTCATTGTTGGAAGCATTGTTTTAGTGTGTCTGCAGTCCGGTCTGCGCTCCCACAGTTTCTGATGTTCCTGTTGGGAGTGCAGCTTTAGTCTGTTTCTTATCTCTGCTGATGACGGTTTGCAGAGAAGTATGTCGTTTGAGTTTGGTGTTAGTTTTGTTCCTGCTTTCGCTAAGGAATCTGCCATTTTGTTGCCCGAGCATGAACCGTGGCTTTTGGTCCATCTTATTTTGACAATATGGTTGTCAGACAGACTCTGAAGCGTCAGACAGACTCTGAAGCGATGTTTTGTCATTAGCATTGATGATTTATCATCAATGCTAATGGCCGGTTTCTCGAACGATGATCAACGAAAAAATCAAATAATTACTATGTGTCAAAATCGGATCAATCGTGATTTGGGTTTCCAGAAATCGGCCGTAAGTAACTTTTATGGTTACATCTTACAAAACCAATTATTTTATATCTACCATAAACCTAATTCTTTTACTAGACCTAATTGCTAAAAGTCGTGCGAAACCGGGGGAAGCTGCCACTAAACTAATCACTGTATAGGCCATTAGTGGGCTCTTAAGAGCACCCGAACTACTGACCCGAATTTTAGTATCTTTAAGAGAAAAGACCGAAAGTTAGTGTTCATTTTGTTACGTTAATGAGTAAAAAGTTTTTTGGAGTAATTTTGTTTAAACTGTTCTTGCTCTATGATATTGTTTTGAGAATTTAACTATGTTGAAGTATTATTGTTATAGATTTTAACTATATCTGTTAACCTTAATAGATTTTGAAAGTTCCTTTTCTTGAAATGGCAGATACGATTTAAGTAATTTCACATTATTTTCATTTAAATAAGATAATTAGAGATATAACCAAAAAAAGTGTAATTATTACGGTTTTCATCCCCACCATCAACAATTTATTGAGTGTTTTGTTGTAGATTTGTTAATATGTTAACCCTTAGAACAAGGTTCATAATAGGATACACATTACCTATCTATTTTATATGCAATTAGGTTTTCGCACCTTTGTAATAGAAAGCTTTATATAAAATGACCGTAAATCTTTACTATACTTACTTAATTAAAAAAATATATATATTTTAAAAACTATTTTTATGTTATGTCTCTATCTATATGTTATCATTATCAAATAAATGTATTTCATTTCCATTTAATTTAATTCCAACTCTGTAAATACCGTAAGAAATTCACCATCAGCTCTCAGTCTACAAATTATTGAGTAAGCGTATAATTGATGGGTGGCAAGTGGCTGAAATGTGGAAAATAAAATAAGACATATTTATAGAAATGAGTTCTGAGCACACTTACTGGTTTTCAGTAGAAAAATGTATTAAATGATAAATGTGTTGAAAATAATTCAATTTGTTACTAACAATAGTTTTTTTTAATAAACCCTTTTGATCTAAATCCTACGCAACAAAAAACAATGATTAATGATAAAGACTCTCAGACTCAAGATTTTGTGTACATTTATTTATTTATTTCATTTACTTACATCTACTTATTTTAACAGGGTTTCTAATGTAATAGTGTATTTATATTTTGTAAATTTAATTATCAATACATTACTCGTTGTCATAGGCTCAAATACATTATACATCTCATGACATCATTTGAAAGCGTCACAGCTTAGTCGGTAGTAGTAGTAGAAGGCAGAGCTTCTATGGTGTGGGTTCGATCCCAACTGAGAAGTGAGAACAAATGTTCAACTTTCTCTTTTTGCTTACGTCATAAAATAAACATTATAAAAAGTAATAAAAACAATTCAGTCTTTAATGAAAAAATCCATGAAAAAATCCAATTCGTTGATAAAGAGTTTGTTACAAAAACACTAACATAATTTTCTTTAGTAAGTACAATACAAAGTATAGTTTTTGTACAATAATAGCGAAGTTTCATTTGATTATTGTAACTTTGTTTGTGTCTTTTGTTCCATTTGTTTGTCCTGTTTGGCGGAAACTACATCCTGTAGGTACTGTCTGGTTTATACAGGGTGCTACAAGATTTTTATTCAAACTATTTTTTTTTCTTTTAAGTTATTTCTCAAAACAAACTATTCTAGTCATTTTATACCTAATTTATATAGTATAATAAATAAGTAGGTACATCTTCATAAGTAAAATCAATATTGTTATTAATATTTGAGGCTTCACAGCTTAGCTGATAGTAGCTCTGCCTTCCATGTGGGTCGTGTGTTCGATTCTCACCCAGAGCAAATGTTTGTGTGATTAACATAAACTGTGTCTGGGTGTTACTATCTATGAATTTACAAAGAAATGTATACAAGATTTCCATCAGCAATCTAGTTCCCATAGTACAAGCTTTGCTTAGTTTGGGACTAGAGTGTGATGTGTGAAATGTCTAGGTATGAATATGTATTTATTTATTTTATAATTCAGTGGTGTCCCACAGGCTTATAATAACAATATTAAGTTGCGTTTACTTTACGATTGTCACTATAATAATAATATTTATTGCGTGTACGATTGTCACATCTATTCATGCACACCCCTCAGAGCACGTCCTCAGTGAAATAATTCAATTGATATAAAGGGTCTATATAACACAGAATCTGTTCTTTTGTTACTTAATAACTTGTGGGTGATTGAACATCCCTTAGCCAAAAGACTTAGCCAAAATCCTTTTCAAAGCAAAAAATAAAAAGCTCATTATTTTCACGAATATTAACTCCAGGAAATAATTCCGTGAATCGCAAAGATAAAAACCAACGGCCATAAAATAACTCCAAGATTTTGAGTAAGAAAATCAACGGTCTCTTTTAACGGAGCATTAAGAATGTAGGTCTTAGGCTTTAGCTTTGGATAAGCGATCACTGATTAAACAAAACAAAAAAAAATGTATCAAAATCAATTAAACGTAAAATCACAACGATCATATAGAATTGTCTTACATACAAGGTGATTCTAGGTGCCAGTTCCACGTGACCAGAGCCTAGAGGAACAGGCAAGAAACTTTAACTAAGCAAGTGCGCTTACCATAGACAATACAGCAGATAGACAGTTTGTTTCAAATCATTCTCTAGTGAACTTGCTATCAATAAAGAAAGTCTAATATAAGTCTATAAGTACATCGAAAGGGACCGCCGGGCGGAATGCATTTGGCGCGTCAGAAAGGGAAAGAGCTATGCGATAGAAAGAGAACAACCACGGTCATAAACATAACCTGGATGTTTTATCCATTGTATTCCTATCTCCTGGTCGTTGTAAATGAGCTTAGTCATAATTCTATGTATTTTATTTATTAAAATCATGTATGTTGATAATTTAGAATCGTTTTATATGACGTTGCTAAAGACCAGAGTCTAGAAGAACGGGTAAAAAACTTGATGTCTTGTTGCTACTGGTTTTTCGTATGATCCTTCTAACAAACAAGTCAGGCTCGCGGTGCAATAAATACCTAGATAGACTTACCCGCTCTCGCTTCGCTAATGAAGAGACACAGCCTTATCATTCTCTAGCCCGAACGCTGCAACTAGGTCAAGCATCGTAGGCCTTTCATACAGAAATACTATATGTGCAAAACCAGACCTTGCAACTTCACCAGATTTTCATTGCAAAGTCAGCTGTAAAGCGTTGGGTTTAGATGCAATTTTCTATAACGCAAGCTTGACTTGTCGACTAACTTATACGCGTTAGGGTAAAGGAATATGAACTGTAAGGGGATGGGTTTAAGGGTTAGTATAGCGTGTTGTAAATTCGTTTACTTTTGAAGTGAAATTTTATGCGCTACGTCTATTTCTTGTGTCATTTTTAGAGTGTTACTTTGCGGGTTTAGCCGCTTTTTAAAAAGAAAATCATTTCTTTTAGCTGCATTTCTTAATGGATGCTTTTAAACTGTTTTAGTTGTGTTTATAAATAAATATTACGTTCAAACAGATCTAAAAAATGGTTTAAATAAATTGAGATGTTATTTATTGATGTATTTTACAGAACTGATTACAGGATGGTATATCGACAGGCATCACAGCTCAGTTGGTAGTAGCTCTGCCTTGCACGCCGTGGGTCGTGGGTTCATTCCCACCCAGAGCAAATGTTTGTGTGATTAACATAAATATTTGTTCTGTGCCTGGGTGTTTCTATGTATTTACAAAAAAAATGAATATAAGTAATCTATCAGCAGTCTGGTTCCCATAGTACAAGCTCTGCTTAGTTTGGGACTAGAGTGTGATGTGTGATTTGTTCGTGAATATTTATTGTTTTATCTAGATTAACTCAACTAGTGGGAAAGGGCAGGTGAATGATGATGATGCTTTAAAGTGAAAAGAAAAATAAGAAATATGTGTTTCTTTTAACCTATTGTATCCCACTGCAGTACAAAACTCTATCCCAAACTTTTCCACACATCTCGGTCTTCTGCGGTATTTAGTAAAAATAATTCTTTGTATAGAAAATACGTGTAAAAGATCTACAAAGACGCAACTTTCTAAGAAGTCTTACAAAGTCGCTGTCGCTTCGTAAATGAACAAAATGGCGATAATGTCCTCTTGAGAACAATGGCGTCTCAGTAATGTTCGTTAGCAATGTTTTGATTGTTTACGTAATTGGACCAGTTTGGTGCTGTAGCTGGTTCACTGCCAGATAGGGTATTTATTATTTTTAACCCCTTACTTGTGTAAATCTGTAGCTAGTTCACTGTGAGATAAAGTATTTATTATTTTTAACCCCTTACTTGTGTAAATCATTATAAGTTTGATTTACACACACCCAATTATTGTTAATGGGATATTATAAGTTTGACGTGTCTGTGGGTGTGTATGCTTGTCTGTTGCATTCTAGCTCCAAAATGGATAAGCTGATTTTAATTTTGATCTTTGCTTGATTAAAAAAAAGGTTATTTTCAGACCCGAGTACATTATTATATTAGGGGGGACACTATGGCCACAAGACATGCCACAGAATACCGTTGAGTTATAAAATAAATAAATATTCATGGACAATTCACACATCTCAAGTCCCATACTAAGCAAAGCTTGTACTATAAGAACTAGATTGCTGATAGAATACTTATATAATTTTTTTTGTGAATACATTCATAGAATACTTAGTAACACCCAGACACAGAACAAATATTTATGATTTTATGTTCATCACACAAATATTCGCTCTAGGTGGGAATCGAATCCACGACCCACAGCATGGAAGGCAGAGCTAACAACTGAGCTGTCTGTTACTATAGAAACTGAACATGATTTACAACCTGGCAGGTTTTGAGAGTCTAGGATGGATAGGCCGTTTATTATAAATTTAGGTCATAAAGTGACCTAACTCTATTCTATAACTTTTGAAGCTCCATGACAAGCTTAATAGTGTATCGAGTTAATTCCGAGACGTGGATAATGATTACCCTTTTGATAGCTTGTGAAGCGCACGCGACTTTGATCGTGATTTCATTTGTTTTATATAGGTATTTAGCAAATACACTACACCTTTGAAGGCGTGTCTTTTCAGCAAATATGAGTCAAATTTGATTATCTATTATTCTGTAAAATTACAAAGTTTATTAAAAATGTCTTATATAAATTGAGTCTTATAAACTAGGAGCTTATGGAAGATAAATTAAAGTAAACAGTAAACATAAATTTAAAAAAAATCATCACAGTAAAAAAACTGGCATTTTAAAATTTCCAATAATTAAGAAGTAGGTAGTTTATTGTTTTATATTTTTGTCGATTTGATTATCTAATATCAAAAAGCTAAAATTATCTTTTAAAATTGTATTAAATGAGTTATTTTTTTTAACCTGTACTGTCCCACTGCTGGGCAAAGGTCTCCCCCCTTTTCCTCCATAGTTTTCTATCATCCGCCGCTTCCCACCAGGCTCCGTCATAAGTATCCAAGTCGTCACGCCAACGTTTTCTGATTAAGTTTATTATTAAATAAGTTATATAAAAGTTAAATGTAACTGAATTATCCGTTAGCACCCTGTATATTTAAATAATGTAAAATTCGTCAGCTTTTGAAGTAAATCCTGGATCAAGATAACACTACAAGTTAATTATAGTGATTATCTTAAGTCCTTTAAAGTGAACTAATTAAATTACAGGGATTATGAATAAATCTGGCTTTCTAACGTAAATATTGTTGCTTTAGTGAGATGTATGGCTCTGACTATCCCTTTTTAGATAAATTTATATAAGTTAAGATTTTGATCGATAGTTCAATAAATATAAATAATAAATAATCACAGACAATCCAATGCTACTCTCAAACTAAGGAAAGCTTGTTCCCATAGTGCAAGCTTTGCTTAGTTTGGGACTAGAGTGTGATGTGTGAAATGTCCGTAAATATTTATTTTTTAAATACTTAACAAAAGTTTCGATTTGACTAACTTTTTACCTTTGATATATTATTATTATGTATACTTTGATACCCACCAGTAACAAAAACACGAGTTGAATCAACTAGCAGAACTTAATGCGGTTAAAACCGGATATTTGTTTCCAATGTGTGACGTGTCACAATCGAAGCCTTTTCCAATCTTTCATCCTGTCCCAGGATTTCCCGGATGAGCGGGGCAAAATTGTACAAAACGAATAACTGTACAACGCATTGTTACAAGTCAAGTCATAATACATTATATCTACTTATTTAGTGATTTTACTGATTTTACTAAACCTATCTATTATTCTATAGCAATTAACAGAAAACGCGTAACAACTAGTAAAAATACACAAAACTCTTACTGTGTCACCAACCGGATATTTGTTCCGGATGTGTGACGTTGTGTCAATGTCAATTCCGGTTACAATTTGTCATCCTGTATTGGGATTTCCGGGATGCATGTGTCGACAGAAAACAAAAGTTTTTTTTTTTTGGTCATCGATCACTAACAAATGTTATTGCAAGCGTATCGTATTTAAATCACACTGCGCGGTCACGCTGCAACGTTCGGCAGTTTAAAAAAAAACTACCGTAGTCTACAACTTAATGTGCTGCTACATATAGCGGTCAAGCATTATAAATAAATATAGCTGGACAATCCACACAACATCATTTAGCCCCAAGCTAAGCAGAACTTGTGTTATGGGTACTAGAAGACTGACATACTTAATACAATACATTACATAGACAGATATTTTTTATTATACATTTAAAATACCCAGAACACCCGGAATAAATATTTGCAGATCGTAAAATTTATCCCAAGGCGGGAATCGAACCCGTAACCGCGTCGCAGGCGGACCATCGCCTACCGCCCCACATCGGTCGTCACAAGACTATAATATATTGAAAAAAAAACATTGCTAAAAGATTTTTTTTGTAAGTAAATTCATATTACTGGATGTGAGCAAATGGGGGTTAAGCCTCAGAAAGAGGTCGGAAACGATGGTTTGACTGATTGCAGTGTCTGCTACTGACTTGTGGTAGACCATGCGTTCTCGATCGATAAGCAGTCATCATCATCATCATCAACCTATTCAGTCCACTGCTGGACGTAGGTCTCTCCCAAGACGCGCCACTGAGCCCGGTCTTCGGCTCTTCTCATCCAGTGTTTGCCAGCTACACTACGCAGATCGTCGATCCATCTCGCCGGAGGGCGTCCTACACTACGCTTGCCTAAACGCGGTCTCCACTCCAGTATCCGTTTGCTCCAACGGTTGTCGGTTCTTCGGCAAACATGGCCGGCCCACTGCCACTTCAGCTTGCTAATCCTTTGAGCTATGTCGAACACTTTGGTTTTCTGACGAATAATTTCGTTGCGGATTCTGTCACGCAAAGAAATTCCGAGCATAGCTCTCTCCATAGCGCGCTGAGCGACTTTCAGCTTGTGGACCAACCCCACTGTCAGTGTCCACGTTTCAGAAGCATAGGTCATAACGGGTAGGACGCACTGGTTGAAAACTTTCGTTTTCAGACATTGAGGGATGGATGACGAGAAGACTTGACGAAGTTTCCCAAACGCAGCCCAGCCCAGCTGAATTCTCCGGTCTAGCTCTCTCTCGAAGTTGTGTCTACCTAACCGCAGAGTCTGCCCGAGGTAAACATACTCCTGCACAAATTCGAGAGGCATTCCGGCAACGGTTATTGGCTCTGGGGTAATACGGTCATTAATCGTTTTATCCAAGTTCATGCCCAGGCCAATCCGTCGTGAGGCTTCAGCAAGACTGTTCAGCATCTGTTGTAGGTCCTGCAACGATTCCGCCAATATGACGATGTCGTCGGCAAATCGTAAGTGTGAGATATATTCGCCATTGATGTTAATGCCCATCCCATTCCAACTCAGAGTCTTAAACAAATCTTCCAGCGCGCCAGTAAACAATTTGGGAGCGATAAGCAGTGCCTCGAACTAATTTAAAGCAACATAGTTGAATAGAGATAACATTAAGTACTTAGATTTTAAAATAAATAAATACTCAGGAACAATTCACACATCGCACTTTAGTCCCGAACTTAGCAAAGCTTGTACTATGGGAACTAGATTGCTAATAGAATACTTAGTATATACTTTTTTTTGATGCGTCACAGCTCAGTTGGTAGTAGTTCTGCCTTCCATGCTGTGGGTCGTGGGTTCGATTCCCACCCAGAGCAAATGTTTGTGTGATGAATATAATATATTTGTTGTGTCTGGGTGTTTTTATGTATGTATTTACAAATGTATATAAGTATTCTATCAGTAGTCTTGTTCCCATAGTAAAAGTTTTGCTTAGTTTGGGACTAGAGTGTGATGTGTCAAATGTCCACAATTTTTTTTTAGTAATCTCAAAAATAAACTGAGGATATATCTCCGCCCCTGAGACGTTTAGTAGGTTTTATAAACTCAGATTACGGCCCGGGGGCTCAATATAAATTACGAGATAATTTGTCGGCAGGAAAATAAGGCAGAGAATTCATTAAGCAGATTTTTATTATAGCTGTGTAGAATATATTATGTAGTGGCTGATGGCCGAACCTTCGTCTTATTATTATTGGGAAATTCACGCAATATCTTGATATATAGCCTATGTGATGTTCTGATGTATATACTACATTATTGTAAAGTTTCATTAAAATCTATTAAGTAGTTTTTGCGTGAAAGAGTTACAAACATACACACATTCATCCATACATACAAACTTTTGTCCTTTTATTTAAGTATACGCAAGATATTTTAACGAACTAAAGTATAACCAGACTAGTGCAAGCCGGGCACGCGTATCAAAATATCATGTTTTAGTATGAGATCTCCCTTAAATATTTATTTAATTTTTTAGTAATTTTTTAGTGGCAATAGAAATAAATCTGTGAATATATCGACTCTTTAACTATCAAGGTTTATGAGATACAGCCGGACAGACAAACAGACAGACAAACAGACAGCAGTCTCAGTAATAGTGTGCTGTTATACCCAATGAGAAAATGATTTTTTTTTCTAGTTATAGGCAATTGCACCCAAAATACTGAATGTCAATGCTGATACTATCCAGCAGTAGCTCTACCATGAGTTTTTACTATACTCGCTAGCGTCTGTTTTAAAAAAAATGTATGAAGATTTGTACAGCGCCTCTAGCGGATAGTTGGGTACTAAAATTCGTCATACTAATATTGACGTAACTACTGTAGTAAAGTCAGGCGATTTTACTGTGACAACTCATGGTAGAGGTATTAAATATTAATATTTAATATTCTTGGACTATATTTTACTGCAAACATAGCGAGGTCAGACTTTAATAATCTTCTTAAATATTGTGACAAGTAATTATAGGACGTTAAAAACTTAATTCTTGATTGCAAGGAACAGCTCTCAAGGGTTCTCAAAGTTACAGTTAAGTTTCACTTAAAAAGACTCAGAGGTACAGTCGAGAGCGAAAGTTGATTATATTTTTAAACTTTAGCAATTAGAATTCATAGTAAAGAAATAAGTTACACGGGTTTTATCTCGTATTTTAATACTTCTTCTTATCTTTCACTTTTATACCTTATTAAATTTATTATATTATACTTTATTATTTAATAATTATTAATTAATTTAAATTTTAAAAACATAAATTTTAATATATTTTATAATTTAATTATAATATAATATATATTATTTATTATATTATAATTAAATTATTTAGGTACTTACCTAAATTTTATTTTTCCTTATTTATTCTTCTTTTAACTCTTCTTCTTCTTCTGAATAAAGCATTGATAAAATCTTCCAAGTCTCATCCATTCATCAAGATTTTGCATATCAAAACTAAAAATGTAAACAAGTACTTAAGTATATTTCGTTAAATAATGTTTAGAAGTGTTTTTTGACTATTATTATTGTGAATATTTTATTTTTAACACAACAATCAGTTTCAAATAATGATACTATACACCTATTAGCTGCTTACAACTATATAATTAAGTAAAACGATAATAAATACAAATCTGTCGAAAGTAAACAAATCTTACAATTTTGTCACTGACTGTACTACTTAACAAGAGGATCATTGAGCCCAGATGTCTCTCCCTCGCTGCCATTTAGAATAAAATTGAAGGAACATTATTTATTATTTTATTTACTTTTTTGTTTTTATTTGTATCATTTTCCAAAAACAGCGCTACATAAATAAAAGTAATGTTTTGAGCATTTTTGTAACGTGTTTAATATTGCGTAGTTCATTCATTCATTCATCTTTTTCGGATGTATTTTTGATATCTATTACCTACTTTTAAACAGTAGACTATTTTATTGATTGGTTTTACAATTTATCGTGATCGTTCACGTTATACTTATCGTACTTATCGTATCGTATAAAACCGCCGAGTGGCACTATTTTTTATGATTTATTAAACGAATTGCAAATTCAAAACCGTTCAATTCACGTTTCAAATTGGATTTGAATAATAGTTTAATAATTCCTTTAACATAAAAATATATTAAATTCAAATTTCAAACTGTGCTGCTGTCTGGTTACCCACAAAGAATAATCTATTTAATCTGGGGGTTAGTTTGAATAAATGTTACAATCGTAAACGTATCAAAACAGACGTATTTGAGCTACACTGCGCGTCAACATCAACTTTACTGTCGAACGTTGAGGCGTTAGCGCGCAGTGTATCTCAAATACGTCTACGTTTACGATTCTCACATTTCTTCAAGTTTCGCTCCCTGTATTCGTATTTTTTTTTTCAAATTGATTGTTTTTTTCTCATATTGGCAATATGTAAGCCAAGTTCGAATATGTCGTTCGAATTTCAAAATAATGCGGTAATCCGTTTTTATTGCTAACTTTTTTTTCTCATAAAATTCTATTTGTCCTTTCTAGAACATTCTTCAGACAATAAAGCTATGGTAGATTTAACCCAATTTCCAGTAATTGCATGCTCGATTCCAGGCCATCTGGGTTTCAAGTGCCCTTTCAGACGTCGCTAGGCATCACTTGATGACCTGCTGCTTCCACTTTAGAAACAAGAAATAAAACTTTAACCTGGAAACTTGTTCCAGGTGTCAGAGACTAAGTACTTACTTACTTAAATATTTTTTTATTTTCTGTTTGAGGATTAACGGTCTATCTTATAAAAAGTTAACGCAGGCTTGAAGTATTGATATACGTAATGATGACATAAAGTCTCCATCATAACTTTTTATAAGACAGGGGGATACTTAGTCATTTTTTAACCAACTTTTAATAGAGAGGACGCTCTCCGATCAATTCTATGAATCGATTTGCATGATTATTATATTCATGGACTGTCGCGCTCTAATCTCAAACTAAGCAGAGCTTGTACTATAGGAACTAGGTTTCTGATAAAATACCATTTTTTATTTTTTCTATAGCTTAAATCGTGTCACTGTTGCGCAAAGACCTCCCCCAAACTTACAAATTTACAAAAAAAAACTTATGGTATCGAGTAATATTTTTTGTAACCATACAAAGTTACTAAAGTATTCCCGGAACCATCTCGAGATCCCGGAATTTATTGTAGGTAACCCTGGAATCCTGGTATTAGAAAATTTGACCTGGAATGAATCGTCTATAGTACCTACACCTTTCATCACACAAATGTTTAATCTAAGGTGGCAATCGAACCCACGACCCACAGCATGGAAGGCAGAGCTACCAACTGAGCAGTGGTTTAATGGTGATATGATCAAGGATCACGCCTACATTAACATCCGTGACGAGGCCGGACATGTCGCATTTTATCACTCGCATTCCATTCAAGCATTTGCGTTGGCTCCGGGCGACCATAGTATAAATTACACAGTAGTCATTGTCATATAATCATAAATCATCATTTTTCCATATTTTCTGATAAAAAATAAAATATATTCACGGACATTTAATTTCATTAAGCAAAGCTTGTACAGTCACGAGTTTTAATTTGGGACCCACCTAAGGTTGAATATCGTGTGGCAAACTGACGTTATTTAGTGCTAATATTCTAACGTATGTCATACGTCATACTGAAGTTTCGACCTTATTGCATTATGAATGTTCTAACAACATTTCATGGAGAAAAGGGTCCCAAATTGAAGCTCGTGACTGTACTATATGAACTAGATTACTGATAGATTATACATAATATACATATTTTTTTTGTTTAGAATGTTGGTTGTGTTATATACTAAAACCCAAAGCATGGAAGGCTGAGCTAATACCATTTGAGGTATGACTGCACATGTTGTACTTAAAAATGAAAGCAATGGTAAATATTGTACATAAAACTGTGCTATTTTTGTGTTTTATTCCATTATCTTTATTTAGTTAAAACTTTTGATGCAACTTTGTTCAATATACGCTTCGATATAAAATTTAGATTATGATTTTATATCAAATCTTCTCTCGTTCAACACATTGTTCGTTCTGTGTAGGTACATAGTGTAGAAACAGTAGTGCAACTTTGTTTGCACAATGTTTCAAAAGTTTACACTTATGAAAACTGAAGTTGTTATTTTATATTTTATGGAAGGTTTTGCTGATAGCCTTAGCTAACATTTTAATTGTTATTTATAACTAATAATTTAATGATTAAAAAATCTGTTTACATTTTAGTTAACTTTGTGAAATTTCCAATACACTTTGTTTCTCAAAATACTCCCATAAAATTGAATAAACTCTAAACACTGCACATAACCCAACAAACTTTGTACAAACGATACTGCTCTCAAACGATCACGTGTGAGTAAACGTATGTGATTAGAACATAGCGTGTGATATTGTACTGTGTCTGTGTGCGTAATCCGAGCTGCATAATTGGAGATGAGTCACTGGAACTTATTACTATGGCATTCGTTCGAGCATTCGGTTCAATGAACAAAATTGTTGGAAGTGTTACTGTCAGGTTGTAAATTCAGTAATTACACAAATTGACTATAAACTAGACATTCTTTGACAATGACGTAAGACATCAGTTTAATATAAACAGTTAGATAAAATTTGATAGATGAAATATTTTTTAAATTAATTTATTATAAATTGTGCAGATGATACTTTAAAAAATGTAAGTTATAACATATAAAAAAGGTTTTTTGAAAAAATAAATGAAAGTATTCGCTAATGGACTAAGTAAATATGTATAGTCCTTTTGTGAGTTACAAATTAAATATCAGAAAAATACGAAAAAGCTATTCAAAAATCTCGTAATCCAGCCATCTTTCTTCGTTAATAAGAAATCCCTACAAGTAAGTAAAACCCAGTAATCAGTACTAAGCTGCCCGATGAGTATCACAAAGGATAAATAGCATCTGAGATTAAATAGAGCAAGCTATGTACAACCCGTGCGATTTTACTGCGTACCTACTCCACGTTGTGACGTCACATCGTGTGACGATTAGGACGAGCGCCGACTGTTGTGAGGTAAGCGGTAAGGGAGGACGTATTCCAGCAAGGTACGCAGTTAAGCCGCACAAGCTGTGGAACGGGATACACCTAGACAATAAAAAAAATCAAATATAATAACAGTAGATATCTATCAAAAGCCAAAATATCAATATTGCATTATAAAAAATGAATAAATAATTTCTGGAAGCTGATCTCGAGATCAGATGCCAAAATCTGTGATCTGTTTTTAAGTACCTACTAATCATGGTATTGGACAGATGTCAAAAAATCCATCAGTTTATACATCCAAATCAGAAATCGTAATCTAAAAATAATCATATTTGTATCAAACATTATACCAAACTTTATACTTAAGTACTTACCAAACTTTATACCAAATCGTATACTAAACTTTATACCAAACTTGTATCAAACTGGCCAAAATTGTATTCCATAGTCTAGTGACATTACACTAAGAAGATGGAGTTCAGAATTAATTAGTGATTCAGCGATCCTGTCCTGCTGGAGGAAATGGCGCTCACGAAAGACGATTCTATCCGATCCGTTTACAAAAAGATTCATTACTGTTTATACAAGTTTTTCCTCTATACAGAATACTGTGAAAAGATTTTTTTATTTGGCTATATTTTTTCATCAATGTTTTGTATTTTTAGCACAAATATTGAGCTTAAATGAAAAAAAGTGAGTTCAAAAAAAACTGAATTAGAAATTTCCAGTGTAATTATTATAAGCAACTTAAATATTGATGGACGCGATATGACACTTAACATTAGGTGGTCCACCTACTTAAGCCATCATAGTTGTTAGTGAAAAATAGCAACTCAATTTTTATGACTAAAAAAATATAAGTAAACTTTTTTTTCGTTCAATCCGTTTATATTTCGAAACTAAAGGAATATAAACCTTAAACATATTAAAACCATATTAGCAGAAGTAAAAATAAACTTTTATCTTCAAACAAACATAAGATTAAAACAATATTTTATATTAAAAAATCCGATATAAACGATCAAAATCAACAAAATAATTATTTCGTATAAATGCGTAAATATCCAATCCCATTAATTCCATTATATTTAAACAGTATCTGGTATCAAAAGGTAATTACTGAACGAATGATGGCCATCACAAAGGAATGAATGATTGAACGGTAAGCGAGTGCAATGAAAAGATTGGATTCAGCGGAAGAATTGTAATAGCCAATATGCGTGCTGCGGAGTATGAATATTTTGGAGATGGTATTAAAAATAAATAAATATAATAAATAAATAAATAATACTGGACAATCCACACAACATCATCTAGCCCCAAGCTAAGTAGAGCTAGTGTTATGGGTACTAGAAGACTGACATACATATTTACGGACATTTCACACATCACACTCTAGTCCCAACCTAAGCAAAGCTTGTACTATGAGAACTAGATTGCTGATGGAATACTTATATTTTGTTTTGTGTCCACCCCACCCAGACACAGAACAAATATTTATGTTTTTTGCACAAACATTTGCTCTCGATGAGGATCAAACCGACAACCCTCCGCATGGAAAGCTGAGATACTTCCAACAGAGCTGTGACGCCTGTCTATGTAAAAAACAATATAAATTGACAACAATTACAACCTTGACGACGTGATCCGGAAAACGGGTTTTTAAATTGTAAAAGTTCCATATAAATCTGTTCAGTGGTTTAGGCGGATTAAAAGACAAACTCGATATTTGGATTCAGAATATATATCTTTATATATAAAAACTAAACAGATATTCATTTATGTAAAAATAATACCGCATCCATATTTCTATAGCTCTCTACCCATTGTCACTGCGACCTACATTGCATTGACGCACCGAGCACTTTGGCGTACATTGCGCGGCTAATAGCATTAATGATAGCTCCGAACTTCGGATAGCGGTCAATGGATTGTACGGGCTTTGATAATGTCGTGTGGATGAAGTGATTTGATGAGATGAGGTTGATTGTGGAGCTTCCTGTACAGTGTATTGAAGTATATTTTGTTAGTGGTACCTTAAATAACATATTTCTGGTTATAGCTATGTTACTAAATAGTACTACATTACATATTAAAGCATTAGTCTTATAGACCCTAGGCACATTGGTAAGATTTTTTTTAGCAATAAATAGTTGTACGGGAATTTAAGTAGGCCGTTAGCGACGCGACTAACCTGATCAGATTTAATTATCTATTTATTTATTAAAAAATAAAAGATTAATATATTGTTTATACTGTAAGACCGCAGTCAAATGTTTTAATGGCCTTGTATTGTCTATTAGTAAAAACAATTATTATATCTTGTCCGCTAACTCTACGTTTTTAAAAGAAAAACAAACAGAGAATTCTCAAAACACCGTAAATAGGTTTAAAACAGTATTAAGGATAACTTTGTTAAAGTTAAGAAACACGTAGAATTTCCTTGTACTCAAAATACTCAAAATCTTTTCAACTCTCAAGTATACCTACTTATCACTTTATCAGCAAAATCTCATTATAACTTTGAGCGACTTAATTCAGTTAATTATTACTTCATTAGCGCTCTTAATTAGCTACTTAACTGACAGAATGTATCATTAAGCAGAGATGCTACTTTGTCAAATTGATATTAATAAGATTTTGTACATGATCGTAAGACTTGTATAATACTATCCGTCATTTAGACACTTAATTATATTAAAAACCTACAGTCTATCTTATAAAAAGTTAGCGCACACTTGATGTATTGATTACCATACGTAATGATGACATAAAGTCAACGCTAACTTTTTATAAGATAGGGGGAAAGTATATATGAGTATTCTATCAGCAATCTAGATTCCCATAGTACAAGTAGGGGAACCTGTTGTACCTTGGACATAGTTGTACCTAGGACAATCGTGTTTTAAAAAAAAATGCGTTGGTTTTAGGAAGCGTTGTCTATAGTATTTGAGACATCATTGGTCAACAATAACGTCAAATCAGTTGTGGTTTACCAGCGCTGATGGTTACAGCGAAAAAAAATAATTTCGTTTTTTCAATTAAAAAGTCAGTTTTTTAGACTTTTGTTTTTGCTATTTTTTTCAAAATGATGCATGTTTAAAAAACGGTTTTATTTAAAAACTAATCTTAGTATATATAGCTATTGGACAACATAAGTCTCAGATCCTACCTCCAATCACAAGTGGGTGTACAAAGCTTGTGAAGTAAAGTAGTCGCGATGTTGTACCTTAGCCATCCAAGTTACGTTGTACCTTGGCCACCATCATTTGGTCGGCATTTATATGCATATTTTTTTTGAGTGCTATTTAATTGCAGAAATGGTAAAACTTATGTTAAATTATAAGAAAATAATTAAATAATTAGGTTGCAAGTTAAAATTACGAGATTAGAGACCAAAATAATGTCATCAAAAATTTGCTATAAATCAATTGGCGAAGCTTTTTACAAAAAACAACCTTTTACCTATATATAGTTGTTAATACCTGGAACTTTTGTTAATTGCTAATGCAAATATGATTGAATAATTATTATTTCAACAAAAACTAAATAAATTACGGCTAAAAATATTTTTTTAGCTCGATTTGAACCTACTCTGGCCAAGGTACAACATACACTGTCCAAGGTACATCTGGTATGTTGTACCTTGGACAGTTTTGACTTTTTTTTTCAAATAGCTAGGGGTCACAGGTTTTTGGGAAAATACATAGTTTTATGAATTAATTATGTAGGTAATTTCATGGTCTTTACATACACATACACTGGACAGATATAGCTAGCACCATTATTTAATTAAAAATCAAAATTCAAAAAACTGTCCTAGGTACAACAGGTTCCCCTACCTATGTGTTTTTTTTTTTAAATAATGCTGGACAATCCTCACAATCTAGCCCCAAGCTAAGCAGAGCTTGTGTTATGAGTAATATAAGACTGACATACTTAATACAAAACATTACAAAGATTTTATTATACATATAATTTTTTATTATACATATAAAATACCCAGAACACACGAAATATATATCTGCAGATCGTACAAACATTTATCCCCAAGGCGGGAATCGAACCCGCAACCTTCCGCGTCGCAGGCGGACCATCGGCCACCGCGCCACATCGGTCGTCATTTTGACATATTTTGTGTATTATAAGTACCCTTAGTAGTGTGTGTGCATCTTTGCGTGTATCGTAGCTTAGCTTCTGTTATCAGATCACTATTGTGTCATAGATACAAGTTTGACGTTTTGAGTCATATTGTTCCAGTAAAATGGCAAAAACGCTCGTGTTTTTCAACATAATTGCGTGTTTCGGTGCGTATTATATAATTTTCCTGTTGTAATATTAAATAACCTGGGGGGTATCCAGACAAGTGAAATGTTTTTGAGCTGTTATTTGATCAAATAACTTTTCAGTTTTCTTCTTCGTCTTTTATTGATATTTTGAATGGTCGATTTTCATACCGTTTGATAGAATTAACGAAAAATCAGGTTGGCCATGCTCAAATCAGGTTGGTCATGCTTAAATCAGGTAGGCCATGCTCAAATCAGGTAGGCCACGCCCTAAACCGCGGCATTGACGTCATTTGTAACAGCTCAGTCATAATTTTATAAAGCTCAGTCACGTCAGTCCACAAAAATGCCACGGAATACTGATGAGTTACTATAGTAAACAATCTAAAACTGAACTGCAACTGAAAGGATATTCGGTCACGCAAATTTCCCCTTGCTGGATAGCCCTCCCTGACTTATTGAGCAGGTAACCGCGTTTCATCTGTCAAATTTATTTTGACAGTTATTACAAAGTTGATATTATGATATTTGAAGACTTATAATAACAGAGTATTATTAGTTTATGATTTGGTAAGTCATTGCAATGATGTTTGAGTGTTTTCACACAAAAAAACAATGTGGGAAATATTGTTTTTTTTTTCTTTAAGTATATGTTTTAACAAGGGAATGATTTAGCATTTTGACGACCGATGTGGCGCGGCGAGCGTAAGTCCACCCGGAGGTTGCGGGTTCGATTCCCGCCTTGGGATAAATGTTTGTACAATCTGAAAATATTTATTCCGGGTATCTATGTAATGCATTATATTAGTCAGTCTTATAACGCAAGCTCTGCTTAGCTTGGGGCTAGATGATGTTTTGTGGATTGTCCAGCATTATTTATTTTTTATTATTTATTTTTTTGTTAAATTTATTCATTCAGTTCTAGTAACGGTTGCGGCCTGGTGGAACAAAATTCAAAGTACTACAAGTTCTACTACCACGGAAAAGAACTACGTGTTCGAAGGAGTGGACTATGATCAGATGCCTCAGGAGTGGCAGAACGAACATACTGATTGTAACGGACACTTTTTAAGATGCATCCGGGGTAGGTTAGTGTCAATAAAATAAATAAAAAATATCCATGGACATTTGAAACATCACACTCTAGTCCCAAACTAAAATAAATATTCACGGACATTTCACACATCACGCTCTAGTCCCAAACTAAAATAAATATTCACGGACATTTCACACATCACACTCTAGTCCCAAACTAAGCAAAGCTTGTCTGAACTAGGTTCCTGATAAAATACTTCAAACTTGCTTAATTTTTGTAAAACATTTATAGAAAACATCCAGACACAGAACAAATATTTATGTTCACACAAACATTTACTCTGGGTGGTGATCGAACCCACGACCCACATACTACCAATTGAACTGCGTCGCCTGTCTGAGCAAAATTTGTAGGTACTATGGGTACTATGTAGATTGCTGATAGAATACTAATACCTACTAAATGTTTTTTTTGCAATTAATTGTATTAAGTATTAACAGCAATCGAATTGTTAGAGATCGCTGTTTAGCGATGAGGCCGCTCATTGTGTGTCATAGTTTAGTTTATTTTTAAAATGTAGTATCCAATAAAGTATTTTCTATCTATCTATCAACATAACATATATAGCGACGCGTGACCCGAGGGCTGGTGAGTATCTGGCCCAGCGTATCAGCATCGCTATTCAGCGCGGCAATGCAGCCAGTGTCTTGGGTATGCTTCCGATTGGTACTGATTTAGATCAGTTGACCTATCTATAGATCGTTTGCAACGGTCGGTAGATAGCTCAGCTGTTTCCTATGTATTTTATATGCCAATGTACATTTTGTAAATACTGTATAGTCGTAAGTTTGTATATTATTAATAATATGTCTATGTATTTATCTAGAAAGTTACCGTAGTTCAGGCTTTTTTTAGTTTAATGTGATGTGTTTTTTTTTCAGAACTCACCTTGTTCCTGTTTGCGCATACCACACGTACACCAAACATTACGAAGACTATTATAGCATATGTGACGTTGACCTCTATAACTGCAGAGGTCGTGTGTATTATAATGAAGGGATTTTTGGAACTCATTTTACAAACGGTATTTTTTTTTATAACATACTAAATAATAAATAAATAGATAATAAATAAATATTATAAAAAGATATATAAGATAATAATTCTAATAATAAATTAGATACATATAAAATAATACCTATAGGTAGTATAATTTTTTTATTACGATCCTGAAAAACCTATGTAAAAATAAATGTCGATTCTCTACTTTATATTAAAACAAATCTATCCCACGGGCACCATACATTTACTGGGATAGGTAGCTTTTGTGCTATTCCAGACAATAATCTATCTTTGTGCTAAATTTCAGCCAAATACGTTACTTTTTGCGTAAAAGAGTATCAAACATACATCTATTCATATAAAAGTAGAAAGAAAGATTTACATTGAATAGATAAGGTGCTAGGTTTGTTAAGACATGTTTCGACGAGGAATTTTGTTTCAATTTGTTCTATAACTAGCAAGATAATTGCTTTGTTTTAATGCATAAAAGAAGTTATACCCAAATTTTTACGTCATTATCCACATTACAATGCTCAAAAGCCATCATCACAATAATGAATCAAATTGAATCATGCTAAATAGAATCTATTTCTTGGGATCATTTGATATTTCCTTGATAAAAACATTTGATTTTGATAGAAAAGCTTTTGGAATATAATTATTTGCACAATATTTGGTTTCGCGTAGTCATAGAATTTTTTTTTAACAAAACTTTTTTCACTTCATGGAATCGAACTCGCGCAGCTCTGTTTCATACACTACCTTACAGCGTATGAGGCAGAGTACAAACCAACTGAGCTATCAGACTAGCTTCAATATCGTGTGAATTTACAGGTTGGGTCTTCTACAATGGAGAAGAGAAAAATTGCATCTACTATTACCGAAGGGCTCACAACTCGGAAGAAATGGACACTCTCTACTTTGGTGTGAAAAACCCGCCTTTTAAATCCTTGCCAACACCAGATAGGTACATGCGTGATTCATACAAAGTTTGATATTTAACAACATTTTGAAATAATGTATAGATAAAATCATTTTTTTTAAATGTACCTATGTATAAAATCATTTTTAAAAATATTGGAATAAAAGTGTTTACAATTATAAATTTAAATAAAATTATATGGTTAATGTTAGTTGTAAATTATTTATGATTTAACAATTATTTTGATACATTATAAAAATAAGAATTAACCTTACTTTTGTTATTGTCAGCCTTTGTGGATTTGGAGTACCTGAAAGCAAAAAATATTATTTATTATTTTGTTATACATTTAAGAGTAGTAATTGTTATAGAATATATTATATCACCTAAACATATTTTACATTAACTTAAAATAGTAATTGTGGTAAAAGGCGATCTAATCAACAGCGATTTATTTCTTTTTTTGCCAGAATAAACCTAAACAGCTTGGGAAAAATTTAATTGTTTTGTGTATCTAGTTTTTTTCTAGCCTTGAACTTCCCACAGCTGGACATAAGCCTATGTATAAAACAAAATCAGTTATACTAAAACTGAATCTCCAATCAATTATTCAGCAATGTATTTCTAGCAAATTCTATTTTACTATACAGCGACCAATTTTACCGCAAAATCTATATTTAGTTGTAACTAAACTAAGTATCGTTTCGATTGAACGTTTAAAAATAACTCGATATTGTTCATTTACTTCCGAATGAAAATATCACGTTTTACAAGCTTAAAATCCTATATATATGATCTTATATAAATCATTTCAGAGTTTTTATAAAGTAAACTCAACGATCAGAATATCTTTAAAGCGCTGAACACTAGTTTTTACATTTTCAAAATAAATTGCTTAACATAACAAGTAGGTACATTGACAGTAAAATTCTTTATTGAAATCCCATTCTTATATATTATTATTTTATAGATCGTTTAATACTTTTGCAATCAGAATTCATATTTAAGATTTATTCTTATCACGTAAATAAATTATCATAAGGAAATTGGGGGAGACCTTTGCTCATTTTAGAACGAAATAGGTTAAAAAAAAAATACTTTAATTACTACATATTATGGTTACTGCGTTGGATGGGAACCACCCCATCCAACGCAGCCCGTAATCTTCGGATAAATCTAACGCAATGCGTGTAGATATTTTATAGATATTATTATATAATTTAATATATTATGATAAGAAACTGGTGCTTCCCACAAACTAATAAGAAGCAGCCGGCACTCCTAACTAATGTACATAAATCTTACATGATTAATTCTTGCATTTAAGTTCCGAAAGTTAAGTTTGGTTTTAATATCTTTGTAAATTTTATGAATTAAGTGGAAGATATGGTGTATCTGTTTTAATATTTATTTATTTTATTTCAGAGAAAAACAGTCTTAAGTCTATGGTAAATCTATGTATAACTATTGACCGAATATAGGTATTCTATGAGAAAAGAGGTCTTGATTGAGTAGTTTTTTTCAAATAATAATATAAGTAAGCACTTAAGTAATCTCTGTTGCATCAAGATACAGGTTTAAAACAAATGTAGATTTTTTCATAACATGTTGGAATAACCTAAAATGAATATAATTATATAAAAACAGATTTTTTCCTGTAGTCCCATTTAACTATGCTTGATATTTGTATGTTTTTCAATTTAAATACAGTCTTTTTTCATTATTAAGCTAAAAAATAGATTTAAAATTCAAACTAGTGCTAGCAAAACTTTAAATTATTTTCTGTGACAGAACGTGAACGGAACAAAGAACAGTTTCGGTACAATGAACACGGAAATATTGATGTTGCTCGTAAAATTACGGTTTAATCTCAAATTTTCGGTTTGATTTAACGACAGGACTTCTGTGAAACTTTGCCTTTATGTTAAAGAAAGACAGTTTTTGGAAACTTTTTAAATTACAACGTGAGCCCAGTTGGCAAATATCTACTAAGAATTGGTTTTAAGGTTCCATATCCAATGGGTCAGGCCGGACCCTATTACTAAGACTCATCTCTGTTTGTCTGTCTGACTGCATGTCTGTCTCTCTTTATGTCTGTCTGTCCGTCTATCACTGTGTACTGTAGCTCTACCATGAGTTTTTACTATACTATATATACTCGCTAGCGTGTGTAGTTAAAAAAATGTATGAAGATTTTTACAGCGCTTCTAGCGGATAGTTGGGTACTAAAATTCGTAATACTAATATTTACGTAACTACTGTAGTAAAGTCAGGCGATGTTACTGTGACAACTCATGGTAGAGGTACAGCTTTATCTCATGAACCGTGATAACTAGAAAATTCAAATTATCACAGCCGTTGATGTATTTCTGTTGCCGCTATAACAACAAATACTGAAAAACTAAATGCAATATACATTTAGGGGGTCTTTCATACAAATACGTGATTTTTTCTAAGAAACTCTTGGTAAGTACTTATAAGTACAATTTATTATTCAAGTTTATTTCCAACAAAGTCTTTTGCCGGGAGAATCAAAACAAATATTATCTTTAATCAATAAAATCACAAGGATCATTTAGGATCGTCTTACATACTAGGTGATTCTAGGTGCCAGTTCCACGCGACTAGAGCCTAGAAGAAAACTTAGGAAAAAAAGTATGCTTTAGACAACTTTTTTCTCACTCACATATTTTGGAACTTGGCCATCACCAACCTTCTTAGTAAACCATCTTATACAATACACCCTGTATATACGAGTCTGGTTGTTTTGTTACAATGTAATTCCCTGACATAATTTTTTTATTAATATCTCAAATATCCACACAAAGCTTCGCCCTTCAAATAATAATGAATACAAAAAGTCCCGAAAAGCGGTTCGGAATTTCCTTCAGATCGCTGAAGTATTTCTATCTGGGATAATTCACCGGCCCTTCTGATATAATGAATATTATCGATATAAATTTAGCTAAGCGATTACAGTTTTCGTCAAAAGCTATGGCACTATCCATAAGAAATAATATTTCTTGCATAACTTGAATAATTATACTTACAGAAAATGATTTTGATTCCGTAAATAAAAATGTAACAAAACACTTACAATTCTCTCATCGCTTTTTAGTCTCAAACTTAGCTTGTACTATGAAAACTAGATTGCTGAGAGAATACTTAAATACTTCTTTTTGTAAATACATACAAAGCCAGATACACCCAGATACATAACAAATGTCAGTGCTCATCTCACAAATATTTGTGCTCGGTGGGGATTGAACCTAACACAGCATGGAAGGCAGAGCGTCTACCACTGAGCTGTAACACCTGTCATTATGACTTTGATTAGCCTCAGATATAGTGCCATAGTTATAGCCGATAACTGTACTAACCTAGTAACGTTCAACTTATCTTTGGGTACAGTAATTAATTATTTGCGAAACCAATCTGTAAGAGAAATGGTTATTAATTTAGTGGTATTGATAAAATTGCTCATAAATCAAATATTAAAAGGGTTCATTTATTTACTATCGTGTTAAATGATTTATTTATTTATGTTTTTACACCCCTAGTTTAATAATTCAAAGAAATATGTTTCTTATCGTTATAAATACAAGGATCAGTTTAGATTACACTCTGCTAATCGAATCCTTCAAAGGAAATTTCTTATTAAGTAGGTACAAGACTAATAAAGATAACATTATTTAGTTGTCATAATCCCTTTTAGCGATAAGGCCGTCCATCATTTTCAATTGTATGTTTGTTAGAAGTAAAAAGAAATAATACATTTTTGGCAACTTTCAATAGATAATAATACCTAAACTTACATGGAACAGTGTAGGAACTTTATCAACGTAATAATACAGCAAAATCTCTATTCATTTTCAAAATATCTATCTAAGCCTTTCAAGTTTCAAATATTTTACAAAATCCGGATTGCATCATAAATTCTACGAACACTATCGTTTTTTTTACTTTTATAATGCAGCAAAGAAGCTTTTTCATGCTATAACTTCATTATCTAGCTGAGAAATTTCAAAAATGAACGCTAGTATTGATAGACGGGAAAGGCAAGATCAAATTGCTGCGAATATTCGCTTCTGTACTTTTTTTACTTTTGTGCGAGACACCTCTTTTATGCCATTAGTTCGCTAGTCAGTTGAAAGATTTTGAAAAAGAAACACGGGTCATTGACATGCCGAACAATAACTCTGAAATCAAATCGATTCGATTGTGATATTAAACTTCATCTGGGGTTTTGCTTCTGCTTTTTGTAATGTTTTTTTTAATAAATACCTAAAATTGACAGTTATCGAAAGCTACTAATATGGCAAATGCGCTGGATGTGCGAGCCAAACAAAAAAAAAGCTTCTAAGTATCCTAAGTAAGTACCTACGCTTCTATTTAACTGAACTAAGTATTGGATATGTCACATATGACAGGCGACACAGCTCAGTTGGTAGTAGCTCTACTTTCCATTCTGTGGGTCGTGGATTCGATTCCCATCCAGAGCAAATGTTTGTGTTATGATTCTAAGCGCCAGTTCGTCGCGACCAGAGTCTGGCAACTGGCAAGAAACTAGACCTGGATTCTAGCGTTTTTGACGTGACAACGTCTTATAATTCGATAGAGCCGGCTGCACGCACGAAAAAACATGACTCATGAGGCGTTCTGAGGCGTTCTGAGGCATTCTGAGGCGTTCTGAGGCGTTCTGAGGCTTTCTGAGGCGTTCCATGAAGTGACGTTGTCACGTTCAACTATCGTCAGTAAACCGACTTTACAGACAATCATTTTTTTGACGTGACAACGTCTTATAATTCGATAGAGCCGGCTGCACGCACGAAAAAACATGACTCATGAGGCGTTCTGAGGCGTTCTGAGGCGTTCCATGAAGTGACGTTGTCACGTTCAACTATCGTCAGTAAACCGACTTTACAGACAATCATTTTTTTATAAATTATCCTTAATATCCTTAATATAGTTTAATACAGCTTTATTTAAATTAATCAATGGACAGGAATGAATGAGCACAATGTCATGCATTACCATTCGGTCCACGACGTTCATTCATAACGCTTTATTGAATGTTCTGGCTATACTTGGATGGTACTTTTTTGCTTTACGACCTTATTATTCATAAGTAATTGAAAGTAAGGCTGTGTTTATATTCTATACGGTATATAGAAACTTCTAGATAGAATATTATTGTCCTCAAAAGCCTTATTTCATAAGAAAGGTACATAGAGAAGTTATTAGTCCAGCATTATTTATTTATTATTTATTAGGTATTTAGACGTTACTTATTGTAAGTAAAATCCCTAAAAAGCTAAAGTATAGGAATAACGGTATACGACGATTTTTAGCAAGCTGGTTTACATATAAGAAGTTTTTTTAAATCAAATTAAATATAAATATCTTGCAAGTAGATTGATTAAATTTCAGTCCAGAATATGATTAATTTATATACTTATTTCATTATTATTTTTGAAACCTTTCTCAATAAACTTGATAAAGTGAATTAGTTCACAGGTCACTTGTTTTTTTTAATTACTTATAGCAAACAATAAATATGACTAGTTCTAATACAAGTTTAAATAAGTTATTTAACTCATGAAATTATGTTTCTTTGTTGGTGGGGGTTCGATTCCCATAAAAAAGCTAACTATTAATGAATTAAGAAACAAATGTTTTTTGCTGTGTTTAACTCATAATTATGTTTACTTTTTAATTAGCTCTATCATTCTGAAGGAGAAGTTGGTAGCCTTTTGACGTCACAGGCGTGCTAATTCGAATCCACCGCTGTGACAAACACAGATTCAAACATTTACTTTGTGGGAATTGAACTCGTGACCTTTTTGATTCACATTTACACAAAAAACAGGTTATCAAACGCATACTTTTTTATAGTAAGCTATCTCGTCCCACTTCTAGGCAATGGTCTCCCAATCATATAATTACTTACTAAATAAAAAGTACACATCACACATAGGTGTACAAAATTACAAAAAAATGACAGCGCTGGGAATTCGAGTTACACTGCCCGTCTACGCCAGCTTGAATGCTGAACGTTGGATCGTCACCGAGCAGTGTATCTCACCCACCGTTGCTATACGTTTTCAACAATTCATATAATAGGTTTGCGTATATCTCACATCTTGCCTAAAAAGGGCAGTTTTCACAATTTTCACAATTCAAAGTCATCATCATAACTTTGGTAAAACTGGCTAATAGACTATATTTTTTATACAAAAAATCATAAAAACCATGTTCAAAAACAAAATCTATAGAAAAAAATCGCCTTTGCCATACCATAGCTTTCATTGTAAATGCAACCACTTATTACCATTACAAACAAAGCTTACAGTGTAAATGCAATCAGTAGCGTGATTAGCTGATCACACAGAGTTCATTATAGGGGTAGTCAGTACACAACAAACAAACAACCTTCCCAACCCCAACGGGTACATGTTTAATGATAAACAAACCACGGAAACCCGAATATTCTACTTACAACAAAGGATAACAAATGTATACAAATAAATAAATAATAATAAATAAATAATGCTGGACAATCCACACAACATCATCTAGCCCCAAGCTAAGCAGAGCTTGTGTTATGGGTACTAGAAGACTGACCATACATAATATAATACATTACATAGATAGATATTTTTTATTATACATATAATACCCAGAACACCCGGAATAAATATTTGCAGAACATACAAACATTTATCCCGGGGCGGGAATCGAACCCGCAACCTTCCGCGTCGCAGGCGGACCATCGCCCACCGCGCCACATCGGTCGTCAATAATAAATCAGTTTCTAAGATAGAGGTCGATTTTTCACGACAATTAAATAAAAACAAAACTTTTTTTTTCCCGATCTAGGCTCTAGTCTCGTGGAATTGTCACCTAGAATCATCTAGCTCCCATAATACAAGCTTTGCTTAGTTTGGGACTAGAGTGATAATAGATGTGTGAATTGTCCGAAAATATTTATTTATATCTAGTGTACCGTCCTATAAGACGATTCTAATTTTTGTGATTTTACTGAATAAACTTTTATTGATTCTTTTTTATTCTTAAACTGCTAATTAAACCCTCCATCACGGTCAAAACACATTAACCCAAAAATAGGGATAACCTTTTTTTCATTATAAACGGAGTATTTACTATGATTTGTGTGTTTGATTATTTCCCAATAATATAAAGTAAAATAATAAAGAAAACTGTGTTCAAAACCGTGATAGTTTGATCATAAAAGCCATCTAGTACCCATAGTACAAGCTTTGCTTAGTTTGGGACTAGAGCGTGATGTGTGCAATGTCCGTGAACACACTAGTAGATCATTTTCCAACTCGATGAGTAGACATAGTTCATCATTCATTCACGGAACAGATTATGTAATAGTTCATTCAGGGTCAAACTTATTCAATGGTCAGCGCCACAGAATATATTAACTACTGTCAGTAACACAATCAACAACAATTTATGTGTTTTGTATGCAAATGATATAAATAATGGCGCAAAAATACTAGGTTTAAATAAAGGTAAAAAGAAAATAGGCTGAAAAGATTTATAGAACTAATTTTGTAATTTTCAAAATATGAGAACCTTAAATGTGATTTTCAATAATGTTTTGAATGGGCCCAGTTAACAAAAAAACTTTGCTTGCTTGCTATATTGGCCCCACATAATGATCAAAATACAGATTAATGAAATAGTCTGTTAGAAAATTCAAAATCACTTGAATTTTTTCTAATAAAAATGTGACTAGCTGAAAAACACATTTATTTTTAGTACCTATCTAGGTCTACGTTTTCTATGTAGACTACCTATAGTCAGAAAAAATATCTAACGAAACAAAAAAAACATGTTTACTTAAGTACTTAAATATTTTAATAAAAAATAAAATTTAGTTTATTTAGTTTTTAGAGTACAAAACGTGGTTAATAGACCAAAAATAACGAAAATCATGTTGTTGAGATTGATTATTAAAGTACACGGAACTCCAATAATAATTAAAATCAATTAACTGTATACCATCAACTACTTGATGATTTTTAATTACAGATTTGTACGAGAATCATCAATGTCATGATGATTTGATATGTGTTTTTAAGTTTGTTCATATCAAGGTAAAAACATTTAAAAAATAAGACTTGCAATTACTTTTAGGTATCTTATAACTCTATAATATCTATAGTTTTTTGCCCATTCTTCTAGGCTCTGGTCGCGTGGAACTGGTATCTAGAATCACTAATTTCCTATCTTATAAAAAGTTAGCGTTGACTTTATGTCATCATTACGTATGGTAATCAGTAATTCAAGTCTGCGCTAACTTTTTATAAGATAAACCGCTAGTAGGTATATAATTCGATTCTAACGGCCGGTTTCTGGAAACCCAAATCACGATTGATCCGAGTTTGACACATAGTAATTATTGGACTTTTTCGTTGATCATCGTTCGGAAAACCGGCCGTTAATGTTTTTTGTGATTTGACTAAATAAATTTCAATTTATTTTCAATATAGTTTAAATCTGTATAGGTTTTCTTTAAAAATAATTTAATGTAAGGTAGTTAGAAAGTGTTGGCTAAATCTGAAACCACGAGAGTTAGATATAAGTAGTGAAAAGAGTCATTGATTTATAAAAAAAAACCTGTATAGGTACTTTGTTTCTTTATAAAAAAATTCTGAGAAAATAGCCAACCGAGTGATTTAATAAAAAGTTAGTTCGTACTTCTTCAAAGAGGCTGCTATAATAAACCCATAAACGTATGTAAAAAATACTACGATAATAATACGATATTTTTTACATAGGTTAATTATGTATATGGGTCATAAGCAGCCTTTTTGAAGAAGAAGACATATTTTTGCTTACAATATTCAACTAAGTTCTAGAAAATACTATACTGAATTCGGGCAAATGTCAATATCCCTGTAATAATCCTAGTTCCTGTAACATTTCCTAAGTTCATTTATGTTGCAGTCAAAGTCAAACGTAATTTTGGTATATATAAAAGTTTATTTATAATTCAGTTCTTGTAATTTTAGGATTATCTATGTTCCACATATTTATGTTCATCACACAAACATTTTTTGCTCTAGGTGGGATTCGAACCCACCACCCACAACATGGAAGGCAGAGCATCTACTAACTGTGACGCCTGTTATAATAATAAACTGAAACCAAAAAAACGTGTTCAAAAGTAATTTTTAAACTCAGTTGCGAATTTGCAGTATACATGGTACGACTAGTAGGTTTTATTGAATAATACCAAATTTGATATATGCCTGTAACATAGATTTTCTGTTACAAATATATTTTGTTTTCTTATTGGTGCCGAAAAAATACGTCCTATTCTAGGAGGTTTCCGTTTCTACTTTATCTTATTACAAATGTCATAATATTTATTATGTGTTAAATAATCTGTGAGAGTATGAGAAAAAATAAGAGGCGAATTTTGCCAAAAACTCAAATATTTTTTTTGGCTGAAAAAAATAGAGATAACACAATTATCATGACGATGTCAAATATAATGCTGAGAGGACTACTACTCCTCTGAGGAACCTCTGACAACCACTTTAGATATATAAAAACTTCTAGCGGGTGCCCGCGTCTTGCTATAGGTATTTTTTTTTCTCTAACCTATCCCCTCCCACTACTGGGCAAAGGTCTCCCCCAAGTCCTTCCACTCGTCCCCCACTCGTCCTTCCACAATTCCCCTCGAAAGTGTATTGGTATATATTTTTTTAATTCAAACAATATTTTAAGGCTTGATAGTACACTTAGGGTTTGCGCACACCGACGACAAGATAGTTTATTTACGTCACTCTTTACCCGACACTGGTTTAACGTCAAGTCACGTGAATGTAAGACATTTGTCGTCAGTATGCGCTCTCCCTTAGACACTTTAAAACTTTGATAATCATGTATGCTCTTGCGTAGATATAAAGCACAAACAAAAAAACTGAATTTACCTACGATACAAAAATACCAGATATTTCAACATAATAATTTATCAAATCGCGTTACTATTTCTTGTTTATTAGTTTCTTCAAAAAAAATTATAATGGAGCCGACACTTGGCCGAATTAACGCGTTATTTATTCAGAGAAGGTCGTAAACCACGGAATTATGACATAAAACTATGATGGCCGCAAAAAAGCCACAAAACAACTTGCAAATAAATCTGGTGATTGAAGACGTCACTGCTTTTTCGAGTCACTAACGTTTGAAACGTTTAACGTTTCAAACGTTGAACGTTTTTGGAACGTTTTCTACACGCTTTATCGCGCTTTATTATTAAATTTCTATAATTATTTCAATAGAGCAGCGTGTGGACTGAGAAAAATTACGCGATTGATAGTTTATAGTTTGACGTTCATCATTTGTTTGGGAGAATTAACAATTAAAAGGAATCGGTATAACATCAAATTGCTTAAAATATTTTCTATCAATATGTTTTCTAACTTAATATAATTAATTTCATCAACATTTTGGCAGTTAAATTATGTTCAATACCTATAAGAAAATCAGTAGACAAAGCCAGTATCTTGGGTACGCTTTCGGTTGGTACTGATTTGGCTCAGATAGTCTATGCAACGGCAACGGTCTGTAGATAGCTCAACTGTTTCGTATTCATTTTATACGCCTATGTACATTTTTTAAATGTAAATGTAATAGTCGTAAGTTTGTTTGTGAATAAATATCTAAAAAGACAAGTCTTCTTCTTGTCGTGTCGATGCTACAACTGTTTTACTTATTTTGTTGTAGCATCGTGTTGGAAAGATTAGCCAGACTAGACACTACGTAAAAAACAAGTAAAATCAGTAATCAACTAGTTTTACAAACATCCAGTGAATAAATGGAGGTATAATAAAGTATAGTGCGCATGACAGCTCCATCGTAAATTTACATATCATTTCAGTGTGTAATGTGTCCGTCGGCACACTTGGCTTGTTCTTACTCAAATTACTGTTTTCTGAAAAACTACAGACGTTATTTACAAGTGCTAGATTCAAGACATATTTTTTCTCTTTTTAGCTAGGGCAAAGATCTTTTTCAAACTCACTACCGTTATTTCTATTGTTTAATAAAACAATTTTACCTTACATGATTTGCTCCACAGTAAAGATTAAATTTTGTAAATCGAAAACGTAAAGCAAGTTACTTAAGTATATAATGTACCTATATAGATATTACTATGAGCGACATATTTAAATATTACAAACCTTGCATACTTTTTAGACTAAATGACGTTGTATTTAGTGAGAGCGCACACCGACGACATAACGTCTCTTCTTCTTAAAGTCAAGTGACTTGACGTTTAACTATAAAAAGTGACAAGGTAAAATAAACTGTCTTACTGCTGTCTTGTTTTCAGTGTGCACACCTTTAGTGCCATGACAAAAGCCAAGTAATTTTTGTACATGTCTGCTGTTCATACGCCCTCAAAACCACACTTCAGATAAAATATCTATAGTTATTAAATCATTTGTAACTCTATGGCTTGTATTACTTGTACCGAAAATATCCAGCTGACGGGGTGTGATATGAGATTCCGAGTTGATATATATCTTGTTCCGTTGTAACATCGATCTCAATAAACATATGATCAGATAATGTTCTTATTTTGTATTGTGTCTTTTTGGGTTCATTTATATGGAAGATATTTATATCTTTGTGATGGAATAGATAGAAACACTTTTGGTATAAATTTATTAGTTACATTAAAAGACCATTATGTATTTTTGTTTTTCGAAATTCATGAAGATGATTCAAGGTCCTTTGGTGTGGAAATCTCTATAAACTAATGTAGATAGTGGGCCCAGTTAATTTTAATAATACTTTAGCAAGTAGCCAATTGGGCCCAATCAGAGCATAGGCAGTTGGCCCAGACAGATTGGTACTGATTTGGACCAGTTAAACTATCTATAGATCGTTTGTAACGGTCTGTAGATAGCCATGTACATTTCGTAAATACTGTAATAGTTGTAAGTTTGTTTGTGAATAAATAGAAATATTTGTAAGACGTATGTTAGGTACTCATAAAAATATCATCAAATAAAAAATAGTTTTTGCATACGATACAACTCCCATATTTTACAGCACTAAATAGCATGATTGACATGTCATCACGCAGTACTCAATAAGTACCGCTAGCACTAGCCTTTGAACTCTCTCGAATCAGTTGAGTTTTGTGATTAAAAAAAATACGACAAAAAAGTTTTCAAGAATCGTTTTTGTTAGCAGAATCAAGCATAAGGATGCACCCAGCGAGATGGAGCAATGATCTGCGGAATGAGGCTGGCCAACACTGGATGAGAAGAGCTGAAGACCGGGCTCAGTGGCGCGTCTTGAGAGAGACTTACGTAGTAATGGACTGATATAGGTTGATGATGAAGATGATGTCTGAAGTAGAGACCGCATTTAGGCAAGCTTAGCTTAGGACGCACTTTGGCGAGATGTAGCGTCGAAAGACTGAATGTAGCGCAACACAATATAGGAAGAGACGAAGACCTGTCTCATTAGCGCGTCTTGGAAGAGACATTAGTGGACTGATGAAGACTGATGATAAATTTCACCAGAAACCAGTGCTTAAGCCACAGAATTGCAGTATCAGTACATTTGGCTCGTGGAACCGGTTGGAACATGTCCAACCTTTTAGCAATGCACCCGGACCCAGATGGCGAATTGATGATCCCTTATATACAAGCAATTGAGTATTAAGATAAACTATCTGGGTACTTTTATTTTATCACCATTTTACTGGAAAATAGCGCTTTATGGCTCTCATGGCTTAGATAGAAAATACTCTGAAGTATTGTGGCGCATATCTATGTTGATGACTTTTAAAAAAATTAGGTACTTACTAACCATCTATGTACTTGTCATCGTTTGATCTAAAAACGGTTTACAGACAATGTATTTAGCAGTAAGCTACTAATAATGTTACTATGTATTTTATGTATTCACAAACAAACCAAAAACATAATTATATATACTTAAGTGTGGGACTAGAGCGCGATGTGTGAAATGTCCGTGATTTTTTTTTATTTATCGAATAACCTTGACGACCGATGTGGCGCGGCGGGCGAAGATCCGCCTGCGATGCGGTGCGGGTTCGATTCCCGCCTCGGGATAAATGTTCATACGATCTGCAATTATTGAAGTGAAAACTTCTTTAGCGGCGCTGGGTGGGTAAAAACTTTCAAACTCGCGTCAGGGTCACGTGACGTCGAAAAAGCGTAAGATCTTATTTAATTTTTATACATTGCTCGTAAAACAAGAGACGACAAAAGAACACACTTGCGGTCACGCGACGTATGACTCAAACAATTAAATAGTGTTGTGGCGACATCGTACAAGGCGAGTACAAGGCGCTGCCAACACGCGGTGCGGTGCGGAGCGCGGGGGCGGAGGACCGAGGAGCGGCACTCGCGCGCCGGCAGCCGACAGACGCTCTGAGCACCCTCGCACGGGAAACACGTATCGCTCGCCGCGCGCGCATAACCATATAGACGCTATTATATCGTACGAATCGTTTCGCCTAACTTGTATTTAACTGTATCGCTTCCATCTTATTGAAGTGAAAACTCAGTCAGGGTCACGTGACTCGTGACGTTCATCGAACGTGACGTTCATCATTCGTTGTCTTCGTCGTTGTGTCACATTCGCGCTTGCGCGAATGTGACACAACGACGAAGACACGACATGACATTTGTGACATTTGTGATTGTGTCATGTCATTGTGTAACATTCGCGCAAGCGCGAATGTGACACAACGACGAAGACAACGAAGACACACTGACACAGACACATTCGCGCAAGCGCGAATGTGTCTGTGTCAGTGTGATTGTGTCATGTCGACACAACGACAATGACAATGACAATGACAATGACACATTCGCGCAAGCGCGAATGTGTCTGTGTCATTGTGATTGTCATTGTCATTGTCATTGTCGTTGTGTCGACATGACACAATCACACTGACACAGAAATCACACTGTAAGAATCACACTGTAAGTGTGTCTTCGTTGTCTTCGTCGTTGTGTCACATTCGCGCTTGCGCGAATGTGACACAATGACATGACACAATCACAATGACACAGACACATTCGCGCTTGCGCGAATGTGTCTGTGTCATTGTGATTGTCATTGTCATTATGACGACTGTGGTTATATTTTTGAAGTGAAAACTTAAAAGTGAAAACACAGACACATTCGCGCTTGCGCGAATGTGTCATTGTCATTGTCATTGTCGTTGTGTCGACATGACACAATCACACTGACACAGACACATTCGCGCTTGCGCGAATGTGTCTGTGTCAGTGTGTCTTCGTTGTCTTCGTCGTTGTGTCACATTCGCGCTTGCGCGAATGTTACACAATGACATGACACAATCACAAATGTCACAAATGTCACAAATGTGACAAATGTCAATCACAATGTGTCTGTGTCATTGTGATTGTCATTGTCATTATGACGACTGTGGTTATATTTTTGAAGTGAAAACTTAAAAGTGAAAACACATTCGCGCTTGCGCGAATGTGTCTGTGTCATTGTGATTGTCATTGTCATTATGACGACTGTGGTTATATTTTTGAAGTGAAAACTTAAAAGTGAAAACACAACGTTAATATTGAAGTTTTCACTTCTGCCGGCACTCCCGGAGTGCTACCATTTTTTTTTTATTCCGGTCGTTCTGGGTATTTTATATGTATAATAAAATATATCTATGTAATGTATTGTATTAAGTATGTCAGTTTTCTAGTACCCAACACAAGCTCTGCTTAGCTTGGGCCTAGATGATGTTGTGTGGATTGTCCAGTTTTATTTATTTTTGAATACGGTTTTCAGTGAGTTTATTGTTTTGGCGATGTATACAGCAATAAACTATTAACAAATGCTAAGGGCTCTACAAACATTGTCACTCAGCCAAACCGCGGAGCCTTGACACGTGGATTATCACGGAAACTGCTTTCTGTTTTCGTGTGACAATTATATCGTGTCAAACTAGTGACATTTACACCCAGCGGAATATGTCGACTGATAATTCTGACACTAGATTTGTACACGAGAGGGCGCCACCATCGCAAAGTGACTAAAATGACAGTGAGATAGTTCATGAATCTATAATACTTACGGCCGGTTTCTCGAACGATGATCAACGAAAAATTATATAATTGCTATGTGTCAAACTCGGATCAATCGTGATTTGGGTTTCCAGAAACCGGCCGTTTATTGTACTATTTTTGCTTTTTGTTCAATATTTGTGGTGACAACATGTTTCTTCGGTGTTTTTGCTATGTATTGAAAAGTATTTACAGAAAAAATGTTTTTCTATAAGAAATGAGGTTCGCTTATTAGTTTTGTTTTATTTGTGACTAGTTTAAGTAGTCGTGAACATTTTACTTCAAACAAATAAAAAACTTCTAACTGGCACACATATTTTGGTTTGACTTATCATAATTTTCTATTTGCTAACGTTTGTAAATTATTTAATTAGCGTTGCCCATTACATTAAACCTTTTTGGCTAATTTTTTACTTATAGCTATTTATATTTGCAGTTTTATTACAGACTGTGTCTGTATTTTTTATTTTTTTATTATAATGTTTTAACCCTTTGCCGAGCAGTGAGACAATATAGGTTAAAAAAAAATTATAATATTTTATTTTACAAAAGTACAGTCATTTAGGTCAAAACCCGAAATAACAATCAAACAAACCATGATCCTAAAATCTGGAACTACACGGTGAAAACTGATTCGACATAGCTGCCACTCACATGACATAGTACAGTAGTCAGTACAGCAACTCTTCTCTCTTTGTCATTATAAGTTTTGTTATTTGACAGTGAGTAACATGTTATTATTTTTTTGCGTGTTGTAGGTAAGTTTGTTTTTTCTGTACACGGTGTCAATGCTCTTGAATGACGAATTCACGAAATTGTGAATGAAATATTTGGTAAAGTACGTTCGTAGTCTGAGTGTGTTTTTGAAATTTCCGACAAAAATCTCTGTAAAAAATCTATGTTAAGTCGTGTTATTAAATACCGTACGACAATGCAATATCTAGGTTTTTGTATGGATTTCTGTAACTAGATCATAACTAGGTTTAAACAGTTTATGACCTATTTGGATTTCGCAACAGGTCTAGGTAGCAAAAATTATTATAATTTAACAATTGATTGCACAAAAATACGCATGTGTACAAAAGGTGGGCTTATTGGCCACCTAATGTACATAAAGATAGATGAACAGGCGTCACAGTTCAGTTGGTAGTAGCTCTGCCTTCCATGCTGTGGGTCGTGGGTTCGATTCCCACCCTGAGCAAATGTTTGTGTGATGAACATAAATATTTGTTGTGTCAGCGTGTTTCTATGTATGTATTCATTCAGCAATTTAGATCCCATAGTAAGCTTTGCTTAGCTTGGGACTAGAGTGTGATGTGTGAATTGTCCGTAAATATATTTATATCACGTAGATTTCGGCGAAAATAAATTTTCCTGCCCTTTTCCCACGCTAAGTGGTCTCGGCTCATGTTATCTTCTTTAAAAATAATCTTTACGTTTAAATATAAGTGATACAGCTACTGTATATACTGTAGGTATACGTAGGTACGCTGAAGGTTAAAATCATCAGTACACTTCAAATGGTCACGCAAACGCCGCTAATCGAGATTTGCATGAGAATATGGGTTTTGGGATTTTGTATGAATGTGTTTTTGAGTCATAAAGAGTTAATTGTGGTTTTACTTTCGTTAGTAACTTATTTCTCTTTTATTTTGTCAAACACTGAGCATACTTTTCTTCTTCTTCTTCTTTTTGATGTGACAACTGAACGTTTATAGGTACGGCAGGCTTATGCCAGTGTGTATTTATTTTGAAAATTATTTCAGTCAAGTTGGCTATCATTTGTTTAAAAGAAAATGGTGGAGAATTTTTGAAATCTATGAAAATCTTTATCCCTAAAATCCTTATATCACACTTTAAACTTTTAATACATCACGACCTTATGGTTAAAATTCCACCAAATTTAGATCGCAAAACAACTCCTTACAAAAGCAATATAAATAAAAAGATTCTTCCAAAAATTACAGAACCTTTTTCGAATGGTCATTTTAAAAGTGTTCTTACATTGATGACAGACGTCAGACATTTGACAGCAAATGTCAAAAAAAGTAAAGGTGATCTTTGTAACCTGCACGTCAGGTCGATAGCCTGTCTATTCTCGTCCTCGGGTGTCGCGATTCACTGATTTCACATATCGCTGACTTCGACACTGAGGCGTGCTTTATTTGTGGTCATTTTTATAAAACTGATTTGAGTCCGCGACCTTGCTTCTAACTGCATTTGTGTGACGGCGAATATTGATGTTTTGTCATAGGTAGGTACTATGCTTTCTATGTATGTATTAAAAGATGGTTCGATGACATTAACCGAGCTGGTTAAAAAATATTTGATATGAAGTTGAATACTTAATACTTATGTCAATATTTTTTTTTGCAACTATATAACAAAAATATTTCAGTCCAGAATATCATTAACTATGTGATATTATATTTTAATAGATAAACTATAGGTAAGTATTCTAACAGCAACCTAGTTCTCATAAAACAAGCATTAAGAAATAAAAACGGTGAGTGAATAACAAATAAATTGTATTAATTACAAAACACCCATAAATTGTTTGTATACCTAATTACGAAACGAAAAGCTTGAATACCAAGCACCCTGTATACCGATAATGGGACCAGAAACTACCCACACCCTCCGATCATTGATTATGAAGTGACAGGTGTCAATTTCTGACACTCGTAATAAATGGATATGTCGGTAATGTGGTTAATGGGCTTCTAAAGAGGGGTGTTGTAAATAAATAGACACTGATATTCGGCTACATTAGCGGGCGAATATTCGTATCGTGTTGGCGCGACAAAAACATCGCGTTCGGGTATAGGCGATCTTCTTGTCTAAATACTACGCGATGACACGATGTACCCGGCCACATACATCGCGTTAACAGGAATATTCGCCGTAGCCCGCTAATGTGGCCCCAGCATAAGCAAAGCTTGTACTATGGGAACTAGATTGCTGATAGATAGATAGATATAACATTTATTTGACTTATTTTCTTGCTGATCTTCTTCTTCTTCTTATCGTGTCGATGCTACAACTGTATTTTGTTTTTTGTATATCTAGATTGCTGATAGAATACTTGTAGGTATACATTTTTTTGTAAATTTGTATTATAATTTATTAACTTGGCGTTATACAAAATGTCCAGGATATTTGTTATTTCATTAGTCCGTAGGATAAACCCAATATTTTATTTTACACGTAAAAAGCTCGTAAATCTATAGCAACATCTCTTTAGGGTCCCAAAATTTCGTTTCACGTGAATAATTTCCTTGCTAATCCCATTTCACGGTCATTAATTTTCAATATTAGATTTCGGTACTGTAGGTAACCATGCTGAAAAACTCATCTCACCGCTCATATTGATTTGGTACATATATTTCAGTGACATGTCCCATTATTATATGCCAAAGGGCTTTTAGGCTTCCGTAGTTACGTGGCAAAAACGGGACTCTTATGAAATTGTCATGTCTGTCCGTCCGTATGTCACAGCTACTTTTTTCCGAATCTTTAAGTTTAAACTTAAAGATTCGGAAAATTCGTTATTATATAAGTACCTGCTAGCTGAAACCCGAAGTTAGTGCGTGGCCAAAATATCTGTTACCACTAGAAGATGATCCATAAAGCGTATGGCTGCATTTTGTTAAGAGAGGTCAAGCTGTATCTAAAAACTCAAATCAACTTTTCGTTGAAACCAAAAATGTGATTCTTTTATCAGTATTACTCAAACATACAGTTTTTAAATCACAAGTCAGAATTTAGCTCATAAACAAGTAAATACACTTTACATTGTCAACAGTCCATTCAAAGTTGCTGTAGTCCTAGGAACAATAGACAATACCTATATTCAGACTGTCACTATGCAATTCATTGAAAGTACGGCCTTCAAGTTTGAACCTTAAAAGCATGAGCTTAAGACTCAGTTTTATTTCTACTAAAAATGTGATAGTAAAGATGCGTTACGTTTTGATCAGTCGTAGTTTTTCGAGTTAAAATTAAAATAACTTCTAAAAACCTAAATATATTATTATAAATAGACCATAACACAAACTGCTAGAAACTTGGCATATGAAAAAAGTCTTAATTTTCAAGTTAATCTATACTTATAATAAATCTGTAGAGAGGTCAATTCTGTACATGAAATATATTTAAAAAAAAACTATCAGGGGGTGATTAGTGATCGATACTGATGCCAAAAATGCAATCAGTAAAATTTTTGTCTGTCTGTCTGTCTGTCTGTCTGTCTGTCTGTATGTTCCTTATAGAAACAAAAACTACTCGACGGATTTTAACGAAACTTGGTACAATTAATCTTCATACTCCTGGGCAGGTTATAGGATACTTTTCATCACGCTAGAATCAATAGGAGCAGAGTAGTGAAGGAAAATGTTGGGAAAACGGGAGAAGTTACTCCATTTTTTCCGTCGCGTGTGCAGTCTTAATGGTTAAAGTTACATAGAAATCATGTATGACGGAAATATTCTACATAAAATTATCTAAAAAATATCCCGCAACAGCATATTTCTATCTTTTATGGTTGACTCACAATAACACGTGTAACTTTTGATAGCTTAGCAGTTCGGAGCATTCTGATTATTTTATTTGTTTACTGTTACGTTTATAATACTCTTACTCATCCCTTATTTAAAAAAGTTAACATAATTACCTACCTATTCAATAAAAAAAGAATCATAGAAATCGGTTTATAAACACCAAACTTATACATGAAATAAGCCATCGCGCCGTCGCACTTGCATACTCAAATCGAGTAAAGTTTGAAATTTGTTGTGTTTACCACTAGATGGCGCTACTGTGCACAAATCCTAGATCGCGCTATCGGTGCGTTTTGGCAATGTGTTAAAAGTCGGTCGGTATTTAGCAATAGCTTCGTTAAATTGAGTTATCTTGATAAGTTATTTAGGGTTGCGTACCCGATTACCGCTCTATGACGAATAAATATATAAAAACAAAATATTAAATAATCAAGGGGGCGCTCATAGTCTCATACAAAACATAATTTACTTAGATGCTTTGTTTTGAATAATATTTTATAAAATATATATATATATATACTTAAGTAATCTACTTAAGTATACTAATATTATAAAGAGGTAAAGTTTGTGTATTTGTTAAATTGTAAGAGGTAATCTCGGGATCTACTGAACCGATTTTAAAAATTATTTCACCAATAGAAAGTTACATTATTGCTGAGTGTCATAGGCTATATAAAAAACCGAAAAATAAAAAGGCTTTTACGTGGTAGTCCGTTTTGCAAAGTGAATCGGAGAAAAAACGGTCGAATGAAAGCGTTTCTTACGAACGCTGCCTATGAAAGATATATTTTTGTGTTTAAAAAGTCAACGACAGCATATATTATATACTTTTACATTTAATAAAAATTATGCCCAACGAAGTGGGCACGTATCAGCTAGTTTGTAATAAAATTCAAAATCACTAATAATAATAAAACACGATAGAATTTAAACTCTAGAAAAAAAATTGTCATACAACTCCATTTCAAGCGATATTGATCCTTAATTTAACAAAATAAAGTTCAATTTAGCAAATCATAGCAAAAATGAAGCTATGTTACATTTAACCGTTCCATTTCAAGCGATATTGATTTCTGTGTAAAGTACTTAAGGTTCGATTTAGCAAATCAGTATATTGAGAGTATTAAGACAATAGTGTTAACAGTTGAGCCTCACAATGAGACCGCTAGGGATTTATCGATTTGAAAAATGTAATACAATAGTCTAGAAACTAGGGATGTAAAACTTATATTATATAAAAAATAGTACAAAAAACTTAGTTTTCTTTATAGACGGGATATTTACGATGATTTATGGGAACAAAAACTACTAAATGATTTTTAATCAAATTTTACAATAATGTAGTTTGTACATCAGAATAACATAGGCTAAGTATAATTTACAAAAACATTGTGCTAATTGTCAAAAATATAACGATAGCAAGACGAAGTTTTGGGCACCAATTTGTTTAAAATGTTAAGTGTTATGCTTTATTCTAGCTCCAAGACTATTAATTTAATTTAATACAATTTATTTATATTATTATATGCTATACAAGTAATACAACTACCACATGATGTAAACACAGCTGTTTTATGTGTAATTACATTTAATATTATACCAGAATATATTTTATGATTTTTGCATTATTTGAATATCCAACTAATGCAATGATATACGCTGAATGTATATTTCGGACGTGCTCCTAACTACCCTTTTTAAGACCATTACAATAGACACGTTTATATTTGACAGTTCAAGGTATTCAGTCTACAAGGTATTGTCAGCTTTGACTTACTTTGGCACGGTAGACATCCTCTCAAATGGTACTAATACTTATAAGATGTCTACCGGGAGAGTAGTCGTGATCTAAATGTCTTGTGTTACGTTTAAGGGCTAAACATCATAGATTAAATCTATGCTAAACATATGTTTTATTTAATTGTACCAGTACAAAATAGCTAAGTAAATACTTTGTTCTTGTCATGTCACTCAACCAACCTAAAATACCCGAAGCGAATGACCACTCAGGCTTTTTTAGACTTTTAAATAAACATTTTTGAATAATTTATCTTCATTGTTTCAGTCAGACAGTCCGATATTTTTTCAATAATTAAATACCTATATTATAAAACCTTTATTTTGCTTTGCATCTGAGCTGTGACGCCTGTGCAAAAAGATGTTTTATCATTTGAATTTCAACTGAGTCATTTATCAGAATTTATTTTTCTTAAGCGTGTTTTTTTCATAAATTTTTCAATCTTTGACACTGATAGATGTTACTTTATCGCTAACTTCCAAACTTTATGAAATGTAACTCTATAAAATTACTTTCGAAGTTTTTTGCCAATCACTATATTTTCTCCATTTTTATTGAAATGGGGAGAGACTGCCAAATAATGTGTTCGGAGACTTGATAGGTACTTTCGTTTTCTGAAAATGAGTAACTGTTATTTTTGATTATTCCATTAAAAAATTACGGTAGCAAATACTGATGAATTGCATTGTTAGATTTAAAAAAAACTATTTGTGTTCTATCTTTTGAGGATTTTTCCGAACACAATTTCCTTAGCATGTTCCCAATGTTCAGACAATTTTTTTTCAAGAAATAGATTCTTGAAAAAAAATTGTCTGAACATTGTTTCGTACGGAGCAACATCGTGTTGTGAAGTGATATTTATTTTGCGACACGACATCGCTATATACGACTTCAATAGACACTTTTATCTTGTGACCCAAATTATATTGAAAAGATTTTTATCACACATTATGATTTTTGAAATATCGGATTGTCCTGATATAAGATATAATTTAAATAACATTTGCTTCATAAATGCATGAACAGAAAACTATAGTACTTAAATAAAGATATCTTTATTCACAAACAAACTTACGACTATACAGTATATACAAAATGTACATTGTCATTTAGAATACATAAGAAACAGTTGAGCTATCTACAGACCATTGCAAACGATCTATAGATAGTTCAACTGATCCAAATCAGTACCAATCGGAAACGTACCCAAATAGATAAATAGGTACCATCACTTTGTGTGGCACAATAAAATACTGAATAACGGTGACCGTTTTCTCAAAAATTCAGATTTAAGAACTCTATCATCTCAAGCTTACCCCGAACTCAATAACGGCTTATCGGAAATTGCAGAGGATCTCAGAAAGACAGACGTCAACTCAGCGTGTCCTACTTCTTCTGTACCTTATTACTAAATATTCTGTTATACTGATCCCCTTAATTTTGAAAACATCAAAATCAAGGGGATTATGGGACTCAAAGTACCATAATCCCCATGATGGGGATTGTTCAATGGGGATTGTGAAACTAACCTAAATATTATATCCAAAAAAAAAACTCTGTCTGACTATCGGTCTCTCTGTCTCTCTGTCTGTCACTCTGTCCTTCAGTCACACTAATGAAAAGGTTACTCATTCGATCAATTGTGGTTTGACAACCCTAAAACTAGCTCTTACCTACGTCCAAGGGCTGTCAAATCATTTGGCAAATGTACAAAATAAAACTAATACAACAAAGCCTTACATAACATTCATTTTTCTTGCTCAAATACCTTTTTTTTTGATAACAAAACATATTCTGTAACATACCTTTTGGTTATCCGGGGTTCAGTTTTATTGAGTCAGCAAAACCGAAAATACAAACTATTGGGTTTTTGTAAATCTTTTTATTATAGGGTTATTATTATAACCGGTCCGATACCGACACGATTGCGATTTGCGCAGTGTTGCTGGCTAACACTGAATGAGCAAAGCCGAAGACCGGGTTCAGTGACGCGTCTTGAGACCTACGTCCAGCGGTGGACTGATATAGGTTGATGATGATTGCATTGCAGATGCGCATTGCATCGCGTCTACCACTATGAGACACAAAAATGTAAAATTAAAGTCATTTAATGTAGAAACTATCTAAAAGTAATTAATGTCGGTATTTGTATTATACCTTGTATAGTTGTTTGAAAAAAAACAGGTAAAATATAAAATTATTTGATTTCAGTTCATAAACCTTGGGTCGTGTGAAAAAAAAATTAATAACTTAATTATGTAGCGTACATGATATTGTTTTATTATAAAAAAATTTTGACATTTTTTGTAAGTAAAATACAATTCTGTTACACTTACGTACATTTTTTTATAACCAAAACATGTACTTTATTTTCAAAAAACTAAAATTAAAAACTCGTTTCTCAACATATAATTATGCTTATAGAAAAAAAAAATAACCAACAATAAAAATATATTAATCACACAAAAAACTAGCACTTATTCCGAAAAAAAATTTTCAATGACTCAACTACTTACAACACTGCAACATTGTCACTAAACAAAGCAAGTCCATTTGTCATTATGACCGCTACACACGAGGCTAGTATCTTTAATAATAAATATTCATGGACATTTCACACATCACACTCTAATCCCAAACTAAGCAAAGCTTGTACTATGGGAACTAAGTTGCTGATAGAATACTCATTTAATTTTTTTTGTTAATACTTAGAATACATAGTAACACCCAACACAGAACAAATATTTATGATCATTACATTTATAAGAATCGAACCCACGACCTACAGGATGGTAGGCAGAGCGACTACCAACTGTGGGCCGTGGGTTCGATTCCTACCCAGAGCAAATGTTTTGTGCATTTTGTATATCTATGTAGGTATTTACAAAAAAAATATATTTAGGTATTCTATCTAGCAGTAGGTTTAGTTCCCATAGTAGGTACAAGCATTGCTTAGTTTGGGACTAGAGTGTGATGTGTGAAATGTCCGTGAATATTTATTTATATAACTTTTCTCGTGTGGCTCGGACTTGTGTTTTTTGATTTATGTATTCTGTGCCTACAATGTCAGTAATTACATTACTTTTGTCTTTTATGTGCCTTTGTTTACTTGTTTGTTGATACAACATGAAACATGATTTATTTTATTTGAACAAAGAAATATTTTTTCTTACATGTCAATAATACATATTCACTCTATTTCTATTCATTTCTATTCTATTCATACCTACTTGTAGATCAGCTGTCTGATGTCGGCCATGTTGTTTTTATTAAAGTAATTTTTTTTGTATGTACGCGATTATTCGTTCGGTCGAGAACCGATTTAGACGTTTTTTAATTGATGATGGAGCTGAGTAGTGATGCAATAATATTGCACATTTTTACATCTTAAAGTAATATAACATGTATGCAGTATCTTGCTATACAAGACACGTATTTTCAACGTGCTTTGTATATAAATACTGTTTCTTTGTAAATATCTAAAGATGGAAGTCATCACTTCAAATAATTATAAGGTATACCTACGCATCGAAAGAGCAGTGTATTTGACATACACTGCGCGTCAACGTCAACTTTACTGATAAACGTTGCAATGTTACCGCGCATTGTATTTTAAATATGTTTTACTATTGTCACATTTATTCATGCTCCCTCTAATGAGCAAACATTTAGTTTTATAATAATTAGTTAACTGTGATTGGCGAACCAGCTCAGTTGGTATAAGCTCTGCCTTCCGTGCTGTGGGTCGTGGGTTCTTATCAAGAGCAAACACTGATGTTTGATTTCGTCTAGGCGTTACTAATAAGTAATACGTTTTTAAATAAAAATAAGTGTTTGAGTATTCTATTAGCTATTAAGTTCCCATAGTACAAGCGTTGCTTAGTTTGGGACTAGAGCACAATGTGTAATTTTCCGTAAAGAAATTATGATATTTTCAAAAATAAGGTAAACCAAAGGTCAAAAGGGCTCTTAAGAAACATGTTTATTTACAACGTTTTCAGTTTCAGCCATGGAGTATTTAACTTTAACATCAAATTTACTTTTTTCATCTAATTTACAATTTGTTTAGAGTATTTTAATTACGAGGGACTTTCTGACCCCTGTCACAGAATAAATAGTAGATTACATGAAAATTTTGAAGTAAACACGAAGGTAACAAACGGTAAAGGAAAACATCAGATAATTAAATTAAAACTTTGTAATTAAAATACAAAAAGTAAATATATTCGTTTGGATTTGAACTCGCGTCCTCTATTTCTACACTAGTTTACAACTCGGAACTGTGACTATTTTTGCTCTACTAAAACAAAACAGGTTTTTCGAATTAAAATCTTAAGTCGTTGCAATAAAGATTACATTTCACTACACGCTGCTACAAGTGGAAAGTTCTTTGAGTTATAGAAGGGAGGTTGTTTATTTAATTATTTTATTTGGGCTCAAAATTTAGCCAGTTTTGAGTTTATGAGGATTCATGGGAATAAAAAATATCTTTTTAAGTAATTCGCACCATATTTTTATGAAACTTTTATAGCTTTTACTAATAATAGCTAACTACTTTTGTAGAACAGTAGTTCTACCATCTAGTCAGAGGTTCGTAAACCTCTGACTTTTTTGACATTAAAATTAATTTTCAAATAAAAGTAGGTACCTATTTATTTGATGTGTTTTACTAGTAAGCGACAGATTTGATAAATTCCGTAAGTATACTTACAAAAAGACCCGTAACTACTAACTACTAACCGTAACCCGATCACTATTTCAAGTTGTACCTATACCGCATGAACAGATCACTATTTACAGAATTTTAAATTGTAGAGTTACATTGCTCGGTAACGCGCCGACGCCTCGATGTCTTGTTATAATACCGCGCAATGTATACTGCATACCACTTAAGAGTGTGTAAAGGCATTGACTTCTAATCTTTCAATGCCGTGCCGAATGCATTAGTTTTATCCATGATAGGTATGTGTTTATTTATAGTACATAGTTGTACTACTATGTATTGTATTAACAAAAAAGTATATAAATTATAAGCAATATAATGTTCTTAGAACAAGCTTTGCTTTGGGCACAATTTCACACAAATCTTCGTAAATATAAGTAGGTTCTCAACTGACCGAGTTTATAATTCAACGATTTTCGTAATAAAATAACAATGAAGCTGGACAATCCACACAACATCATCTAGCCCCAAGCTAAGAAAAGCTTGTGTTATGGGTACTAGAAGACTGACATACTTAATACAATACATTACACAATAGATAGATATATTTTATTATATATATAAAATACCCAGAACATCCGGAATAAATATTTGCAGATCGTACAAATATTTATCCCAAGGCGGGAATCGAACCCGCAACCTTCGCGTCGCAGGCGGACCTTCACTCGCCGCGCCACATCGGTCGTCATAAAGATAAAGATACATTTATTACATCGACTAGGTGCAAGTGCGCGTGCACCCTTATCACCATCACTCTATCACAGTGAACAATGTTGAACATCAAAATGTTCGAGTAACTTCTCAAAGCTGAAGTTATTCCGAGAATTAACTTTTAGTCTTCAAACTGTAAACAATGCCTTTACAAAAGGATAGTTTTCAATTTCTCTTTGAATAAAGTTCTATCGATACTTTCTTAATTAAATTATTTTGGACATACTTATAAAACGATGAACAGAGGGCTTAGTCCGAGCTTGCATTTTAAAACTCCCTACTCTCGAGCCGACAGTCGTCTCTCGGATGTCCCTATATTTTTGTATAGATATCCGAGAGATGACTCTCGCTTCGAGAGTAGGGAGTTTTAAAATGCAACCTCAGACTAAGCCCTCAGAGTAGATAAGATAAAGTCAAAAAAATGTTAATAATTAGTACTGTTTGACATTTATTATACCTTTTACACATAATTATTATCAACAGATATTGATAAATTAGAAGATGGTGTTTTGGCTTAGTATAACAAAACTGAAATAAGTCAAAACATGAATAATTCTACTAATATTATAAACTCAAATGTTTGTAAGGGTAGATGTGTGGATGTACTTATGCTTCTTAATTTTTCTCTCGCAAAAGCTACTCAATTACAAGTAGCTAGTTCAACTATAAAATAGGAAAAGCCGAAGACTTATCTTATAAAAATATATTCTTTTTGCAGTTATTTCTGAGGTCTTTTTTGTTAATAATCTTTATTTAATACATAATAAGAATACAACACCCTGTACATAATGACGCAGATTTTAAACCTTTAAATCAGTGACAAAGAGGAATATATATAGAATTTGGAATTAAAGAATTGGCAACTCCGTCCGTTCTCATTTGGTAATTGATGGTTATTTCAGTAAATTACTTCGTTTGATTGAAAGCGAGCATTTTCGAATGACGATTTTTTGTGAATTCATTGTTTTTTTTTGGCACTTGTTGTTTACCTTTTAGAATCAATGAACTTTCGAGTCTTGTACTCGGATATAGAATAAAAAATGATGACAAATGTTTTATTAGGTACTAAATTTTTCATCATCATCAACCTGTATCAGTCCACTGCTGGACGTAGGCCTCTCCCTAAACGCACCACTGAGCCCGGTCTTCGTCTTTTCTCATCCAGTGTTTGACAACTACATTCCACAGATCGTCGCTCCATCTCGCTAGATGGCGTCATACACTAAACTTTTCAAAATTTGAGTTTATAATAGATTTATGTAAGTTTTCGTTGTTTGGACGTGCCTTTGAGTAGACTTTCAGAGTTCTAAGAAAATGCTTATTGTGTCTGAGATTATGATCATGACATTCAATTGTTTTTTTGTTCAGACTCAGACCGATGCTCAAAATAGAGATACCTAAGTAGTTTTTCTTCAAATATGGTATGTAAAAGTAGAAACCTTTGATGTAGAATATTTTTTTCTATTTATTCGTAATTTGCATGGATTTGTTTTTCATAAAGCGTGTATCTGACCTTTGATGGGCTTGAAGATTTTTTATAGGCATGGATAAAGCAGCGGGTTTTTTAGAGCGTCTTTTGTCACTATCAGTTTTATACAGAGTTCTACTTCTTCTTCTTATCGTGTCGATGTTACAACTGTATTTTGTTGTAGCATCGACACGATAATTACTACTACATAGATGAGGTCAAAGTCATACCCCCTATCTTATAAAAAGTTAGCGTTGACATTATGTGACCATTACGTATGGTAATCAAGACGTCAAGTCTGCGCTAACTTTATATAAATAAGATAGATTTGTACTAAAACAAACTTACGAGTATTACAGTATTTACAAAATGTATACATAGGCATATAAAATACATAAGAAACAGGTAAGCTATCTACAGACCGTTGCAAATTTTTGTGTCTAATCCCGGTTCTAATCCACTTATTTTTGAACGAACATTCAATATTATATTTACTGTACTTATCTATACTAAGCTTAGTCAATCGAGTTAAATAAATTCAAGATAAACAGAGTGAAATTAAGCGAAAAGAGAATCCAAAATGGCATCTCCATTTGTGCCTATTTTAACAAATTCAGAATATTCCGTTTCACGACAATCGCCGAAAAACGTTTTTGTAATAAAATTTGAAATACCTTCTTGCGTTCCCTTGAAATTAATCAACCTTAATTTGTCTGGTATCTTTATTATTATAGAAAATCTTTTCGATAATTATTCCTTTTAATATTTGTTAAAGAGTATATCAGAGGGATTGAAAGTAGCGCTTGTTATTTAAAAAATGAGGAGTGCAAGATTAGCGAGGTATTAAGTTTCGAGACACACTGCGCGTTCGGCAGTCGAGTTAGCGTTGACGCGCAGTGTGATTCGAATACGTTACCATTCCGATACGTTAACGTTTGTCACATGCTTTGATCAAGCCTTACTTTGAATCAATTACGACTAAGTCAGCTCTGGGCGTGTTCATCATCATCATCAACCTATATCGGTCCACTGTTGGACGTAAGTCTCTGCCAAGACGCGCCACTAAACCCGGTCTTCGTCTCTTCTCATGTTGTGTTTGCCAGCTACACTCCGCAGATCGTCACTCTGTGTTGATCAATTTTCTATTGAGAATTCTAACAAGGCTGCAATGAACAACCTTCAAGCTATTTCGAGTTTAAAGCAAATTCAAAATACGACTTTTTAATTTTTTATATGGCAAACATGTCTTATGTCATCGATAATATATGAGTTACTTGGAGACACAACAATATTTATACACTAAAATATGAGTTAAAATATTACTACTAAGAAATATTATAAATAAACCAGTGTCTGCATGGTTTATGTCATTGATAGATTATGAATTACAGAGAGAAAAATAAAAATGTATTAAAAACTAAGATGTAAGGATATGTAAGAGAAAAAGAAATAACCATCCTAGTAACAATATTGTGTAGTAAAATCAAAGCTAAACTAACGGCCGGTTACTAACCCAAATCACGAGTGATCCGAGTTTGACACATAGTAATTATTTGATTTTTTCGTTGATCATCGTTCGAGAAACCGGCCGTTAGTATTTAAAACGACAAGGTAAAAATAAAATTGATTTTTTATGACCAGGTAATTAATCCAAAGCCGGTTTTACATCTGTATAAAAATTTGGTTATAAATTATCGGAAGTATCATACCAAAACGTGTTAACTCGAATTCGCGCAAATATCAGAAGCGCGACCTAGTGAACTGTCAATCGCAAGAATGTGTCAATTTATACAAATTCAGTCATCTTGGGGTAAAATGAGATATAACGAGTACGCGTCATAGCTCAGTAGCTCTTCCTTCGATGCTGTGGATTGTGGGTTCGATCCCAGAATATGTTTGTATGATGAATAAATATTCGTTCTTTGTTTTAATGTAACTATGTATTTTATGTATGTATTTATTAAAAAATGCTATTCTATCAGCAATCTAGTTTTCACAGTACAAGCTTTGCTTAGTTTGATATTTTATAGACATTTCACACTTCGCGTTCTAGTGCGCAATGTGTGAAATGCCTATGAATATATTTTTTTTATTTATTAATTATGTTACTGTTACATAGAAATATTTGACATACATTTAATCATTCAAATGAATGTTTTTATTTTATTATTATTTATTATATTATTATTTATTTATAACTCTAGGCTTTTTTTTGTCAAACTCTTTTTGGTAACGCCTTCTATATTTTAACTAATTAACTTTTGCTTTTCGTGATTTTAAAGTGTTTTCGACAAATATACATCATATTATTATTTTTTAATCAAACTAGTGAAATCTCTTTGTGGCAACGCCTTATTCAACTGTCATATTTTACTAATCAAAGCGTTTTTTGACATTTCCATAACGGTTGCGTGGAAGAAAAAGCTATCAGCGGTAAGGCTAACCATTGTACTAAATTAAGTTAGTTCTACGTTTTTTTTTCTATGTTCTGTTGTGCAATAAAGTGTTATTTAACTATTTTCCCAAATATTTTATTTTTACTTCAGATACTATGCTAAGTCGTAATCAAATTGAGTGACATGACTGGTGACACTATGGCAAAGTATCATAACCAAAATAACATATAATTTTGCGATCGTTCCAAGACAATCGTTCAAGTTCAAGTTCATCTAGCCGCTCTACAAATTGTCTATTATTGTACGGTAGCAATAAACATTATCTAGTTGAGATGTACATTGTTACGATGTACACTGTTTGGTTTCATTGCAACGAGCATTGTATTCGATTGTGTTACTTTGTTTATTTTTCATAAACATTTTCAATGATTAAAAGACTGGACTAGAATTGAGTACCTACTTAATTTGTTTTGTATTTTATGTACATATTTGTCAATTATTGCTCTTTTATGTAATATAAAAAACACTTGGAATATCGAATATTTCAGTAATTAAACGATAAGACTATACCTACATATTTAGGTAAGTATAAAAAACTAAATTAAATGTATCTTTGTAGCAATTACTAAGTTTATGGTTACAGCGTGCATAAATAATATATCAACAAAAATATCATAATTGTTAAGTCACGATTTTTCATTTTGACTAATGTTTACCGTGAAATCAAATATTAAACATACGCAAAACATATATAAGTATCAGGTGATCATATAAAACCACAGTGTGTTTATTTAAATAATTTGGGAGGCTTCCAATTAAAATAATTACAATTGAAAATTTAATAAACGGGGGCGTGACCTATTTCCTATTTTATTTATCAATCAAATCTACATCCATTGACCAATTGAACAATCAGTGGTCCAATAAAGAACGGACTGGAACAATGAACGAATGCTACCGCGCTTCGGAAAACTACAATTTTAATCGTTTTTATTTGTCGGAGCGCAAAAATTCAAAATTGCAACTTACCCCTTTGTCCCCGTCGCGGTCCGAACAAAAAATATCCCACACTCACACCACAACACTCGCACTCACATATTAATTTTATCTTCCACAAAAATTTATAATTTTTATATTTAGTCACTGAGTCGAAAATAGCGGTTGGCAAAAATCACATAGATTATATCGACACGTGCGGTTCGTGCGACGATAGCGAGCGACTGACTGGTTCGTGCCTGGGGCGCGGAAAAGCGCGGGAAACTCGCGGAGAAAAACGCGCGAAATATTCTCGGGATATAGACGGCAAATAAAATTTTAGAACGTTTTTTTATGATTTTGTAGTTAAAGGTATCTTCTACAATAAGGCAATGACTGCAACATGACAGCATGAAAAATAATTATTTTAATTAGTCAGCACAATACCTGCCATCTTGTGGCTGTCCTATTATAAGTTGTAAACATGAGACAAGCATACAATATGGGATAGCCCACTTTTTAGCTGTAACTTTTTACTGTTACATTATAAAAAAAAGACGTGTGGCACTCGGAGACCGCCGCGGTAAAACTATTGCATAGCATTTTTTGCCGTCGGTCGGAGTGTTAGGTTATTTCGTTACGGAATTGATTCGGTCTCCACGCTCAAGCCCCGCGTTAGGAGCTATGCAGACAAAATCAAGTCCTTTTTTTAATAATTTCCAACTATTCTTAGTAATATTTTATTTGATTTAGTATTATTTTTAACGGTTGTTATAATGCGGTCAGCGTTTCTTACAAAAAAGGGTATATAAGTCAGGGATGCCTTTCGCATACCAATTACCTGTTTATTTGTTAGTGTTAGGAAGATTATGGTAATGTTATGGGAAATATCATTCGAACCCGATATTATACTTACACTATATTAGAATTTTATGCTTTCTGATATTGATTCCCAGTTCAGTAGAAAATAATATTTTACTCATATTAACTAAAAAATAAAAACGTCGTTTAATCTGTTTGATATTAATGAAGTTTTTCACAGAAGTAGTCTGTACACAACTCAACTAAAAAAATATAATAATAACAAATAAAAATTTAGATTTATGTGCTATAGCAATAAGAAGGTACTTAAATATGATTATTTAAAGAAAAATGTTTTCAAATCATTTACAGTCGTGATATTTAAAATACAAATAAACAAAAATTGCAGTGTTAATAACATTGTAAGTAAAAACATAATAATCTTGTATTAAAAAAAGATCACAAATCGCGCAAATTTTTAATTCTTCACAAAAACCATTGTGATTCATCTCAAAATTGTTCGAAAGCATTGTTTTCTCGCACAAGAAAACATTTGTACACACCGGATGTTTAGCGGTAACAAGCAATGTTGTGTCACACAAGCGAGATTCAATTTCCTAAGCTTGTAAAGTTTTGACGAACACGACTTCTAAAATCTGAGCACGAATAATGTGACGAAAATTGTAAATGTCATTTTTTTATATCAAAGGCGTGGTTCCATTCATGACATAAATAAAAATAAATAAATATTCAAAAATATAGCTCAAATGCCACCTAAATATAACAAAAAAACTTGATATTAAAATAAGAATAATTTTATTTACTAACCCTTTTGTCCCACTGCTGGCCATTCCACCAATATTTATAAGAATTTATTTCTCAGAAATATTCTAAACCAAATAAATTTATATGATGTTAGAATTTAAAAGATGTTTAAAATATCTTTAATCTTGAATAACGTTCGTAAAATATTAAGAAATTCATCTCCTTAATTCATAAATTCTATTTCCTGTGTCGCATCTTCCAATATTACCCTAATGATATTACCACGAAATATTCGTTTGAAAATATAACTTTTACCCGATCTAATATAGATTGGACTGGTCATTTATTTTTACAGTTTTAAGCGATGTTTTAACCCTTTTTATACATTTATAATCACTGAATGGACTAATTAAAGAAATTGTAAGAGTTTTAAAAAGTTTAAATCAATCTCAAACCAATTAATGTAAATTAATGTAACGTATGTAAAAGTAACATACTTAATTAAAAATATTAGACAGTGATTTTGTCCCAAAAAGTGAGTTAATAGGATGGTACTATTATGTATGCACGTTATGACAGTTATATGATAATCCCTTACCTTTACGTTTATTATGGAAATTAGGTAGCAATCCTCCCTCTTATAAATCTACTAGCAATCCTCCCTTTTATAAATCTACTAGCTGTCCCGGCGAACTCTGTTCCGCCTTAAAGGCATTACATAAGCAGACTACAAAAAATGTGATGAATGAAGAACTACTCGACAGATTATATGCAAACTTCACAATTAGTCCGAATAAAGCCTAAAAATTTGGTTTGGATAGGAGAGCCCATTCTTGAGTTATAAAATAACAACGAAAAGTGGCATTGATTTTTATATATATAGAAGATTTTCCAATTACTCTATTGACAAGATCATCATTCCTCTGCACGGGCAGGAGAAAAACTAACAAAAAACCATGTTGTGACCCCATTTAACGTGGGATACGGATCGTACGGTAATAACATGTTCTCTTTCTCCACTCACTCCTATCATTCATACTCACTCTATCAAAAGAAAGCCATCTATTTCATGAAGCACCTGATAAAAAGCGGCAAACTTCCCCAAATTACCGAAATGAAGCCATCACGGCTCGGATCAAATACAAACACAACTCGCGCATATTTGAACAGCATATTGATTTCCGCAAATGTAAGCTTCTGTCACATTTCAGGGTTCCGTACAACTCAAGCAAAACTACAATTAAATCGTAATAGAGATAGTTCTAAAACTATCTCTATGAAAGATCTAGAGATGAAATATTATAGAACTGAAAACCAAACATAAAACAAAACAAGTTTGTACCTACTTTGGGATTATTAATTGATATCAATATTTGCCATCACACAAATGTTTGTTCTTGACTAGAATTTCTTGACTCAAATCTACGAACGACCCTAGTATAAGACGATTCTAAATATTTTATTCATAAACAATCTAAATACTTTTATTTTACATTATTTCTAAATGTAAATATAGGTATTTATAAAATACTTACATAAGAAATAGTTGAGCTATTTACAGACTGCTGCAAACGATCTATAGACAGCTCAACTGATCCAAATCAGTACCAATCGTCGCGTACCCAAGACACTGGCTGCATTGCCGCGCTGAATAGCAATGCTGATACGCTGGGCCAGATACTCATCAGATCTCGGGTCACGCGTCGCGATTGATTCTAAATGATTATGTGATTATATATATTCATGTGATTATATGGAATAAAGAATATTTGACTCTGTTAAATCACACAGCATGAAAAGCAGTGCTTATACAAACTGAACTCACTCAACAGGCGTGACAGCTCAATTGGTAGTAGCTCTGCCTTCCATGCTGTGGGTCGTGGGTTCGATTTATATCCAAATGTTTGTGTGATGAACATATAATTATATTTGTTCTGTGTCTGGGTGTTACTAAGTATGTATTTATTGCAATCTAGTTCCCATAGTAGGTACACGTTTTTCTTAGTTTGGGACTAGAGAGGTTTTACGAATAATAATACTTTACTTCAATCTAACCAATATAATATTTATTAACAATTTCCTTTCGTCCGCTCACAATCTCGTCTCGGAAAAGAATGCCCACCGTCGCCAAACACCCCTCTGTTCTCCCAACCGCCGAACATCGTGATTGGCGCCACTGGCACTCTTTTCCGTACTTTATTACAGTACTTAATTATATTTTAACTTACATTACTAAAAAAAGAGTAATACAATTATTCAATAAATTACGCACTTTTTATACAACATTAAATAAAGACAATAATTAAATAACAATCACATAAATAATATTTTACACAATAAAAGTAACTTTCAATCAGTGTTACCAGATACTATCATGAAAAATTCTACCTAAGTGTATGAATATGAACGAATACAGATAATAAACTTTACAGTTTATTTTCAAAACACGATAAATCATTACATTCGGCCATCTGATACGGTGCAACCTCCCGGTGCACAAACTGAATAGTGAATATATACAGTTACTTACTTAAAAACACTATCACTTAAATAAAACAAAATCTATATTATCTCAAAATTAAAGTACAAAAATAATTAATTCAACAAAATTATAAATGCAATTCTAATTTAATAAAAAATAGAATAAGTTCTACATATTTAATCATTACATTCTGGTGTTATGTTGTTAAATCAATAACGGTAAATAACAATCGGCAAATTAAACTCCGGCATTAGGCATTGGTAATTAACATTAATATTATTTGTTTATTATGATATACCTATGTAAGAATGTTATAAGTTATCCATATTTATACTTCAGCATCCGTATCAGACTCACTAGATATCATTGCGCTAGAGTCTTCATTCAGTTCGAGTGTCTCAATATAAATCTCAATCTCAAAATTAATTAAATTTTCCACTTCAGATTCTGATGATGTTGACGGTAAAAAATGAAATGGCTTTGCTGCACACACAGCACACTGAGGCTATAGAAGAACGAGATAAATTACAAATAATAATTTGTGGGTTCGACCAGTGTGGTATTGAGTATGAACAGGCCCTGAAGAGAACATCCCTTCTTGAGAAAGAATTATGTGATGCCCACTTACAAATCACACTACTGGAAGAAGCGGCTCAATGCTCTACCACACTGAAAACCTTTAGTTTATATGATGAGTTATTATCATCAGATAGGGACAACGGCCAAATTTCTGCTGCAAGCTTTAATACTCCCACTATTATGATTAACTTAACAAATGATGACTCGGTGGGAGTAAACTCAGCATGCATAAAAATACACTGAGTAGGAGAAAATCCAAAAAATATGTTAAAATTAACAAATATCTAAATAAGACTAAAAATAAGTTGAAAAATAACAAATACATAGTTGATAAACTTAAAAACAAAATAGAATAAAAAATATTTATTAGAGGAACTTGAATTAAGTACTATGCAATTAGAAAATACAAAGTTGCATTATGAGTCTGACATACAGCAGCTTCAATGTGAACTTGCTAGCGTTGAGGATTCCTTGAGATCTGTTACTGGTCGCTATGAGAGGTCACAGGAGGCGATGCGGGAGTATTCTCTGGCTATGGACGAATTGCTTAAATTATCACAGAACAACAAGGACCGGTATGACTCGCTTGTGATTAACCACATGTGTGACTGTCAGTGCGCTTCAAGTCCAGAACCGGTGAGTCCTGTCCCATCAACTTCCTCGTCCACTTCTCAGCTGTATGTTAAGTCAAATAATTGTGCCAATACTGTAATGTTCAGCGATGAAATTGGAAAAATATGGGTCACATATTAAATTCAGGAATGGGTCATTCTTTTATAAATAACTGCATACCTGATTCTAGCATGCATGAAATCATGGATTTAATTTCAAAATATACTTTTAACCAAAATTCTAATTTAGTAATTTGGCTTGGAAACAGGGGTAATGTAAATAAAGCTCAATTGATAGATTGATAGAAAGCTTAAACTCATTAGAGGTAAACAAAATTGTGATGTTTACATTCCCATAAAGCAACAGTTTGCCACAAGCAGAAAATAATCTTAGATATAAGTTAAATATTACCTTGCATACAATATGCAATAACAATTTAATACATTTAATTGACTCTAACAATATACTTAGTAAACCTTTTTATTTGACTAAAGGAAGATATTACCTTTCCAATTATTTAAAACGACAAGTAGCTTTTTCGCTATCGTATTATTTTAATATCACAGCCAAGAACTTGGCTAAGCATACTGCTTCTATTGAACAGTGTCCTGACGTGCAAAACATGGCTATGGAAGTTATCCCAAGTCATTTAAATTAGAACATAAGACAACAGAGAAAACCTCTAGCATAGTTCCCTTAAATAATCATTTTGAAAATAATTTGAATAATAGTAATAAACCATCCGAGTCAAAAATTAAATGTATCAAATTAAATAAATATAACAAACTTAATAAATTTAAATATACTAGCTTGGTGCATCAGAACATCGAAGGTTTGCGCGGTAAAGAATTAGAGCTGGAACTGTACATAACCTCGAACAGCATTGACATTATTTGTGTCACAGAACATTGGCTGAAATGTCATGAGCTTATGTTTAATTTCAGTGATCACCAGGTTGGTAGTGCTTTTTGCAGAGAACGGTTTAAGCGAGGTGGTTCACTAATAATATTAAATAAACAAATAACATTTAAAGAACGCAAAGACATTGTCCACCGCTCTGTAGAAAGACACATTGAAGTAGCTTGCGTGGAGTTGGAGCAGTTCATTATTTTAAGCACTTACAGCCCACCGTCCGACTCATTTCATATTTTTGAAAAGTAATGAAAGAGATTTTGTGTAAAATAACTAGCACAAATAAAGAGATAATAATTTGCGGTGATTTTAATGTTAATTTACTTGTACCAGGCTCATTCAATACAAGACTTTTAACTCTTTTCAAATCATTTGACCTGGATAATGTATTTTTAGAACCAACTAGAATTACAGCCACTTCGGCTACATGCCTAGATAATATATTTACAAATGTAAAAAAAATTAAGAAAAATCTAATTAGTCAGATTCCTCCAGACCATCTAGGACAACTTATTCAACAGTATTTTCACATCCAAGTCTATGATGGTCTCTGATCGAATTAAGTTCAGTGAATGGGCAACAGCGGGAATTCACAAAAGTAGACAAACCTTGTACAATCTTTATAGTGAAAAGCAATACCATTTTAGTGGAGAGTTTATAGAAAAAATTAGAAACTACTCAAAGATTTTTAAACGTGTTTGCCGTACTGTTAAGTCTCAATATGTAAGTTCAAAAATTAAAACTAGTGATTATAAAATAAAAGCTACGTGGAAAATAATCAATAGTGAGACAGGAAGGGTCAAAGTACATAAAAACATATTCAGGCTGAAGGTTGACGACATCATCATTGACCAGGTTGCTGATGTGGTGAAAGCATTCGAGATATTTTTCACTGACATTCCTGTCTCAACTACAAAATCCTTAAACTCTTCCCACATAATCGCGGAGTCATTACTGATAGAAAATATACCTAAAATTCAAAAACTGTTCAACTTCGATTATGTGGATGCAAAGGATATTGTCAAAGCTTTTAAAATGATCAATGTAAAACATAACCACGGACCTCTGGGGCATCTCCGTTGCCGTCGTAAAACCCGTGATTGACCTTATCGCTCAAGATTTGGCCTTTATATTTTACCAAAGCATCGATTGTGGTGAGTTTCTGACTTAAAATAACACCGCTATTCAAATCAGGTAACCGTTCAGACCCAATTTACTTTCAGTACTACCAACATTTAGTAAAATCTTCGAAAAACTTATGCTCCTACAGTTACAAAGACATTTTGAAAATAACAATTTACTTGACACAAAACAATTCGGGTTTACGAAGGGACGCTCAACGACTGACGCAGGCGTTGAGTTGATAAAACATATTTATGAAAACTGGGAGCAGTCAAATGACGCCTTGGGTATATTTTGTGACTTATCCAAGGCGTTTGATTGTGTGCATCATGAAACGTTGGTCAGAAAACTAAACCACTATGGTGTTAGGGGTGTTGCTCTGGAACTTCTGTCTTCTTATTTAAGCAACAGAATTCAAAGAGTTGACGTAAATGGAAAACGTTCTCCGGGATCTGTGGTAAAAATGGGTGTACCACAAGGATCAATACTAGGACCGTTTTTGTTTCTAGTTTACATCAATGATCTACCACGAGTAGTTAAAGATGATCACGAGATTGTACTGTTTGCAGATGACACTCCACTTTTGTTCAAATTGAAACGACGACAAACAAATTATGACGACGTGAATAATACAATCTCAAAAGTTGTAAAATGGTTCAATGTAAACAACTTATTATTAAACGAAAAAAAAACTAAATGTATACGAATTGTTTTACCAAATGTCACACAATCGCTAGTTAATGTCAAAATTAAAGATGAAAATATAGATCTCGTGGACACCACTGTGTTTTTAGGAATAACCATAGATAATAAACTTTAATGCTGCCCACACATAGACAAATTATCGAAAAATCTTAGTTCTGCAGCATATACAATCAATAAGATCCGCTTCCTTACTTTTGTCGTGGATACAGCTAGACTAGTATATTTCAGCTACTTTTATAGCATTATGTCATACGGCATTTTGTTGTGGGGAATGCTGCAGATGTAAATACCATATTTGTGTTGCAGAAGCGAGCTATTCGTGCAATCTATAACATGGGTCCTAGAGAATCGCTACGAAATAAATTTAAGGAAATAAACATAACGACAGTGCCTTGTCAGTACATTTACGAAAACTTAATGTATGTTCGAAAAAATATTAATCATTTTGCTAAAAAAAAAAACGACAATCATAATGTTATCACAAGAAATAAGGATAAACTCGCTGTTCCCATTACTAGGCTCACCAAAGTAAATAAATCTTTAAAAGGGCAATGTGTACGCTTCTATGTATATCATAGTTCCAAGCGATGTTTGTCAATAGCCGATTAGCAAGTTCAAAAATGTAATAAAACGAAAACTCTTATCAAAGGCATATTATAAAATATCTGATTATTTAGAAGACAAGCAAGCTTGGGACGAACTAGCTCCAACTTTATTAAACAATTGTAAGTGATTTATATGATAGAGATAGATATATTATTGTAAGAGTGTAAGGATCATATGAAAAAAAAAACACTAGAATCCAGGTCTAGTTTCTTGCCAGTTCTTCTAGACTCTGGTCGCGACGAACTGGCGCCCAGAATCATCCAGTATGTAAGACGCTTCAAAGTGATCCGCGTGATTTTATTGAATAAAATGAAATTGAAGTTTGAAGGTAACCGAATTCGGCGACGCTTACGCCTAGATACATCTTCGTCCAAATCGAATCTAGAATCCATTTGGAACATTTAAAATAACTACTACCTACTAGTTATTATTACTGTAAAAGTAACTATTCATAATTTTAACAACCCGCAATAAATATGATAAAATTGCAAGAAAATATAGAATGAAAATCCCCTCCATGATTTTTCTTTCTAACATTATGAAAATCGACACCTACATGTCTCATAACTTGAACACATATATGTTTTATTTCATACGGAAACATCTACATGTTCCATTAGTTAAACTCATTAAATATCTTACAACACATACATGTTCATATGGAAACACCTACATGTTTTATTAGTTAAACTCATTAAATATCTTACAACACATACATGTTCATATGGAAACACCTACATGTTTCATTAGTTAAACTCATTAAATATCTTACAACACATACATGTTCATATGGAAACACCTACATGTTTTATTAGTTAAACTCATTAAATATCTTACAACACATACATGTTCATATGGAAACACCTACATGTTTCATTAGTTAAACTCATTAAACATCTTACAACACATACATGTTCATATGGAAACACCTACATGTTTCATTAGTTAAACTCATTAAATATCTTACAACACATACATGTTCATATGGAAACACCTACATGTTTTATTAGTTAAACTCATTAAACATCTTACAACACATACATGTTCATATGGAAACACCTACATGTTTCATTAGTTAAACTCATTAAATATCTTACAACACATACATGTTCATATGGAAACACCTACATGTTTTATTAGTTAAACTCATTAAACATCTTACAACACATACATGTTCATATGGAAACACCTACATGTTTTATTAGTGAAACTCATTAAACATCTTAAAACACATACATGTTCATATGAAAACACCTACATGTTTTATTAGTTAAACTCATTAAACATCTTACAACACATTCATGCTCATATGTGCTACTTCATATGGAAACACGTACATGTTCTATTAGTTAAATTCATTCATTTAGAAACACCTACATGTTCCATTAGTTAAATTTCATTCATTTAGAAACACCTACATGTTCCATTAATTAAATTAATTAATTTAGAAACACCTACATGTTCCATTTCTTGAATTCATTCATTTGGAAACACCTACATGTTCCATTAATTAAATTAATTAATTTAGCAACAGCTACATGTTCCATTTCTTGAATTCATTCATTTGGAAACACCTACATGTTCCATTAGTAAAATTCATTCATCTGGAAACACCTACACGTTCCATTAGTAAAATTCATTCATTTGGAAACACCTACATGTTCCATTAGTAAAATTCATTCATTTGGAAACACCTACATGTTCCATTAGTAAAATTCATTCATTTGGAAACACCTACATGTTCCATTAGTTAAATTCATTCATTTGGAAACACCTACATGTTCCATTAGTTAAATTCATTCATTTGGAAACACCTACATGTTCCATTAGTAAAATTCATTCATTTGGAAACACCTACATGTTCCATTAGTAAAATTCATTCATTTGGAAACACCTACATGTTCCATTAGTAAAATTCATTCATTTGGAAACACCTACATGTTCCATTAGTAAAATTCATTCATTTGGAAACACCTACATGTTCCATTAGTTAAATTCATTCATTTGGAAACACCTACATGTTCCATTAGTTAAATTCATTCATTTGGAAACACCTACATGTTCCATTTAATTCAATTTAATTCAATTTAATTCAATTCAATTCAATTTAATTCAATTTAATTCAATTTAATTCAATTTAATTCAATTTAATTCAATTTAATTCAATTTAATTCAATTTAATTCAATTTAATTCAATTTAATTCAATTTAATTTAATTCAATTTAATTCAATTCAATTTAATTCAATCCAATTTAATTCAATTTAATCCAATTTAATTCAATTTATTTCAATTTTATTTAATTTAACTTAATTCAATTCAATTCATTTCAATTCAATTTAATTTAATTTATTTAATTTAATTAATTTTATATCAATGCATTCTCTATTTCAATTCCAATCCAGTTTTAATCCAGTTTCAATTGTAATCATTTTAGTCTTTGTCAATGCAATACATATTTCTTAAGATTTTCATATGATAATATAATTAACTCAAACATCTGGAACAATCAGTAGAATAATTCATGTACCGATACTGACAAAATACATTAACAAGTTTTTGATAATTTTTAATAACTACCCTCAGCTATATTTTTTTATAATTTTACTCTCATAGTTATTCCAAAACAATTAATAGTAATCTATTCTGCTAGAATTAATGAAAAGAACAATTTCAAGTATGCTAATAAAAGCGTAGGTACATAAGTATCGTTTTCAAATAGAGAACAACGATTATTTCATGATTAATAACAAATTAATGTTAAGGTACTCACGTTCACAATGTCGGCAGTCAAATTTCGCAGGCGTAGATAAGATACAACTTCTGAATTTTTACGAATAATAATACTTTACTTCAATCTAACCAATATAATATTTATTAACAATTTCCTTTCGTCCGCTCACAATCTCGTCTCGGAAAAGAATGCCCACCGTCGCCAAACACCCCTCTGTTCTCCCAACCGCCGAACATCGTGATTGGCGCCACTGGCACTCTTTTCCGTACTTTATTACAGTACTTAATTATATTTTAACTTACATTACTAAAAAAAGAGTAATACAATTATTCAATAAATTACGCACTTTTTATACAACATTAAATAAAGACAATAATTAAATAACAATCACATAAATAATATTTTACACAATAAAAGTAACTTTCAATCAGTGTTACCAGATACTATCATGAAAAATTCTACCTAAGTGTATGAATATGAACGAATACAGATAATAAACTTTACAGTTTATTTTCAAAACACGATAAATCATTACAGAGGGAAGTGTGAATCATCCAAGTAAAGAATACTGTGACACCTGTAACAATAAAATATGTACGGAACTCATAGCGTTCGCCATAAGAACTCCCGCTTTGTCTTCCGTCCAAACTCATAAGACGCGATGTGTGGAAATAATATATTTATTTGCATGTCACTGACACGAAGGTCTTCAATACTGAGCACGATTAAATGTGACAATTGTAAACTTAATGTATTTAAGACACACTGCGCGCTACCGCCACAACGTTCGACAGTAAAGCTGATGTTGACGCGCAATGTATATTAAATACGTCACTGTTTCGATACGTTTACGATTGTCACATGTTTTTGTGCCTACATCTCTGATGGAACGGCTTCGCTTCATACATTTGTGATGTGCGGGTTCGATTATGTAAATCAGGTTTTTTTTAGGTTTAGGTTCAAAGTAGAAATGGTCTGAATATTAATAACTACTGGTTTTGTGAAATTGTTAAGCATGAAGTTTTTAGTGACGCTATAATTTCGTATAATCCGACAATATGTAACGTCCCAGCAAAGTTTCCCATTTCCCCCCATCAGTGACAATCGACTAACAAAAAAATCAGTAGGTAAATGAAACCAGGACAAACGTATTTTTGACCAATATCAAGACTGAGACGCTTCGCTCACTCAGTCAATATTTATCTAATATCCATACAACGCCATCTAGTCCCAAACTAAGCAAATACTTGATTTCACAGTTTCTGCCACCACATCCACATAAAACCACCAAAGCCTCCAAAGAAGCTAGTTTCCGTACGATGTTTTGCTTCACCATTTAGATGTTTTTTCCATTTTTCAATTCAAAAAATCCATAGGTGCACGACAGGATTCAAACCCAGTACATTTAAATATGCACCATTTAGTCACTGGCTATAAATCAGTACATTTGATTTAGGTACATGCAATGCCACAGTATATATTACAACCGTAGGCTAACTACATCCGTCCGTCTTGGAATAGGACATAGTTACTAGTCAAATTCATCACTTCATTATCCTTTGAAGTGATGAATTTGACTAGTAACTCTGTAATTTTTTTTATTAATTTTTAAAAATTAGTGTAAAACAAAAGATTTTTTGTGATTCTCTTTCAAAATTAAAAATTCATGATTTATATTATTTGTATGCAGATATAATTTTAAATTTCTTTGTTTGGCAGCTTTATGGTAAAGCGTGATTTTTTCCAAACAAACCATTACCAAGATTTAACCTAAACTGAAGACCAAAATCACAACTACGAAACTGTATCTAAAATATTACTCTTCATACCTGGATATAACACTCATTTGATTTTGTTCTTTACTCTCATAGCAATAAGACCTATTTTTCATTGAGCCTCAATTTCAGTAGAACAAACTTAGGCCAGTTAACTACATCCCTCTGGTCATAAATTTCAGTTATTGTCAAGCCTTCTTGCTCAGTCCTGCTCAAATGTACCGGGTCTCACAAATACTTGTACTAGTTTGTAGCTCTTATTCCGAAGGAATAAGGATTACTTTTGGAGTAGATCGATAACCAGTCGAACATCAATAATTGCCAAGCCTGTTCAAGCAAAGTGGTTAAGGCATAGTGTGTTAAACTACAGTAAGAAACATCTAAATCGAGGTAACCTTTTTAGTACCAAGATACGTCTGTTAGTTAGATAAAAATTTTATCATGAAGAATGAGAATAAGAATTGCTTACGTATCCAACTATAATATATGTAAAATAATAAAAAAATGGTTAGTGTTAAAATCCCCATGATGGGTATTTTGAAACTGTCTTATGATCGCTATTGTACTCTGAAATTAAAAATAATGAGGGTTTTAAACAAAAGCAGGAAAATTTGTATCCTTTTATAATGATCTTTATAATGAGGATATACTGATAGGTTATCATTATTTTGGGATATTAAGCTAATTATCTTAAGGTATTATAGATAAGGTACAATTAATCGTGATTAAATGCCTTGAGGCAAACAGGAAGTAAGTTTAATCAAGTGCAAATACTAAACAAGAGAAACGAATGCCCGGCTCGATAGTGCGATGCGAGGTTCTTGAGAATGACCCAAATAAAGCAAAGCTTGTACTATGGGAATCAGATTGCTGATAGAACACACACAATCTAAGTTTAAGTTTTAAGTTGTTATCACTCAAGTGTTTGTTCTTGGTGGGAATCGAACCCACAACGGAGACAATTTTACGCAAATAAATAAAGAAACATTTGCTCTGGTTAGTTACATTTTAACAGATTTTTTTTATTGTCAGTGTAATATTTAAAATAGTCCTACTGTTTTGATTGATCTGTGGCGTGCTCTTCAACTGAAACTAGCCAAGAAAATACATAAATATCTATGAGTATTGTTCACTTAAATTAAAGGTACTAGTAAGTTAACCTGATAAAATCAAATAACAAACAAAATAAACATTATTTATAGTTGGTTAATCAATAAAATCTTTTTGACTAACATTTTTTTGTCGAGTGTTCGCCGAGTGTTCGCTCTATCGATTCGGCTGATCGAAAAATTTCTTTACTTTGCCAAAATCCCGAAAAAAAAATATCTTAGTATCTTTTTGTGAAAATAGTTTTCCGAAGAATCATCATCGTACCTTTTTCTTTTATATCTAATATTGAAATCTTAAAAATAAATAAATATTCAAGGACATTTCACACATTACACTCTAGTCCCAAACTAAGCGAAGCTTGATGAGAACTAGATTGGTGATAGAATACTTATGCATATTTTTTTATGTAAGTACATACATAGAATACATAGTGATAACCGGACATAGAACAAATATTATGTTCATCACACAAACATTTCCTCAGGCATCGAGCCCACGACCCACAGCATGGAAAGCAGAGCTGCTACCAACTGAGCTGTGAGAGCTGTGTCAAATTTCAAAGTCAAATTTTCTTTAGCACTAAAATTGAAATATAAAACAGGTATGTTTTCCATAATATCTTAATATAAAACAAGCATGTACTTAATTTAAAGTTATTCGTATCAATATGGCTGAAGTTTGCTTAATATTCCGCTAAGACTCCGCAGAACACTATCTAACGTAGAACGTGGTCAGGTAGTACGTATATAGTACATATGGTATAGAGGGTACAGCTTTTAGTTAGGCAGGTATGTTTGGTGGAAGTATTAAACTTATTTTTTATTTATATAACTATTCAGTGCGGCAATACAGCCCGTGTCTTGGGTACGCTTCCGATTGGTACTGATTTGGATCAGTTTAACTATCTATAGATCGTTTGCAACGGTATGTAGATAGCTCAACTGTTTCTTATGTATTTTATATGACAATGTACATTTAGTAAATACTGTATAGTTGTAAGTATGTTTGTGAATAAACTATTTAGCTACTTCTAAAAAGTAACCCACTATGTTATATAAAGTTAGCGTTGACATAATGTCACCATTACGTATGGTAATCAACACATCAAGTCTGCGCTAACTTTTTATAAGATAGACCGTAAGGCCTTTTTAAACAAATATAATATTCATGGACAATTCACAAATCACTCGTCCCAAACTAAGCAAAGTTTGTGTTATTGGAATTAGATTGCTGATAGAATACTTATGTACATTTTTTTTGTGAATATTATGGTGTAACACCAGACAGAAAGAATATTTATGCTCATCACACAAACATGTGCTCTGGATGGGAATCGAACACACGACCCACAGCATGGAATGCAAAACTACTACTAACTGAGCTGTGTCGGGTGATAATGGCATATTTTGAATTTAAATAATTTAAACACAAACAAACTTACGACTATACAGTATTTACAAAATGTACATTGTCATATAAAATACTTATGAAACAGTTGAGCTATCTACAGACCGTTGCAAACGATCTATAGATATTTCAACTGATCCAAATCAGTACCAATCGAAAGCGTACCCAAAACACTGGCTGCATTACCGCGCTGATTGGCAATGCTGATACGTTGGGCCAGATACTCACCAGCCCTCGGGTCACGCGTCGCTTCGACTAGACGCCCAGAAATAATTTTGAAAACGCGGTGGGCAATAATTTAATATATTTCTCTTATACCTTAGACCATCCAATTATTATTGACGTGGGAACACAATACGTAAAGTTGCGCGCAAAGTGTCATAGTTTTAGTTCGTATGAGCATCAAACCTGCGATAAGTTCTGTTGTCTTTGAAGCGTGATCATTTTGTTGAGCGAGTTCACTTGGCGTACTTTGAGAAACTTAATTCTAATTAAGATTAAACAAGATTATTTATTTTGCTAGAGTATAATATAATAAATAAATATTCATGAACATTTCACACATCGCTTTAGGTCCAAACTAAGCAAAGCTTGTATTATGGGAACTAGAGAGCCGATAGAATACTATATACCTTTTTTTTGTAAATACATTCATAGAATACATAGTAACACCCAGATACTGAACAATCATTATTGCTCATCAACAAAAAATTTGCTCTCAGTGGGGATCGAACCCATGACCCACAGCTTGGAATAATAAGGCATTTTCCTAAGGTCATGGCATTTTCATAAGAATATTACTTCATTTATTTCCAGTATTTGCGCTCCAGGTCTAGAATCCAGGCATAATAGGGCAAGTGGTTATTAACCTAGCTAGTCACTCTGTAGTGGTCTTATGTGTGGCATGTCATTGTCCTAAGCATTGATGCTAGAACAGTGCGGTTAGGCCTCCACCCTATTTATAAGCATGTTTTATGACAGGCGTCACAGCTTAGTTGGTAGCTCTGCCTTTCATGCCGTGGGTCGTTGGTTCGAATATCACTCAAAACAAAGTCAAAGTCAAAAGTCAAAATTGCTTTATTCAGTAAAATCACAAGAATCATTAAGAATCGTCTTACATACTTTTAATCATGTATGTGATAAGAAAAAAAGTATATAAGTAGGAATTCTATCAGCAATCTAGTTCGCATATCAAATTTTGTTTAGTTCGAGACTAGATCGTGATGTGTAAATTTTTTGGAGATAAAAAAAAAAGGCATAATGATATAGAAGAAACAGTTGAGTTATCTGAAGACAATCAAAGCAAACCATCTTTATAGCTCAACTGATCCAAATCGATACCAATCGTCACGTACCTACCCATACTGGCTGCATTGCCGCGCTGAATAGAAATTCTGATACGCTGGGCCAGTTATTCATCAGCCCTAAAAAAATGGTTGTCTGTAAAGTCGGTTTACTGACGATAGTTGAACGTGACAACGAACGCAAAGGCCGATTGTGCTTTTTGTCGCTCGTTCCGCGCTCTCGCTTGCACTTCATGGAACGCCTCATGAGTCTCAGAGCGAGGTAAAGCCGCATGAGTCATGTTTTTCCGTGAGAAACAACCGGCTCTATCGAATTATAAGACGTTGTCACGTCAAAAGGAGAAAAAATACTTGGTAGTAAAAGCATGCTTACAAATATGTCTAAGCTTTCAGCCTAGACTTGCTGTGGCTTTGTTTTATAGAATTATAGGCCGTATTCACATTTTGCTAGCATCGTGCAGACAGCCGTACTACAAAACTGCTTAGTGTTTTTATTACGAGTAGACTTAGAATTGATTTCTGAGCCAATTTTCGTTAAAACCAGTTGGAAGATTCGACCTGTTGGCTGAACATGAATAAATGTGACAATCGTAATCGTAAACGTATTTAAGATACACTGCGCGCTAATGCTGTAACGTTCGACAGTAAAACTGATGTTGACGCGCAATGTATCTCTAATACCTCACTGTGTCGATACGTTTACTATTGTCACATTTATTTGTGCTTGTGGACAAAATCATTTTTAGTCGATCCCGAAACTGAGACGCTTCGCTTACTCGATCAATAACCGGCCAAGTGCGAGTCAGACTCACTCACGAAGGGTTGCCACTTTTGCCATTAGGTATAAATATCGAACAAAAATATTTATATATTTTTATTTGTTGTTAAAGCGGCAACAAAAATAATAATAAATAATAATAATATTTATTTATTTTAGACCTTAGTCCATATTTGTTAGTAACATAAGAGCTTACTGACTAATGTTAGTTAAGTATTGATATTTCTATACATATTTATAATTGTGTGGTGCTCCATCCAATAATTAAGGATTGAGCAGTCCCATCTGTTCGATAATGCGCTCACGATGCTGTTCGGGCTGCTACGGATCCGACTTCTTAATGATGCTCATCTTTGCGCATGATGGCATGAAAACCGAAATACATAATCTGTGAACTTTTCAACTCTCTAACTATCATGTGACTGACAGACAGACGAACATCTTCCATAATAGGGTCCCGTATTACCCCTTGGGAACGAAACCCTAAAAAGGTATAAGAAAAACATCGCAAAATATAAAGCAAACTACTTGAGTGTTCAATACTTTGTGAACAGTAGGTACTTCGCGTCCCAAAACATGAAAAGTGCCTCCAATCCGGTAGTGAGAGAAAACCAATCGACACGACGCCAAATGGGTTCGGGAATATATGAGGTACAGTCGGCTACAATAATATGTGTAACGTAATATTTTTTTTTTGAATTTTTGTATTATTTTATTTATTTTGTAGCTTAGTATGTACTTAAAAACTGACTCATTTTTGTTTCCTGTCTCATAATATGTTATTGTTAGATTTTTTGAGTTATTTCTGTATCATATAATACTCGTCTTTTTATTATATTTCTTAAATTTGGACATAAGTTGTGTCAAAATATGGTCACATAAAACTTCGTTAGGTTTTTAAAGGTGAGTACGGTTATTTTATTTTTGGAATTAAGTAATATATAATTGAAGTAATATACATATAAGTATAAGACATATAATTGAAAAAAAAACACAACTGGACATGCTTCCTTCTTCAAACGCCATTTTTTTTCTTCTTTGGCCTTTTTACACCCTTTCCTCTGCGTATATATTAACAGATTTTTTTTTATAAACATCACACAATTTATGAATCTGACTGTACAGTGTCGGTCGAAACATTTACGCTGTACTCCAATTTAACTGTAAACTTCGAGTTCAAACTATCGACTGGTTTCAGGTTCAAACTTATGGTATAGCTTTTAGTTACAACTAAATGCTTTTAGTTTTGTTACAGGAGGTAACATTATGGAAAGGTGCCAACTGACATGACTTTGACATTGACAGATAGCCTCAAAATATAAATTCTACATCATTGTTAAAATCGGTTGAAACGAGTAATTCCTATCACTAACGGCCGGTTTCTCGAACGATGATCAACGAAAAAATCAAATGATTACTATGTAGCAAACTCGGATCAACCGTGATTTGGGTTTCCAGAAACCGGCCGTAAGACTGCTGTATGTCTGTCTGTGACTAGGCTGTATCTCATGAACCGTGATAGTTAGAGAGTTGAAATTTTCACAGATGATGTATTTCTAATGCCACAACAAAATACTAAAAATGAATAAATATTTAAAGGGAATCGCACAAAAACGTTATTATTTAGTACGAAACCGTTCTCGCGAATTCAACTCGCACTTCACCATTTTTATTTATACTTTATAAACTATAAATATTATGATCAAAATATATTATAATGATTGATATCAAACACCTTTAGTGATTATAGGTGATATAACTAACGCTAAACCCAATTAAACTGCTCCGTAGAATATTTAGCTCGAAGATCCGAGATCTATTGACAAAATTTAATTATAACGTTGTTGACAAGATTTTCGAAAACCTCGGTATTATCAGCAATTAATAATAATAACGTTTTAAGTTTTAGTGGAAGGACTCTCCCCCAAGTTCTTCCACTAAAACTTAAAACTTTTGCCCAGCAGTGGGACGAGATATGTTAGAGAAAAAAAAACCATTTTATAGAAAACTGATTTCAAGTCATTGACAAGTAATAATAATAAAATAGCAGTTTTTAAGATTACTTAAAGTGTACTAAACAAATTTTAGTATTATTTATATGGGACTACCTCTGAGGGGGTAGGGGGTAATCTATCGTACAAAAAAATACATGCAGTTTGTAAGTTCATCATCATCAATCTATATCAGTCCACTGCTGGACGTAGGTCTCTTCCGCGCTGCGCCACTGAGCCCGGTCTTCGGCTCTTCTCATCCAGTGTTTGCCTACACTCCGCAGATCTTCGCTCCATCTTATCACATTTGATTAATTAAAAAAATTAAGGTATTTTGAGTGAGTGACTTAAAATACGGATGTTTTAGTTTCTTGAAGCGTCTGATTGCTTGCTTGTTAACATTTTGAAGTGAAATGTTGATTTTCTGAAAGACCATGATCATCTTAATACGGCTCAAATGGAAAAAAAAAACATATCTCAGTACTTTAATATAAAATACTTATTTTGAATGCAAATATAAGTGACAGTCTTATAAATTTTGTATTACAAGGGTAGGTGGTTGACGTATCTAAAATTAAATACGCGGTCATTTCACACATCACACTCTAGTCTCAAACTAAGCAAAGCTTGTACTATGGGAACTAGATTGCTGATAGCATCAATTTTTTTGTTTTCTTTTTTGAGTCTCTAATATTACAACTTTTTTTTTAAAATTAAATACGAACTTAAAATAACGTTACCAGTTAATTGAACACTGTTTAAAGTTGACAATCAAGCTATAATGAAAGATCGATCTCAAAGGTATTTTGATAATTAATTTGGGTTGAGTCACGCTTAAACAAAAGTAATTTGTTGCTTCTCTCTAGTGATTCTCTAGTGATTAGGATGGCTGGGAAAAGGTAGTAGATACTATTCCCGTGCAAGGTTCAATACATTTAGTCCTAATTTAAGTCGTACTATGCAAACTCTATTGCTAATAACTTTTTTTTATAAGTACATAAATTATTTATCTTTCTATTAAGATATTTTTTCTTATTATATTTTACCATATAGTATACATACCAATATACTAATAGATCATCATTCGATCTTGCAAGTCTATTAAAAAACAGTAAATCTAATAAAAATATCAAAATAAATAAAAAGCTTATATTGGTTTTATGTGGCCTTATCAAACACAAAAATGTTTTTATTTTGTGTATTTTCGCTTGTAAAATGTATTTATTGAAACCTCACATAATCCTTTCACAAAGCAGTCCGAACTCGAACAGTGGTACGGTCAATCCTTCTGTGTGCTTAAGGTTAGGCTGACATTTATACACAGGCGGAGCGATAAGCGACTCAAACTTTTACTAGATAGATGGGTAGAAATAAAAACTCTTTTATGTACAAAGAATCACATGATACAGAGACGTAAAATAAAGCAAATATAAATATAAACGTTCAGTACAATGTGCAATATCGCTAAGAAAAAAACATATTCAAAGATTACTTTTGTTGCGTCGTCATCGAGACATGATAAACTCTATTGTAGTCTACGTAGTAGACCAACAGATAGCACTGGCAATTTTAGATTGCAAACAAAGTTATTACGTAGATACAACCGAATCCCATCGGTTTTCGGACCCGAGCTTTTTTTGTATGTATTTTCATAATAATTCAAACAAAAACGATTTGAGTTAAAACCATAGCCTAGGTCTGAGACGTATAACAACAAAATGTGAAAACTAACCTCAACAACACAGGTTTTTCCAACCAAATGGTATCTAAAAATATGTGTTTGGATTTAAAAATAAATAAAAAATCACATAAAGCGATAAGCTTATCGGGTAGAACAGGGTAAAGCCTCAACGTTCTACCCGCTCAGCTTATCGCTCAGCCTGTGAACACAACAGCGGCACCCCGACTATCGCCTACTATGATTGGATTAGCTCCGGCTACACGGTACCCTAGAGAGCTGTAAGTCGACGAATTTTCTTGCCCGCTTATTGATTTGTAGAGACGTGGAGCACACATTGTGGGTTTGTTGTCCATTGGAGCAGTTACACAAATCTTTTGGCTAGATTTTTGTAGATTTTGAAGCTTATAAATCTTTTATTTGGTCCTAGTTCTTAAAACTTGTTCACTGGCAGGGTATAGGTACTCCATCTCACAGGTCTTCCTAGTTTGGCTACCTATGTCATCCATCTTAATGTGTTAATTTAAGAAAGTTTGATTTTTTAATATTCATTCATTCAAAATCAATTTTTATACTTTTTTTTTTTATACTTTTTTTGTTATATTTGTGCTACTCACATAATATATTTGTGTTCCGTGAGGGTAGTAAGTCCGATTCCCACAACAAACATAAATGTTTTTCCCTTGCTGACTTGTTAGCAACGTGTTTGCGATATTTTTTGAGTTTTAAGCTTCTACAAGATTATAATATCCGCTTTTTATCAGGCGGGCTTTTGGACATGTAGGTTTTTACTGCATTCTAGAGTAATGTAGACCAAAAAAAAACATTTCTCAAAACTGTTCAATCTGATCAATATTGATGTTTTTCATCACTGCATGCACAACTTGCATTTTTCACAAAAAACCCTATCATTATTTACACTGAGAAAATGAAGAATATTTTTCTACCCTTCTCCGCTAGATTTATCGGAAATGCCACTTCTAAGTGATTGATGATAGCAGAAACTGTATGGGATCCGGATGTGATACTTTCTTACCGGATGGTATGTCTGTACCGTTTTTTGCTTGGCTATTTGGAATAACAGACTTTTCATACAATATATATACAATATTCATGTATTATAACTAAGTTAAATTGACACCGCACTGGAACTTCAGTACTTAATTTAGTTTAATAGTAATTATTTGTACGAAGGATCATATATAAGAAACGGTAGGAACCAGGCCGTAAGTTTCTTGCCCGTTCTTTTAGGCTCTGGTCACGTGGAACTGGCACCTAGAATCACCTAGTACATAAGACGATTCTAAATGATACTTGTAATTTTACTGAATCAAGTATTTTTGATTTTGTGGGTAGTCTCTGCCTTCCATGCTGTGGGTCGTGGGTTCGATTTCCACCCAGAATAAATGTTTGTGTTGTCTTGGTGTTACTATGTAGGTATGCTTACAAAAATGTACATAAATATTTTATCAGCAATCTAGTTCCCATATCACTAGGCTTTGCTTAGCTTGGGGCTAATGTGTGATGTGTGAAATGTCCGTGAATAATAAATAAATATCATGTAGGTATATATTTTCTCAATAAATGAAGAAAGATTAATTTATTGTATGATTAATAAATTAAGAATATTAATTAATTGAAATTTATACGTTTAAACGTTTAAAGTTTTTTTCTTTTCTATAGTATCACTATGCTATAGTAGCCTATAGGTGTCGTGGCAGCCTGCAACCGCTCATTAGTGAGTTCGCGTCATAAAAAGTTCGAAGGATGTTAGCAGGTACAAAAATAACGAGCTCTTGTAGCGAACCCTTTTACACAAATATATAAAAACTTTAGTGACTAGATACTATTAAAATAGACAGAAAAATATAAAGTAGAGAGTGACAAACTAAAAAATACACATCTAACCACAGTTAGTTATACACAACTTTATCACACTTAAGATAGTTTGACAGTAAAAAGCACAATAAATAAATAATGCTGGACAATCCACACAACATCATCTAGCCCCAAGCTAAGCAGAGCTTGTGTTATGGGTACTAGAAGACTGACATACTTAATATGTACAATACATTACATAGATAGATATTTTTTATTATACATATTAAATACCCAGAACACCCGGAATACATATTTGCAGATCGTACAAACATTTATCCCAAGACGGGAATAGAACCCGTAACCTCCGCGTCGCAGGCGGACATTCGCCCGCCGCGCCACATCGGTCATCAATCTTAACTCCTTCACTAAAAGCTTTACTACTAAATTGTCTTTATAATAGTTTTTAGACGCCTTTTAATAAGTCTGTTTTCTGAATTGCCTTAATTACGGCCGGTTTCTCGAACGATGATCAACGAAAAAATCAAATAATTACTATGTGTCAAACTCGGATCAATCGTGATTTGGGTTTCCAGAAACCGGCCGTAAGTCTGTTTTTTGAGATAGCAGTCGAAAAAACTTGTTTAAGAATCAGCTGCTGTATTTGTATGTATATAATCTTATAATCCTGTAAATAACGGCTAAAATCCTTTGTTTTCCATACACAACAAAAAATATATCCTTTTTCCTTACATCAAAAAACGGAGGCGTGCAGGCAGAGATAACGAGCTATCTCTGTCTCGTACACGGTGTAGAGCGAGACAAACGATGATCATTGGTTAGGATTAGTTTAGTGACCTAGAGCACAATAAGGAAAAATAAGCCAGTAGGACTGAATACTGGAGTGGAGACCGCGTTCAAGCGTAGTGTAGGACGCACACCGCGAGATGGAGCGACGATCTGCGGAGTAAGTAAACATTAGAAGAGACGAAGACCGGGCTCAGTGGCGCGTCTTGGGAGAGACCTACGTCCAGCAGTGGACTGATATAGGTTGATGAGTACTTTTATTTAGTCTATTATTCGACAAAAAGTACCGCGTACTTAAACAAATCGGGAAATCCCGAATTTGCGATTTGCTGACGATATCGTCATATTGGCAGAATCGTTGCAGGATTTACAGCAGATGCTGAACAGTCTTGCTGATTCCTCACGACGGATTGGCCTGGGCATGAACTTAGATAAAACAAAGATCATGATTAATGATCGTATTACCCCAGAGCCAATCACTGTTGCCGGAATGCCTCTCGAAGTTGTGCAGGAGTATGTCTACCTCGGGCAGACGCTGCGGCTAGGTAGACACAACTTCGAGAGAGAGCTAAACCGGAGAATACAGCTAGGCTGGGCTGCGTTTGGGAAACTTCGTTAAGTCTTCTCGTCCTCCATCCCTCAATGTCTGAAAACGAAAGTTTTCAACCAGTGTGTCCTACCTGTTATGACCTATGCTGCTGAAACGTGGACACTGACAGTGGGGCTGGTCCACACGCTGAAAGTCGCTCAGCGCGCTATGGAGAGAGCTATGCTCGGAATTTCCTTAAGAGATCGAATCCGGAATGATGTTATTCGTCAGAAAACTAAGGTGTTCGACATAGCTCAAAGGATTAGCAAACTGAAGTGGCAGTGGGCCGGCCATGTTTGCCGAAGAACCGACAACCGTTGGAGCAAACGGATACTGGAGTGGAGACCGCGTTTAGGCAAGCGTAGTGTAGGACGCCCTCCGGCGAGATGGAGCGACGATCTACGGAGTGTAGCTGGCAAAAACTGGATGAGAAGAGCCGAAGACCGGGCTCAGTGGCGCGTCTTGGGAGAGACCTACGTCCAGCAGTGGACTGATATAGGTTGATGATGATGATGATGACTTAAACAAACACTGATACAAATTTATAATGCCTGTTTATGACTTATCTTAGAAAATATTGATATTATTGAATATTTGTTTACTCTGCAATAAATATTCACACTTATCTTAGAAAATATTAATGTTGTTATTATATCTTTGTTCGCTCTGCAATCCACATTCACATGCTATTTTAATACTAGTTATGTTAAAATATTAGAAATTGTTTCACAAGTTACAATTCATTTGAAAGTTTTTAAATGATTATGTTTATAAACATTCAAAATACATACCTACTAACGATAGTTAAACATAAAGTAATATACAGTTTAACGGCCGGTTTCTGGAAACCCAAATCACGATTGATCCGAATTTAACACATAGTAATTTTTTTTTTCGTTGATCATCGTCCGAGAAACCGGCCGTAAGGGTTGGTTAATTTAAAGTATAGTAAGTTTATCTACTGGATATTAATATTATACTGTGGCACGCGACCCGAGTAATCCGCCTGGATTGATAGTGTTCGGACGTCAGTATTTGTCTCGCTTTCTTTAGGAAGTAGTATACGTCTAAACTAATATCGTAAAGAAGATTTTGTTTGTTACGATTTTACTCAAAAACTACCGAAAAAAACTTACTTCAGTATATAAATATCACAAGCAAACTTACGACTATTACAGTACTTACAAAATGTACGTATTATAAAATATATAAGACACAGTTGAGCTATCTACAGACAGTTGCAAACGATCTGTAGATAGCTGCCTGTTATTTAATTATTACTTCTATTTTATTTTTTTCTTACGGCCGGTTTCTCGAACGATGATCTACGAAAAAATCATACAATTACTATGTGTCAAACTCGGATCAATCGTGATTTGGGTTTCCAGAAACCGGCCGTTAGTGTTTGTTTAGGCAAGATAGCTTTAGAGGGCTTTTCTTGTTTACAGAATGCTTAACAATACGTTTTAAGTAACAAACTCTATAATCTTAAATAAATCCACCTTATTTATATCCAAAAATGTTCCGAATTCCGAGAAATCCCGTAACCGGAAGTGGATCGGGTTTCCTGCGGAAATGAGCGACCGGAAACCACGGCCAACAATTACTAAGAAATACATTTTAGAGAATAGTTATTTTTCTTTTAACTTATAGATATCTTATTTACATCGCCAAAGACCGATATAAGTGGAAGGCTTTGGGGGAGACTTTTGCCTAGCAGTCAATAAGTTATTTTTTCAACCTATAGTTGAAAAATAAATAGGTACTTATGGATATCGTTTTAAAAGTGCCGCGTTGTCGATGCATCTCCCGGTCGAAGTGAGACTTAAAACAAAGTTTATTCTTAAAGAATTTGTCAAATAATAATGCAATTTATAAGGGCCCACTATGATATATAAAAAAATATCAAACTTAGAGCAATTGCGGTATATACATACAAAAATACATAGGTACAGTCGAATTGACAACCTTGTTTTTTGAAGTCATTTGATAAATATGTGCCAATTTTTTTGTGAAATAATGCCATTTTAGTACTTTTATACAAAATGGCTATTCTCACTTCACAATAGTCTTAGGTATATCTACGAGGTATCTAAAGTTACACAATTACACACTTCAGTAGGTATTTGTTACAATATAAGAAAATAAACGAAATCATTTGTACATCTTGTAAAATAATTCTTAAAAAAAAAAGTACACTTGTTGATATCGGGTTTCATTTTTGTTAAATCTTCTTCTTCTTTAAATATTGAAATTCTACAATATTTAGAACATATCTTTGTAGGCCCATTCTCTCATCCACGTATGGATAATATAAGTCAAAATATTTTGAAAACGTAAGGTTATGAATTTCAGAGTTTTTGTTAATTTATTTATCCAAATACAACAAACATCAATCTAGTGACACAAATTATGGCTATATTGTGTTCGTTCACCTGAATGTAGATTGGCGGCGTAAATAAGTCCACACTATTGTTAATCACAAATGTTTATTGAAAACGTACACAGGGAAAAGTTCACAGAACACAAAGCACATAGGTTAAAGAGTCAGCGGATAGAAACGCAAGCACAGTAGATAGATTAGGTACTGGTACTAAGTTCGTTGATTCTAACCGTAAACAAATAAGCAAAAACAGTTACAAAACAATGCGAAACGAGAGCACAAGCAAGTGACATAAGCTTCGCGTCGTAGCAATCAAAATCCGACTAGCGAGCGGGTAGCGACCGTTCGAGCCCACAGCGCATACGCAGAGGTGTGAAGCTCGCGCGAGTCTTTTTGCTAACAAAATGAGGTAGGTAACACGACGCCACTGCATACTACGGGTCTCACCTGACTTTGCCTTGCAGATTATTATTTGAGTAAAATGAGTGTTGTAAATTATAATTGTACATAGTACCTATGCGTGATGTGTAAATAGATAAATGAAATAATGAAAGTTAATATATTGTAAATGTAATGAATAATGTAGGGGTCCCTACATCACTCCCCCCCAGAGGCCATGTCTAAGGTCGATAATAATCAGGAAAGTGGACACGCCTTCCCGATCGTGTTGTTCGTGGGGCGTTCAAGGGCGGTTCAACTTGAGACGGAGTAGTTTCACTTGGTGACGGTGATTGTGAAGGCGTGGATAGATCATCGGACAGTATGAAGGCCGGTTTAAGGCGGTCTACTGAGACAGTGATATTTTTACCCTTAATAACAATTTTGAAATATTTATTTTCTCGTTCTATGACCTTGTAAGGCCCAGTATAGGCGGGCTGAAGTGATCCTCGGAGTGCGTCTTCCCTGAGAAATACGTGACTACAAGTGGTAAGGTCTTTGTAGACGAAGACTTTTTTGTTTGTGTGATGTTGTGTTGCTACTGGTCTTAAGTTCTCTGCGAAAGCTCTAAGGCGAGCTGAAAAATCAGTGATATCGGTGGTGTAGGCTATTAAGTTTCGATCGAAAAGCTCGCCCGGGAGTCGTAGCGGCTCTCCGTATAATAACTCAGCTGATGAAGCGTGAAGGTCTTCCTTGAAGGAACTTCTTATACCTAGTAAAACGAGCGGTAAGGTTTCTGTCCAATTTGGGTCTGCGTGGCATGTTATAGCTGCCTTCAGCTGCCGGTGAAATCGCTCTACTAAGCCGTTACACTGTGGATGGTAAGCTGTCGTTCTTCGGTGTTGAAAACCGATGAACTTTGAAAGCTGTTGGAATAACGCGGACTCGAACTGCCTGCCTTGGTCGGTTACTATGTCAGTAGGGCAACCAAATCGTGACACCCAATTAGAAATTAGTGCTTTGGCTACTGATTCTGCCGTGACATCGGTCAAGGGGACTGCTTCAGGCCATCTCGTGAACCGATCAACCGCTGTTAAGCAGTATCGGTAGTTATTTGACAGAGGCATGGGCCCAATGAGATCTATATGAACAAACCTAAAGCGTGCGGATGGCAAGTCAAACGTACCCAGAGGTGATGAGACGTGGCGAGTAACTTTTGTGCGTTGACAGTTTAAGCATGCTTTGGCCCACTCTCGGCATTCTTTACGCATGCGAGGCCACACAAAACGTTGTGCAACGAGTTTAACGCTAGCGTTGGTACCTGGATGGCTAAGTGAGTGGAGGCAGTTGAAAATTTGTCGACGGAGTGACTTAGGTACGAATGGTCTGGGAGTTGGTGTACTAACGTCACAGTACAATTTTGTGGAACTTCCAGGGACGTTGGTCTCGGTCAAACGCAGAGAAGATTCACCTTGAAGATACTCTTCTAACTCAGAATCTGTACCTTGGTGCTTAGCTAGGACTTCAAAATCCACAGGTGCCTGTAGTTCTTCGATACGAGAGAGTGTGTCTGCGACCACGTTCTTGCAACCCGATATATGCTGGATATCGGTGGTGAACTGTGCAATCAGATCGAGATGCCTGTACTGACGAGGTGAGCAGCTATTCTTCCTTTCATGGAATGCGTAGCAGAGCGGTTTGTGGTCAGTATAGACGGTGAAGTGAGTTGCTTCTAGCATAAAACGGAAATACTTAATACTCTCGTAGATTGCCAAGAGTTCCCGATCATACGGAGAATATTTAACTTGAGAGGGGCTTAATTTGCGAGAAAAGAAGGCAAGAGGTTGCCAAGACTTATCTTTGAATTGTTGTAAAACTGCCCCTATCGCTGTATCCGATGCATCAGTGACGAGTCCTAATTTAGCCTGAGAGTCAGGGTGTGCTAGAAGTGCGGCCTTACAAAGACTCTGCTTGCAATCTTCGAAAGCTTTGAGTGAAGCTCCTTGTATGACGACTGGATGAGAAGCTTTCACTGATCCGGTGAGAAGGGCATTTAAAGGGGCTTGAGTTTGAGCGGCGTTGGGTATGAATCGACGGTAAAAGTTTATCATGCCCAGGAAGCGTCTGAGTTCTCTGACGGTTTTCGGGAGAGGAAAATCTGAGATGGCTTGGACTTTGTTATCCAGAGGTTTGGTACCTTTTTCGGAAATGCTGTAACCCAGAAATGTTACTTTGGGTACACCAAAAACACATTTTGCTGTGTTGACGAGCACACCAAAGTCCTTCATGCGGGTGAAGATCTGATGCAAATGTTTTTCGTGTTGATCCTGTGTTTTGGAAAAGACTAAAAAATCATCTAGGTAAGGGTATACAAAGTCGAGTCCACGAGTCATCTCGTCTACAAACCTTTGGAAGGTTTGTCCCGCGTTGCGCAATCCGAAGGTCATTGTTGGAAATTCGTAGAGTCCAAAAGGCGTCGTTATCGCGGTTTTAGGGATATCTTCTTCAGCTACAGGGATTTGGTTGTACGCTTTGACTAAGTCGATGGTGGAGAAAAATTTGCAACCTGATAAGCAATGAGAAAAGTCGTGGATGTGGCGAATCGGGTAACTGTCAGGGATAGTCCTAGCATTTAACAACCTGTAATCGCCACATGGGCGCCAGCTATTATCTTTTTTTGGTGCGAGATGGAGAGGAGATGACCAAGGGCTGTCGGATGGGCGGGCAGTTCCATTTGCTAACATTGCCTCGAACTCCCGCTTGGCTATTTTATGTTTGTCTGGGGCCAACCTGCGAGGTGAGCATGACACTGGTGGGCCTGGTGTGGTTCTGATATGGTGTTTAGTGTGGTGTTTGATGATACCCGGAGTACCAGCTGGTCGTGTTATTTCCGGGTATTGAGCTAAAATTGCGTGGTAATTGTCGTCCCCACCAGAAGATACTTTAACACTTAAAACTAGATTATGCGATCCGGCGACGGTGGCTATCGTACTGATATTGGTTAAGCTATCAATGAGCCTTTGGTTGCTAACGTCGACTATGAGACGATAGTGCGACAAGAAATCCACTCCAATAATGGCTTTGGTGACGTCAGCAATAACGAAACGCCATGGAAAATTCCGACGTAATCCTAAGTTAAGGTTAAGCGTTAAGTAACCGTAGGTATCGATAGCGGAACCATTAGCAGCGCTTAGTTGATATGCTGTTTTGCTACGGCGTTCTCGAAATGCCGATACGGGATATACACAAATATCACTACCAGTGTCCACTAAAAATTTTTCGTTCAAGTGTCGATCGGTGATGAATAGGCGACCCGTTGAGTTCCGGCAATCGCTTGTCGCCATTATTGATTGCCCAGTGCGTTTCCCGCTTTGAAGTCGCACGGCTTCCAGCACCTTCGGGCTTGAGATCCAAAGTTGGAATGGTACCAACAGACCGGCGATTGTCGGTAGCTTGAGTCAGATCGACGTGATAAGGAACGGTTGCGGTTTCCTTGTCCACGTTCCCTGGAGCGAGATCGATTGTTGTTCTGAGCGGTCAGAGCACTAACTTGTTTAGTTAGTTCCGCTACTTGACGAGTCAGCTCGTCGATCGGGGATGATGATGATGTTGCAGCGACCTGGTGTGTTGATGAGGACGGCGCGATATCATTGATCCGGTCGGACAGTTCTGCAAGTGCCTCCAGAGATAGAGAGGTTTGAGACGCTATGATTGGTTGTATCCCTGAGGGTAATCGGCTGGTCCAAATGGTTTTTATAAAATCTTCCGGTACTTGCGGTCCTGCCAAATGCTGCAGATGTCGAAGAAATTGTGAAGGCTTGCGGCTGCCTAATTCTTCGTGCATGAGCAGTTGCTTAACTTTATTTTCACGAGATACTGATAATCTTTTGATTAGTTCTGCTTTTAATCGATCGTAATCGGGTGGGCCAACTAGGATGTCCTCGACCTCAGTAGCGTACTGTCTATCAAGGTTTCCCAAAATGTGATAAAATTTCGTAGTATCGTCGGTTATCTTGTATATAGCGAATTGACCTTCTATTTGAGCAAACCAAATTGCGGGTTTTTCTGGCCAAAATGGAGGAATTTTTATGTGGTGGACAGAAGAAGAAGTCGGCGAGCTAGTAGTAGCAGTAGTGTTAGTTGGGGTTGAGACTCGTTGGGCCATTTTGATAGGCTTGCGTAGAAGTGTGTTCACCTGCGTGGCAGCTGAGTCACTATCACTATCGCTGCGCTCACTGCCACTGCCCATTTTTTTATATATATATAATTTTTTTTTTTTTTGGCGTGTACAAACTCGTAGGTCACCAGTTATGGCTATATTGTGTTCGTTCACCTGAATGTAGATTGGCGGCGTAAATAAGTCCCACACTATTGTTAATCACAAATGTTTATTGAAAACGTACACAGGGAAAAGTTCACAGAACACAAAGCACATAGGTTAAAGAGTCAGCGGATAGAAACGCAAGCACAGTAGATAGATTAGGTACTGGTACTAAGTTCGTTGATTCTAACCGTAAACAAATAAGCAAAAACAGTTACAAAACAATGCGAAACGAGAGCACAAGCAAGTGACATAAGCTTCGCGTCGTAGCAATCAAAATCCGACTAGCGAGCGGGTAGCGACCGTTCGAGCCCACAGCGCATACGCAGAGGTGTGAAGCTCGCGCGAGTCTTTTTGCTAACAAAATGAGGTAGGTAACACGACGCCACTGCATACTACGGGTCTCACCTGACTTTGCCTTGCAGATTATTATTTGAGTAAAATGAGTGTTGTAAATTATAATTGTACATAGTACCTATGCGTGATGTGTAAATAGATAAATGAAATAATGAAAGTTAATATATTGTAAATGTAATGAATAATGTAGGGGTCCCTACACAAATATTTATTATTTACTTAATAAGGCCTAAAACCGGCTATGTGCGGGTGGATTCAAGCAAGAAGGGTTCCTACGCGTATAATCAAGTTCTTGAGACTAACAGGGAGTCTTAGTAATAAGTATAGAGACCCTTTGGGTACGGAACCCTAAAAAATGAGGATTCAAACCCACAATTATTATTACATTAGTCTATATCGGTCGATAGAGGATTGTTCCATATTTTATTAAATAAAAAACTGAATTAATAAATTTGATCATTTTATACATTCACCTATTATTCGACAGGCGTCACAGCTCTGTTGATAGTAGCTCTGCCTTGCATGCTGTGGGTTGTGGGTTCGATCCCCACTGAGAAGTACAATTTCTTATTTATTCACCTTTGCTCACTGCACATACCTATTTATTTCTAGTCTATACTATAATTATATTTGTTCAAACATTTTGTGTCAATTATTTATTTTATTATTACTTTTCGTTGCTCAAATAGATCTTCTTTTTGATTAAATAAATTATTTTTTACACATTTATTTTGATCAAGAAAACTTTTATCTTACTAATCCTATAAAACCATGTTTACCCAAATATTTATTTTAACCTTTACAACTATATCTCACTAAAAAACTATAAAACCTAGTAATTACAACTAAACTAATAAGCCGTGCATAGTCCCTGAGCCACTAATAGCTAGATTATGTAAATGAGTCTGAAGGGTTCGCCTCAGACCCATTCATTGTTTTAGTTCTAATCACGTGACCTGCATATCAATATTGATAAGTTCTTGAATTAGACTTTCTTTAAAATACTACAACGTAATATTATCACTAGATACACTTAAAATGGTGTGCTAGTTGTTTATAGTATAGAATGAAACATTTTGATTATGTTAAGTAAAGTAAAAAAAATCTTTATTCAATAAAACCACAAGAATCATTTAGAATCGTCTTATATTCTAGGTGATTCTAGGTACCAGTTCCACGCAACCTGATCGCGAAATGATCCTTATGATTTTACTGAATAAACTTTTATGATATTGTTTTTTTGATAAGTATCATTTATAACGTTAAAAAGCGGTCACCGCTTTTTAGAAAATCAAACGTAAACATTATGCAAAATGATCTTTCGATATCTTAATAACAAAAACCAATTCAAATATATTACACGTTCATTGTAAGAAGTTTGTACCTACTACTAAGAATTGGGTACGCTGCCGAGTGGTACTGATTTGGATCAGTTGAGCTATCTATAGATCGGTTGCTACGGTCTGTAGATAGCTCAACTGTTATGTATTTTATTTATTTCAATGTACATTTTGTAAATATTTTAATAATAGTAAGTCTGTTTGTAAATAATTAAATTCCTACAATTTTAAAAAGAACAAAAAATAATACGAATTTAGTACATATTAATGATAGATAGATGATAGAGATAACGAAACAAAAGAACTTAAACTAGTAATAATATGTATTACAATGAGCGGCCTTAACGCTGAGAGAAAAATCTTCCAGGCAACCTAATTTAAGTGTAATTTTAGAATGACCATTATATATATATAGTAACTGTTTTATTTCATACCAGAACAACAAAAAAAGGTCCTATCTCTAACAATGATCTCTTCCAGGCAACCGGCATAGCCATAGTATAGGTATTTCTAGTAGTAATTAAATCTCAAAACTAATTAGTGCTACGCCGTAGCACAGCTCTACGAATCGTAGCATATTTTTAATTACTTCCAAATAGAAAAATATCAACAAAAATGTTTTGGTAGTAGATTGAAAATACTAGGAAGAAATACATTTCTAAAATAAATTTTATAAAAGATTATTATTTGTATTATAAACGCGAAAGTTTGTGTGGATGTATGTTTGTTACACTTTTGACGACCGATGTGGCGCGGTGGGCGACGCGGAAGGTTGCGGGTTCGATTCCCGCCTTGGAATAAATGTTTGTATGATCTGCAAATATTTATTCTGGGTGTTCTGGGTATTTATATGCATATAATAAAAAAAATATCTATCTATGTAATGTTTTTGTATTAAGTATGTCAATCTTCTAGTACCCATAACACAAGCTCTGCTTAGCTTGGGGCTAGATGATGTTGTGTGGATTGTCCAGCATTATTTATTTATTATTTATTTACTTATTTTACGCAAAAACTACTGAATGAATTTTAATAAAACTCTACAATAATGTAGTTTATACATCAGAATAACACATAGGCCTATAATTTATATAGATATTGTACGAATTATCAAAAATAGATAGATAGACGAAGTCGCGAGCACCAGCTAGTAGGTATTTAAATAATGACGACATTTTCTAGTTTGGATTTTAAATGAAATTCTAAGTATTTAAGTTAAAATAACTGTAAGTACTAGCTTTTACCCAAAAACTAAAACCTTCCAGGAATATAAAGTGCTAAGGAATTTGTAAATGTTTAAAAGTTGTGCAGTTTACCACTGTTACTCTGGCACATTGGCTAAATTTTAGTGAGATTTAATAGGTAGAATTTTGACGTGACAACGTCTTGTAATTCGATAGAGCCGGCTGCACGCACGAAAAAACATGACTCATGAAGCGTTCTGAGGCGTTCTGAGGCGTTCCATGAAGTGCAAGCGAGAGCGCGGAACGAGCGACAAAGAAGCACAATCGGCCTTTGCGTTCGTTGTCACGTTCAACTATCGTCAGTAAACCGACTTTACAGACAACCATTTTTAAAAAACGGTTAGTATAATAAAATGTTCAGACTCAATTGTAAAATTTTATTTTTTACGACAAAATATTAAAAAGCAACTTTGTGGTAATGGTCAAGGTATCTGTTCACTTTAAATCCTTATTATACATTTATTATAGTCGTAACGTATCGTATATATTTAGTGTAATGTGTATTTATGTATAGTGTAAAATACAAAATATTTTATTATTAAACTGATAAAATTATTAACTATCATCACATTAAAATATCTCTAATAGATGAATAAAAAACTTCGGAAACCTAAAAAAACAGTGAATTCTAACCAAAGCTCCTAAAATATTCTAACTAGCAACGATAAAACAAGTTTTTTTACCAGTGTATCAAATGCAGATGTGCCAGTTCAAAAGCCGTGCACTGTAGCTGCAGCGTGTCATTAAGGGCCCATGGACAATATCCATCGGTTCGAGTTTAGGTATTTAAAGACGCGCGACGCGGCTCACAGCGCTCGCGACTCGCGAACGTACCGTCCACGCGATATTCAAAGACTTACGAATTTGATATTTTTACACTAGGTACTTCATTACTTCCAACATTAAATATCAATGATATTATTCATCGGTATTTAATCTTGGAAGTATGAAATTATGTGTTTGGTTTGCTATATCGTATCAAGAAACAAATATTAAAAAGAAGATAAGATTTCTAAATAGTTTGTACTATTTTCTATCACCTACAAAAGTGTGACTTATAGCCTCGAAACTAATATTAGATTTCTAAGTAGGAATATTTGTGAATTTGAAAAAAATTGCTCAAACATATCCGTGCGCGCTACTGTTCTTGCTAGAGTGTTTGCCTTAGTTCTAACTTATTTATTACTTTAGCGTATCAGCACTGCTTACTTCAGCGCGTTGTGTTACGCACTTCTCAATATATTTTTTTTGTGCTGAAAATACAAAACGAATGTTTATTGATGAATTTAAAATATTTTCCTTAGTTCTAAACATGGCTTCAAAACATTATTTCATTGCCAAAAATAAAATGAAAATTCAGATTTAGTAAGACAATGATTGAGTGAGTCGATTACCAGTTTCAAAATCCTCAGTTTTTATTTTTACTACTTCACCAAGATTATTTTATAATATTTATTTTATTTTTATTCATTTATTATTCCTTGCACTGTTTTCATCACATACATTATATGTATCAGTACCATGCATGGTGCATGGTACTGAAGCCAGTTTTGGTAGGGAATGAGTCTAAAACGGACCTACATGCATAGGCTAAAAGCGACGGCGTGAAGTTTTACCATTTTGAAATCCAAGATGGCGCGCACAAGTTTTAGTCAAATTAGCGATATGGGTGTCATTTTCGGAGTTTTTTGGGATGCTGATTACGAATATGGTAACCATTTTGGAATCCAAGATGGCGCGCACAAGTTTTGGTCAAATTAGCGATATGGGTGTCATTTTCGGGGTTTTTAGGGATGCTGATTACGAATATGGCAACCATTTTGGAATCCAAAATGGCGCGCACAAGTTTTGGTCAGATTAGCGATATGGGTGTCATTTTCGGGATTTTTTGGGATGCTGATTACGAATATGGCAACCATTTTGGAACCCAAAATGGCGCGCACAAGTTTTGGTCAAATTAGCGATATGGGTGTCATTTTCAGGGTTTTTTGGGATGCTGATTACGAATATGGCAACCATTTTGGAATCCAAGATGGCGCACACAAGTTTTGGTCAAATTAGTGATATGGGTGTCATTTTCGGGGTCTTTTGGGATGCTGATTACGAATATGGCAACCATTTTGGAATCCAAAATGGCGCGCACAAGTTTTGGTCAGATTAGCGATATGGGTGTCATTTTCGGGGTTTTTTGGAATGCTGATTACGAATATGGCAACCATTTTGGAATCCAAAATGGCGCGCACAAGTTTTGGTCAGATTAGCGATATGGGTGTCATTTTCGGGATTTTTTAGGATGCTGATTACGAATATGGCAACCATTTTGGAACCCAAAATGGCGCGCACAAGTTTTAGTCAAATTAGCGATATGGGTGTCATTTTCGGGGTTTTTTGGGATGCTGATTACGAATATGGCAACCATTTTGGAATCCAAGATGGCGCGCACAAGTTTTGGTCAAATTAGCGATATGGGTGTCATTTTCGGGGTCTTTTGGGATGCTGATTACGAATATGGCAACCATTTTGGTCAGATTAGCGATATGGGTATCATTTTCGGGGTTTTTTGGGATGCTGATTACGAATATGGCAACCATTTTGGAATCCAAGATGGCGCGCACAAGTTTTGGTCAAATTAGCGATATGGGTGTCATTTTCAGGGTTTTTTGGGATGCTGATTACGAATATGGCAACCATTTTGGAATCCAAGATGGCACGCACAAGTTTTGGTCAAATTAGCGATATGGGTGTCATTTTCGGGGTTTTTTGGGATGCTGATTACGAATATGGGAACCATTTTGGAATCCAAGATGGCGCGCACAAGTTTTGGTCAAATTAGCGATATGGGTGTCATTTTCGGGGTCTTTTGGGATGCTGATTACGAATATGGCAACCATTTTGGAATCCAAGATCGCGCGCACAAGTTTTGGTCAAATTAGCGATATGGGTGTCATTTTCGGCCATTTTGGGTTCCAAAATGATAGATAGATAGATAGATAGATAAACTCTTTATTGTACACAAAGAAAATAACAAATGAAAGATTGCCATATTCGTAATCAGCATCCCAAAAAACCCCGAAAATGACACCCATATCGCTAATTTGACCAAAACTTGTGCGCGCGATCTTAGATTCCAAAATGGTTGCCATATTCGTAATCAGCATCCCAAAAGACCCCGAAAATGACACCCATATCGCTAATTTGACCAAAACTTGTGCGCGCCATCTTGGATTCCAAAATGGTTGCCATATTCGTAATCAGCATCCCAAAAGACCCCGAAAATGACACCCATATCGCTAATTTGACCAAAACTTGTGCGCGCCATCTTGGATTCCAAAATGGTTGCCATATTCGTAATCAGCATCCCAAAAAACCCCGAAAATGACACCCATATCGCTAATTTGACCAAAACTTGTGCGCGCCATTTTGAATTCCAAAATGGTTGCCATATTCGTAATCAGCATCCCAAAAGCCCCCGAAAATGACACCCATATCGCTAATTTGACCAAAACTTGTGCGCGCCATCTTGGATTCCAAAATGGTTGCCATATTCGTAATCAGCATCCCAAAAAACCCCGAAAATGACACCCATATCGCTAATTTGACCAAAACTTGTGCGTGCCATCTTGGATTCCAAAATGGTTGCCATATTCGTAATCAGCATCCCAAAAGACCCCGAAAATGACACCCATATCGCTAATTTGACCAAAACTTGTGCGCGCCATCTTGGATTCCAAAATGGTTGCCATATTCGTAATCAGCATCCCAAAAGACCCCGAAAATGACACCCATATCGCTAATTTGGCTAAAACTTGTGCGCGCCATCTTGGATTCCAAAATGGTTGCCATATTCGTAATCAACATCCCAAAAAACCCTGAAAATGACACCCATATCGCTAATTTGACCAAAACTTGTGCGCGCCATCTTGGATTCCAAAATGGTTGCCATATTCGTAATCAGCATCCCAAAAAACCCTGAAAATGACACCCATATCGCTAATTTGACCAAAACTTGTGCGCGCCATCTTGGATTCCAAAATGGTGGCCATATTCGTAATCAGCATCCCAAAAAACCCCGAAAATGACACCCATATCGCTAATTTGACCAAAACTTGTGCGCGCTATCTTGGATTCCAAAATGGTTGCCATATTCGTAATCAGCATCCCAAAAAACCCCGAAAATGATACCCATATCGCTAATTTGACCAAAACTTGTGCGCGCCATCTTGGATTCCAAAATGGTTGCCATATTCGTAATCAGCATCCCAAAAGACCCCGAAAATGACACCCATATCGCTAATTTGACCAAAACTTGTGCGCGCCATCTTGGATTCCAAAATGGTTGCCATATTCGTAATCAGCATCCCAAAAGACCCCGAAAATGACACCCATATCGCTAATTTGACCAAAACTTGTGCGCGCCATCTTGGATTCCAAAATGGTTGCCATATTCGTAATCAGCATCCCAAAAGACCCCGAAAATGACACCCATATCGCTAATTTGGCTAAAACTTGTGCGCGCCATCTTGGATTCCAAAATGGTTGCCATATTCGTAATCAACATCCCAAAAAACCCTGAAAATGACACCCATATCGCTAATTTGACCAAAACTTGTGCGCGCCATCTTGGATTCCAAAATGGTTGCCATATTCGTAATCAGCATCCCAAAAAACCCCGATAATGACACCCATATCGCTAATTTGGCTAAAACTTGTGCGCGCCATCTTGGATTTCAAAGTGGATATCCAATTGGAATATTTATATCCGTATGATCATAAGTATAGAAAAATTCTAAAATCATTTTTGATTTCAGAAAGACTCAAATCTATAAAAGTTGCCTTTCAAAGGTTGTTACGAAGAGAACGCTCGTAGCGAAAAGGCCGCCCAATTGTCTGTTACTAACAATAATATGAACTTTGTTCAATACGGAACGTCATTGTGGTATCAATAAAAAAAAACGTTTTTATACTTAGGATCAAAACCACACGGTCCCACTATATTTGATGTCGATTTTGGTTTTATAATTATTTACGTAATATTTGAAGATCGCGACGAAGACCGACATGACCGCTCTCTCTGACCGCTCGAGGCGGACTGATTTACGACGCGGTGCGCTCCTCGATTTATAGGTTGTTTTCAAAAAATTGTATAAAAATAAGTAATAGCTACAAGCTTCCAATTTTTTTTTATTATTATCAGAAAAGCCTGAATTTTTATATAGTTGGTATATTTCAGCTGTAGTCTCTATAATCTTCGTAGAAATAACAGTTATATTGAAGGGTAAAATTTTATAATATGCTTTTTTTCATACCGTCTTTTCAATATGACATTGTATGAACGTATGTTAGTTTTTTTTGTAGCTTCTACTCACGGCAAAGTGTTCTTTCATATTTCATTTTTTATATTACTTCCTTATTATTATTTTTATCACAATCACCATCGAAAGTACGCTATTTTTGCTAATTTTCGAAAACCTTGTCTACAAATTAATTAATTTCTCAGTTGTTAATTACTAAATCATTTTTTTTTTCAATACATTCTACTTTCGAAGAATCATTCTTTGATATGCATATCTTTTTATAACCGTGAAAAGTTTCAGTTCATAAAAACCTTATTCGAAACCTCGCCAATTTCACAGAGCTCAGTGAAGGGACCCTTAAGCGCCAGGTGAGTTCGCAGCACTTAACGAAATATCGTCTTAAAAGCTTGTAAGCCTTTGCATAGGACAAGCGACGACGTTCTGTTTCACTAACTTGCGCACTTGGGTTGGTTTGAACATTATATTTTTTTGTACAAAGAAAAATTTACAAAAAATATAAATATCTTGATATCATGATTGAATAATAATAAATTTTAAATGAACCAGAAATTTTTCCACCAGATTATTCACATCATAATAAAATTGTAATTGATAGATTTGAATAAATGAATAGTCAAAATTAGTTTGTAGAATTGAATGAAATATTCCTTTTTTTCAGATGATTAAAAAATGCATTCTTGGTTTAATAAATGGTCTTTACCAAATTACAATTATATTATTTATTATATATATTATTATTTAAATAAATTTATTAAGTAACTTAAACAATTCATAAAGTAAATACAAGTCTATTTATAAAGTTATACATTAACTTACATGTTGAGGATAGGGCTTGCTGGTAAATGAAACTTGTGAAATTAACTGAATAAGCATTTACTTTGCCCTTTTTACATTATAAAGATAAATAAAATTAGTTTTAGACGCGTCAGTCGCTCGCGCTTGTTTCTCCAGAAGTGTCGTAGGGGGCGCGCGGGTCGCTGACGGGCCTGGCTTGACACCGTGTGAGAGGTGCGGGTTGGGTTCAGACTTGTTTGTATTAACATTACAACTAAACAGAATCTTGTAGTAAATGAAATACAAAGGAATTCAATAATAATATTATATATTCTAATTATATATGACAGTGTTGTAATAGATTTTATTTTGTTTGATTTGTAACTGTCATACATTCAGCCAACACATAAAAACATACCTATTGAACAGCTGTAAATGATCTAAAAAGGGTTTTTATTTATGTGTTAAATAACGAAGAAAAAAGGTCTGACAAAGGCTTTTATCATTTTAGTACAAATTCAATTGGATTTGAAAGGGTTATTCATGCGAGTAGTTAAGTGCTCTCAAACGGTGAGGGACAACACCAAAATATGTCTTTACCCGTCAGTTTTAACCTCCAAAATGGGTGCATGGAATGAGCATCCTCGTGGCGCACACCGGTAACAGCTAGGCACGGCAAAGCAGTGTCTAGTCTGGCTAATCTTTCCAGCACGATGCTACAACAAAATACAGTTGTAGCATCGACACGATAAGAAGAAGAACCTCCAAGCAATATGAATAAAAATTATAGAAAAAAAAATGGGCATTTTGAAAAGCTCTTTCAAACGTATGTGGAACCCTGTGTGACTATTTTTTTGTCATGGACCATGCCCCATGAATTTTCACACAAATCTATCTTGAATTGATGAAATGAATGAAACAAAATCGCTTTATTGCACACAAGAACCCTTCAGACACACATACTCTCTCACACCTTAATACTCACACATCATTAACACTACACATTATTTTCACAAGGTCTATTGGCTGATGGTCTCGGCAGAATAACAGCGCCTAGCTGCCTTTAGGCAGTGAGGTTATTGTTTTGCAATTAAAAATATGTCTATGTCTAAGAATGACACCAATAAAATACATTTAATAAGAAGAACATTGTGCTTTTGCACAATGGGCGGCCCTACCACTCAATAACAATCACTTCCAGTCAACATTCTCACAAATCTTATCACAAATTAAGCAAAACGTAGACTATCTGTCAAAGTTTGTAAGTACATAATTTAATAGACTAAAAAAATATTTGTCACCCCAAACCTTATTACAAAACAAGAAAAAAACCACATCAAATATTTAAAAGTTATGTCTAAAAGACGGACAGCGTATTATAAAAGAATGTCTTAACAAAGAACTTTTGTATTATTTATTTAAAGTTTAATTTGAAGCACAACAGAATAATAAAGCTTAGACAAACGAGTCAACCAATAAATATTAAAACTCATTTAAGAATGAACAGTAGAGCTTTGAAAAATAAAGCGCATTTTGTTAAGTTAATTGTGCGAGTGAATATTTAAAAAACAGATTAAAATTTATTCTGCTATTTATAAACTAATTTAAAAGATGCCCAGCGTATCAGCATTGCTATTCAGCGCGGCAATGCAGCCGGTATCTTGGGTATGCTTCCGATTGGTTAGGATCAGTTGAGCTATCTATAGATCGTTTGCAACGTTTTTTATGTATTTTATATGCATATGTACATTTTGTAAATACTGTAATAGTCGTAAGTTTGTTTGTGAATAAATTATATTTAAAAGAAATGTTCTCACTTTGAATGTTTTTATTTGTAGTGTGAAACATTTTTTTTTAAATGGTGTAGACTGTACCTATGTCTATACTAACAGTCGGTCTTATCTATAAAAAATACTTACGGAACTAACTAAGTAAAGGGTTTTCTCATGATGTTTTCTTTCACCGTTTGCGAAAGCTGGCATTGATCACATATTTTTTTAAATTCAGTCCATTACACGACTGGCTTTGAACCCACTACTTTAGTATTGAACCTAAGTCGCTACTACTATATTTTATTAAACTATTTTGTTTTTATATCGTGATTTACGAATCAATATTTTCATAATTTTTTTTTAATAACCCAAGCTACTGGGCTAAGGTTTCCTGCCTCTCTTTCCACTTTTCTCTATCCGTTGCTAACTCTGCCCATTCTTAGTTGAAGGAGTTCATAATCTTATAATTCTTAAAACCAAAACTCACTCATCCTCACTTTTTTATTCTTTTCAGATTTTTAGAGACATTATGCTACACCTTGTATCTCTGTATTTATATTTACTAGTTGTTTTAAACAAACAAGTTGACTAATAAACTTGCAAATGGGAATTCCAGCTCACTATCATTCGGGTCACTAAATTCACAAAATGCTAATTAGTGAATTTAGTGGCTTCCGCAGACGGATTTATCGTTTTTTCGTCCTTTGAAAGGGTCTTTTGAACACTTTAATTGGATTTTTTAAGGTTTCAGAGACTGTATTGAAACGGGAGTTGAATAAAAATTTCAAAAGGCGACTTTAGGGTCAGGTACGTTTGGGGAATTTTAAAATAGTAAGTTTAAGTTTGAAATAAGACAACTCAGTTGTTGGTACATCTGTCTTTGTACCTACTGTGGGTCTTACCCGACTATGAGCAAATATTGATTTTTGTTCTGTGTCTATTATTATATGTATATCATTATCGACTGATCTGGCGCGGCGGGCGAAGGTCCGCCTCCGACGCGGAGGTTGCGGGTTCGATTCCCGCCTTGGGATAAATGTTTGTACGATCTGCAAATATTTATTCCGGGTGTTCTGGGTATTTTATATGTATAATAAAAAATATCTATCTATGTAATGTATTGTATTAAGTATGTCAGTCTTCTAATACCCATAAAACAAGCTCTGCTTAGCTTGGGGGCTAGATGATGTTGTGTGGATTGTGCAGCATTATTTATTTATATTACTGTGGTTTAGTGTATTTATATTATACTTAGTCTGGTTTTCATATTAGGTATTCAAATAAACATATTAATAAATAAAGATTCCATACATGACTAGAACTTAGATCGCTGCTTATGTATGAGCCTGCTGCCTAGTGATATACAGACAGACAAAGAAATCCTAGTAACAGGGTCCCGTTTTGCCGTTTGTGTACGGGATCCTAAAAAAAGGTTTATAAGTCTATAGATTTTTCACTCACTTTTCCGAATCTAATTCATTAAGTACGAAAGCTTTTCAAAATATTTTGCAACTCAAATCAAGAGAAAAGCCTTGATTTAAGAGTCGAGAGATCCAAGCGTTTCCCGATAAACCTACTTTCTTTTAGTATTCATTAGACCCACCCGTGCGTCTAAGAATAACAATATTTGTATAGAAGTGAAATTTGATCAAAATTATAAGGATTTAAAATTTTTAAATAATATTGAGAAGAGCACAATTTGAACCCGCTATCTTCCCTACCGTAATAAGTAAAATTATTAGGATCATTTAGAATCATCTTATATGTTGATTCTAAGTGCCAGTACCTCACGACCAGAGCCTAGAAGAATATCTAGACATCAATCATACGAGCATGTTCCTACCGTTTTCTGTATGATTTATTTTCTAACAAAAAATCAGGTAGAATATCAGTGTCTGCTGCAAAACAACACAACAGTAGATGTTATGCTGAGTTGAGGCCATTTTGCCATTTATTATATACTTTATTTTTATTTATTGTTTTTTTTTGTGTGTGCTTGTATGGAAAATAAATAAATGTCTATGTCTATAATAAAACCGAGTTTCGTTACTATAGTAGTATTGCTATACTGTTGTACGCTGATTGCGCGCGCTGAACGCTTTACATTAAATCTAATGCTTAACTACCGTACTTATCTTTCCTATTTCTGCCTTTTGAATTAAGGGGTAATTCTCTTAATAAAAGATTTTTCTTTCGTGCCGTTTTTTTCTATTGTTTTTTTTATGTCGTCAATTTTCAACGGATTTTTATACCGGATGAGGTTCTCATTTTTTTATATGTTGTTAATTTATTATTAAATATTATATCATTACTATACAACATTTACAAAATGTACATTGTTATATAAAATACATAAGAAACAGTTGAGCTATCTACAGACCGTTGCAAACGATCTATAGATAGCTCAACTGATCCAAATCATTACCAATCGGAAGCGTACCCAAGACACTGGCTGCATTGCCGCGCTGAAAAGCAATGCTGATACGCTGGGCCAGATACTCACCAGCCCTATTATACTATTTAATATTATATTAGTATCAGAGTAATCGACTCAGACACTTACTAATTTTAATGATATTTTTGGTAGGTCCCATAAATATGACTAGTTTATTTAAATAATCTGAAAAAAATGTATTCCAGTATTTACTAATTTACAGTATAATAAAATACAATTTAATAAATTGTATTTTGCTATTCAGCGCGGCAATGCAGCCAGTGTCTTGGGTACGCTTCCGATTGGTACTGATTTGGATCAGTTGAACTATCTATAGATCGTTTGCAACGGTCTGTAGATAGTTTAACTTCAAACTTCAAATTCATTTATTCAATAAAATCACAAGGATCACTTTGAAACGTCTTACTTAACTGTTTCTTATGTATTTTATATGACTATGTACATTTTGTAAATACTGTAATTGTTTTCCTTTTAAAACCAGAGATTTTTATTTGAATATAACGATAATAATAAAATTAAATTAATATTGTTACTAGATTTTCAAAGTTACAAGAATATTTTTTATTTATTTTAAAACGGTTTCTAGCAAGAAATAAAATTTTATCGTTGTTTTTCGAATCAAAGTTTACAACTTCATAAAATTAAATTCGAAAAAGTTCACAAAATATAAAACTTTAACATAATTAAAGTATTATAAAATATACTTTGTACAACAATAATAAAATATCTTAGATTTTATAAATAATAAATAGTCAAGACTAAAAACGAATGAAAGTTTACTCTTCTTCTTCTTGCTCTTATCCCACTAGGTGGAGTCGGCACAACATCTATGTAATGTATTGTATTAAGTATGTCAGTCTTCTAGTCCCAAACTAAGCAAAGCTTGTACTATGGGAATTAGATTGCTGATAGACTACCTACTTAAATACATTTATTTTGTAAATACTTACATAGAATACATAGTAACACCCAGACACATAACAAATATTTATGTGCATCACACAAACATTTGCTTTGGGTGGGAATCGAACCCACGACCCACATAATATGGAAAGCAGAGCTGTGCTGAGACGCCTGTCATCATTCAAAGTCAAAGTCAAAAATTACTTTATTCAGTAAAATCACAAGGATCATTTAGAATCGTCTTACATACTAGGTGATTCTAGGTGCCAGTTCCACGCGACCAGAGCCTAGAAGAACGGGCAAGAAACTTACGGCCTGGTTCCTACCGTTTTTTTATATGATCCTTCTTACAAAGAATTACAATTAAACTAATTTAATATCAAGATTAAATGCGATAGATATATGTTTTTTTCCTTTTACAAATATAAAGTTGTTTAAAATATAAAACAAGTAATACCTACTTGAATTAAAAAGTATGTTAAATAAATAAATAAATAAATAATGCTGGACAATCCACACAACATCATCTAGCCCCAAGCTAAGCAGAGCTTGTGTTATGGGTACTAGAAGACTGACATACTTAATACAATACATTATAAAGATATATATTTTTTATTATACATATGCAATACCCAGAACACCCGGAATAAATATTTGCAGATCATACAAACATTTATCCCAAGGCGGGAATCGAACCCGCAACCTTCCGCGTCGCAGGCGGACCTTCGCCCGCCGCGCCACATCGGTCGCCGTTGTTAATCAAGGCATATGTTAAGCAACGTTCTACGGCGTAGCATTTCGTAGCACTCGTAGCACTTTTTTTTTTTATAGTCCCTCTACGGTGACATTATCAAAAGAGTCTTGACACTTGAAATATTACATTTCACACTCGTTAGTATGTTTGTATTACAAATTGGATGTTTCATACAAAGGAACTATAATTTCATTGCGAAAAGTAAAATTGGACCTTTGAAATTTTATTTTATACTGAGTATATTACAAATTGGCACTTAATCCTCAAAATGTGCCATGGTTGAACCGTTGTGTGTAAATAAAATTGTGGGCAGTCGTTTGAGCACATATGTATTGTTCTATTTTTATTAGTATTTATCTATATTAGCATCTTTTTTCATCTTAAATAAAATAAATAAATAATGCTGGACAATCCATTTTTATTCCCTCTTTATTTGGCACGGTCAGGATTTAACATCAAATTCAGTATTTTTTTCTAGTAGTATACTTTAGAAGCTATAAAAAAGAAGAAGTGGCAAACCAAACCAAAGCTGATACATTATCTTGCAACACAAGACAGTACGTGACTTTCCTGCCGTATCCATCATAGCCTTGGAACTACTGCTACACGGAGACAACATTTTATCATTTGTAGGTGTTTTGATTCTTCCTAATTTTTTTTTTGTTTTTGATATTATAAAATTATAAATATATAATAAATAAATAAATAATGCTGGACAATCCACACAACGTCATCTAGCCCCAAGCTAAGCAGAGCTTGTGTTATGGGTACTAGAAGACTGACATACTTAATACAATATAATACATAGATAGATATTTTTTATTATACATATAGAACAGAAACAGAACACCCGGAATAAATATTTGCAGAACATACAAACATTTATCCCGAGGCGGGAATCGAACCCGCAACCTTCCGCGTCGCAGACGGACCATCGCCCACCGCGCCACATCGGTCGTCGATATGTCAATATACATGCTTGCTTTGTATTCTATGTATATATTTACGAAATAAAACCGGCCAAGTGCGAGTTGTACCCAACAAAAAATTCCGTAACAAAAAATCTGTATGTTTAAGCCATTTTTTAGTATTTGTAGATATACCATCAAAAATTCAACTCTCTATCACGTTCATGAGACACAGCCCAGTGACAGACCGACGAACAAATAGACAGATAGACAAACAGACAGCAATCTCAGTATTATGATCCTGTTGTACCATACCACCTGACACATACAATTTGGACGTTTTCAAGAGGAGAGGGAATAGGTTCTATCTAGGCATTTAACATCAGATGTGATTGCGGCCAAGCGTTAGCCTATAATGCATTAAAAAAAAAAACCTTTTGGGTACAAAACCCTAGGTCTCTTAGCTAGATTTTCACAGCTATTTGAAAATTTTGTTTGTGTTTAAAAGGTCTTTATTAATCATATTTATAATACAATGCATACTTAAATCTAAACACGGTTTAGTAAGTATATCTACTTATTTACTTAAAATTAACTTTGGCTAAAGCGCCTTTATAAGTTTTTTCATAAAATTAATATTTATGAGCAAAACTTTATATATCATACATTTTAGTATATACCTAAGTAAGTATAGCAAACATGTGAGGTATAGTATGAACACTTTGGATTAGTGCGCATTTTTTTAAGTGTAAACAGAGTTTCAAGCGTTTTATTTCCTTACTCAATTTTACGTATTTGAAAATTACTTTTCTATCTACAGTTGTACATAGAAAAGTAGTAGTCCACTAAGTTAGGCTCTAAGACACAAGCAACCTAGATCTAGTCACACTTATCACCACAATCCTCTGTGGCCGTTTCCTAAACTGCTACCAATAAATCGCCCTTGGTGACAACCCTATCAAACTAATCAAACTATTATCCACCTTATTCTCTTACAAGTAAAGCTTAGATTGGTATACACCAAAAGTCTATGTCGGGTGCTCGGTTTAAGTTAGTAGCCAGTTAATTTTCTACTGTATGCGCTTGGGAATAGAGGTGAGATTTGAATATTGATACAAGAAAAACAAGCTTGTTCTACGTTGATTAGTTTATTGGATTTTAGACCTTATTGAAGACAGTTACGGTATTGTTTCGTGTAGTACTGATCGGAATTAAATTGGTTACTGGTTTTCGAGTTGTGCATGATACGAGTAATAAATGCTCTTTGGGTTTTATTCAGTTCAGAGATACCTACACATTTTTAGAAAATACTATTTCAAATTACTGAGTTTTCTATTCTATAGTTTCTATATCTTATTATATATTGAATATATCTTATTCTATAGTACCTACTATTAATCTATTTATTTGAAATCTTTTGAACGCATTTTCTATACAAAGCTTGTACTTTAGTAATTAAATTGCTGATAGATTCAATACATAAATAGTTTTTTGGAAATACTTACATACGTAGTGACACCCAGACACAGAACATACATCAGTGTTACAAACGTTTTCTATTGGTGGAGATCAAACCCACGAGCATCAGTACAGAAAACTACGGGATATTATCAACTGAGCTGTGACGTCTAGTCTGTTTATTTTCGGGAGCTTAAATAAATTTAACTCTAATCTACTCGTATCTAGGTCAAGTTAACTATGATTTAAAACTAGTTTTTAAATATATATTTTTTTGATTTGCGTTATCTTCTTCTTCTTCTTCCTGCCCACTAGGTGAGGTCGGCGCAACATGTTCTCTTCTTCCATTCTCCTCTATCATATCATCCGTCATCTCAGTATTCACTCCTTTCACATCCATATCATTTTTCACACATCACATCCATCTATGTAATCAACATTTATTTTTGTTATTTAACATAGGCATTATGAGCCAACCGTTGGTTAACATATTGGTGTAAGTCGGCCGAAATAGCAAACGTACAACGGAAAAGATAAAGTTCGAGCATAAATCCCGCGACGTCAGACGTGCGCGATAAGCCAGTTTGCTGAGCCTGTCCTTACCTGAACCTGAACCCACACTCACACCGTCTTGTAACAAACCACCCTTCTCTTAGGGGTGCATGGAAAGAGCCTCCTCGTGGCGCACACCGGTAACAGCTAGGCACGGCAAAGCAGTATCTAGTCTGGCTAATCTTTCCAACACGATGCTACAACAAAACACGTAGCATCGACACGATAAGAAGAAGACCCTTCTCTTCTGTTTCCTTAAATGTTTATCGGCCGGTTTCTCGAACGATGATCAACGAAAAAATCTAATAATTATTATGTGTGAAACTCGGATCAATCGTGATTTGGGTTTTTAGAAACCGGCCGTAACTCTCTCTTTCTATATCTATATCTACCTCTATATCTCTCTAAGTATATATTTATATATGTCTTTCCATCTTAACTCTCCCTCTCTAATACACTTCATCTTTATTACCCTTTGGTGATAGTTTGATTCATTTAGCAATCTAGTTTCCATAGCACAAGCTTTGCTATTGGAGAAACATCCAAACAAGTTTTGTAAGTACCCACATTGCTTCTTCTTCTTGTCGTGTCGATGCTACAACTGCATTTTGTTGTAGCATCGTGTTGGAAAGATTAGCCAGACTAGACACTGCTTTGCCGTGCCTAGCTGTTACCGGTGTGCGCCACGAGGAGGCTCTTTCCATGCACCACCATTCCTTATCATTCGTCACGTCACGAAACGTCAACATTCGTCTTTGCTCGGCTCTGCCGGAAATACCCGAAGCTGCCGCTCATCTTTCTGACCTAATACAAAAATATATCCTCCAATAATGCTCGCTTCAGTTGTAACGAGCCAGAACTACGTCAGCCTCGTTCTTATTCACAATTATTGACACAGAGATCATTTTTAGATTTGAAGAAAATAATTGATTTATTTCACATTATTTTATTCTTTAAAACTTTCCATTCGAACATCTGCAGGGAAACAATGTTATTTTAAGCACAATAGACGCAATTTAAAATATCACAAAAAAATATATTTTTGTTCATTCGAAATTGGACGTTGCCCATTAAAAACACATGTCCGAGAAAGTCTTTGTTTTTAAGGGTTGGGGCCAGGTCAGATCGTAAATTAAATACAAAAAAATATTTCAAATAAAATGTGTACTTAAGATCGCAAATGTTTCGGGGACTTTCCAGAAACCAATTAATACAAAAACTCCCTGCACTAACTATAATAAAAAAATATTTAACGTGGAAGGGATGCGTAGGCACCGACGTGATGAGGTTTGAAAGAAACAGGAGACAGGACACTGAATTTCGGGCTCTCGGACCGATAGGTTCAGCGATTGAACATGTAATTCGCGTATCGGGTCCTTTGAATCCTCGGTCGGTTTACGGATTGAAAGTCGATTGTTTGCTTAAACTTTGTTTTGAGAAAAAGTAATATTAAGTAATAACTTCGCGTTCGGTAGTGTTGTTTAAGTGAATTTTGAAATAAGATTAATACTAAATTTCCTTAGATTTAGATTCGCGATCGTTTGTGTTGTGCAGTGTCTTTCAGAAATAATTAATATTGGGGTTTTAAGATTTAAATTCACGGTCGATTATGGGGTTTAATTTTGAGCAAAGATTAGTTTTAAATTTCCTTGGGGTTTGTTTGTGTTATAAATTTAAATATTATTTGTTTGTAAAAATGTGGTTTGTACGAGTAATCCTGTAAGTCTTTTAATATTTAATTTATGTATGTTACATTTCTGCTTCATAATAATATTTAATTAAGTCTGTGTTAAACTTCCATCCGGTTAAATTAATTTATAAAAATAGTATTTGATTCGCTCCTAGGAATATTATTATTAGAGATATTAGTAACATATTATAGGTAGAGCGTAAGGCTTAGTTAGATAGGTAGAACTCTAAACTGTTAGGTAGACTAGACCGATTATAATGACGTTAAGTTATGCAAACATTTAATCTATCTTTTGCTGATATAAACTCTTTAATCTATTTTATTAAATTGACTTCAGGAATGCACAATGTTAGTAGTAAAGTAATCTTACTAACATTGTGTCACTTAGAATGTCAGGTTAAAATATATAACTTTTGATGTGAACTATTTTTGATCTTTCTTCAATTAACTTTATACTTGAATACATTTTATTATTATTAAACCCAGTAGAGCACAATGTTAGAAGTAAAGTAAACTTTCTAACATTGTGCCTTTTAAAATGTGAGATAAAAATACTTAAACTTACCAAGTCTTGTAAGGACTTGTTTTATTCAAAGTCGTGTAATGACTGAAATTATGGGAAGTCTTGTAAAGCCTAGTTTTAACGAGTCGTAAACTTAAATTCACGCGTGGACTATTTTCGTCCAAACTTTAAAGGTAGCCAGTGTTTGACTGTTCAAGTGAACTACTTTTGAAGGAAAATCCTTTGGAAAAGCCTATGTACAACATTCCAGTTAGGGAGTGTATATCAAACTTTGTGAGCGTGTGTCTCGGTATTTATCTGGAATCTATGGAAAGAGGAAAGTATTTACCTACAAAGTTTGAATACATTTTATGTATCGAGTGATACCGTTTGGTCTAACTAGCGGCACAGTAGTTGCCAAGCTTATCCCGGACTTATAAAAGCGAGGGAGGCTTTCCGCAAATCTAGTTTTTATGACCCATTCTTCGACAACATCTGAGAATGTTCTCAGGGCTTTGACATTGGTTATCCTAATAATCTAGCTCAACTTGTGCCGTTGGACATGGCTCGACCAGGCTGCTTAGCAGTTGACCCCCTAGGGTCTGCTTTGTCTTTGAGTTCTTTTAAAGGGAACTTAAGGAGATTGTAGTCCCATTGAACTCCCTATAGTAGTGCTAGTGTTTGGGTGGGTTAGGTAAACGGTAATAATTAAAAGTTATTCGTTTCTCTAGCTTATTCAAACGCTGGAAAGCCTTCTATGGAAGAGGAAGTCTATTTATGTATTAAGTTACGTAGCGTGTGTCGTAGACTACTGGCAGGCACGGGCGAGGGGTGCCTTTGAAGGGCCCTGACATAGCAATGTCAGCTTCCATTATTTATTCCAAATACATACTTCCTATAAAGTCTATTACACGAAAACTCTTTACATAGTCCTTCATAATGTTCATACGTAATCCACAAAACCTTTAAGAGATCTAGCATAACTATGCTAACTTGCTTTACTTTTCATAAATTACATTACCTAAAAGTTATTAATATTTTATAATGTTTCTTTCATATTTTATAGAGGTTCGAGGAATTCTAAAATAGTATTTTAAAGTTACTCATAGTTTAATCGTTGCATTTTCTTACTCATTCTTATAAGTCAATATTCTGCTAACGGATTCCTTTACATACGAGTTAAAATAATCAAAAGATAGTTAAGCTTTACGACGGAAGATAATTTAATTAGATACTTTAGGTAATAATAAGTAAATTAGGTAATAAATTATAATAGATATCGGTTTGAATTCTCAACATGATTCCTTAAGTTCTTGAGTTACTCACGTCACAACAGTAGGGTCCTATAAGAGTTAGACGATCACATGGCCATCTTCGTTCTTCAATTATCATAAATAATTATTTTAGTTTTTCACGCGTATTTAATATCGCGGGGGGTTATTTACCGGGGGGGTCGTTACGATTTGAAAGTTCCGTGACCAGGATGAACTTGGATTACTTCGATTCTTGCTTATTATTCAAATATTAGGTAATTAATTTAACTTTTAATTAGATTATTTTTATAGGTAGGGTACGTGCGATTAAATTCGCACAATTTGCTGCCGTATATATAGGGTAGGGGAATTGTGTTGAGATTTCAAACTTGATTTAGTAGTCTTGATTTACAAAATTTTATTTAACTCAGACACGGAGGGTCGCGTCGATGATAGCTTGTTTTATCCTAAGGGTTTTATAATATCATTTTTATAAATAGAATTTAAGCTTTGGTCTGTACACTCCGAGGGTCGTGAGTGGGTATAGTAATTAAAACAAAAACAGTTAGTGACAATTATAAATTTGAGTAGTTTATTGCTCAGGTATAGATAAATATTTGTTTACTATAACTTGAACAACTACATAAAGCGAGGGCCGTAAAACAATTTGACAAAAAAATATCAATACTCAATGCGTTAAGTGGCGTTATATGGTAATACATACATGGTGATATATAGCGTAGGTAGGTGTCACATATAATGTAGGTAGGTGACACTTATAATCTAGGTAGGTATCACATACACTGTAGGTAGGTGTCACACATATTGTAGGTAGGTATCACATGAAATCTAGGTAGGTGTCACATATACTGTAGGCAGGTGTCACATATAATTTAGGTAGGTGTCACATATACTGTAGGTAGGTGTCTCATATATTGTAGGTAGGTGGCACATAGCAGCAAAAAAAGGCAGACCGAAATGTAACTACTAATTGCAGTATTTTAGTATATTTCCAATGATAGATTGTTATAAATTTAATAGATAAAAGGTAGATATGGTTCGTCGCTATGTATTTTAACTGGGATCTAGGGTTTGTGATCTTGGATCTCCCTGGTCTTAAAGTGTACCTACGAGGCAAATCGTCAAGTCGTTGTAAAAACAGGTTCTTTGGTTTTACAAGATATTTAGGGGTTGATAATGCGTAGGTAGATTAGGTCAAAATATTTGTATGAACCTTAGAACGTTTGTTAATAATATAAATAGCAGTTCTTAGAATCTCGCAGGTTCGACTCCTGTTTGATAAATAGTTTTGCTGGGAAATAGCGGGTTCGATTCCTGCTCGATTTATCAGTTTAAGAATATTAAAAATATGTATTGTATCGTTAGTAAAATTAGTAATAGGAGACAATATTGTAAACAAAATAGAATTGCGCAGGTTCGAGTCCTGATTAATAATTTTGTGGTGGAAATCGCAGGTTCAGTTCCTGCTCGACTTAGTACTTTAGGAATATAACAATATAAAGTGTATCGTTAATAAGAACTAGAGTAGGTAATATACATATTTTACAGTATTGCAATGCGGACGGATCTGGACTGGTTCGAATCCTGTTTGGTTGGTTATTTTGTGGTGAAAAGTCACAGGTTCGATTCCTGCTTGACTTTATCATTATTTTAAGCATATTAAAATAATTAATAGCTGATGTTCGCGACTTCGTCGTGCTATCGTTATGGTTTTGACATTTCGCATAATACCTTTGTCAGTTGTAGGCTGTGTGTTGTTTCAATGAATGAACTACGTTGTTGTAAAGTTTCATTGGAGTCCTTTCGGTGGTTTTGCGTGGAAAAGTAACGGGCATACGTCCGTCCATACAAGCTTCGCTTTTATAATATAGGTCGGACTTGGTGTATTTTAAGTTGAAAATAGTAAGACAAATGTTACGGTACAATAAATAAAACAGAAGCGTGCGGGTTCGATCCCTGCTTGGTTAATAACTTTGGAAAATATTAACCATACCACGATTTTAAAATCGTGTAGACTAACTGAATACTACAGGTTCGAGTCCTGGTTGACTGATATATGATACGTTAAACATACAAATAAATAAGACGACAATTTTAAGATTGTGAAAAATTGATTGAGGATGCAGGTTCGAATCCTGCTTAGCTAATAACTTTCCAGAATTTAAATATTCTACTACCACGGAGGTTTAAAGGTCGCGCTGACTAAATGAAGATCGCGGGTTCGAATCCCGTTTGACTCACAATCTGATTTAGTAGGTATATTAATTATAGATGTTACAGAAGGTTTTATAATCGTACAGGCTGAGGGTCGATATGGAATAAATCATAACCCGTAATTTTATAGACTAGGTAATTAAGTGAGTTATTAAGCACAGGTACCAGGTAGATACGTTATTTTGTGATGTAAGTTTTGCAGCTGTTAAGTTACCAACCTCACGGATTGACTAATTGCAATCAATCAAAAATTTGATCTTATGCGAGTCGCTAAGTTTCATTGATTCGATAGTCATGATAATAAAATCTATTGTACACATAGATTCATTTCGTTATTAATGTCTACCAAAACCTAGGTCGTAGTTTTAAAGTCGGAGGGTTGGATAGTATTATAAATTAAAGCTATTTAACAATTATAGTTACTTGATAGCTAGGTAGAGAGAAGTCATTTATAGTCAATATGCACTACTTTATTGTTTAGATCTTTACCATAAAGTCAGTCATTGTCTGATGGTACAATTAGAGTGTGAGTTCAATCCTCACAGTAATTATTAAATTGGTTGTTATAAAACGTACGACTTAAAAATAGCGAAACTATATCTTAACGGCCATGAAAAAAAAGGGGAGCCATTAGATAAAACTTTTAAACGAATTTATTTGAGAACTTAGTTAAAGTGTTTGGTTCCTCAAGTGTGTACTAAATATTACTTTGGGTTGACAGATATTCGATAGTTAAATGTTAAATTTATTGACTAGGGCAAAAATATGCTAGCACTTGAGAGATCCGCTAAGTGACGTGCACATTATGACTTAAATGACGACTAAAATCATTTTCAAAATAATATTTTATTTTTTGAGTTGACAGTTATTGATAACGTCGACCCACTTATGACCCTTAATGGTTATTTTGGGTTTTGAACTGAAACTAGATAACATTGTAATAAGTTAACGTTTTTTTCGTTAGCCATAGGTATGTCTATGTTTATGCTAAGGTTGAGGATTTATAACAGACGTCTGTTGTATAATTGTTTGTCGTTAGGCAGATAAAGAAGTAGGTAGTCGTGCATTTATCTCTTTGAGCGAAGCTTTTACTACACTTTCTGTTGATGGAAATCAGAACACATATTTGATTAGAATTAGTATGTATTATTTTACGTATGTGTTTATTATGTGTCCTTTATAGCTAGGTATTAACTACGTATGATAAAGAAGAAGAAGCTGTCTTCAAGAAATTTATATAGATCAGGTGATACATATTAAGACATTAGAAAAAACTAAGTATATTTTATTGCATGTAACTAACGTTCCTTTCCTACAGGTATTCGAGTTTAATAGTTCGTGTAGAAGACAGAATAGATATAACCTTTAAAATATCTAACATGTTATTTTTACTAGATACATATTACTAACATTCTAATGTTTATAGATATCGGAGATAAATGTAGGTACTGTGGTGCGCAGATTTATTTAAAAAAAAAATTCAACATGTTAGTCTCATTAAATTTCGAAAAATTAAGGTTATATTTAATTAACCTTCCATTTCTACAGGTATTAGACTTGAATAAGTCGTATGGCGAACAGAATAGGTGTTAAAAAATATCTAGCATGTTACCCTTACCATATCTACATATTAACATTCAATCTTATAGATATTTTAGATTTAGATAGTCAAGGTGGTGCACTGACATTTCTTTTAAAGGATTCAGCATGTTATTCTTATTAGCCTTCGAAAAATTAAGTTTATATTTAACTAACGGTTCATTTTTATTAGGCTTGGATAGATCGTATGGCGAACAGAATAGATTTCATAATATCTAGCATGTTACTCCATATCTAATTATTACGAACCTTATATTTTTATAGACGTTTTAGATTTAGATAGGTTGGGTGGTGCGCTGACAGTTATTAAAAAAAAAAAAAAAAAAAAAAAAAAAAAAAAAAAAAAACAAAACCATAAGCATGTTAATTTAACCTCATTAGATTTTAGATAAAATTCAATTTTACAGATTTTAGAAAAAATAGTGTGGTGCGCGGCGTCCTTATTTTATGATTTCTTATATAATAGTCTTATTAGGCATGTTATTCTAACTAGATTTTAACAGACTTTCATTTTTTATAGATATTGGCGAAGGGTGAAGTAATATTATTTACAAGTGCATTACCTTGTTAATTTTATTATGTCTTATATTTTATAATTAGGTTAAGGGTTTGACGTAATAAATTGCGTAAAACAGCTTGAGCATTTGGCATAGTTAAATAAAAATAGTGTCAATATAAGTACATTTGGCATTATTTAAAGTTGGCAATAGTTCAGTTTTGCATTTGGCGTAAATGTTTCTTATAAGAATAATAGCAAGTTGTTATTTTTAAATAGACATGCGTAATTAATTGAAATTCAGCGTATAATATTTAGCGTTTGGCGTAAAGGTTATAAAACATTTAGTTTTAATATTATGAAATAAGTTTGGCATGTTGCATAAATAAATAAAATATATTTCACATAATATACTTAATATGTTCCTGAAATTAAAACAAGTGTTCCCTTTTATTAAAAAAAAAAAAAAAAAAAAAAAAAAAAACATAACAGTATTAAAAAAATATATATATATATATAGAGTACATCGTTTTACAGTCTCATTTCAAAATGATCTGTTGATATTGCAGGTATAATGAAAGACTACGTATGTCGAAGTTTGTGGAAGTGATGTATGAGTTTTAATAAGTATGAAGTCGATTTAAAGAAAGGGATTGAATGAAATAATGGTGATAGATTTAACGGTTTGAGGGGCCTAAGATTTCAACTGTAACTGAGGATGAGACAATTTTGGTTGTTTTTATAAATTCAAATAAGCACTACATTACACAATCGACTTGTATGAAGGAGACATTGGTGTTAGGTTAAGTCAGAAGACAATCATCGGTCTAGGCCGATTTCATACAAGTTCACACTGCACCTATTAGGCCATGACTAAGCACACTATACACTCTCCGTTCTGTAAAATGTTGTTATTTTGAGGTCGGTTTCTGACTGAATGTCGTTCTCGTGGGATAAAATTTAGACTTTGAAAGCGTAGACGGATTTAATCTATATTGTGAAAGGTGGTGTTTGCATTTCCAGTACCAACATTGCGGTAGTCAATACAAGGACTGAAGAAAGGTCTACACCAAACCATTAGGGTTGATCAAATTCACAACTTGGTTCCTTTGCACAGATAGATTGTCCTAGCTGAAGAGTATAAAAACCCATGATGACTTTCATTTATAGCAAGAGGTTGAAGTCACAATGACGACAGTTTGCACTTCGGTCTAAAATACACTTTTCATTTTATGATTATATAATATATATTTATATACTTGCACCGCATATTGAAAAATATGCTTATTACACATTAAACTCAAAATATTTGAATATAAGAATAACCAAAAATTTAGTACTTTATAATTAAGAGGGATAATTTGTAATCACATTGATTACTTTGCATTATATAATAATTGTGAAATTTATTTTACTTTGAAATATTTACTACGGATTAATTAGCATCAACCTGCGTAAATATTGAGGGTCGGCTGTAACGAGCCAGAACTACGTCAGCCTCGTTCTTATTCACAATTATTGACACAGAGATCATTTTTAGATTTGAAGAAAATAATTGATTTATTTCACATTATTTTATTCTTTAAAACTTTCCATTCGAACATCTGCAGGGAAACAATGTTATTTTAAGCACAATAGACGCAATTTAAAATATCACAAAAAAATATATTTTTGTTCATTCGAAATTGGACGTTGCCCATTAAAAACACATGTCCGAGAAAGTCTTTGTTTTTAAGGGTTGGGGCCAGGTCAGATCGTAAATTAAATACAAAAAAATATTTCAAATAAAATGTGTACTTAAGATCGCAAATGTTTCGGGGACTTTCCAGAAACCAATTAATACAAAAACTCCCTGCACTAACTATAATAAAAAAATATTTAACGTGGAAGGGATGCGTAGGCACCGACGTGATGAGGTTTGAAAGAAACAGGAGACAGGACACTGAATTTCGGGCTCTCGGACCGATAGGTTCAGCGATTGAACATGTAATTCGCGTATCGGGTCCTTTGAATCCTCGGTCGGTTTACGGATTGAAAGTCGATTGTTTGCTTAAACTTTGTTTTGAGAAAAAGTAATATTAAGTAATAACTTCGCGTTCGGTAGTGTTGTTTAAGTGAATTTTGAAATAAGATTAATACTAAATTTCCTTAGATTTAGATTCGCGATCGTTTGTGTTGTGCAGTGTCTTTCAGAAATAATTAATATTGGGGTTTTAAGATTTAAATTCACGGTCGATTATGGGGTTTAATTTTGAGCAAAGATTAGTTTTAAATTTCCTTGGGGTTTGTTTGTGTTATAAATTTAAATATTATTTGTTTGTAAAAATGTGGTTTGTACGAGTAATCCTGTAAGTCTTTTAATATTTAATTTATGTATGTTACATTTCTGCTTCATAATAATATTTAATTAAGTCTGTGTTAAACTTCCATCCGGTTAAATTAATTTATAAAAATAGTATTTGATTCGCTCCTAGGAATATTATTATTAGAGATATTAGTAACATATTATAGGTAGAGCGTAAGGCTTAGTTAGATAGGTAGAACTCTAAACTGTTAGGTAGACTAGACCGATTATAATGACGTTAAGTTATGCAAACATTTAATCTATCTTTTGCTGATATAAACTCTTTAATCTATTTTATTAAATTGACTTCAGGAATGCACAATGTTAGTAGTAAAGTAATCTTACTAACATTGTGTCACTTAGAATGTCAGGTTAAAATATATAACTTTTGATGTGAACTATTTTTGATCTTTCTTCAATTAACTTTATACTTGAATACATTTTATTATTATTAAACCCAGTAGAGCACAATGTTAGAAGTAAAGTAAACTTTCTAACATTGTGCCTTTTAAAATGTGAGATAAAAATACTTAAACTTACCAAGTCTTGTAAGGACTTGTTTTATTCAAAGTCGTGTAATGACTGAAATTATGGGAAGTCTTGTAAAGCCTAGTTTTAACGAGTCGTAAACTTAAATTCACGCGTGGACTATTTTCGTCCAAACTTTAAAGGTAGCCAGTGTTTGACTGTTCAAGTGAACTACTTTTGAAGGAAAATCCTTTGGAAAAGCCTATGTACAACATTCCAGTTAGGGAGTGTATATCAAACTTTGTGAGCGTGTGTCTCGGTATTTATCTGGAATCTATGGAAAGAGGAAAGTATTTACCTACAAAGTTTGAATACATTTTATGTATCGAGTGATACCGTTTGGTCTAACTAGCGGCACAGTAGTTGCCAAGCTTATCCCGGACTTATAAAAGCGAGGGAGGCTTTCCGCAAATCTAGTTTTTATGACCCATTCTTCGACAACATCTGAGAATGTTCTCAGGGCTTTGACATTGGTTATCCTAATAATCTAGCTCAACTTGTGCCGTTGGACATGGCTCGACCAGGCTGCTTAGCAGTTGACCCCCTAGGGTCTGCTTTGTCTTTGAGTTCTTTTAAAGGGAACTTAAGGAGATTGTAGTCCCATTGAACTCCCTATAGTAGTGCTAGTGTTTGGGTGGGTTAGGTAAACGGTAATAATTAAAAGTTATTCGTTTCTCTAGCTTATTCAAACGCTGGAAAGCCTTCTATGGAAGAGGAAGTCTATTTATGTATTAAGTTACGTAGCGTGTGTCGTAGACTACTGGCAGGCACGGGCGAGGGGTGCCTTTGAAGGGCCCTGACATAGCAATGTCAGCTTCCATTATTTATTCCAAATACATACTTCCTATAAAGTCTATTACACGAAAACTCTTTACATAGTCCTTCATAATGTTCATACGTAATCCACAAAACCTTTAAGAGATCTAGCATAACTATGCTAACTTGCTTTACTTTTCATAAATTACATTACCTAAAAGTTATTAATATTTTATAATGTTTCTTTCATATTTTATAGAGGTTCGAGGAATTCTAAAATAGTATTTTAAAGTTACTCATAGTTTAATCGTTGCATTTTCTTACTCATTCTTATAAGTCAATATTCTGCTAACGGATTCCTTTACATACGAGTTAAAATAATCAAAAGATAGTTAAGCTTTACGACGGAAGATAATTTAATTAGATACTTTAGGTAATAATAAGTAAATTAGGTAATAAATTATAATAGATATCGGTTTGAATTCTCAACATGATTCCTTAAGTTCTTGAGTTACTCACGTCACAACAGTAGGGTCCTATAAGAGTTAGACGATCACATGGCCATCTTCGTTCTTCAATTATCATAAATAATTATTTTAGTTTTTCACGCGTATTTAATATCGCGGGGGGTTATTTACCGGGGGGGTCGTTACACAGTGTAAATGCTGCCCGTAACATACGGCCGCGCTTACACCGCAACGTTACATTATTAATTTAATGGTTGTGATATTAATACAACAGTCTTGGGACACAATACGCCTGTTAACGGTTAATATTATATGTCATGTTTACTGGATTTAATTGGACTGATGTAGGATTTACTGGAATTAATATAATCATTATTAACAAGATTTGAATGGATATTGTTTGATAAGAAATGGGTACGCCCTTTCAGATCTTGTCTGAAAGGACGTCTACCGTGCCTGAGGATAAAGTTATTTTTTAGTTATAAATAATTTAACATTTGAGTACAGGTGCCAAAGTCAAAGTCAAGTCAAAGTCAAATATTTCTATTCAATAAAATCACAAGGATTTATTCATTTAGAATCGTTTTACATACTAGGTGATTCTAGGTGCCAGTTTCACGCGACCAGAGCCTAGAAGAACGGGCAAGAAACTTAACAAAGTATCGGAAAGTATCTACCATGTATAAATAATTTAACAAAACTTGAAAATGATATGGTTCGTACAAATATTTTCAATCAGAAGATATTCAGATAATGACAAAAATTACATAGGCCATATAAATATTGATTTATTGAGCATCTATCAATAGAGGTAAATAGGTTCATCAAGAATAAGAAACCAACTTACATATAATTAAACCAGTCTCGAAATATCCAATTACGTCCGTCTTATTACGGCCGCCGCATATAAAAACGCAGGCTTTTAATTTAAACACCATTACAAAGTTTGGTTATTTTAACTTATCAATAAACCATTAATTTGACAAAACAGAGCATTAATGCGCGATAATGCCGTAACCTCCTGAAATATTGCGTAATTTGCGTAAAATTGCACTTTCATTAACACCATTAACTTACGGAATGTTTTCGCGTTCGTAATAGCCTTTGCATTTAAGCCTCCGTTTTAATTTTTGATGGCAACACCAACATTATCTTTATTTAACTTATTTTAAGTTAAAATTGAAAATTTTTGATCAAATTGACACTTGTGTCTTCCCAAATTCATATGGAGATCGAAATAAAAGACAAAATATAGAAAAATGTCTAAAATTTTTTAAATGTTAATCTACACTAAAAAAATATATATCTATGTAATACATGTATTAAGTATGTCAGTCTTCTAGTATCCATAACACAAGCTCTGTTTAGCTTGGGGCTAGATGATGTTGTGTGGATTGTCCAGCATTATTTATTTATACCTACTGCTTAATTTGTTGAGCAAATAAACTGTACAAAAATACATCAGAACCGTTGAAAAAAAACACAAAAATCACCTATCAGAATTATCTCTGTATCTCAAATCACAGGCTTACAAAAACACATTTATCTAGTTATACATTATGCATCACTCAATCCGCTTACGTACGAAAAAACGTGGAAAAAGGGTTACATTTATGTACCTTTTAAGACTCCCCGCAGACTGCAGACTTTTTATCGACCGATAGTTTGGTCGGCTTCTTAATAAGTATGAAGACTGAATCACTGTAATGTGCGCATCTGCATACATCTTCATAGTGATTAAGAAGCCGACCAAACTATCGGCAGATAAAAAGTCTACAGTCTGCGGGGACTCTTACGGTTATTTTTGTCACCGTTGAAAACTACATAAAGTTACTTGTAAAAGTGTTCAGTTGTTTTCTTAAACTGACTTAATTTAACATGCAGTAAATATATTTCACGGACATTTCACACATCACACTCTAGTACCAAACTAAGCAAAGCTTGTACTTTGGGAACTAGATAACTTATAATACTTACTTTTTTTTTGTAAATATGTACATTCATAGAATACATAGTAACACCCAGACAGAACAAATATTTATGTTTATCAATTCAATAATACTCGAAATAATATTTTATAATTCAGATACATTATACAATTTATCCCAAAATATAAATAACTCTGTAACGCTTTCCTATATATGCTAAAAACCATAAGTACCTACTACCTGTTAAAAGGTAACAAGTCGTTATTTTAATTTATTATTAGTTACTAATTATTTACCTTTTTTCACATGAGTTCTTTAGCTATTTTTTTTACATAGGTTGTCCTTAGATAAGTATTAAAAAAACTAAACCAATTTCAGCCAGATATATATAAACCATAAACCACCTATACTACATGACAGTCTAGTCTAGTACAACATGCAGCGTTGTGTCGTCAGCTTTCACTGAAAACTGGAGCATTGCTTGTGGTGGAAGTTAGAGGAGCAAGAAACTTTTTTTCATGACATACTAGTACTAGCCGAACCGACAATTGTTGGAGCAAACGCACACTGTAGCTGGGACCGCGTAGTGTAAAACGCACCCGCCAAGATGGAGCGACGATCTGCGGAGTGTAGCGCAAACACAACATGAGAAGAGACGAAGACCGGGCTCAGTGGCGCGTCTGCAGAGAGACCTACGTCCAGCAGTGGACAGACTATGTATTCTATGTATGTATTTACAAAATAAAAAGTAATTTAGTCTAACAGCAATCTAGTTCCCATAGTAAAAGCTTTGCTTAGTTTGGGACCAGAGTGTGATGGGTTAATTGTCCATGAATATTTATTATTTATGTATTAAATATACCTTAATCTCAGGACATAGACCACACTTCATGGCACAGTGCAAGCTCCCAACTCGGTACACGGCAAGTTTCAGTCCAGTTTTATTTCCAACTAGTTCAACAAAGTATCTCCCGCGTTTTAGGACATTTCTGTTAAAGTTTGAGTTTTTAACTAAAAATCCTAGAATTCTAAAAGTGTAGTATATTTACCAACGGTGTTACATTCATACATTACCATACATAATAAAGTAGTGTATGCACCAGTCTCCACTATTTAATATTTAGACGACCGATGTGGCGCGGCGGGCGAAGGTCCGCCTGCGACGCGGAAGGTTGCGGGTTCGATTCCCGCCTTGGAATAAATGTTTGATCTGCACATATTTATTCCGGGTGTTCTGGGTATAATATTGCATAATAAAAAAAAATATCTATCTATGTAATGTATTGTATAAAGTATGTCAGTTTTCTAGTGCCCATAACACAAGCTCTGCTTAGCTTGGGGCTAGATGATGTTGTGTGGATTGTCCAGCATTATTTATTTATTTATATTTATTTTATGGCAAACATATTTCTGTTTGCGACTTTGTTTGTATTCTGTTTGTTTTGTCTTCCTTGTGATTTACAGGGAATTGTATCTTTTGAGATAAAAAGGTACAATGATAAACTAATCCTACTTAAATACGAAAGTACTTAAATAAGCCTACAGATGATGACTTTGTTATTTTATAATATCAAAACTTTTCATTTATTTATCGGAAGTATTTGTGTCGATTGTCAGTAAATAAATTACTTATTATTTACATAGTTAAGTTCCAAAAATAACCTTAATTTTCATATTTTAGTGTATACTTTAGGTGTATACCTAGGATATTTAGGCCATTTAAAGTAGCGTGCAAAGTATTATTGTAGGTATATTTGAAATACATGTTATTTAGCTTGAAGTAATTATTTAAATTAAGTGCCTCAATTAATAGTAAATAAAGATACATGTATGAAAAAAAAAGTCTAAGTGTTATTTTTAAAGACCTTTATAATACACCTTCTTTTGTTTTTTTTTAATTATTTCGTACCGGTTTCTCACATCCAAGTATCCAAGAATCAGTTGTGAACAATCAGCCGCTAACTTTAAGGTGTAATAAGACCAAAGCCGTAGTCAAATTCAAGAGATTCCGCTGTATTAAATTAAACTAAATACATATTCATAGTTTGTGACGGGTGACACTATTGAGAGTCGGAATATTCATGAAATTGGAGGTGATTCGGTAAACAAAAGGTTTAAGACTCAGAATGGTAATATTCGAGTTACACTGCGCGTTATGATCAAGAGTGTAAATCGTTATCGCGCATTGTAGTGCAATGAAATTGGAAGTTTATTAAGGTTTTTTTATGAAAGTAGTTACATATAATATGGTAGTTTTAAAATTAGTTTACGTAATTACAAAAAATGCATATAAGTATTATATCAGCAATCTAGTTCCCATAGTACAAGTTTTGCTTAGTTTGTTAGTAAGACCAGAGCGCGATGTGTGAAACGTACATGAATATTTATTGATTCAAGTAAAAATGGTGAGTTGATTGAGTGAACAAAGAAATGACAAAATAATTAAAAAATAAATGACTAAGGTAATACAAAAATTTTTAAACGAGACAGCTGACTGGCGTCATGTGAACGGACCTTAACCCTGCTTACGAATATTGTAGGCGTAAGATGTACCAAATTGTACCAGAAATAAACTCCACGTGGCAAGGAAGCACCTGTCACGACAATTTACTAAAACAAGATCATGTGCCAACTTGTTATTGATATGTTTCAGAATCTTCGACCTTATTTCCATAGAGCTAGAGTTGAATATAAACGTGTGAAATTTAATCAATAGTGCAAATAGGTACCATGTTGAAGTGTATGTCAAAACTTTTAAATAAATTTTTATAAAGGGAACGGCGAAAATACTGTTGATAAGAAATGTAAGTATAGGGATTTTTGAGTTAATATTTTACAAGGAAAAAATAAATATTAATAAAAACAATATAAAAATGACTTTTTGAATAAGTCACGTGACGATTAGCATACTTACATTTTGAATGCTTAAATAACAGGTTCAAATCTTTATCAGGGAGCCACATCCAAAGCATACCTACCTAAAATGGAATAAAATAAATTCTATCTTTTTTTATTCTCAAACAAAATGTTCATATTGTAATACTCTCATAATCGTAATGAGAGTATTTACAATATGAAGATAGGTGTATTATATAAAATACATAATAAACAGTTGAGCTATCAACAGACCTTTGCAGACGATCTATAGATAGCTCAACTGATCTAGAACAGTACCATTTAATTTTGTATACTAGATAAATAAACATGAAATAAATGCTACCAATTAAAATTGCTATCAGTTGCTAAAAAATATAACATTAATTACTTTTTATTAGAAAATAAATAAATAAGATGTAATCTCACAGCCTTGTTGGGTAGTAATGATATCGCTTGCCTTTTATTAGTGGTACAAGTATAAACTGAGGCTGTATCCTAACCTCTTAACACCTGCCATGCCAGGTTATAAATCACGTTCAGTTTCAATAGTAACTCATCGGTATTCTGTGGCATTTCTGGTGGACTGACGTGACTGAGCTATATTAAATTCTATCAATAATAACGTCACAGTCACATCAATCTACAAGCAATGCCACAGAATACCGATGAGTTACTATATAGTAACTGAGCGTAATTTAAAACATGTCAGGTTTTGAGAGGCTAGGATACGCCTAAAAAGAAAACCCAGATACAGAACATTTTATGTTCATAACACAAACATTTGCTCTGGGTGGGAATCGAACCCACGACCCACAGCATAGAAAGCAGAGCTACTACCAACTGAGTTGTGACGTCTGTTCTTGTGGAGATTCGTTTTTCTTATACACATCGTCAACATGTACATAATTATTTTTGAATGTATCTTTTTTATTCTCTGTTATATAAGTTACGCACCTAATTAACTTACCTACCTAATTAATGTTTTTTCAAATCAAAATCAAATCAAATTATTTTTATTCAAAACTCTTAGGTACATTAACATTTTGTTTCATTCTTTCGTCCCAAACGAGAATTATAAACTATGTACTTAGATCAAATAATCGCTTTCTCTTATGACTTGAGCTGCAAAGGTTTCCAAAAACTCTGGGAAGGTCCCGGAAGGTAATATCATCTGCCTGATTATATGACCTCTTTAGATTTGGTGGACAATGGAGGATTCTTGACATTTTCCTGTTTGGAGAAGTTTGATTGGAAAAATAAATTGTCTATTTATTAGGGGCTTAAGAATGACGTAAGACATGTATGATTATTAAACTTTAACTAGAATAGTTTTTTGTGGTAAAATATAGGGGGAATGCGGTAAAAATATAGGTACCTACTGTACCGTTATATAATAAGTGAGCATCGTAATTATGAAATGTATTAGTAAAATGTAAGTTCAATACTTATGAATTAAACTTAAAGCCAATTATAATTAGCTTTAAGTTTAATAATTAATTTTAGCATTAATTTTAGTTTTAATAATTTATTAATATAGTTTAAGAGCTGTGGATTTTCTTTAAGAATTAAAATAATATGTTATTCTATCAATTTATAAATTAAATATAAATATTTATGAACATATATGTATAATACTTAGCCACCAATACCTAGCTCTAAACTAAGTAAAACTTGCATTATGGAAACTGTAATGGATATATTATACGTTTTTAATATAAAATTCGCAGAAACACTCTCAGAGCAAACATCAATGTTTGCACCCACATGTTTGTTCCTGACAGGGGTCGAACCCACAATTCACAGAAAGGAAGGCAATACTAATGAGCTGTGACGTCACAGCTTTGATAAAACCTTGTAAACTAATGTTTAAAAAATAAAAAATGGTTGTCTGTAAAGTCGGTTTACTGACGATAGTTGAACGTGACAACGTCACTTCATGGAACGCCTCAGAACGCCTCAGAACGACTCGGAACGCCTCATGAGTCATGTTTTTTCGTGCGTGCAGTTGGCTCTAATTATAAGACGTTGTCACGTCAAAAACAAAAGATTTCGAACATAAAACATTGAAGACACACTGCGCGGCGACGCTGCAACGTTTGGCAGTCGAGCTGACGTCAACACGAAAAATACGTTAGCGACTGTCACATTTATTCGTGCTTACCCCCCCTGCCGCTCCGCCGGTGGAAAGACGACATCGTGCAAATCGCGGGGAACCAGTGGACACAAATGGCCCAAGATAGAAAAGAATGGATAGATATGGAGGAGGCCTTCATCCGACAATGGATAAACCCCACTTTATTAGATTAAGTAGATATAGGAATAGATGATGTAGAATATTTTAAGGGGAAATAAAGGCTATTTTTATTTTTATTTATTTTTTATTTATTTATTTTACCCCCCCTGAATGGGTAACATATATTCATTTCATTTCATTTTCAGCCTGTGGTGTCCCACTGCAGGGCAAAGGCCTCCCTTCCTTTTCTCCAGTTCTCTCTGTCCTGGGCTATTTTGGACCAATTTTTTATATGGGCATCGAGTTCGTCCCTCCATCTGCGCCGTGGTCTACCGCGAGGTCGTTTCCCGTTTTTGGGTGTCCAATCTGTTGTGGGTTTTGCCCATAACACATCGGGCATGCGGCAGACGTGGCTTGCCCAATCCCATTTCAATTTACCAGCGTGTTGACCAACATCTGCGATTTGTGTTTGGGAGCGCAATATGCTATTCCGAATGCGGTCTGTGAGCTTCACTCCCAGAATACTGCGCTCCATAGCTCGCTGGCAGACCCCCAGTCTAGACTTTTGCATATTAGTCAAAGACCAGGGGCCTTATTCTCTATATTCCTTCCCCAAACCGTGCTACGTCACAACGCGTTCCAGAAGGCTTAGTCCGAGGTTGCATTTTAAAACTTCCTACTCTCGAGCCGAGAGTCGTCTCTCGGATATCCATACAAAAATATATGGACATCCGAGAGACGACTGTCGGCTCGAGAGTAGGGAGTTTTAAAATGCAATATAGGACTAAGCCTTCAAAACGCAAACTTCAAAAATGATTGATTTGTATCTATATTATTTGAATCGCGCATGACACGTTTTGAAACGAATAGTTTTCATAACGCGGCAGACTTTGACACGTTTAGTTGACAGTTCAAACCGTACCGTGTCGCGGTAGGGAATGACAACTAAGGCTTACGCCATACATTTTTTTCAGATTCCACGCCCGTTGTCTTGCATAAGCTAAGTAACGCGCGTGGTTTGCAATACAATAGAGAATAAGGCCCCAGGTTTGTGCGCCGTAGGTGAGGATAGGGAGGTAACATATAGAGACAAAAAATTGTGCTTCCAGTAGATGTCTATTCCTACATAGACTTACACCTACAGAAAAAAGTTGGCCGCACATGACAATTCGAGAGAAAGAAAGATATTCTGTAAGGCTATTTTTCAGTGTATCTAAGTTTAAAATTAGATCCCACCAGTGCACTACAGATACATACAAAATACCTTTAGCAGCGGTTTATTTTTATGCGGGTTATGTTTACTGCAAATTGCTTGCATTTAGTAAAATGTTAATGCTAACCGAGGTTGGTTCACCTGTGGTGCGATTTTAAATGTCAATTTGTGTAGCGTGCAAAAGTTTTATTTAAATACTAGCTTTCCCGGCCAACTTCGTACCGCCTTAGAGATAATTTTTTTTTTCTGAGAGATTTTCTTAATATTTTTTTCCGTAAGAACCTTGTATTTGTGTTTTTTTTGTACTTTTATAACAGAGTATTATAAAAGTATAAAAAAAAATTACGTTTTCATGCTATGTCGTGACAACGGAAACGGGTTTCATTTTTATTTAAATAGATAGATATAGATAAATACATTTACGGACATTACACATCACGCTCTAATCCCAAACTAAGCAAAGCTATATGAAAAAGTTTGCTGAAAAACGGGATATTTACCAAAATGTGTTCATTATTGCATTGATACAGAAAGAGATACATTTTTATAGAAACTAGTTTTCTATAAAAGTAGTCGGTCTGTAACTCAATAGCTGATAGCTCAACTGTTTTTTATGTATCTAACTGTATGTATTTACTGTTTGTTATTTTTGACGTGACAACGTCTTATAATTCGATAGAGCCGGCTGCACGCACGAAAAAACATGACTCATGAGGCGTTCTGAGGCGTTCCATGAAGTGACGTTGTCACGTTCAACTATCGTCAGTAAACCGACTTTACAGACAACCATTTTTTTTGTTGTTGTTTCTATGTTATTTACCCAATGTAATTTTTGTAAATATTTGAAATATAATGAATAGAAAGATATTTAGAAAACACTATTGCACAACGGAAAATACAAAAAATCTTAGGACTAACTTATTTATCACCATGAGCTCATTTAGGTATCGCTCATAGCGATTTCTTTCTTTTTTTAAGTAAGTCTTTACTTTGTAAGTAAGAAAGTAGGTAGCATTATCTCTACAAACCTTGTGGTTTTCCTAATTCTATTTCATATTAAGTAATTATGTAAACTTTACAAATAACATATAAAAAAAGAAAAGGTACTTAATAGAATAGGTATATTCTAGGTATAGCAGCCTCATTAGTTCCCAGTACGCAGAGTTCCCCAGAGAGAGATACACTGCACTAATTCAGTAAGCTTACTAACTAGTCTTTGATCGGATGCTGTTTGTTGAGAGCAAACGTTGGGCTTCTGAGGCAGCCATGTAGAAACTTAGCTGAAAGGACACACGAGCGACGGTCCTGATAGATAGCTAAGTACATTTAGGTACGTACTTTCATTGGCTAAGTACTTGAAAGTAGGAACTTGTTATTACTTTGTTGGTTATGTTTCGTGAGTGTACTTTTAAAAGATAAAACTCTTGTCAAACATTATCCTTTATGTATATTTGTGTCATTAGTCTTTGTCCGACGCAAAAAAACAGGAAGTGTTATAAGTTTGGGGTGCTCCCGAACGGATGGACCGATTTCGATTTTTTTTTTTAATATTAAAAGCTGTCGGGAGTATTCATAGTTATGTTTCATGAAAATCGGTTCAATGTGGCTGCCGCTACAAAATGGCGAATGTATTAAAAAAACGGGCTTCAGTTATATTATACACTATTTCAAAGAAGGGTTATTGTTTATTTTAACTTATAGTTATTTAGTAAATAATTATTAATTACGAATTTCTTAGTTTCGCAATCAATAAATAATCAGAGACAATTCACACTTCACACCCTTGTCCCAAACTAAGCAAAGTTTGTAATACGCGATGATTTAAACTTCCATTTTCTAAGTTAAGAATAAATTGCTTTGAAACAGTAAGAGCCCCCACAAACTGCAGACTTTTTAATAGTTTGGTCAGCTTCTTAATCAGTATGAAGATGTATGCAGATGCGCACATTACAGTGATTCAGTCTTCATACTGATCAAGAAGCCGACCAAACTATCGGCCGATAAAAAGTCTGCAGTCTGCGGGGACTCTAAAAGCTACAAACAGTTGATTGCGTTCAAAATTGTTGCCCCTACCTCCTGCTGACATGCAATAAGCCAGGAACTGTCACTTCCATGCGTGTTAGGTTATTTTGTAGCTATTGTTTTATGACAATATTTTAACTAAAAGATTTCCCCATTTATAAAGGGGTAGCAGAAATTGAAACATCTACTTATCTATACTATTACAACAGTAAAAGAGCCAATTTGACAAGCGTCACAGTTCAGTTGGTAGCAGCTCTGCCATCATACATAGAATACATAGTAACATCCAGACACCGAACAAATATTTAAGTTCCTTACACAAACATTTGCTCTGGGCGGAATCGAAACCACAACCACAGCATGGAAGGCAGAGCTACTACCAACTGAGCTGTGACGCCTGTGAAAATAATAGATCAGCAGAATAACAAAAAATAATACCAACTGTAGGTACCATTTATACCGAGTATACTTAACAGTTTAGTCGGTCATTTGGCCCCTAACAAAGCCAATGCGAAGAAGTGTGCTCAGGTCCAATCAATTTGTTGCTAGATAAACTAGTTATCTAATATCTTCTACACCTAAAGGATACGACTGAAGAATCGATTGATCATATTAATGACTTTTTCATCAATATAGGATCTAATTTGGCTAATACTATTCTAAAAAGCATCAACACTTCTGAAATTAACTTAGCTAGCCACTATATTCCAGACAATACTAATCTTAATTCGTTCGTGCTTCTAGAGACAGACCTAGTAGAAATAAATAAGATAGTCTCTACATTAAAAAACACTTCATCTTCTGGATGGGATGGAATATCAGCTTTGTTTATCAAGAGATACATTCAATTCTTGGGAAAACCCATTACCCATATTTGTAATCTTTGTTTCACTCAGGGGGTGTTCCCTAAGCTCCTGAAAGATTCGATAGTGATACCGGTATTTAAGGCTGGAGACAGAGACAGTATCACTAACTACCGGCCAATCTCTCTTCTGCCTACTTTAGCCAAGATCCTAGAGAAACTCATAAACCGTAGACTAACTAGCTTTCTTGAAAAAAATAATCTTCTCTCAAACAACCAATACGGTTTTCGAGAGAGAATATCTACAGTAGATGCCATTGAATGTCTTGTTTCACATGTTGCTGATAATCTTGATAGTAAACAAAAATGTATCGGCGTGTTTCTGGATCTGGCTAAAGCTTTTGATACTGTCTCTGTCCCACTACTGTTGCGCAAGCTGGAGTCTATGGGGGTCAGGGGTGTTCCATTAAATCTCTTAAAGGACTACCTTCGTGATAGATCCCAGACTGTGAGGGTAGCTGATCACCTAGGCCACAGAAAGCCTGTATCTTTTGGTGTTCCTCAAGGCTCCGTGCTCGGTCCAACTCTTTTTCTTGTGTACATCAACAGTCTCTGTAATACTAAATTTCCCAATGCTAAAATAATTACATTTGCTGACGACACTGTTATTGTATTCAGAGGACCGACATGGAAAGAGGTGTTTTTATCGGCTGAAAAAGGAATGAGAATTGTAGTTGACTGGCTAAAAAAAAATCTTCTTACTCTGAATCTAGACAAAACCAAATACATTTCCTTTTCAATATACAACAATAACCAACCAAGTACGGATCTCACACTTAAGGCTCATTCTTGTGATGAGACAATTAATTCTGCTGAATGTGACTGTTATACCCTGTCATCAACAGATAGCATTAAATACTTAGGTATATCCATGGATAAAAACCTGAACTGGAAGCAGCACATTGATGCACTAAAATCCCGTGTACGTAAACTCATACCAATTTTTAAACGAGTCCGACATCTGAAAGATGATAAAACAAATAGAATGGTTTACTCAACTTTATGCCAATCTATAATTTCTTACGGCATCTCAGCCTGGGGGGGTGCACGAAAAACATCTTTAATTAAACTTGAACGTGCTCAACGCTGCATTATCAAAGTCATGCTTTTCAAACCATTTAGGTACCCCACATATAATCTATATAATGGATTCAAGGTTCTTACTGTGCGGCAGCTATTTGTTAAAATTATCGTAACTAGACAACACTCACGCCCAATGTACCAGGATTTATCTAAAAGAAGGTCTAATGAGGTTTATAGTGTACCCACGTGTAATACTACTTTTGCTCAGTGTTTCTGGAAGTTTCTGTCTCCGTTCCTATATAATCGTATTAGTAAAGAGGTCTCACTTAATAATAAAACCAAATATGCATGCGTGAAAATCCTAGATGAGTTCCTTTTAAATTTTGACTATGATAAGACAGAACAACTTTTACAAATAATTCGGTAATTAAAACTACGTTAACTTTAAGATAAATTCTATTAATGGTCATATACAAATACTTTATTCAGTTTAATCACTAGGTTTTCTGGGTACAGATTTATTATAAAAGGAGACAAAAACATATGTATACATATATATTTTAAAAGTAATAACTAAGTACATACATGATATATAGATATAAACACTATAATACATACATATAATATGTTTATTATTTTTTATAAAACTTTACTATTAGAAATAGAAAAAAAAAAAAAATATTAAAAAACTATGCATTTGTAACAAAATTGATAACTAGAAATAAGTAGGGGAACCTGTTGTACCTTGGACATAGTTGTACCTAGGACAATCGTGTTTTAAAAAAAAATGCGTTGGTTTTAGAAACCGTTGTCTATAGTATTTGAATCATCATTGGTCAACAATAACGTCAAATCAGTTGTGGTTTGCCAGCGCTAATGGTTACAGCGAAAAAAAAATAATTTCGTTTTTTTCAATTAAAAAGTCAGTTTTTTAGACTTTTGTTTTTGCTATTTGTTTCAAAATGATGCATGTTTAAAAAACGGTTTTATTTAAAAACTAATCTTAGTACTTAAAGCTATTGGACAACATGTGTCTCAGATCCTACCTCCAATCACAAGTGGGTGTACAAAGCTTGTGAAGTAAAGTAGTCGCGATGTTGTACCTTGGCCATCCAAGTTACGTTGTACCTTGGCCACCATCATTTGGTCGGCATTTATATGCATATTTTTTTTGAGTGCTAATTAATTGCAGAAATGGTAAAACTTATGTTAGATGATAAGAAAATAATGAAATAATTAGGTTGCAAGTTAAAATTACGTGATTAGAGACCAGAATAATGTCAGCAAAAATTTGCTATAAATCAATTGACGAAGCTTTTTACAAAAACTACCTTTTACCTATATATAGTTGTTAATACCTGTAAATTTTGTTAATTGCTAATGCAAATATGATTGAATAATTATTATTTCAACAAAAACTAAATAAATTACAGCTAAAAATATTTTTCATCTCGATTTGAACCTACTCTGGCCAAGGTACAACATACACTGTCCAAGGTACATCTGGTATGTTGTACCTTGGACAGTTTTGACTTTTTTTTTCAAATAGCTAGTGGTCACAGGTTTTTGGAAAAATACATAGTTTTATGAATGAATTATGTAGGTAATTTCATGGTCTTTACATACACATACACTGGACAGATATAGCTAGCACCATTATTTAATTAAAAATCAAAATCCAAAAAACTGTCCTAGGTACAACAGGTTCCCCTACATGATATAAAGATATATATAATGTAATATATGAACTTATCAGATTACTTTATTAAGTTTTGTTTATTCTTTGTTTGTTAATTTTATAAAACTATGTATTTGTTTTAAAAAAAATGTACTGTAGGTTTGCATGCCCTAATAGTTAATTAGCATCTAAGAGTTTTATTTTATATAGTTTTTGTTTGTAAGTATACTTACTTTGTTATAGATGTTAAGTTATTATAATAATTACATAATTAGTCACCAGGCACATTAAGTGCATTCTAAATTATCTCTTCTCAACGTAAATGATTTGTCTGTTTTTCCTACTTATACTACGCACGCTGTTTTTGTTTACTCCAAGCGACAAAACCGGCTCGCCGGTTCTTCATGTTTGCTCAGTCAAAATGACCCGTATTGCGATAGGACGGGAACCGCTACCTTGCCGTAACACAGTTTACAACTAGCACGGGAGGTATGGCTTCCATCATATTGTATACATACCCTCAAAAATATTAATACACACGTAATTATAAGCCGAAACGAAATGTTTACAATTAAGATTTTTTGTCAATAAAGTTATTCTTATTCTTCTATTCTTCTTCTTAATATCTTACTCCAGATCATGCCCTGACCCAGGCGAATGAGATCTAACCACAGAGCACTATCAACTAAACTTTAATATCAATCAATCGGTAACGAGGCCCTCCGGGTATTCTTTCTGGGCGGCTAGTCGCAGCGACGTGTGACCCGAGGGCTGGTGAGTATCTGGCCCAACGTATCAGCATTGCTATTCAGCGCGGCAATCCAGCCAGTACCTACCTATGTTGGGTACGCGACTATTGGTAGGTACTGATTTGGATCAGTTGAGTTATCTATTATATCGTTTGCATCGGTCAGCAGATAACTCAACTGTCTGTTCTCCGGCGCATTATTTTTTTAATATTACAACATTATATTCTCCTAATTTAGACTTTTAATTCAAAAAAAGTAACAAAATACCCAAACATTGTTATCAAAATTTCATCCGAAGCCAATTTAGAATATATATTATTATCTATATAATAAATTGTATAACATTAGGCAATAATGGATGATATGTTAAATAAATGAACAAGATATAAGGTTACAAGATATCAAGATATAAGAAAGGATTCTTTGACATAATACCCCACTCTGAAAAGTAATGCGACTTATTTCACTTGAGATAAATCTTGAATGGATCACATAGAACTATTTACATCTAGATATGTTTCATATGTCTGTGTCTGTTTTTATGTATTCTATGTATTTATATAGAAAAAAAAAGCTTAAGTTAACCGTTTTTTGGTTTTGGACTAGAGTGTGATGTGTGATATGTCCGTGAATATTTTTTATTTTTTTTATTTTAATTACTTAACCAAAAATCTTAAATAGAGATTTACTATACAGTATGAGCTTGTTTACAATGATTAGAACAAACAATAAATATTAGTAAAAATAAATAGTAAAAAGAACTGTACAAAAATACGTAAAAATTGAATATTTCCAAAATCAATAAACACATTTCCATCTTTATTACATACTAGCTGACCAGTGCCCACTTCGTTGGGCATTATATAGCCTATGACACTCAGCAATAATGTGGCTTTCTATTGGTGAAAGAATTTTTAAAATCGGTTCAGTAGATCCCGAGATTACCCCTTACAATTGAACAAATATACAAACTTTACCTCTTTATAATATTAGTATAGATTTTCCATCACTGTTTGAAAGTGGTATTGCGCATAGCATAAAAAACAGCGGGATACATTTAATTTTGAGCCGCTTTGACACAAACAGTTTCGTGCCCGTTCTTCTAGGCTCTGGTCGCGTGAAACTAGCACCTAGAATCACCTAGTATGTAAGACGATTCTAAATGATCCTTGTGATTTTACTGACTTTGACAGCAACTTTTACAAATTCATGATTTTTTCAATTATTTTATTAGCTTAATAAATAAATAATAAATAAATAATGCTGGACAATCCACACAACATCATCTAGCCCCAAGCTAAGCAGAGCTTGTATTATGGGTACTAGAAGACTGACATACTTAATACAATACATTACATAGATAGATATTTTTTATTATACATATAATACCCAGAACACCCGGAATAAATATTTGCAGAACATACAAACATTTATCCCAAGGCGGGAATCGAACCCGCAACCTTCCGCGTCGCAGGCGGACCATCGCCCACCGCGCCACATCGGTCGTCAATAACTTAATACAACCCTCCATAGTCTTTATATCTTGGTTCCTGTTGATATTTACCTTAAAGAATGCTTTGTGATATCAAACCTGTTTGAAGAAGGATGGCTTCTTGATATTTATTCTTTATCTCGAACAAAAAATATTCACCTACATTTCACACACCGCACTCTAGTTTCAATTAAAAAAAGCTTGTAAGTACCTACTATGGGATATAGATTGCTACTAAAATACTTATAGACATATTTTGTAAATACTACGTAGTAACACCCAGAAATATGATCTATCTATTACAAAACGATAGTCACTGAAGTCCTGGCTTTGATCCTGCTAAAACGAATAAAATCAAAATAAAAAATCATTTATTAAAATCAGAAGGATCATTAAATTTGTCTTTTATACTAGGTGATTCTAGATGATAGTTCCACGCGACCAATACAAAGCCTAGAAAATATATAAGTCGTCACAATCATCGCAATTTTCTGTAAAATAAGTATAATTTTATGTCAAATTTTGTTTTAATTGAAAATGTTACTCGCCAGTTACTAATAGCCGGTTAACTAGTTAGTATTCTAACCAGCTCAGCTCCAGCCAGAAGCGGTATAGTTCTATGATACTGAAATTGGTTTAATCTTTGTTCGAGCACGCAACGCTGACGACCTGTTTTCAGATTCGCTTTTACGTTTAGAACACTAACGCATTAGGCGATCAGAGAACTCAATATCTTCGTGTTAATTGTTCATTAAAATCTATAAAATACATGTTGTACTATAAGGAAAAGGTTTTAATGAGAGCGTAATTAATTTTATATCGGAAATCCAATCGATTTTTGTACAAGAAGCTATACTACTATTTATTACAAATATACATGAAATAATACACTAAGTAGTTTACTTTATAAGCGGGATATATAAAATGATTTGTGGGTTTGTTTATTTTTCGATATTTTGGCACAGTTGCATGCGCCATGATCACGGGTCGAACTGTGCCGAAATAACAAAAAATAATCGAACTCACAAATCATGGTTCATAACCCGTTTATAATTAGAAACTAGATACATATGTTCCATCCAAAGGTTGCCTGGAAGAGATCGCTATTGAGCGATAAGGCCGCCCATTGTGCATTTATATTCTAACAATTGTTCTTCTTGTATTTTTTGTTTTGGTGTAATTTGTGTACAATAAAGCGTTATTCATTCATTCATTCATTCATGTTCAAAACCGTGATAAATAATATAAATATAAATAATGTTGGACAATCCACACAACATCATCTAGCCCCAAGCTAAGCACAGCTTCTGTTTTGGGTACTAGAAGACTGACATACTTAATACAATACATTGCATAGATAGATATTTTTTAATATACCTACATATAAAATACCCAGAACACCTGGAATCAATATTTGCAGATCGTACAAACATTTATCTCAAGGCGGGAATCGAACCCGCAACCTTCCGTATCACCTGTCGTCCATATATATAAATATATATATAGTTTCAAATATACACCAAATGATCTTAAAATATATACATAAAATATGCACAAATACGTAACGCTATCTAAAAAGCCATACATTTTTAAAGCTAGAACCTCCCTCTGCCTACCCCAAACAAAACGCAAATATTATCTCACAATGTCATTTCAATTCTGAATAAGTATATAACGCCGTTGATCTAATACAAAAGATCTATCATTCGATTGCAAAAAAACGCTTTCAGTACCAAATATGTAGGTAGCTTTGTGTTACTTTTTAGCGCTCTTAGAAAGGTATATTTACTAACTACTATTACAATATTTTCAAAATATACCTATCTATATTAAATATAATAATAATATATAGATAGGCTTATAAAATACATAAGAAAAAATTGAGCTATCTACATAACGATCAGTTGCAAACGATCTATAGATAGCTGTTTCCTATTTATTTACTTATTATTTCATAAGTGTACCTACGTTTGTTATTGCTTATTACAAGTAAACATGATGTTAACGCGCATCTTAAATACGTCACTGTTTTTGTTTTAAAAGTTCTTTATTAATCATAATTATAATACAATAACTACATACTTAAATCTTAACACGGTTTAGTCAAGTAAATCTACTTATTTTCAAATAATTAACTTTGTCGGGTGAAGCGCTTTAAGTTAAACGGTTTTATTTATTTTGATAAAATTACGTAGATAAAACTACCTACCTACTTAACTACTATTAAATACATCACTATGTCGATACGTTTACAATTGTCACATTAATTCGTGCTCCGAATTTTTTTTTAACTAAACGTTAGCACAGTTTTACAGTGCCATTTTCATAAAATCAATATGTCTAAAAGCATTGTTGAGTGGTCCTGACAAAACTCGAAGCCGCGAAGATGTCTGAAAACAAAACATAAATATATTCGTTTGTATCTTTTATTCAAATGTGTATTTAAATGGGAAAGTTCCTTTGTTTTGTGTTTTCTTTGTGCTGGTAAGTAGGACATAATAAGAAGAGCTACCTATTTTATATACTTTAGGTGGAACTACATACAATAACATGCTTCAGCAAAGCTCTGCATTTTTTTATTTGTAAATGAACAAAAGAATGGCATAATAAAGAGGAGGCCTATACTAAGCAGTGAGTGCCAACGGGCTGAAATGATGATGATGATGAATGATGATTGAACAAATAAGCTTCAGTAATGATTTGTTCGTACAGTTTTTTTCATTTGTTTAAGTGATAGGTACAATGAGATAGCTTATCTAATGTTTACTCTCTTCCTTATCATTGTTTGGCCGAACACTCACATTAGTCTATAGAAGTATTTTACAGACTTTTTTTTAGTGTTCGGTAGGTAAAATGGAAATTATGACAAACTAAGGTCTTTAGTTTGTCATAATTTGCTGTCATAGCAGTGACAGTAGGAATAAAATATTTGAACATATTTCAAAAATTGGCGATGAGTTATAAAATGTCTTCTTCTTCTTTTCTTAGTGGTTTTTCGCAGACTAGGGTTCCATGATTTTGCCAATGTCGGAGTTTATGGTGATTTACGTTTACTAATCTTATAGCAAAAAGGTGGAGATCTGAGTAAGTGTTCAAAAACGACCGGTAATGGAAGGAGACTCTAAAAGTTGATTTATTATAAAATGTCATAAATGACGTTTAGAATTCCCAGTTACACTGAAGGTTGCGATGATATGTAGTTCAACCTCAACTTTTCTTTTTAAAATAAACCTTTCGCGATACTTAGTTGGTAGTCATCCAATAAAAATAAAAAGACGAACATTTCTTTGAAAATTGCTGAGCGCTACATTTTTACTAAGTTTTCTTATAAATTGTGTTTACAATGAAGTTTAGTTAAGTAAGTATATCTTTTGTATAATAAAATTATTAGCATTCTAGTTACATAGTCGTCTTCGTCGATCTACTTGCTAGCTGCTTTGCCTTCCATGTGGGTCGTGGGTTCGATCCCCACCGAGAGAAATGTTTTTGTGTGATGAATAATAAATATTTGTTTTGTGATCTATGACTATACTATGTGTCTACAAAAAATTTAGTTGCCATAGTAAAAGCTCTGCTCAGTTTAGGACTAGAACATGATATGAATTATCCGTGAATATTTATTTTATTTCATTATCAGCAATCTAGTTTCATAGTGTAACACCCTTTTGCAACACCCTTATTAGGGTACATTATATATTAGTTCTAAGTAGTCCTAAGATCAGACAAAGTGTGATATACATAATGATGACAATAAATGAAATGAAATAGTGCAAGTTTTACGATATTTTGGACTAAGGGTGAAATATACATAAATATTTATATTTTTACATTTTTAAACCCTAAAAAAAATACCATAAAGTTAAAAAAACATTAATTTTTAGTTCCCATCGGTATTGTTCAAAACGTTCGACATTTGTTTAACCCATCTCATCACACACTCCAACGGATATCTTTTCCACTATTTTGGATATTGAAGAAGGTAGATCAATATCCCTAGGGGGTTCGAAAGAACGTAGATAGAATAAGTATATTTAAATATATTTCTCAGGTCAAATATAAATAGCGGAGATAGGCTTGCAAAATGTCACAGAATACATATAAATAAAAAAAAGTCACATATTTTTTGATTCATTTATAATGTTTTTTATTATTTTGACCGTGTGAAAAAAAAAATGACACTTTGAACTTCGTCGTGATCGTAGAACAAAGACGGATGTGAAAAACGCTAGGTTTACAGGAGAGCAGTTTAAAGTTTTTTTATTACATTTTTTGTCATAACTTTAAAACGGTTACTCCTATCATCGTGAAAATTGGACAAGTTGCTATGTGTATAGACTTTTACAAAATAGCATACAAAATAAATTCCTAAGATGCCTAGATTTTCTAAAAAGTCAGATGCGTCATTGTTCTGCGCACACAAATTTGACGTATCTATCTATCCGACGTTATTCTTCGGACAATTTTAGCAGAATACGTGGCGCATCGTATAATACGCCGTTGTTCTTGGTGATTTGTATGAAACTAATTGACGCATGTTAGAATATTGATTGAAAACAGCGTAAGTATTTTATAAAATAATTTATTTTATTGAAAAAATTAAGGCACACAGACATTGTTTTTATCATAATAACACATAGATAATGTAAATATAATAAAAATACTGCCTAAAAAACTTACAAATGGGTGGGTCTCCAAGAAAATTATATAATTAGGTAGGTAGACACATTACCAGCCAGTCTTTTAAGGATACATTTTTAATATAATGTTTCTTATTTATAATATTTTTTTATATCATTATCATCATCATCATCATCAACCTTTATCAGTCTACTGCTGGACGTAGGTCTCTCCCAAGACGTGCCACTGAGCCCGGTCTTCGGCTCTTCTCTTTCAGTGTTTGGCAGCTACATTTCGCAGATCGTCCTCGCTCCATCTCGCCGGAGGGCGTCTTACACTACGCTTACCTAAACACGGTATCCACTCCAGTATCCGTTTTTTCCAACGGTTGTCGGGTCTTCGGCAAACATGGCCGGCCCACTGCTACTTTAGCTTGCTAATTCTTTGAGCTATGTCGAACACCTTGGTTTTCTGGCGAATAACTTCGTTCCGGATTCTATCTCGCAAAGAAATTTCGAGCATAGCGCTGAGCGACTTTCAGATAGTGGTCCAACCCCACTGTCAGTGTCCACGTTTCAGCAGCATAGGTCCCGTTATGACGGGTAGGACGCACTGGTTGAAAACTTTCGTTCTCTGACATGAAGGAATGGATGACGATAAGACTAGATGAAGTTTACCAATCGCAGCCCAGCCCAGCTGAATTATCGGGTCATAAACATACTCCTGCATAAATTCGGTAGGCATTCCGGCAACGGTTATTGGCTCTGGGTTAATATGATCATTAACCATGATCTTCGTTTTATCCAAGTTCATGCGCAGGCCAATCCGTCGTGAGTTGAGATGAACTGTCTAGCTGAAGCAGCTAGACTGTTCAGCATCTGAATCATCTCAATTCATCTAATAGATTGTAGTATATTTGTATCTGAAGCGAAACGTGTGCTGTCTTTTTGATTTACGTATAGCTTTCTTATTTTATTTTTTAAATACAAATACAAAAACATTTATTTCGGAACAGATTACAGTGTGGCAAGAACAAGATGAGGTACGATGATAGCTACAGTAGTTCGTGAAAACTGTGTCGTAGCGAATCATTAACATGTCCCTGACATGACTGTATATTATTTGTATTATAACAAAGTTAAATTGATACCGCACTGGCACTTCAGTACTAAATTTAGTTTAATAGTAATTCTTTGTATGAAGGATCTTATAAAAAAACGGTAGGAACCAGGCCGTAAGTTTCTTGCCCGTTCTTCTAGGCTCTGGTCGCGTGGAACTGGCAACTAGAATCACCTAGTATGTAAGACGATTCTAAATGATCCTTGTGATTTTACAGAATAAAACAATTTTAACTTTTGACTTTTTTTACTTCTGTTGTAAATCCTGCAACGATTCCGCTAATATGACGATGTCGTCAGCAAATCGTAAGTGTGAGATATATTCGCCATTGATGTTAATTACCCATTCATATGACATCTTCTTGTCGTACTCCGCGGCGCAACAAGGTTTCAATAGAGTCAAAGGCTTTCTCATAGTCCACAAGCGCTTAGCACAGTGGCTGATTATACTCTTCGGACTTCTGTATAACCTGCCGCACTGTGTGAATCAAATCAAATCAAATGTGGTCTATGGTGCCAAATCCTCTGCGAAATCCGGCCTGTTCTGGGGTTTGGAACTCATTAAGTCTTCGCGCGAGACTTTTCAAAATAACCCTGGAAAACAGTTTGTAAACATGGCTCAAGAGTGAAATTGGTCTGTAGTTATTCAGTAAAGCCTTGTTGCCTTTCTTGAAAAGCATCACAACTACACTTTTGCAAAACATGAAAAATTTTCATCGGAAACTGGGGTATCCACATGTCTCGCATATTTCGCTTACATATAAAATGGTTATGGCGAAAAATCTCGTACCTTTGAAAAAATAATAAGTAGGTAGGCTAGGTATTTAGATATGGCAATGATAATCAAAAATACATACTATACAACAAAAAAATATATCTAAAACTAATTTTAAACGGGTAAATTTAAAGCAAAAACGGCGTATTTGAAAATCAGTCCGAAGAGTAACGTCGGTTTGGTACATCCGACATCCGTTTATCCGTAAAATACCGACGGATTATACCAACCGTCTTCAATCAGTGCATAGAACAACGACGCATTGTGTGATCCGTCGCCAAAAAATACATCAAACAAAAATCACTCTTTCCTCACTGGATAAACTTAAAATGTAATTCCAATTATAGTTACGGCCTAATCGAGACTCGGGAAACTAACAATTTTAAATAACCAAGAACAACGACGGATCTGACAGTCCGTCGTTGTTTCACGGACTAGCCATCTAGAGCTATTTAACTTGTTTAAATACACAATATATACAATTAATTTAGTATAAAACATATAATGATTTTTCGCAACCTTGTAATACGCTGCCTAGAACACAGACGGATTGAACGATACGTCACGCGCGAGAGGGTAGCGGGGGGCAGAGTAAAGCGCCGAACAACGGCGGATCTACACATAGGTCGTTGTACTACGCTCATAAAATCAAATACGCCTATGTTCAACTGCGTATTTTGATAACTATTAGGAAAAATGAAAAAATTGTTTCACTATTCGACGTAGTACATAATTGTAAATAAATTAATGAAATAAAAAAAAAAAGACGTAAAGTCACATAAGCCTTTGTTCTACGATCACGACGACTTGTTTTTGAATTTCTTTATACATCCATAATGTTTTAATTATTTATAATACACTCGTACCAGCAATCTACATGCCATAGTAAAAGCTTTGCTTACTTCACAACTAGATGGCGTTGCGCGTCCTTGTAAAATATATTATTTTTATGCCTATTGCGTAGTAGGTATAAAGCTCGTTATTTTTTCCCAAAACAGTTAATAGAAGTGAAAGTACAATGTAATTTCAAAATAACGCCTGCAATCTGACAGTCAGTATTTCAAAAGCACCAGTTTTATTGCTACCCCTAAAATAATAACCCCATTCGGCAGTTGGGTAATAAAAGCCCCGGACACCCCGGACACCCCGGACACCCGGACATTCGGACACCCCATTTCACCCGTTTTGCCCCTGTAATCGCCCATTAGTTTTATCCCGGATGGGTTGTCTCATTTTCCGGGATTTATTTACAAGTGTCAGCTGTATTATGCAAAACATAGTGTTTTTTGACAGAAAATAAGAAGAGTCCTTTGACCACAAACTCACCTGATGGAAAGTGATGTTGTGTCCGACGATGGAGCAGGACGATCTAGGAGACCTATTCAATTTTTTACACGTGAATATTTACGTAAATATTCACTCGTGCCTTGAAAATATAAAACTTGATAACCTCTGTTTATTATGAGAGGATAAAACATGTATTTTTATAACGCAATTTCTTAAGGTATGTAGCGCCATCTATATCTCTACATGATGAATTACATCGTAGTCTACGAAACCGACCAACAGATGGCGACAAATCCTAGAACGCGCAAACGAAGTTATCACGGAGTTTTAACATAAGTAATACAACCGATGACCATCCATCGGTCCAAACGACCCCGAGCCAAAGGTCGCTCGGCGTGGAAAATCTTTCCTTTTCGTAGGAGATACCATACCCTATCTCCACAGGTACACTATCAGTCAATATCAGTCTACTGTTAGACGTAGATCTCTCCTAAGACGCGCCACTGTCGCCACTGTCGTGTTATAAGGTGCGTACGGATAGCGCGTACCCTGGGAACGCGTAGTTGGAAAACACTGTCCACGCGTACATTGGATACGCGTACGGCCTCCTGTACGGACCGCCGCGAACCTGTACTCGAGGTAATCAATCCAGAGAGCTCCGCGAGCCCCAGTCCTTCAAAGAACTATTCATTTTGCCGTCCAAATACAGCGTACCCGGTCGCGTGCGTCCTCTTTGACTCGCGACCAAAAACCGACAAACGGCGGCTCGCGCTGCGATCTAGCTTGCACGGTACGTGTACCCCCGAGTGTACGCGTAGCTGCCCGTACGGACATGGCGTTCCGGACACGCGTAAACTGACTACGCGTACCAGGGTACGCGCTATCCGTACGCACCTTTATATTGCACCTTTATTTAGATCGCTCTATCGCGCCCTACGCTACGCTTGCCTAAATGCGGTCTCCACTCCGTATACATTCGCTCCAATTGTCACTTCTATGTCAAACATTACCTACGACGAAATATTATTTTACAGAATAAACTTTAACTGGTTATACGTGTTAACTGTTAGAACCAGAGGGCTGAGCACGAATAAAAGTGACAACCGTAAACGTAACGTATTTAAGACACACTGCGCGCTAACGCTGCAACTTTCGACAGTAAAGCTGATGTTGACGCGCAATGTATCACAAATACGTCACTGTTTTGATACGTTTACGATTGTCACATATATTCGTGTTCAACACTCAGAAGTATTTATTACTTTTACTTATCGATTCAACAAATATCAATACCGAACCGACACTATTTGGTACATATTTTAAATCTGATTCTTCAGTTACATGCAACTGGTTCTTGCGTTTTTATCGATACTTAAATAAATAAAGGTTTAATTTTACCTGTGAAAAGATTTGTTAATTTAAATTAACAAATAAACATAAAAAAAGTCTAAATAATTACCCTGTAATTTACACTATTGTTATTAACTACGTGTAATAATTAGCTAAAACACAATCAACAAACACTCATTACTAAGTAATAAGTAAGCATTACTGAGTAAGCGCGTAACGATTCGTTAATAACCCACTTCCGGAAATTACCAAAATGGCGCTATATTTATTATATCCGTTTCATTTTGTCGACTCACTGAAAGAGGAGATAACCCTCGTTAATAATTAAGTTCCATTTAAACGAATTTATTATAGGAGATCTTAATTCTAAAAGCCGTATTATTTTATATTGGTTTGACAAATAACTAAGTTCAAATTTGTAGAGTAAAATATAGAAAAAAATATATAAGTAAAGTGTAGAAGAAAAAAACCAATAAAAGATTAAAAATGAATTCCTGAAGAAAAATGGAGCTGAATTTCATATGAATTAGGTTTTAGGCTCTTTAAATAAATAAATATTCACGGACATTTCACACATCACACTCTAGTCCCAAACTAAGCAAAGCTTGTATTATGAGAACAAGATTCGTATCACTATAATTTTTTGTCGTGTATTATGCTAAAATTAAAATAATACCTTTTTACACAGTAAACTACCAGTAGAGACTTTATTTACAAACAAACTTACGACTATACAGTATTAACAAAATGTACATTGGCATATAAAATACATAAGAAACAGTTGAGCTATCAGACCGTTGCAAACGATCTAAGTATAGATAGCTCAACTGATCCAAATCAGTACCAATCGTCGCGTACCCAAGATCTGGCTGCATTGCCGCGCTGAATAGCAATGCTGATACGCTGGGCCAGATACTCACCAGCCCTCGGGTCACGTATCACCGTATCTCTTCTAAAAAAAGCATAACCTCAAATCAAAGGTAGAAGGTCAACGACTCGTAAGCATATCGTACCAGCAAACTCGAATCCCCAATCAAAATAATCTAATTCCGTAATTCGTTAAATATTTGATTTTCCTCTCCACCAGCCGTAATCATGTCAATAACTCGCTGAAATCTTCGGGCGTGTAATTCTGTGTAATGTCACACAGTGTACTATACTACAGCTGGGTAACTTTATATGTCTAACGGTCGGTTTCTCGAACGATGATCAACGAAAAAATCGAATAATTACTAGGTATGTGACAAACTTGGATCAATCGTGATTTGGGTTTCCAGAAACCGGCCGTAAGTTTTGTAAGAAGTAAATCTATTTTCGAACGAGGATTTTCGATCCTTGAGAGAGAGACATACATTTATTTCGACTTGACGTGTATTAACAACTAAATATACCTAAGTATATGTTCGATCAGTACCTAATCTAAATTCGATGGTGCATAGGTTACTTGTATTGTGACTAAATGACGTTTTATAAATACATAAGAATTAGTTAAACAAACCATAGTAAAACATATCTTGACTAAGTCACGAAAAGTGCGTTCAAAGAAGCGTCTAGCGTAACTAACTATAATAAAACATCTGACACATACAGTTCGTACGAGATCGTTGCTCGTCCAAGCTGTACCATAATGATTTGTAAGTGTAAGTGAACTAGCTGTTCTTCAATTTACCTGTGATTGTAGGTACGTATTCTGCTCATAAGCAACTTAATATCTACAAGTAGTACCTCGCTCTAATGCACAGCAATTTAACAGGAAGAGGGCAAGGGTTGAATCTTAGAGTGATATTGACAAAGCAAGCTTTGGATAATTTACTCTAACTAATGAAACTAATGCTGAAACTCAAAAAAAAACAATAAAATCAAAAGGATCACTTCCAAACTTCTTACATACTAGACGATTCTAGACGCCATAGACGCGACCAGATCCTAGAACAACGAGCAAAAACTAAAGTAGGTACAAGAAAATCAATAATATAAATCGGTGAACCTAAAAAATCTGATGACACAAATAAAAATACAATCAAATAGAAAACCTCTCCTCTCTTTTACGTTACTTAAAAAAACTAGACTTATCAAAGGCAGCAACAAAAAGTATACACTCGATTCGGCCTTTGCGTGGCGTCTCGGAAACTTATAATGAGTTTCTTAGACTCGGTACTAAGGAAATGAACTCTATCTCAAAGCAATAGATACTATTTCCAACTCTTGCTTACTTTCTTTAAGAAATATTTACTTTTTGTTGTGACAATCTGTATTTCTCTAAAGATACAAATGGGATTGAATACAAATACCAGTACGTACAGAATAAATATAGTTTCTTTAATACAATCTTTGCTAAGTTTATTCACAAACAAACTTACGACTATACAGTATTTACAAAATGTACATTGTCTTATAAAATACATAAGACGGTTCGGTTGAGCTATCTACAGACCGTTGCAAACGATCTATAGATAGTTCAACTCATCCAAATCAGTACCAATCGGAAGCGTACCCAAGACACTGGCTGCATTGCCGCGCACTTGAAGTTAAGTAACCTCTGCTTATAACAATGCATTACCTAACCAAGCACGTTCTTTAAAAAGTGTTAATCTCATCTTGAGAATCAAGTAAGTACTTAAATTTGAGGCAGCACTCATACTTTTAAATCAAAAAGCTGTCTGCCTTCCATGCTGTGGGTCGTGGGTTCGTATCCCGCCCAGAGCAAATTATGGTATGATGAATATCTATAAATATTTTTTGTGTTTGGGTGTTATGTATTCTATGTATCTATTTACATAAAAAATCCACAGTACAAGCTTTGCTTAGTTTGGGACTAGAGTCTGATGTGTGAAATGTGAAAAATTGTTTTATTTTATTATTAAAACATTGATATGTACAAGCTTAAAAGTAGTACAGTGGTATTTATTCCCCGGTGATTTTCTTTAAGAACGAGATATTTACCATGATTTGTGAGTTTGATTAATTCCCGACAAGGCGCATGCAACTGCCCAAATTTCGGAAAATAAAACTATGTTTAAACCTTCATCATCATCTTCCTACCCTTGTCCCACATTATGTGGGGTCGGTACAACACGTCCTCTTCTTCCACTCACTTCTATCAGACGTCATCTCAATATTCACACCTTTCTTACACATGTCATCATTCACACAGTCCATCCATCTTTTCTTTGGCATCCCTCTACTTCTACATCCATCCACATTCACATTCAAATCTAACACTCTAAACTATGTTTAAACCTTGATAGTTTCAAATATTTTATTCCCCGGTAAGTTAATGCCATGTTTATCATTAATTAATATAAAAAAGTAAAAAAAAACAACACTAAACACGTACTTATTAAACCGCGAAATAACGAACAGCGGTAAAATAAACAATTCAACAACGTTAGACTTGCAAATGTCTTTGTGAATTTAACAATCATTACTAAACACTTCGCGTTTATCCCTTACAATTCAGCTATATATACGTATGGATCCGCACTTAATGATTTTTATGTTGAGTCCACGGTAAGGTGTGTTAGTGCTCAACTCGGGCGACTTAACTGTGAACACGCTGTGACGTCATCACGTGGTACGCAGAATCACAGTGAGGTATGCTGTTAAGTTGTACGTGTTATATATATAGTTAATATGAAGATAATTAATGACACGTGTAAATCCAGTTAATAGCGTCAATCGTAATGCAACGGTATATTGTACATCGATACTTAATATATTATATATCGGTTCCAATGTGTGAAAGTATCGGTTCTAATCTATAGTAGCCTTAATAAGCTTTTTGATACAAATCTCAAGTTTTGAAACAAAACTGAACTACAGATTGTTTTAACGTTATTGGGTGCGGTTATATAGTGTTGGTTCTTTACAATTGTGCCATGTTGCGAAGTAGCGGCGGTAAAAACAAATAGACGCATTCCCGTGAAAACTGAACGCTGGGAGCCTTAAATACAAATATCTTAGTTAAATAAACACAAGTTTTAGAAAGAAAAAGATACGCAGTGTTTGCGCCAAAATAAAAACAAATGTTTAAATAACTGACAGGCGTCACAGCTCAGTCGGTAGTAGCTCTGCCTTACATGCTGTGGGTCGTGGGTTCGATTCATAACGGCAAACGTTTGTGCGATGACATAAATATTTGGTTTGTCTGGGTATCCATTATTATTTATTAATATCACAAAGATCATTTAGAATCGTCTTAAATACTAGGTGATTCTAGGCGCTGTTCCACGCGTCCAGGGGGGCTATCCAGCAAGGGGAAACTTGTGTGACCGAATATCCTTTCAGTTGCAGTTCAGTTTACGATGATTTTACTATAGTAACTCATCAGTATTCCGAGGCATTTTTGTGGACTGACGTGACTGAGCTTTTTAAAATTATGACTGAGCTGTTAAAAATGACGTCAATGCCGCGGTTTAGCACGTGGCCTACCTGATTTGAGCATGGCTTACCTGATTTTTCGTTATTCTATCAAACGGTATGAAAATCGATCATTCAGAATATCAATGAAAAACGAAGAAGAAAACTGAACTGCAATTTGATCAAATAACAGTTCAAAATAATTTCAGTTGTCAGGATCCCCCCCAGAACCTAGAATGGGCAAAAATACCTAAACAGGTTCCTTCCATTTTTTGTATGATCCTTTTAACAAAGAATTATTGTAATGAATAGCCACTTTGGTGCAATCAGTTAAATAAAGTAGCACTTTCTCCAACCTTTTAAGGTCTAGCTATTAGCCATCGATGCCATTACATAGATTTATAGAGGAAACTCAGAGTCTGAAGGGCAGGAGTGTTCTTTAACCTCTGACGCAAGAAAAGAGGTGTTATATGTGTCTATTATATTCAATGTTGGTATGTTAATAGGGTGTTTTCATGAATTTATTGACGTAAAAAATGTATAATATAAGTATTCTATCAGCAGTCTAGTTCCCATAGTACAAGCTTTGCTTAGTTTGGGACTATTGTGTCCGATCTTATCTTGTAAAAAAACATAAAAAAATCCTTTTTGAAAATCTGTAGATTCTAATTGGATCAACCTTTTCGTCTATTACAGACGGTATAAACAGTGTCCCTGTGTTTGGAGACATTTTCTTTGGTGGCTATAAAGTCCTATGCGGGAGCGGACTGAGCGACCGCATTTGGTGCAATGAAATACACACGTATTGTCAGATGAGATCAGCTCGCTGGCGGTGGCATGCCTTTTAGCGCTCTTCTTTGCTAGTGAGGCCAACCAGACCTGGTCATGATGCTTCTTGCCATCACGCAAGCACTTTCTCCACTCGAGTCTATCAGAAGCACTAGCTGGATAGTGTACTGTATAAAATAGATAGTCTAATTAATTATAAATGTAGGTATAAAGAATCTTACATTATCAAAAAAATAAATGCGCGTGTAGCTTAAATAACATTTGCTATATCTTTGAGTCAAAGGCAAATGATTAGATTTATTAGATTTTCATAGTCTTATTTGACCTAGAAATCCCGAAAGTCTTAGCAAATAATAAAAGAAATACTCTCTCCAAATTAATATAATTGCTCTTTTATTGGGTAATCATGTTTAACTATCAACTAGCAAGGTCAATTGACAGACGTCACTACTTAGTACAACTAAGCTATTTAACCAACTTGAAAAAGGAAGGTTCACAATTAGACATTTATTTTGTAATGCTGGGGCCACACTAGCGGGCTACGGCGAATATTTGTGTTAACGCGATGTATGTGGCCGGGTACATTTATTTATTTATTTATTTATTTATTTAGGACAACCAACAAAGAAATCACAATCAGAATTAAAAATTAAAGTAAGTGGGCTTATAGCTATGTGTTTCTTCAATTATAGGGTGCCACGGCATGCATTAAAATCGAGACCCAATTAGACAAAAATATATACAAACAAAATGGTTCAACTTTCTGAATAACAAAAATATAACTTTAAATTAAACTATAAATTAAAATTACTGAAAACAAGAATTAAATGAAATAACATATGAGAAGGCGGAAGATTGACAAGGAGATCTAGGTAAAAAGTAACTTAAATCTACATCCTAAAGAGCCAAGTATTTACAATTCAAATATACTAACAATATTGAGATAGACTCAATGAAAATAAAAATATTATTGCTGTATAGCGTTAAAGTTTTTCTTATTATGAAATGAAGACAATAGGTAGGTATGATGTTAAGAAAAAGTAATACAATACGTATAGTTTTAAAAGTAATAAAAAATGGCTTAGAATTATACAAGAGGAGGTGCATTGTGTCTAATGCAAAAGATGAACATCAAAAATGAGAAATTAACCACTACATAAATACAGCAACCAAAATAATATCTAGGTAGAATTTACATCACTATGAGTAGTTTGTCTGAGCGATCGTTTAAATTTGTAGAGTGGGTCACAAATATCCAGATTATTGCTCTTAGAAAGTTTATTATAAAGATTACAAAGCCTTATAATAACTGCATGTTTGCCAAGATTAGTACGTGAGAAAGGCACAGAGAAAAAATTATAAGCTTTGATTCTAGGAAGTTTGGAAGGGGCGTTAATACTTAGTTTGTTTACTAGTTCACTACAGTTTACTTTTCCATTAAACAGTTTATGAAGAAACGTGAGGTCAAGCATTGTTCTTCGACTTGACAAAGTATTTATTTTGTAATGGTTTAACCTTTTATTATAGCTAGAAAACCGTTTCGCTAACCTGTCGCCGTATGAAAGATGATAAAGAAACCTACGCTGAACTCCTTCGAGGCGTTTGGAATACACCTCGTACTGAGGATTCCAAATAGTGCAACAGTATTCCATAATTGGACGGACAAGAGCTTCGTAGAGTTTAGTCTTAGTTTTAGATGATTTAAAATCTTTGCTATTGCGTAATACGAATCCTAAAATTTTGAAACTTTTGGAGACAATTTTTTGAATGTGGTTATTGAAATTGAGCTCAGAGTCTAATACGACACCTAAATCTTTAATCTGATTGACGCGACCTAGTGTTTGACCGTTGATATGGTATGAATTATACTGCTTATTATTGTTACGGGTGAACTGAATATAAACGCATTTAGAAATGTTTAAGCACATATTGTTCTTTTCGCACCATTCTGATAACCTATTAAGATCATCTTGTAGTAGTTCTGAGTCTGATGTGTGTTCGATTGATTTCATTAGTTTTAGATCATCAGCAAACAAGTAGAATGAAGTGTTGCGAAAGCAGTCTCCGATGTCATTGATGAATACATTAAACAGTATGGGGCCTAAGTGAGAGCCCTGGGGTACACCTGAAGGTGCTACGATAGTTTTGGATGAGTAACCACTGATAGCTACTATTGAAGGTCTGTTGGATAAATAGGATGAAAACCATTTTAAGAACGAGCCTGATATTCCTAGATGATACAGTTTAGCAATCAACAGGGAATGATCCACTTTGTCAAAAGCCTTGCTAAAGTCAGTGTATATTGCATCCACAGGTATTCGATTGTCCAAGTGTTTAGCAAGAGCAGATGTGAAGCATGTTAGGTTCGTCACGGTAGATCGGGATTTTATGAAACCGTGTTGAGAATCTGATAATTGTTGTTTAAAATGCCATGTTATATATTCTACTATAAGTTTCTCAAATATTTTCCCAAATGTGACTAGAATAGATATGGGTCGATAATTGGTGACTTGTTTTTTATCACCTGATTTGAAAATAGGAACTATTATACCTTCTTTCCAAGTATCAGGGAATACTCCATCATTGATCGACTTTTCAAATATGACGCTTAATGGTTTGGCTAAAGGCTTAGCACAGTTCTTTATGAATACTGGTGGTATACCATCTCTGCCTGCTCCTTTTTGTACGTTTAAAGATTTTAGAGATTTTGTAATGTTATTGACAGTGAATAATGGTGGACATAGGTGCGTTGAGATGTTATTGGAGTTGTTTTCATAATAAGGTTGACACGGTGACGATTGAGTTGTGGTATTGTACATTTCTTCGAAATGATTAGCGAATTCATTACAAATATCAACTCCCTTGTCCACAATAAGGTCACCATGATGCATCTGAGCCGGATATACACTGCAACCATTTCTTTTACTTTTTATATAAGACCAAAATAGCTTAGGATTAGTCATGACAGTTTTTTCCATGTTTTTTATGTAGTTTTTATAACATATCTTTTGTAAAGTGGTGCAATTGTCGCGTGATTGTTCAAACCTAACCAAATCCAGGGGGTTGCTAAACCTTTTAAAGTTGGTATGATATTTACACTTTTCTTTGAACATCCTTATGAGTTCACGCGAATACCACACTGGGTAATGTTTGTCAGAGTTTTTCTTTAGTGGAATGTGCTTGTCGATAATGCTACGTAACTCATCATAAAAAATATCAACCATATTATTAACAGTTGCACAATCTTTAAATTTAATGTCCCATTCTATTGAATTCAGAGCACCGACTATTGCATCATAATCAGCCTTAAAAAAGTTAGGCCTGGTGGATTGGTTAGGTTTCAACAAGTTTGCACTTGCCTGAACCGGTACATTGAACTCCAGAGGCGGATGAAAATTGTCTTCCACTGTGAAGCTTCCTTCGCACCTTTTGACGTTTATCACGGGTTTGTTGCTAAGAATCAAGTCGAGTGTTCTATTCATGTTGTTTTTAACAATGTTATATTGATCGAGGTCGTAGAGTGCTTTGAATTCTAAGAAGTGAGAATTAATGTCACTGTGGTTGCATTCCGGCTTAGTATATATAGTATTTTCAACTACAGGCCATGATATATTATTCAGATTAAAATCACCTAACAAAAGAAAATGAGCATTCTTATCCATTAATTTATGAGCACTATTAGTAAATAATTCCAAATAATTAATTTTAAGAGGAGATGGCAAATAAACGGTACATATATATAATTTTTCTATAGCCTTTCCCACTTTACAGTCTATACTTATCCATAAATCTTCGCAACTACTTTCATACTCTGGTATCCTGCTAGATATTAAATGCTTTGAGACAGCGACCATGACGCCTCCTCCATCTTTTCTCTTATGAAACATACTAGATAGACGATCGCGTCTGTATACGATGTACCTATCGTCAAAAAGCTCTGAGTCATAAACAGCATCGTTCAACCAAGTTTCTGTAATCACAATCACATCATAGTGGTGCACCGACATGCTCTGGTAAAATGAATTAGTTTTAGTTTTCAACCCACGGGCATTTTGGTAATAAACAAGAGGCATATTATGAGTATTCATAACTTATAGATTGCTAAGCAATCAAGATTTCTATGAGAGTAAAGACTTAGCTTGGGATACAATGGGGATGTGCTTTTAGTAAAGTGAATTAAGCTTTGCAGTACTGTCAATTGTGATACGATCGGTCTCTTCAGTTTTTTTCATAAAGATACGGCCGTTACGCACCCACACGAATTTATACTCTAACTCTTTAGCACGTGCTCGGGCTGCGGCGTGGAGCGACTTGTTTTCTGAAGAAAGGTGCTCAACTACGTAGATGGGTGATGGTTTATCCACGACAGCTCCTAGGTTGCGAGTGCTAAGTTTGTTCTGGGGTTGGTTTCTGTTGTAACGTATGGCGGCAGCCAAAAAAGAGTCACGCTGGCGTGGACTGTTGAATTTAACGAGGATAGATCTTGGACGGGTACTTTCGGGGTTTTTCTTAGCCACTCTGGTGCAATGCTGGATATCAGAGTCTTCTACGTTGCATTTGATGTCCTTACCAAGCTTCAGTATAGTGTCGACCAGATTTTCAGATCTATTTTCTGGGACACACTGTATTTCGATGTTACTGGCTCTGGCGTGTTGCTCTGATAGATTTACCCTTTTCGTTAGGTTAACGACAGATTCTTGTAGAGACAGGTTTTCTTGCTCAAGTTTTTCTATTCTTGTAGTTTTGTCTACTAAGGTATCTTTAAGTTCTTCGTATTGGTTGCTGAAGAAAGAAATTGCCTGTTGAAAGCTATCGACTATTTCTCTCAGTTGTCTTTGTTCGATCGCTAAGTTTTTCAGTGAGTGTCCCAATTCGCCTTCTATGGTCTCTCTTAGATACTTCCTGGTGATTGGAGTCTCTTCTTGTTCGTCAGAAGTAGTGGGTAATTGTGATCCACTCAGTGACGTTGTGGCCGATTTAAGTGGTGTCGGTGATCGTCTATCACGAGATGTTATTTTAATTGGTGTAGCTATTTTGGACTTCAAGGGAGACGTCCTTCGGGTCCTCGGTCTAAGACGACTTTCTTCTTCTGAATTAACAGGGTTGTTTGTGTTGTCACTTTTAGGTATTTTGCTGCGGCAGGCTGGACATATCCACGAGTTCCTACATTCAGTGTTCATACATTTAAGTTTTTTGACGGATATATTGGCACACTCGAGATCATACCAGTTTTGGCATTTACAACACTGCAAACTGGCATTTATGTTCTTTGATATAACATTGAGACATCCAGCACAGTCCACCGACATTGTAATTGGTAAGAAGTAACTAATTATATCAAATAATAATATTGTACATCGAATGTTACGCACAACACTATTTCGTGGCACTGCGCACGGGCTAAGTTCATATGGGGTCACGGGTCACTCGGAATCGGAACTAAAACGGACGCACTGTTTTGAGCGAATATCACAGATTAGAGTAACAGTTACTACCGTTATTAAAACTTTGGTTGCACTTTTTGGTATTTGAGAAACATATTGTTATTAGACACTGTTCACTGCCAATTTATGGTTTACTTGGTTTTATTATAATGTTAGATATCTAATTAAGTTTGAATGTAAGCTATTTCTATTTAAATTGAATTAAATTTCGCGGAGCGAAATGCTATCGCTGTTGTCTAGTTGAGGCGCGGGGGGCGCACTTGTACATCGTGTCATCGCTTAGTATATCGCCTTTATCCGAACGCGATGTTTTTGTCGCGCCAACACGGTACGAATATTCGCCCGCTAATGTAGCCGAAGCATAAGTAGTTTAAAATGTAATGTTGGGTTTGCTTCCGATTGTTACGATTGGTACTTACTTGGATCAGTTGTGCTATCTATAGATTTGCAACGGTCTGCTGATAGCTCAACTGATTCGTATGTATTTTATAAGCTTATATCTATATACATTTTGTAAATTTTAAATACTTACTTACGATATCTTATAAAAAGTTAGCGCAGACTTGATGTGTTGATTACCATACGTATTGATGACATAATGTCAACGCTAACTTTTTATAAGATAAGGTGTTAGTCGTAAGTTTGTTTGTGAATGTATTTTATTCTAAACTAAAATGTACGCATACCTATGACTATGTGAGCGTATTAGGTTATTTATTGTTTTATTTATATTTCTCTTTGACTTCAGAATGTCAACCCAATTTTTCTTGTTATTAATCTAGAAGTCTAATTCAGCATTTATTTTTATTCTAGACTCATAAACTTTTACCATCCTGTAAAAATAATTAATAAAATAATATGCTTTGTAAGCTTATCAGCAAACTTTACCAAGTTTCTTGTAAAACTGTTCGTTTCGAGAACCACTACAATCGTACTTTTTCTGCCTCTAAGAAATGATGTAATCCTTGTTCAAAGGTATGAATGCCGGTGCAATCTATATGACTTTAACTTAGAGCGATGGACGTAGTGTGATGTCTCGCAAGGCACGTCCTTAAGGGACGAGATCGTGACAAAAAATCTTGGCAGAAAACCTTTTGTATCAGGTGGGCAATTTTCAGACTCTATCAATTAATCTAGATACCAGTCCCAACTCTGATTAGTTTGGGGCTAGATGGCGTTTAAAATTAAACCGATTAATGTAAAGCCTAGTGCTCACTAACTAGTGCTATGTGTAGTCTAGATTGGTATAGCCTAGATTATTAGATTTAATCTTTCCCTAGGGGTAGGATATAAAATAAATTGTTTCGATTAAGCTTAAGTTTAATAAAAAACTTTTACCAACATATAGCGGAGATGGAAAAAAAATCATTTTTTATAAACACTGATTTATTATTTAAATAAACACAAGCAATATTCAATATTAAAGATAAAGACACATCAGACTTAAAAACTAGCCGCGAAAAGTCAAAATTTATTAAAATTGGTCCACTGAGAAAAATGACTAAATGAAAAAATGAAAATATCTAAATAAAAAATTCATATTCAGTAAAATCACAAGGATCATTTAGAATTGTCTTAAAAACATATTAAAAAGCTTCTTATAAACAAGTAAAAAAAAAACGAGAATAAGTTAAGAAGTTGTAACAAACATTGATAAATAAGTGTATTAAAAAAAAACAAGATAAATATTAATAAAAAAAATATTGACGGCATTAATAAAACGATATTAGTTTTTACAAAACTAAATCTATAAGCCGACTGTCGCTCTATTTTCCAGATAGGTATTATTAATAGCAAATATCATAGGAACACTTTATTTTATCGTTTTAATACTTTTTCCATGTTTATAGATAATCTTAGAAGGATAGCGACCTAAGTGTACCTACGAATGGAAGATCTTACTTAAATTGATTCTTATCATAATCTTCTAGTTTTTTCAAAATAAAACATGTAAGTGTTTAATTTATTTTGTACCTCTGTACAAAATGGTCATACATTTTGTACTTATGACCATTTTGCGCCTATGAATATTTTGTACTTACTTATGACTATTTTTTACATAATAATGACTATTTTGTACTTATGACTATTTTGTACCTAGGACCAATAAGTACTTATGAATATTTTGCGCCTATGACTATTTTGTACTTATGACTATTTTGTACCTGTGACTATTTTGTACCTAGGACCATTATGTACTTATGATAATTTTGTACCTATGACCATTGATTGGATTTTTTAGAGAATCGGAATGATGGTATTTCAATGTAATGAAAACTATAAATTCCTTTAAAAATATTATGTTTTACGTATTACAAAATAATTTCGCAAACTAATCAAACGAATGGCAAAATATTCTGGCTTTGGATTTCATACAATTTCGTGTTTCAGGCAAAATTGATATTTTAAAAATTTATAGGCACTTTCAACCTTAGAGAAATAAATAAATACATGATGCTACTATGAACAGTCCATTAAACTAGGTATGTTCATACTGAGTATTAAAGTTATCTAAGTTCTTGATCTTAAAAACTTAAGTTTTAGAAAAATAGCATACCTAACTATAAATTAACACGTCCAAACTAAGAATACATATTTCAACTGCTAGCAATCCAGGTCTAGTTTCTTTCCAGTTCTTCTAGACTCTGGTCGCGACGAACTGGCGCCTAGAATCATCTATTAAGTAAGACGTTTCAAAGTGATCCTTGTGATTTTATTGAATAAATGCAATTGAAGTTTGAAATTTGAGCAACTAGAAATCATAGTAAATATTTAGTGAATTGATAATTTCTTGCCCGTTCTTCTAGGCTTTGGTCGCGTGGAACTGGCACCTAGTATTACCTATTATGTAAGACGATTAGTAAATGATCCCTGTAATTTTATTGAACAAAGATTTTTTTTTTACTTTACTTACTTTACTTTACAAGGATCATTTATAGTTTTCTTTATAAACGGGATATTTACCATCATCATCATCAAATGTCAGTCCAATGTTGGACGTAGGTGACTCCCATGACGCGCCACTGAACCCGGTTTTCGATATTTACCATGATTTGAGAGAATTATTTCGGGATATTTAGTATGTTTTGAGAGCTCTGTTGTTTGTTTTGAGTCTGAGGTCCAAACAGCTGTACCTACTAGAACATCGTATATCACGTGGGCATCTATTTTTAATTTCCGCCACAGGAACGATACATCATTTTGGACTACTGTGGACTTTTAGCGGTATTTTAGTAGTTTTTTTAGTGTATATAAAGCTTAGAAAAAAAAGGTAGCACTCCGGGAGTGCCGGCAGAAGTGAAAACTTCATTATTAACGTTGTGTTTTCACTTTTAAGTTTTCACTTCAAAAATATAACCACAGACGTCATAATGACAATGACAATCACAATGACACAGACACATTCGCGCAAGCGCGAATGTGTCTGTTCACTTCAAAAATAGAAGGTTTTAAAACACCGCAGAAAAAACGAGTCGATATCGCCCGTGTTTGTGCTTTTCGGTTTTCATAACTTTTTGTGAAACTTTTTTTATGTTTGCAGTAACATTAATCTAAAACTAGCACTGCGTGGAATAGAACTTGTGTACTTTCAAATGCACGAAGTTTTTTTAATAATTTTCAAATAAGGAGGTTTTTACATATTTATTTTTGTATCTATTTATTAATTATTTTTTTTTCTACGAGATTTCAGGAGTTTTTTAAGTGCTTCCATTTTGATCAAATTCTTACCAATGTTTCCATAACCAATGCGTTTAATATATTTTATATCATTTTTAGTATTTTTCACTTGTAATTATTTATCAAATTTTAGACGTTATCTACATAACTTTAGAGCTTAAAATACAAAATAGTCAATCGATCGCGCTACGTTGACTGTCATCGTTGAGATCGCAATATACAAATTGTTTGCTTGTGCCCACGGCTCGGGGGATCTACCGCGAAAGGCTTAACATTTTATAGATAGTTGTAATTATTATTTTACTAATTTGGGATGAGTAATACGACTTGTCCATTTCACCATTTTATTATGAGAGAGCGAGCACAGGTACATGTAAAAACACTTATCGATTACATCAATCATACACAGACTATAAAATAAGGTTAACCTACACGAATCAACCTATAATATCTCAATAGTCATTTAGAAGATAGATGGATCGAACCTTTTTTGTTTTAATAGCGAAGGTTATTTCATAAAAACGTACTCTGAACGCATTACGATCTAGCCAAACTGTAGGCTTATGTAATTGGTTTAAGTAATGTTTTATTCTACATTTTTGTCTACGGATATTTTTATTAATTATAGAGATCGTTTAATGAGTCTGATACTAGAATTCCTGATAATATTTTAAAGACAATTTATTATTAGTCCAAGTCTACTGCCACACAAATCTGTGCTAACAAAGTAAAACTACCCTCCTTTTATAGTTAACATAACAACAACACAATGTGTTATTCTGATGTATGAACTACAGTAAAGTTTGATTTTAATTCATTCTGTAGTTTAGGGTGAAAGAGAACCAATCCACACAAACTTTCGCGTTAATAATATTAGTAGGAAGTAGGATTGTCGTTCTAGTTCGCGTTCGGCAGTAGATCGCCAGCGGTATGCCCACTCGCATATATCAGCTGCACTTTCAGAGTAGCCCGCCCAATCCGCGCCAATGCAATATGCAGCATCAACCATATTCTGCGCGGGCCCTGTATCATACATATACATATTTTTATTAATAATTCCGAAAAATATGAAAAAGAAAAATATTTTCCACAGTTTGAAACCCTATTTCCGTGGTGTTTCCGTGACCCTGCACTTAGCCAATGCGACTGCGGGGACCCCATCCAAACGATGTCGCACCTTCTCGTTTGCACCTGCACAAGGCTGGACCTCATCAAAGCCACAAACGAAGGAATAGAAGTCGGTAAGTTTTATTCGAACTTGGTTTGAAGTTGTTGTTGTTGTACCTACCCATTGACACGTAAGAAGAAGAAGACAGTATGAAACGGACTGCACATTTCTTGTGTATTTTTTAAATACCTATGTAAGCTACTTTCATTATGTAAGCTACTGTAATAGTCGTAAGTTTGTATGTGAATAACTTTTTTTCAGCAATCTAGTTTCCATACTGTAGTATGGAAACTTTCCTTCATTAAATAATCAAAGCTTGTAAACTTTGATTATTTAATGAAGGAAAGTTATAGTTAAGTAGGTAGGTACTTAATCAAATAAATACAGTTTCCATACTGTAGTATGGAAACTTTCCTTCATTAAATAATCAAAGCTTGTAAGCTTTGATTATTTAATGAAGGAAAGTTATAGTTAAGTACTTAATCAAATAAATACAAAATCTCGTTATTACTATTAAAATTTGTAAAATAATGCTTGTTTATTTATACTGACATAGATTGTATCAAGCGTACGATTGTGTAATGTATACATTTTATTAAGTTGGCTGGTAAAACTCCTTTTCAGGAATAAAAAAAAACTATTTTGAACATGTGATACAGGGCCCCAGTGCTTGCCACTGGCTGAAAGGAATCCGTTGATTGAAAATGTCAGTATAGAGCTTAGGTTGGAATGATCCACGTACATTCACGTACACCGTAATATTTTAACGTGGAATGACGTGAATCGTTCACGTGCGGCTGAGTTTATCACGTGATAGGTACATGATGCACATCACAACTAGAAATATTCAGAGTATATTAATTATTCGTTTAAAAATAAGTCAAACATGTAACTGTTATTTGAAAAGTGCTTTTTTAAGGTTTCATATTTTCCTGCTCGCGTCACACTATAACAACTTCAAAATGTTGAATCGTCTCACCTAGATTATAAAGCGTTATGAGACATTTTCACCAATTCCCCGATTTACCCGCTGTAGTGCTTGGGACACTAATTTTAGATAATAGGCTTGCACCTATCCCATCCTCTCAGCATAGTCGGCCTTATCCACAGGAAAGACAACGTCACGTGCAGAGCTGACGATGTTTTCCTTCACCGTTTTAAAATACTGGCACATTTCACAGAAAAATCCATTGGTGCGTGATTGGATTTGAACCCGCGACATATATTTTTTTCACCAATTTGTAAGTCCTCAATTTAGCTAAGGTCAAGCCTGTAATCCGTATTCACAAACGACAGCTGAACGCGTGTACGGCGTTGATTACTCGAAGCGTGGCATAGATTGAACGGCGCTCGCCCTTTCTAATTAACTACGAGGACTTGTGGTGCCTATTCTCAAATCTTGAGTGCGTCTAAGCTGCTACTATTTCACTAATTTTTCGAGAAGCTTGAAAAATCTTGTCTGGGGTAGTACTACCACTATACCTATGCTAAACAACAATATGCAAGTTTTCTTTATAAACGGGATATGACAGGCAGGCGTCACAACTCTATTGTGGGACGTGGGTTCGATTCCCAGCTAGAGCAAATGTTTGTGTGATGAACATAAATATTTGTTCGGTGTCTGGGTGTTTCTATGTATTTTATGTATGTATTTACAAAAAAAAAATATATAAGTATTCTATCAGCAATCTAGTTTAGTTAGTACAAGCTTTGCTTAGTTTGGGACTAGAGTGTGATGTGTGAAATGTCCGTGAATATTAATATTTATTTATCATGACTTGCGAGTTTGATTATTTCTCGATATTTCGGCACTGTTTCATGCGCCATGAACGAGGCAAAATCACTAAATTGTTCAAAAAGCAAAAGATATTGTGCCTATTTGTACCTATTATCTCGCAAGGACAGTTTATATTGAATAACAAGTATTAAATAAACAAGTGTAAGTAAAAACCGGGGAGTTCATTTATTTTCATTGTTTGTAGAAAAAATCTAGTTTTAATGCTATTTTTAGAAAAACTATCTTCTTCTGTCTATTCTTATAGAAAACTGTCTATTCTTTTAGACGGACGTCTATAAGAATAGGCCCTCAACACACGCTCAAGTCGGCGTACGGCTCAGAAAAATGGCTTTATTACATTAACGGGTTCTTTTGAGGCAGTACATTACTCTTAATGTCATGTGCTCGACACAGAACGGATTAACGGACTAATAACGTCTCATACAATATACAGGGTGCTAACGTAACTGTCAATGTGATATAAACACCCTGTATAATGGAGTTTATTATCAAAGATGTAAGGGATTTGTTTATTTAAACCTAGATGGCGCTGTATGACTATACAAGTTTGTATACTTTTCACATATTTGTGCCGATATTTGTGTTCGGACTATTTAGAAGGTAATATTATATGGTGACCCCGATCATTGTATTTTATGTTAATGCACAATGATGATAGTTTTATTGAAGTTATAACAAGTTTTCTATTACTACTTTATTATAAACTATAAAAATTGTGTTTTAACTACGACTCGAGGAATACTCACTAATAAAATGGTGACCCCAACATGTTTATACATATAATGTAAATAATAATGTAAGTTTATACATATATGTCCTGGCGCGGACACCGTGGTAATGCAGGCAATTAAATTCGAAGAAACTGTTCAATAGTATTTTAATTTATTTAATAAAAAGATTTACAGTAATTGATGTGTTGCGCTCGTTGCGGAGCAGAGAGGTTAGGTGTCATGTTTGCGAGCTGTCATCTTGATGATGATTGATGGTTCATTCGGGCCGCGACATGTTCCTCCCCGTTGAAAGAATGATTTCTTTCAACATTGAAAGTCTTCTGGTTTTGGAAGCGGGCTCAGTCGCACTAGGGAACGTCGAATGCAACCTTTTGAAGTATTTAGGTCGGCCACTCGTGTTATCTGGTCAGGACCGGAGTACAGTTTTGCTACTCTTCCCAGATTCCAACATAATGGTCCAGTGTTATCCTCCTTTATAAGAACCAGGTCGCCTACGTCCAGGCTTGCAGTTTCCTTGGTCCATTTCTGCCTTTGTTGAAGTTCGGCTATATATTCTTTCTGCCATCGAAGCCAAAAATGTTGACGAATTTGTTCCAATTTTTGGTAGCGCTGCAGCCTGTTTGGGTCAAGATCTTGTAGGGCTGGCGACGGAAACGTTGTTAGTGGTCGTCCAATGAGGAAGTGCCCTGGGGAAAGGGAAAGGAGATCGTCGGGACTGGAGGACATGGGACACAAGGGGCGGCTATTGAGAATGGCTTCTACCTGTGTAAACAAAGTTTGAATTTCCTCGAAGGTTAAGTGACTGTTGCCTATAACTCGCTTGATATGATATTTAGAGGATTTTATTCCAGCTTCCCAAATGCCACCAAAATGAGGAGAGTAAGCCGGAATGAATGAAAATTTTATTCCCTCCTGCGCAGCGAAGTCAGAGAGAGAGTCTTTGTTTGCTTTAAGAAATATGCCTAGCTCGTTGGCTGCAGCGACAAAATTTCGTCCATTATCAGAAAATATTTCTGCTGGCTTACCACGTCTCGCAATGAATCTTCGAAGTGTCATTATAAATTCATCCTTAGACAAACCGCTTACCGCCTCCAAATGTACGCATTTATATCGCATGCAAACGAACAGACACAAGTAACACTTTATGACTTGAGAACCGCGCCCCTTTCGGTTTACAATAAAAAATGGTCCCGCAAAATCTAGGCCTACGGACAAAAACGGAAAGTCGGGTGTGATTCGTTGTGCAGGGAGATTTCCCATTTTTGGGCAGAGGGTTTTGCCTTGAAAGCGTCTGCATTTTACGCAGTTGTGGACTGTGTTGCGAGCCAAACGGCGCCCGTTTATAGGCCAAATAGTCTGTCTAACGGTGGCTAGAAGTAGTTGGGGGCCTGCGTGCATTTGACGTACATGTTCTTGTTTAAAAAGCAATTTGGTTACATGATGACTTGAGTCAAGAACTATGGGATGCTTCCTTTCATAGGGACAATTTGAGGCGTCAATTCTACCGCCTACTCGTATTAAGTTTTGATTATCAATAAATGGTGAAAGCGATAAAAGTTTTGAGCTTCCGTTTAATTGTAATTTTTTCCTTAACATTTGGTGCTCCTCACGAAAAGATTCCGATTGTGCCATGAAACAAATATAGTGGAAAGATTCCCTCAATTCGTCAGTTGTTAATATACCGGATTTTTTGGTAAGTGGATGCCTTAAATTGTATAAAAATCTCCTGATGTAGGCTAATACTCTTTGTAATTTAGAAAAACGAGAATAATTCTCCATTTTTATTGTAGCTGGTTCGGCATGAGTGACTAAATTTGCCTGTATGGTTTTGATTTCTGGTATATTTTTAATGTTTTTATTGCTTTGAAGGATGGGCCATTTACTTTCATCCTCAACAAGAAATGAAGGTCCGTTCCACCACAAGTGTGTATTGGGGAGTTGATCAGCATTAATGCCTCTAGATATTAAGTCAGCTGGATTATCCGCTGTGGGCACGTGTCTCCACGACGATGAATGCGTTAACTCTATGATTTCTCCTACACGATTAGCTACAAAGGTTTTCAAGTTTCTAGTTTCGCTGTGTATCCAGGCAAGTACGACGCTAGAGTCGCACCAATGAACTATACGTGTAGGTTTGTATTTTATAGCTTCTATTACGACTTTAGTAAGTCTTGCTGCTAGAAGAGCAGCACAAAGTTCTAATCTGGGAATGGTTATCGGTTTCAAAGGTGATACTTTGGATTTGGCACACAGCAAATTGACCATGACCTTCTGGTTTACATTTTTTGATTTTACATAAATGCATGCACCGTAAGCAAGCTGGGACGCGTCGCTAAAAGAATGGAATTCTATGCTTGTTGGCGTGTCGCACAAAACCGTTCTAGGTATTTGTAAGTTTGAAATATGGTGTATGTTATTAGAAAATTCCATCCAGGTTTGTTCAATTTCATACGGAACAGGTTCATCCCAGTCTAACTTGAGTAGCCATAACTTTTGCAAAATCATTTTCGGTTGAATAATGCATGGACTCAATAATCCCAAGGGATCGAATATTTTAAAGGAATTAGACATAATCATTCGCTTGGTAACTCCCAAATCTTGAACCGGTATAGGTTTTATAGGATAGTGTATATAATCTTTGGATGGGTTCCACCCAAGCCCTAGGGTGCTCGACGATTCGCTGAGAATTAGTTTATCTTTAGGATTTTGCTCAATGTTTTTCAAAAGCTTAGGTGCGTTACTTTTGTATTTGCGCAAAGGAAAGCAGGCTGAATTCAACGCTTCTGACACTTCTCTTTGTATAAAACGTAGTTCGTCTTCATTATTTGACCCTGTAATCATATCATCCACATAAAAGTCGTTTTGTATGATGGATTTAATTTGTTCGTTTTTACATTCCTCTCCAACTTGCCATAAACATCTCGTGCTCAAATACGCTGCACTTGCGGTACCGTAGGTTAGAACATTTAAACGTAGGATATCTATAGGCTGCGATTCATCATCTCTCCATAAGATCATCTGCAGGTTTCGGTCGTCTGGATGTACTTCTACTTGGCGGTACATCTTTTCTATATCTCCAATCAGTAAGTATTTATATTGTCTTGCTCTAATCAAAATGGAGAAGAGAGATTGTTGTACGTTAGGACCTACTCTAAGAATGTTATTGAGTGAGTGTCCTGAAGAAGTAATAGCCGAACCGTCGAACACGACGCGTATTTTTGTGGATTCACTACCTTCGCGGAATACTGCATGATGACATAGGAAATAGTTTGGTGAAGGTATGATGGTACTGTTCATATTTGATGAATGACCTAATTCGGCATATTCCTTGATGAAATCAGTGTATTGAGACTTAAGACTTGAATTTTTACGAAATCGTTTTTCTAGGTTAAGAAGGCGCCTTTTTGCCATTGCGTATGAGTTTCCCAGCACATTAGGATTGTCCACAAAAGGAAGTCTAACGCTGAATCTACCAGTGTTTAGTCGTGTAGTATTAGACAAAAAGTGATTTTCGCACAGTTTCTCATCTTTACTTAAAGTGGCCTTATGAGGAAGTTCCTCGACTTCCCAAAACTTAGTGAGTATATTTTCGATTTTATCTTCTTCGATAGGTGTTTTATCTAGGTGTTTTTCTTGTTCGATAGGTGTTTTATCTAGGTGTCTTTCTTGTTCAGTAGGTGTTTTATTTAGGATATCGTATTTTGTTTGTGTATATAGTGGATTGTGTAAAGAATCAAACCCTTCTTGTATAGTGGCTTTATTGAGTGGATTTCCCAATGTACGATTGGCTGAGTGGTTACAGTGGATATACTTAGACGTACTCGAATGGTAAGGTCCGGCTACCAGCCAGCCAAATTTCGAGTTTATTAGTTTTAAGTTTTTGGGACCCAGTGAATATTGCTCGGTACCCAAAACGTCCCAAAAGATGTCGGCTCCCAGCAGCACATCTATTGTTGCTGGCATGTCGAAATTAGGATCTGCCAATTGAATGTTACTTGGTAACTGTATGTGTCGGATGTCTATTGGTGCCTTGGGTAGTTCGCCTGTTAGCTCGTCCATAACTAAACAAGGAAGGATAGTATCGTATTGGTGGTGAATGGACTTTAAATGTATGTTACAACTTTCAACGATTTTATTACATGATTTGTTGCCTATTCCGATAATATCTATAGCGTCTACCTTTTCATGATGTAACTGCATTTTTTGTTTCAGACCTTTTGTAATAAAGGACGACTGACTACCACAATCTAGGAGTGCGCGCACCTTCTCCTTTTTTCCATTGACTGGATTGGACACTTCGATGATAGCTGTGGATAAGACTACTCCTTTGGGACCTTCCTTCGAAAAGGTGACAACGGATTCGGAGGTGACGTGCGATGAAGTCGACGAAGCAATATCTTGATGTAACATTGTGTTGTGACCTTTATTACATACCATGCAGGGTCCCAGTCTACACTCAGATAAATTGTGTCCTTGTCTTAGGCAGTTGCTACATAAATCGTATTTTTTCACATCAGCCATTTTTTCATTGTATGTTTTGTTTCTAAAAGTAGGACATTGATAAATTTTATGCGGCTCATTGCAAATAACGCATGTATACTTTCTTGGTGGATAATTATTCATAGTAGCAAAGGTTTTCACATACGGCGATTTTTCCAGGGTATTATGTCCCGGGTATGACCGGTTGGCGTTATATTTATACTGATTGTTCCCGTGCTGTGAGTGGCTGCTCTGACTGGGACGCGACGAAACTGGTTGCACTTTGGGATGTTCATATCTATTGCTATTTATGGTTTCCAAAACATCAGCCCGGTCTGTTAAGAACTTGTAAAATTGGTCGAGAGTGGGCACGTCATTGAATGAATTACGCAATTCTTCCCACTTTCTCAAACTATGACTATCTAGCTTAGAAGATAACATGAAAATCAATAGTATGTCCCACTTGTCCGTTGGCTGTCCCAGACTAGACAATGCACGTAAATTTTTTGTTACGTGGTCAACTAAAAATCTGAGTGATCTTTCAGAATCTTTCGTGATTTGTTGTATATTGAGCAGAGCGGACAAATGATAGTTAATGAGTAAGCGCTTGTTATCGTAACGTTTCGAAAGTAGGGACCATGCCTCTTTATAATTCAGTGATGACACCTCCAAGTTTGAAATAACTCTTGCAGCATCTCCCTCCAAGTATGAAACCAAGTAATGAAATTTGTGTATATCAGAGATTCGATCATTTGTGTGGATTAACGATTGAAAAGTATCACGGAATTCAATCCAACGCAAACAAGCACCATCAAATTTTGAAATCTGAATTTGTGGCAATTTAAAACCTAGACTCTGATCATGCAGATTGTGCTGGCATGTGGCTTCGGGCACCACTGATTTTCTACGAGATTCTATTTGAGTATTCGCATGCTCTATTGCACTGTTTGCTGTTGCTATGCAGTAAATAATATCCTCCTCGATGCTGTCTCTCTCATTGATCTCACTTTCCAAGTTCAAATGATTTGAAACCTCAATGTCAGACTGAAGCTTGTCAAACTTTACTGAGAGACCCTCAAACCTACTTAGTTTTAATGATAATTCAGCTAATTCAATACTAGTTAACTCAATATTTAAAGATTCTAAGTAATTTTTAAATTTTGTTATTTGACCTTTGATAGAACTACGCTTCACATTCAACTCTTTCAATTTTGTTAATTTCTCTCCTTCGTTTGTCATTTTGTTAAATTTATAACCAAATGAGCTTTAGGTAAATATATAATATAATATTACAAATTATTATGTGCACTTGTGCAAACTTAACTAAGGAATGTTAAGTTGGACAGTGGCCTTTATTATTCTAATTGATTAATTATTTTATTATAATGAATCATAAATAAACTATTAAAGACAAAAATTACAAATACTTACTAAATAAATTGTTAATTACTTGTTTACAAACGAACTAAACTTGTTGAAAACTTGAATAAATAAATGCATACATTTGAGGATTAGTATGCTATTTACTTACATATGACTGGATACTTGTAGCAGTTGTTATTATGACACATTTATAGATTTCCTGCAAACTATAACCTGATTCAATAAGTGGTTTGCCTAATTTTTTGTCCGTGAGCCCAGATTTGACCGGTCCTGACCTACACAAGCAGTGTAATAAGTGCAGTAAGTATTGTAGTGCAGTAAGTGTTATATTGTAACCTTATCTATTCAAATACAGTTACCTAAATTTGGAGGCCGCAGACTAGTCGCTTCTAAGGATCAATTAGTCGACCAGATGAACAAATACATAGATTTACTTACTGAGATTACTTTGTAAAAATGAAATTGAAATTTATTGTATTTATTTAAGTTGAAATGTTCCTAATGTAAGCTCAAATTATAACTCTCACTTTGACTTAGCCGCAGTAAGGTACATGCATCACTCTCCACGTTCTGTAGACACCTTGCCACGGGAATCCAGCTTCCGACACACCCAAATCACTGATGATAATAGTAGAACAACTGTTTAACAGGACAGTGACCGGGGCGCCCCGGGTATATCTGAAATTATTGGCAGACAATGTGAAAATTGAGAATGTGCTGTTTCATTTAAGTGTGCAGATATATAGGGGCATTTTTATTCTTCACAATTATGTACTTAAACAAGAATATTTTTATAACGCGACGAGTCGAATACGCCACGAAATGAAATTATGAATGACTTAGAAGTTGGGTGGCTATAATTTACCTAGAACCATTAATATTATCTAACATAAACCCATTATTTTGCGATTACGACAAAGGATTAGGAAAATATGATAGGAATGGAATTTGACGGGATATTGTCGTGATTATGGACAGGGCACTTATCTTTCGTTGCAAATGGCCGACGAATGCATTGCCGTTGTATTCGATGCAGATTCAGATTCGTGTTCAGATGCCGATTCGTGTCCTGTCACGGTCGCCAAAAAAAACTATGTCCTGGCGCGGACACCGTGGTAATGCAGGCAATTAAATTCGAAGAAACTGTTCAATAGTATTTTAATTTATTTAATAAAAAGATTTACAGTAATTGATGTGTTGCGCTCGTTGCGGAGCAGAGAGGTTAGGTGTCATGTTTGCGAGCTGTCATCTTGATGATGATTGATGGTTCATTCGGGCCGCGACAATATATATAATTGTTACTATGTAAGTTTATTAGTCTTTCTGTATATATTTAGGGGCCATGGTTGTCTGATACAAATTATTTGATAATTATTAATTATTTGTAGATAGCTCAACTGTTTCATATGTATTTTATATGACAATGTTTCGTAAATACTGTATAGTCGTAAGTTTGTTTAAATCATTTGATTTGATTATTATCAATGTTCAACGGGATCAAAAAATATTTACGTACTTACTGAATTTAATGTAATAAAATATTTCACACAAGTGAGTTTTTGTAGTCTCTAAGTATATTATTTTTCCCACTACACAGAAAATGTATACAGTAATGGTATCCGTTATTTCAAAGCCTAGGTTTTTCCTTCACATCATAATCTTAAAGTATCTAATTCTGCCACACGATTATCAACTTTATCTTGCAAACAATAAAGGTGGTTTTGGTATCCTTCAATGTTTTCCAGTTATCATATTTTACAGGTGCTAACATTTTATGACGACTGATGCAGAGAGTCTTACATATACTAATTGAAGTGGTTTTATATACAGTTTTATATACAAAAAGATGAGATAAACCGCCCACCTGATGTTGATAACCTCTTTGTCACTTTATGCACGTCCTCTGCGGATGTGATCAGCGAAAAATTTTTAGACCTAAATTTACTTATAGTTGAAATACCTTTTAACAGTGATAATTTCTTCTGTAAAGCTATAATAGATTTCTTTAACCTGTTTCGTCCCACTGCTGGGTAAACCCCTCAAAATTTCTCCATTTATCTCTTTCTTATAGTAGAACTACATAATATTTGTTTACGAAAATTAAAAAAAATTACTTCGATCTTCATCAACCAAACATTTTTAAGAATAGCGCTAATTAATCACTGGTCATCCTTATCTAAAGATATTGACAAAATAATCAAAATTAATTCATAATTAACATAATAATCCCGTAAATTACAATAAAAACAATTAAAAACCTTTATTGCAGTTGGTAAAATATATACTTTGGTTTCATCAAACTACACTCAAACGCATTTCAAAGCTTTTAATTTAAAACTTTTCTGTATATTTTACAAAGTTATAAAACAAACTAGTTAAAAACTTTATCGAAGTTATTAACAGGTCTTCAGTTACCTCAGTAATAGCTACTTATAAAAAATACTTAAAGGTGTTTATGCATTTAAGTTATATTTAAATACATAAAAGCGAATAGTTAAGTTTCTTGCCTGTTCTTGTAAGATCAGTAGCTCTACCATGAGTTTTTACAATCTATACTCGCTAGCGTCTGTAGTTAAAAAAATGTATGAAGATTTGTACAGCGCCTCTAGCGGATAGTTGAGTACTAAAATTCGTAATACTAATATTTACGTAACTACTGTAGTCAAGTCAGGCGATTTCTGTGACAAGTCGTGGTCGCGTGGAACTGGCACCTAGAATAACTTAAGATGATTATTAAATCTTACATACTTCGAAACAGAGTTGTAAAAAAAAATGTTGAATTTTTTCTAAGCTCGAGTTTTTTTATTTTTTTATGTGCCTAGCTCCAAAAAATAAATATAAATGAGCACCCGGCTTAAGGCTACAAAGTTTTATTTATTTCAAGTAGTTTCAAACTAGAGTTCTTGCTTTAAACTCAATGTTGAACAAACTTGGACTGAGGTGTAGTTTAGACTTGGACTATTTAGTTTAGCAGTGTTCGGTCTTAGGGTTCCGTACACAAAGGGTAAAAATAGACCCAATTACTGAGACTCTGCTGTCTGTCTGTCTGTCTGACTGTCACGAGGCTTTATCTCATGATAGTTAGAGAGTTGAATCAGATTAGATGTATTTCTGTTATCGCTATAACATAACAAATAATATTTAACAACATTATAATAAATTATAAAAAAAAATTAGACCTCACTTATTTTTTTTTTTCATACAAAAACATTTTTTTGAACCTATGGTGCGCGAATAAATTAACCTATAAACACAAAAAAAGTTGATAATAATATAAATAAACATACCACATCCAACACTTACCCTACAATGTAACTAAATGCCGCATCCATCTCATTTAAGTTAGATTAGAGCTCGTTACTTTGCACTCTTTGAAAAAAAGTTTTGTACTTTTTTCTTTGACTACTGTCTACGTAGTTTTTACTTTGATACCCGTCTTTGGTCAAACAATACTTAATTACTAAATCATAAATTATTAATTAATATATTTTGTGTTAGCACAGACGTTTGTTCTCGTTGGGAATCGAATACACGACCTACAGCATGGAAGGCAGCAACAAGTACCTAATGTATGTAATTTTTTGGCGAGGTAAACAAGAAGTTCATGAAATAGCCCTAAAGAAGCACCAAATGCGTACCGTTTTTAAAAAAAATAATTTATTTTTATACTTAGATCAAAGTAGATAGCTACTGTTAAACAAAAATTGAGAACTTCGATATTAGATATTTTTATAAAAACTGAATCAAAATCGGTTCATACGTTTGGAAGCTACAATTCTACAAAAGCAGCACACCTTCAAAAACTCGAAACTTGCAACGCAAGCTATTTTCCTTAAAATCACATCTTCACAAAAACCTAAAGAAGAGATAAAGTTGAAATATCAAAACCAAGAACATTGTTCGATCATTTTCGATATTTGCAAACAGGTTGTGTGAAGATCCACGCATGTGAAGGGAGGTTGAGTAAAGAAAGCTCCCCGCATGTGAAGGGTTACCCCGAGGGGGAACTGCGCTAAGAATGAATAAATAACATCTTGGCTACCAATGTTTAATACACACAGAATTTTACAACTACAATCCCCTACCTTCTTACGTTTTGATAAGGAAGTTATGAATAGCGCCATCTAGCACGCTACTCAAGAAACTATGCCTAAAACGGCGCTCAACAGATGGCTCTGTGACCTATCAAAACAGACAAGTTCATTTGCGGTAATGCATTATATTAGGTACATTATATTGAAACGATGGACATACTACTTTGAAGACAACCGCGACAGACGTCACTGTATGTCACTCTGTAGCTCTACCATGAGATTTTACTATACTATATTTACTACACTCGCTAGCGTCTGTAGTTAAAAAAATGTATGAAGATTTGTACAGCGCCTCTAGCGGATAGTTGGGTACTAAAATTCGTAATACTTATATTGACGTAACTACTGTAGTAAAGTCAGGCGATTTTTCTGTGACATCTCATGGTAGAGCTACTGATCTTAAGATAAATATATAAATAAATAAATAAATATTCACGGACAATTCACACATCACACTCTAGTCCCAATCTAAGCGCAAAGCTTGTACTATGGGAACTAGACTGCTGATAGAATACTTATATACATTTTTTTGTAAATACATACAAAGAATACAAAGAAACACCCAGACACAAACAAAATATTTATGTTTATCACAGAAACATATGCTCTGGGTGGGAATCGAACCCATGACCTACAGCATGGAAGGCAGAGCTACTACCAACTGAGCTGTGACGCTTGTCAAAGACCGTTTACTATGAAAACTATCGTACAAGTATGCTCTTTGTTCTTATCGTCCGTGTGTCCGAATAAGAGTGTTTTCACATTATCCGATCCGCTATCTGTGTCGGACGCCGATCCGATATCGGGGTTAGTAAAATGTATGAAATATGTACTTGTCTTTCACATTATCCGATCCAATATCGGATATCGGAGGTACATATTTTATACAGTTTGCTTACCCCGATATCGGATCGGCGTCCGACACCGATAACGGATCGGATAATGTGAAAGCGCTCTAAAGCTTGCCGATTTTATAGGTGCCCTCTCAAGGTCTATCCATTCGGTGTAGAGACATCTTTATGGCCTCCGAGCTCGGAGAGGACGTAGCGAATTATGTTGAACGTGTCTTGGTAACTTTAACACTAGTTTACTTAACTTGAGTGTTAAACTTGATTGCTTCGGAAACTGTTAAAAAGTTTAAATACTATTATTAACTTAATTGACGATTATGTACCTACAACACACGCGACATGATATTGTATACCTAGTTTTTAAGAATGCATGACTCAGTACTATGTTGCAGGGTACATGTACTTAATATTCTAGCTATATTACACCTAAGCTGTATAAAATGTACTTGTGAGCAATTAATAAATGAATATAAAATATAAAAGGAATGGTTCAAAATGATTCTTAATTTTACAGAATTTAGAGCCGAACTTAAAACAAGATACCTACCTATATTAAATAGTGAGATAAGTAATTAGAAGTAGGTAATATTATACACGCATTATAGAGAATGCCTTAAAAAAATGTTATTCTATATTGATTTTTAAATGGACACGAAAAGTAACATTCAAACTATTTTTTAATTTTTAATTTAATGTAAATAATCTACAGAGGTTTCTTTAGTGTTTCTTTTCATCTAGTCAAAATCAAATAATCTTGATTCTGTTAAATCACAGAGATCATTTAGAATCATCTTACATACTAGGTGATTCTAAATGCCAGTTCTACGTGACCAGAGCCTAGAAGAACGGGCGAACTACGACCTGGTTCCTACCGTTTTTTATTATATTTAGATAAAAAATAAATAACAATTAAGTAATCAAGTTTATTACACTTTAATTACTTGAGTAACTTGTGCTCACGGTACAGGTTTATTTGGCTCATGTTAATAGGAATTTTGAGAACATTTGTATTTTTTTGAAAAAAGTACTATTCAGGGTAATATATTTTATTTATTGCACGAAGTATTGTAAGATTTACACACCCTTCGCTGGATTACGTTATTTTATCCACTGCCTAATAAAAATGTAGAAATATTATGCTTAGGGTTTAGAAAAAAAAAATCTTTATTGTTATATCTGATAAGTCGCTTGCTATACGAAATCTTTCCCAGCAAAAAGCTGTTAGTAAATTTTCATAAAATATCTATCTATCTATCTATCTATCTATACTTATAATAAAACTGTAGAGAGGTCAATTCTGTACATGAAATATATTTAAAAAAAAACTATCAGGGGGTTATTAGTGATCGATACTGATGCCAAAAATGCAATCAGGAAAATTTTTGTCTGTCTGTCTGTCTGTCTGTCTGTCTGTCTGTATGTTCCTTATAGAAACAAAAACTACTCGACGGATTTTAACGAAACTTGGTACAATTATTCTTCATACTTCTGGGCAGGTTATAGGATACTTTTCATCACGCTACAATCAATAGGAGCTGAGTAGTGAAGGGAAATGTCGGGAAAACGGGAGAAGTTACTCCGTTTTTTAAGCTTCCGTCGCGTTTGCAGCCTTAATGGTTAAAGTTACATAGAAATCATGTATGACGGAAATATTTTACATTAAATTGTCTAAAAAATATCCCGCAACAGTATATGTCTATCTTTTATGGTTGACTCACAATAACACGTGTAACTCCTGATAGCTTAGCAGTTCGGAGCATTCTGATTATATTTGTTTACTCTTACGTTTATAAGACTCTCAGTCATCCCAAATTTAAAAAAGTTAACATTATTACCTATTCAATAAAAAAAGAATCATAGAAATCGGTATAGAAACACCAAACTTATACATGAAATAAGCCATCGCGCCGTCGCACTTGAATTCTCAAATCGAGTAAAGTTTGAAATTTGTTGTGTTTACCACTAGATGGCGCTACTGTGCACAAATCCTAGATCGCGCTATCGGTGCGTTTTGGCAATGTGTTATAAGTCGGTCGGTATTTAGCAATCGTTCCATTCGTTCCGTTAAATTGAGTTATCTTGATAAGTTATTTAGGGTTGCGTATCCGATTACCGCTTTAATGACGAATAAATATTTAAAAACAAAATATTAAATATTCAAGGGGTGCTCATAATCTCATACAAAAACATAATTTACTTAGATGGTTTGTTTTTTTTATATACTTATAATATTTTATAAAAAATACATTGTTGTTGATGAGTACATTTACTTGGGCCAGTTAGCGAGCTTCGAAAACAGGCAGGATAAGGAGATCGATCGCCGCATCGAGAACGCCTGGAAGAGCTACTGGTCCATGAAGGAACAGATTAAAGGCGACCTTCCACTTACGCTTAAACGCCAACTCATCGACATGTGCATCCTGCCCGTCCTAACCTACGGTGCGCAGACATGGTCACTGACTGAAGTACAGAAATCCAGACTCAAGATTTGCCAAAGAGCAATGGAACGTAGCATGTTTGGTTTCAAGCGCATCGATCGAGTGCGAAACACTACGCTGCGTTCAGTCACTGGTATTGCAGATGTAGGCAATAAAACCGCGAGGCTTAAGTGGGACTGGGCAGGTCATATTAGCCGGATGGACCCAAAGAAATGGTCTAAAATCGTGACAATGTGGCTGCCCGAAGACAGAAGGCGGCGTAGAGGCCGACCAAAGAGGCGATGGCGGGACGATCTCGATGCTTTCGAGAGGGATTGGTGGACGAAAGCGGAAAGCTGAGCCCTTAGTCCGAAGGTGCATTTTAGAACTCCCTACTCTCGAGCCGACAGTCGTCTCTCGGATAGCCATACAAAAATGTATGGACATCCGAGAGACGACTGTCGGCTCGAGAGTAGGGAGTTTTAAAATGCGTCTTCGGACTAAGGGCTCAGAGAGAAGGATTTGGGGGAAACCTTTGTCCAGCAGTGGGACGAGATAGGTTAGGAAAAAAAATAATATAATATACTTACTTAATCTATACTAATATTATACAGAGGTAAAGTTAGTGTATTTGTTAAATTTTAAGGGGTAATCTCGGGATCTACTGAACCGATTGTAAAAATTCTTTCATCAATAGAAAGTTACATTATTGCTGAAAAATAAAAAGTCTTTTACGTGGTAGTCCGTTTTGGAAAATGAATCGGAGAAAAAACGGTCGAATGAAAGCGTTTCTTACGAACGCTGCTTTAACTATGAAAGAAGTGTTCTAAAGAAAAGATGTGGAGCTTGATAATGCCTACAAAAAAGCCACAAGTCAACGACAGCATATGTCTTACTTTTTTATTTAATAAAAATTATCCCCAACGAAGTGGGCACGTGTCAGCTAGTTATAAATAAAATTTGAACGTTGCCAAAACCATTTATTCCATCTTTAAAAAAAAAACAATTAACAGTATTATCAGTTTATTTAAAAAAACACGAAGCTCAGTGCTATTGAGCCTCTTTGAACGAGTTCCATTTTCAAACCAAGACATTCAATTCTTACCTGCCAGTTGAAAACTCTGTATTCCAATTTCAAGTCGGGATTTTTAGGACCAAAAAGGTTACATTTTTTTTCTGGTTTCTTACCTGAATAACCAAAGTCAAAGTCAAAATTACTTTATTCGGTACAATATTACAGGAAGGTAGGCGGGCCGAGGTTTGCTTATAAAATCAGATACAGTAAAATCAGAAGGATCATTTAGAATCCTTTATTTAGAACCTTAGCTGACAAGAAAAAAAAGTTGCAAGTTTAAAAATCCCTAACAAGAACCTATGATCATTTAATTATAGAGATACTCTGAAGCGCTACGTAAACGTAAACCTACCAAATGTAATCAGACAACCTGTAAACAGCAAATCTGCATCGGAAACTCAGCTTTAAGTCTGTGCGATAGAAGCTAGATTCGTGTGAGTGGAAAAACTCGAGGGAATTCATTTCTGCGTTCGTTAGGTTTGCTGTACAATTTTAATTTCTGCTTATACCGGCTATAAGCGTAGTCGTATACTTAGTAACATTAACGCGAAAACTAATATTAAATAAATTATATATTCACGGACATTTCACACATCACACTCTAGTCCTAAACTAAGTAAAGCTTGTACTACGGAAACTAGATTGCTGATAGAATACTTACTTACGTTTTTTTTTGTAAATACAATACATAGAATACATAGGAAATACCCAGAAACAGAACAAATTATTATGTTCATAACACAAGCATTTACTCTGGGTGGGAATCGAACCCACGATCATGGAAAGCAGAGCTACTACCTACTAGATTTTTTGTTTTTTTATTGATTAGCGCTTTAGAAATATTATAATGCGTAAATTACAGGAGAATTATGAATAGCTTTTTAAAAAGTATATACATATATACATTTTTACTTTTATTGTTTATAAGCAACCCATGGAATCACCCAATTTATTTTAAACCTTAAATATTTGGTCTAGTTTTTGTATTTGTTTGAAAAAACTTACTTAATTGTATTTTATCGAATGCACGACTACCCTTAGATGTTATATGTAAATATTCTTGAAAATAATTACAGTTTTACACTAATGAGGTAGGTAGTAGGTAACCTTATATGTAAACTTTGTAAGACTTGAAAAATTATACAAAGTAATTTGAATGTATTATGAATTAAAAAATCGTTTGTTTTAGGCAAGCTAGTTTAGTTTAGTTGCGGGTTTGATTCCTATAACGAAAAATATGAGATAAAAAAAACAGTCTTTAATATGTACAATGTCGACGACCGATGTGGCGCGGTGGGCGATGGTCCGCCTGCGACACGGAAGGTTGCGGGTTCGATTCCCGCCTCGGGATAAATGTTTGTATGTTCTGCAAATATTTATTCCGGGTGCTCTGGGTATTATATGTATAATAAAAAATATCTATCTATGTATTGTATCATATTAAGTATGTCAGTCCTCTAGTACCCATAACACAAGCTCTGCTTAGCTTGGGGCTAGATGATGTTGTGTGGATTGTCCAGCATTATTTATTTATTTATTTTACAATGTACGACGTTCTATTGTATAGTCTTCTTCTTATCGTGTCGATGCTACAACTGTACTTTGTTGTAGCATCGTGTTATATAGATGCTATTGTTTAAATTATATAAATCAAAACACATTTTTTTTTCACTCCTTAAAACAAAAATAAGATATACACAGTTTATTAAAGTAATAAAAATAAAATTATTTAGGAAAAACTATAGTATAAGAGATTGTTTTATTTTTTTTAAATACTAATTAAAAGTTTCACTATCTCAGCACCTACATACTAACTAATCTCTACACCGTTGGAAACCGGGGCAGCCGTGGGAGCGCGGGTTCGTAACTCAAGCGCTGCAGATTTATGTGTTCAAGCGCTTTAGAACTTCGTCGGGTTATTGAATATACGGCACTTGCTGAAACTACCGTTTTTCATGAAATTATCACCGTTTTATTGCAGCATTATAAATACATAGCAACGCCCAGATATAGAACAACATTAGTGTTAGAACAACATTTGTTTTAACAGAATGTTAGTTCTTGGTGAGAATCGAACCCACAACCCGGAAGGCAGAGTTTATACCGAGCTGTGACGCCTGTCTAACCTCCAATCTTAGAAAAAGTTAGCGTTGATTTTATTTCATCATTACGTATGGTAATCAATACTTCAAGACTGCGCTACCTTTTTATAAGATAGACCGTAAATATTTCTGTGAAAAAATATTTAAATTCTTTATTTATCTTTGTAATTTATTTTTGTCTCTTTGCTAATCTGCGTTGTTTTTTTTTCGGGAACCGTAAATAACAAAAGTTCAGTATTTTGTGTAATAAGTGTGGTTTATTTTAGGTGAATTTTGTTGGTTAATTACGGTTGTCTTAATACGTTTGATCTTTTTAAGAAAACTAAGGTTTCATACAGATTATGTGGTTTAGAGCTAAGTTTCTAGAACCACGTCGCCATTTAATTTTAAGTGTAAGTACACACTCGCCAATGAAACGATAAGTACATTATTTACGACAGAATATTGAAAGTTTTATTTCTTACTTATACTTTGAACCAACTTCAAAGAGGAGGTTCTTGAGAACCTCAAATAATTATAGTATTAAATTGATTTATATATTGTTTGGTCTTATTTGACAGGACTACTTGACACGTACTGTAGGTCTACCATGAGTTTTTACTATACTATATTTACTACACTCGCTAGCGTCTGTAGTTAAAAAAATGTATGAAGATTTGTCCAGCGCCTCTAGCGGATAGTTGGGTACTAAAATTCGTCATACTAATATTGACGTAACTACTGTAGTAAAGTCAGGCGATTTTACTGTGACAACTCATGGTAGATACACTGGAGATTCAATTAAATAACATGACATAATTATATTTATTAACATTATGACGAATTAATTTCATAAATTCATAATCGCATGCTAAGTCTAAGCGAAAAGTGTTGAACCTTCTCTCTGATATACATCTGTACATTGTCCACATTTTAAGAAATAAATAAATTTCATTTCTCTGATGAATGGCGTATTTGTCGGACAACTAGTGCAATGAAATAATGAACGCGCATTTTATTTAATTTATTTTAAATGGTCACCCACCATTACGGTCGAACTTTCAAACAAGTTTCAACTTTCAAAGTGAGTAAAGAGGTTCATAGATAAGAAGAATAGTTTTTTGACGACCTATGTGACGCGGCGGGCGAAGGTCCGCCTGCGACTCGGAGGTTGAGGGTTCGATTCCCGCCTTGGGTTAAATGTTTGTACGATCTGCAAATATTTATTCCGGGTGTTCTGGGTATTTTATATTATGTATAATAAAAAAAAAACTATCTAGATGTAATATATTGTATTAAGTACTTACTTATGTCAGTCTTCTAGTAGGTACCCATAACTCAAGTTCTGCTTAGCTTGGGGCTAGATGATGTTGTGTCGATTGTTCAGCATTATTTATTTATTTTATAGGTCAGTGAAAGGCCTTGAAATACAAAAACCTCACCTTTCCAGTAGTTATTATATCAAAGTTATATTTAGTGAGATTTTCCACTTCCCATCGACACTGAGCCTTCTATTCGTGACTAATGCGTTTTCGCGCCAAAACACGCACAGGGTATTATCATTCTTATAATGTTTTCACCGTCATTTTACATATTATAGTTATCTACATAAATATAAATAACATTATAACGAGAAAATATTTTTAAGTTTGTAATTATATAACAGGCTATAGGATTTATTTTACAGGCGTCACAGCTCAGTTGGTAGTAGCTCCGCCTGGTAGTAGATTGCTGTTGGTCAATTCGATTCCCACCCAGAGCAAATGATTGTGTGATGAACATAAAAATTTACCTATTCTGTGTCTGGGTGTTATTATGTATTTAAAAAAAATACAAATAAAAATTAACACTCAACGCTATATTTCGTCCGTTATATATCACCAATGGCTGTTATAAGCGGGTCTCGACAGTAATTTTGAAAAAATGTCCGCCCCTAAATATATCACGTTAAATTACGAGGGTGAAGCCTTCAAATAAAAAGTTATTGAGTTTATGTTACGCGGATACTAGCTGTAGTTTGTGACTTTGCTAGCTGTAATATTTAAACTAACTGGCCGATATTTACACTCATATACTAGCCAAACGACTTAACTGCGAACAAGATGTAATGTCGTATTGTAACTCGCTCGAACTCGTCCGTCGAGGAAAAGTGCGAGCGGGCGAGCTAGCGGGGACCCATTCAAGCGAGGTTAATTCTGCCTTCTATGCTGTGGGTTTGATGCCCACCGTTTGTGTTATGAGCGCTGATATTCGTTCTGTATCTAGTTATACAAATTGTTTATATATAGATAGTTAGATAAAGATTCTCGGAAAACGCACACAACACATAGCTTAAACATAAAATAGACCTAAAAATAAAATAAAACTAAGTGCCCAAACCCAGCTAAGGGGTAGGTAGATGTATTTATTTACCAAAAAAATAAATATACATGTATTTGATCAGCAATCTAGTCCCATATCTTTGCTTATTTTGAGACTAGAGCGCAATGTGTAAAAGTCTGAATATTTATGTATTTTATCTTAGTTCAGTATTCTCTGCCTACTTTGCTTAGGTGACCTAGATTCTGTGGGTCTTCCTAAATACGTAAAACCGGACGAACCAGTTAAATAATTAAATATTTTAACCCTACATAAAGTTGGTCCTGGGCAGTTTTATAAAACTTAAAACGCAAAGAAACTTGTAAATAAACCATGTATATTTCAGGGGAAGTGCTACCACCGTACCCATTTCTGCTTTTAAGCATATTATTATGTTTACTAAGTTCTACTAAGGGCCCCCGCAAACTGCAGACTTTTTATCTGCCGATAGTTTGGTCAGCTTCTTAATCAGTATGGAGATGTATGCAGATGCGCACACTACAGTGATTCAGTCTTCATATGAATACCGACGCCGACCAAACTATCGGCCGATAAAAAGTCTGCAGACGCAGTCTGGACTGGGACTCTAGATGTGAGTGTTAGACAACACTTTTTAAGTCGTAGTCTATTTCCTTACAGGATACATCCTCAATTAACTATATTTGCATATCATTGTGTCATGCAGAATGTAGTTTACAATTAGCTTTACGATCCATCTCAGAAATGCGCATCCAGGTCTAGTTTCTTTCCAGTTCTTCTAGACTCTGTTGTCGACGAACTGGCGCCTAGAATCATCTAGTAAGACGTTTCAAAGTGATCCTTGTGATTTTATTAAATAAATGCAACTGAAGTTTGAAGTCACTTTTTGCTTAAAATTTATTGCGTGTTTGGAGCTCCCTCGCACTGGGCAAGTTTATTATTATAATGTTGTAGTAATAGCAAAAAAATACTCTGGTGTTGCAGGTGTCCATGTGCGGCACTTCCCATCAGGTGGCTCGTCTGCCAGCTATGGCATACAAAAAAAAATACATCGTCTGTAAAAAAAAACAACCCTCCAACTATCAAAGTTCATGAGATACAGATAGACAGACCAACATTCGTATTCTTTGTGCGGAACCCTAAAAAAATAAACATTTAAGCTCTAAAGCTTGTTAAATCTTTAAATATCCCTTTAGTTGCAGATAAGATATAATAGGCACGTTTAGTTGTGAGCGGCCACTGAAAGTCATTTCTTGGAGTTTTTTTATCGAGTCATTAGGCACGCGGCGGGATAACGAGGCTAGCAAGGATTTACGTAAATATTCAATGGATATGGCATATCTATTTTTCAACTTCACAAAATGGGTTTTAAATCACGTTTTCTGGCACCTAAAATCACCTTGTATGTAAGGCGTTTCTAAATGATCCTTGAGATTTTACTGAATAAAGTATTTTTTGACTTTGACGTTCAGTTTCTTTTTAACTCATCGTTTTCTGTGGTATTTCTGGTGAATTGATGTGATTGAGCTGTATTTAAACCAAACACCTTAAGTTTTTCGAAATAAACGTATTCAAATATTTCGTAGCTCAATGTTTTAAGTTTACAGGATTTTTTGTAAAATAATATTTGCAATTTGTTCAATATTTTCTATTTAGGTAGGTACTTTTAAATCGAGACACAGTTTTACTTTGCAGTCGTTTGCTTTGTTTAGTTTTGTATCTACCAGTTATCTAGTTTGCATAGAAACGAATCCAAAAATAATATAAGTAATCTTGATTAATTATTATTATTAATTAATCTTAATTTGGATCAGTTGAACTATCTATAGATCGTTTGCAACGGTCTGTAGATAGCTCGTTTCTTATGTATTTTATATGCAATATTATAAAATTTTTCAACAAAAAACTTTGAAATAACGAAACACAAGAACTCAAAAAGCTTTAATAAAGTTTGAGAACATTAATTTTAGCAAATCGTTTGCGTCGTCCATTAAAACGATCATTTATTTTTTCCCGCCAATTTAACAGATTGCCTTCAAATAAAAGGTTTCTTGAAACAATTGACAAAATAATAACTTTTATAGAACTTATCGAACACTGAGATTGAGTTATTTATAGGGAAACTTGTTTCTTTCCCTTTTCCTTTTTCTTTTCACGAAATTGGTAAAAATTATCTTTAACACATTATTTAATAATAAATAAATGATAAATAATGTTGGACAATCCACACAACATCATCTAGCCCCAAGCTAAGCAGAGCTTGTGTTATGGGTACTAGAAGACTGACATACTTAATACATTAGGTACCTACATTACATACTTAGATAGATATTTTTTATTATACATTTAGAATTATATAGTACCTATGTAGGTACTTACTTAATAGAGTTTTTTACATCACACTATGCAAATTAAAGAAATTAATTATGTACAACTATTACAGTATTTGTAATATCTAAGTACCTATTTAAAAATAAAGAATAAACTGTTATTTGTAGACCGTTGCAAACGATCTATAGATAGCTCAACTTCTTCAATTAGTAGGTACCTACCTGTACCTACCAATGGTAAATGTACCTGCCAATAGATATAACAAAAAGTCTCATACAACACCATCAAGTACCAAACTAAGCAAAGCTTGTAGGAATTTTGACACTGGATTCTATCAACACTAGATTGTTGATAGAACAATTTATTGATTTTGTAAATACATTTTCAAAATTACACCTAGTACTAAACTAGTACAAAACATTTTTTTAAAAGTTATATTTCTTCTTATTAGTGGGTATCGAACCCAAGACCTACATTAGCCTTAAACCAACTTGACGACCGATGTGGCGCGGTGGGCGATGGTCCGCCTGCGATGCGGAAGGTTGCGGGTTCGATTCCCGCCTCGGGATAAATGTTTGTATGTTCTGCAAATATTTATTCCGGGTGTTCTGGGTACTATATGTATAATAAAAAATATCTATCTATGTATTATATTGTATTAAGTATGTCAGTCGTCTAGTACCCATAACACAAGCTCTGCTTAGCTTGGGGCTAGATGATGTTGTGTGGATTGTCCAGCATTATTTATTATTTATTTATTTATAACTAAGCTGCGACGTCTGTTTACACTTTTTCTTCTTAAATCTGTTAAAAACTAATCTATTCGTTACTAATTACTTACTTACTTAAAAAAATGTAAAGGAAAATTGTTCACTGAATTTTAAAATACCTTTCCAAGTTTTAATCAAATCTGGGCTTCGATAATAGTTGATTAATTCTATCCATTTATCAGTAAACATAAATAATTTTAACGGTAGAAAAGCTTCGTTTACGGTATTAAAAGTAAAATAATACCTATTAGTTTTTACACGTTAAATACGTTAGCATTTTACGAACAATAACTTTATTTTATTTTATATTATACCGATAGTAATTTTTTTCTTCATTTGAACCAAAAACAGATTCCTAAATTGATAACGTTCAATGTGATCAAACTTATAGATGTCACTCATTTTGGGACTCAGTTTGGGACCAGAGTGTGATGAATTAAATGACTCATTTAATTCATCACACTCTGGTCCCAAACTAAGCATGTACCTACTGATAGAATATCTACTTATATACATTTTCTTTATTTCATCACACAAACATTTGCTTTGGGTGGGAATCGAACCCGCGACCCACAGCATGTAAGCAAAGCTACTACCAACTGAGCTGAAGCCTGTCAAATATGTACATTCTTAAACCTAGTAACATCCAGACATCCAGAACAAACATTAGTGCTCATTACATAAAGATTTGCTCGCAGTGAGGATCGAGCCCGCGTCCTACAGTATGGAAGGCAGAGCTACTACCAACTGAGCTGTGGCGCCTACCAGGCTAGCTAATAATATGAGCGTATCTACTGGTTGCAGCTTTATCCTTTCCGGTCATTTATTTACGTAGATTAAAATCTCCGGAGTGAGAGCTCGACGGAATGGCCTTCGGAGATAGCGAGTTAACAGACTTTCCAAATTGGTTTGTTATAACTTTGGACTTGTTTGACGTTGACCTGCGGTTACAATGAATTATTTGATTTTAATTTACTGTCAAAAAAAATACAAATTGTAGAGAATTCTGCGCCTGTAGGTATTAGGTTAAAGTATTTAAAAAATGACGTGTGGCACTCGAGGACTGCTGCGGTAAAGTTGCTTAGTATTTTTTGCTGGATTACGCATGCGCAGTGTTAGGTTATTTTCGTTCGGTATTTTCGTTACGGAATTTCTGGGTTCAGTCTCCACGCTCAAGGCCCGCGATAGAAGTTATGCAATAGCTTAAAAATCGATTTGAAAATGTTTGATTTTGATCAAAATGTTGAGGTATTTTTGGATTGTTAGTAATTAGTAGATAAAGTTTTCATAAATATGAGTTAAATCTACATAATTACATTCCGAAAGTCAATAGTCTTTGATGGTTCACTGACGTTTCAATGATGGCAGCTTCAGCTCCATGTGGAAGCATGCCGCCTCTTGTAAGTGCATTTATCTACAATATGTATTATTATTTTTATTTATTCTATGAAAATGAATCCTTTTTTGAATGAATGTAGAGTCGTTGTCACTATAACGTGACATCATGATGTAACATCTAAATAATGATTACTAAAAATTATAAAATGAATATCTAATAAATCAATTTAGTCACTGACGGACAAGATTTTTAATCTATTGATTTCTAATAATAATTTTAAATGCGAAAAATATAAAGAGAGCTTTTGTATTTTATGATTATAATATGATAACAATAGGGTAGATAATTAATACCTAATCATTAGTTTTAAATTTCATATTATTATGATTGTTAGTTTATCTATAAAAGTAGTGTTTTATGGTTAAGTGGTGGAAAGTATTTACAGAAAAAAACAGAAAAAGCTTCAGTTTACAATAAAACATGGTTTTCATTAATTACCCGCGAAATGACGTCAAATAATGAAACTAAATCAGAAAGCAGGCTCATAGATAAGGTCGAAGCTGTCACGAGGCTGTAATTACCAGCTTTGGAAGAACATCAAAGGGACTAAGTTGGAAAACTTGTTCCAAAGGTTGGGACCTAAGGGCGAAAGGTTTATGTAAGTTTTTGATTACCTAACACTCAGTTGCCATAATAATCAAAATATCTGTAAGTAGATACTTTTAGAATCTGTTAATAATTAAATTGGTTTAAGAATATTTATTTCTCATAAGATTATTACAAATCACTTACTGAGAAAACTTATTATTATACTTATACTAGTACTTTGCTCATTATACAGTGAGTTTATAGCATTATGTATATTATTTTACATTCATAATATTGCATCATAATAGGTACTAGCCAAACACATTTAGTTATAACAAAATTTGTGGGTAGTTTTAGAAATAATCATGCTTATCTCAGAACACCTTTGCAATTGTGATCGCTTGGGGCTACTTGCACCAAACGTACACGGTTAAACCCTGATTATGGATAAAGCTTATTCAAGGTATCGGTATTTCTTACAATGCTTATTTAAATTGAATAAATTAAATTAGAAAATAATTGAAATAGCTTATCACTTTCAGAGCAAAGCGATATACATAATAATTAATGATTTCATATTCAGTATAAATACATAAGATGTGTAATATATTTTTGTATATTATGTTTTTTTTTTGTATTTTTTTTTACATTTTTTTTTATTAGTTGAACCAATTATACTATTCGTTTTTTTTTCTTAATTAATTAATTAATCAATTGTTTTTAATCAATCTCGAATAGAGTATTTTAATTGCTTAGAAAATTTAACCTTTGTAATTATAATAAATAAATAGCATGCATGAAATATTTTTAACTTTTTAATTTGTAAAAGACTAGTGCATGCATTGTTTAGTGATTGTTGTTTTCTATTTATTAACTATTATATTTTTATCAATATTTCTTAATGTGTTTAAATAATAATTTTACCTATTTTTGATATTATTATTTCAACAAAGAGACAATCTTCGGCACTCCTTTGATGTATTTTATGCTAATATCGTTTTCTCCTTTTTTCTGCCGGTTTCTTAGTTCTTCTTTCAAATTATTGACGTGTTTCTGTTGTTGAGGCGTTCTGTCCGAAAACACATGTATATTTTCCAAACCGATGTCAGTTTTGCTTCGTAGGATGGACTTAACAGTTTCGGCAGCATCAAAAATTACCTTTATGGGCCTAGAGTAGTCTTGTTTGTATTTTCCTAAGCGTACACAATTTATAGGGTTGGGGCTATCCTTTGTTTTTTTTCTTATGATTTCCATAATACGTTCCATGTCATGCACTAATCTTTCGTTCGAATCTGCAGACTTCAGTTCTTCTATACCTGTGACAATAATATTTTTCTCGCGTATGGATCGTTCACGTATCTCAATAATAACATTTTCAGTATCACTTAGAGTTATTATATGATTAGCAGAATTAGGCTTGTTTGTTGATTCCTTCAAAGATTCTATTTCATTTTTCATTGATGAAATCTTGATTTCTGTGTCGTTGTAGCATTTCTTTATGTTTGAGATTTCCTGTTTTAACTTGTTTTGATCTAGTATTATATTATTCGTTTTTTGTTCTATATTCTGTATTTTATCTTTGATGATACTAATATCTTCCGAAATTTTTTGAAGGCTATTATTTTGTGCCGTTGCAAAGTTTTGCAGAATCAATAGTATGTCAACACGGAAATCGGCAAGCTCTCTATTGGTGTATTGGTCGGTACTATCTGGTACCTTGCGTTTTCTCGATGATATTTGTTTCGGATCCATTCCAATCGAATAATCTAGCTGCGTCTTAATATCTTCGCTAGGGGTTCCAGGCGGGCTGCGTTGAACGTTCATTTTTGGTAACTTCTGCTTTAACCTCCGATTATGTTATTGGTGTAACTGGCGGGTTTGCTGTTTGTTAGTTTGCCTAGAAACTGGTTTCGGTGATGAGCGGGACAAATTTATTAAGTGCGTCCTTTTTACTCGAGGGGGTGAGGAGCGTAACAGAGTCCGTTCGATGTTGGAACAATGTTTTATGAGCACTTTTTCACACATTCGACAATCCACTCAATGATTTCAGCTATAAGATTCAATTTAGACTAGTACGGTAATTAAAGTATGTAAAAATGTTTATGCACACGTCTGCTCCGTTTGCTCACTGCGTGGTAACTCCTAATTAAAAAAAAAAACTTTAAATCTACTTACTTAAAGTACTATGTATTGGGTGGGTCTCTATGTAAGTATTCTATGTATGTATTTACAAAAAAAATCTAAGTATAGTACTTATAAGTAATTCTATTAGCAGTCTAGTTTCCACAGTACAATCTTTGCTTAGTTAGGGATTAGAGTGTGATGTGTGAAATATCCGTGAATATTTATTTATTTGTTTTATTTATAAAATCAGTTTTTCTTAAAGTTCACATTAGTAATTATATTGAAAAGGTTAAAATCTAATCTTATCAAAGTCAAAGTCAAAAATTTCTTTATTCAATAAAATCACAAGAATCATGTAGAAGTCTTACTTATATATCTACTACTTAGACGATTCTAGGTGCCAGTTTCACGCGACCAGAGCCTAGAAGAACGAGCAAGAAACTTACATAGTAATACATATCTTACATAAACTTACAAATAATAATGTGGCTATTCGGCAATATTAATTGAGACCAAAACGAGCTAAGTATAATTTAGGTATATTTGGTGCCCTGCGGTGTCTGATAATGTTAGTGTTACAGCCCACTTGCACTACTTGGTCTATGGTTAAGTTAAACCCGGGTTAAGTAACAACTTTACGGTTAAGTTAAAATCTGATCGTTTAGTTCTACGAGTGATGGACGCGTTACTGGGCACATCCTCGGTGGAAATGTTCAGTAAAACTATGCATAAGTACCAAGAGGTTCAATTAATTGTAAAACAAATAGATAACATTAAAAAAATATATTATATGTACGTATGCTTTATGCGTATCTACAAAATACACATTATTATAGTATAGATGATTTCAAAACTAAATAGATATAATTATGTGTAAGATATACGCTTAATTGGGACCACGCATGAAACAAAAAATAATCATCAAAATCAGTTCACCTTGATAGTTTCGAGGACACATGAACACAACAAAAATTGTAGTAAGATGGTCTAAGAATAAGAATAAAATACAGGTTAATAAAACAGTGTAAGTGGGTCCACAACACCTACTCTAATAAATACAATTGGAGTCCTGCCTCGAGGGAATAAATGACCGAATCCAGTAGATATACCTACCTACACTGTTCTAGTGTGTTCGAATAGCGATGACCGTTTTTAACCGTCATTATTCTAGCAAACTTTTTTGAGTGGATAACATCTAACATAATTAATAGGTAGGTACATAGAATGCATAGTAATACAGAACAAACATTAGTGCTCATCACACAAACACTTCCGGTTGGGATCGAACCCGCGACCCAGAACCCGCGACCCACAACATGGAAAGAAGAGTAACCAACTGAGTTAATAAGTAGGTACACATACTTAATAAATAGGTCAGCTGTTTTATAAATATATTTTGTTTTGCTTGTTCAACAATGATGGCTTAGTGGCGATTCTTCGGAGAGATTAGGTATATGTAGGTACCTATTTTTGTGTTAATTTTGTATGTGTTGTATCTAAATAAAGATTATTCAAACCAAAACATGTTGTCATTACTTTTAGCGTTATTTGTTTACCGCACTATGACTGTGCCTGCTTTTCTAAGACCTTCACAACCACAAGCCAAAAACTAGTCTTTTAAGAGACATCTAACATTTGTTAGTGGCTTCCCTGTGGTTAGTCTACTTATTTCTATGTTCTGTGGCGGAGGGCGACACATATATTTGACCTTTGGTGACCAACCGTAATGTTGGGGTCACCAATGTAACCGACACTGGACAGACAAGGGTTTGTATTGTTGCCTAATCTAACACTTTGGAAACAAAACGTATAACAATACTAATTTACTGAAAATAAAACTGGATGGTTTGAGAATATAGAGACTAATTTTTGAAATAAAATAAAATTACTTATTTATTTTGACCCATCCGATGAACGAAACGCTAGCAGAAGGTAGGTAGCTACATACCTACCTATATAAGATAATTTTTAGATGCTGTAATTAGTCTAGTCAATACAAAAAAAATACGTACTTTTCTTTCTTTGAAACAAAAGTTATTTTTAACACGATCATAGGACCTTAACATTCTAGACAAAAACACTGTCAAAAATCAATAAAAACTAAATAAAATGTTCCATCATTTGACTGTGAATATATCCAAGATTCCCGTTGCTCTAACCGTCTCAAATAAAGTCCCCCGGCGCGAGCTCAACCAAGTGCCGTGAAGATACCTCGGAGCCCCAATTTGCGTATGAATGAGAACCAATCTCGATATATCTATTACGTATTCGATATATTGAAGTCACTAGCTAGTAGGTACCTAATATAACTTTACGGTCTTACCTATATGAGAAATAAGGCTAGATCTTTCGATGAAACAAAGAAAAGTAGTAGGTAGGTACGGGCAAGATACTTCAAAGATGGGTTGACATTTTGACAAAATAACAAGAATACCTACGTCAAATATGATATGGATTCATTTATAAATCGCTGATAATAACAGACTGGTGATTTTCTAGCCTGTTTGTTGTTCTAGGATCTGGATGCGAAGGACTTATTCTGACTGATACCTACTTACATAAAATCATTTAGAGTGAGATCGATTAGAAAATAAAACAGGTAGGTAGTTACCTATGTAGGTAGGTACGTACCTACTGTCTTTTGTTAGTTTGTTAGAGATCCCAAAGACATTTTTTTTCGATAGAGTAGGTTCGACCATACCTAGGAAGGTAGGTAGGTAGGTAGGTAGGTACTCTTAATAAAGTCGGCCTTATCATATTAGTGCAAGCTCTGAATAATTCATGAGTTTCCTCGCAATGTTTTCCTTTACCATTTGAGGTTTAAGCGCACATTGATTTATCAAAAAAAGAATCCTTTGGTCTAGATTTGAACCTATGACCTTAATATGGAAAGACATGTTTTTTACCATTAAACTACTGGAATACCTACTTATCTCTTTAGATGTATCGGTAATTCGAATAACGGATATCTACGACGAAAAGGTGAAAAGACGAAAATCGGGATCACCTATCGACATTGATCGGGAGTCGTCATTTGCATATGAATAGGATTCAATTACGATACGAATATGGACTTCTTTTTATAAATAGTCCCTATCGACTATACCTACTATTTAACTAGTGTCAAGTGAAGTGATGATTTAATACATGAATAGTGTTTAATCAAGTCGGTTAGCGGTGATAGCAGTAGGTACATCTAGCATGAGTTGTCACAGTAAAATCGCCTGACTTTACTACAGTATATAAGTTAATATTAGTATGACGAATTTTAGTACCTACCCAACTATCCGCTAGAGGCGCTGTACAAATCTTCATACATTTTTTAAAAATAATAAAAGCACTGTGATAAATACATAAATTTATTTTCTTATTTTTTTATCTTTGGATTATAATTAAATCTCACTTTTATTGATAACGCACATTAATATTATATATTTTAATATTAATATCACAATATTTATTAAGTTCAAACATCTGATATACTAACTAATACTATCTTAATATAATATTTGTTTTATAATATCTACATTATAGTAATTATCATACAAATACATTTTTATAATATATTGCAAATATATTTACAAATCATACAAATATTTGAAACGAGAATCGAACCTACATTTTGGAACAGTCAAAATATTTTTTTACATAAATTATACATTTGATTTTAAAGTATATTAAGTAGCCATATTAAATAATATCTTAAAGCACCTTTTATAAATTGTATTAGTCTATTAGCTTTGGGCAGCGACTATTGTCATATATCCTTACTGTATAATCTTATAAAAAGTTAGCGCAGACTTGATGTCTTCATTACCATACGTAATGGTGACTTAATGTAAACGCTAACTTCTTATTAGATAGGGGGTTATTCTTTATTGTACATAATAAACTTATATAAGTAATAAAAACAAAACAGGATGTACAAAGGCGAGCTTAACCCTAAAAAGAGATTTCTTCCAGCAAACCTCTTATTTAACATTTATAAAGCAGCCTTTAAGTTATCCAATGCTACAAACTATACATATTTCAAGTTTTATCAAAATTGGTTCATTATTAACGACAAAATCGATCCAAATAAGAAACGTTAAGATTTAAAATATTAGTAGATTGTTTTTCTTAAAATGTATAAATTCTGAGTATAATTAAAATAGCTAGAAATTAGAAATCATATAAAAATCAATAGTTATATAAATCAAAATACTGAAATCACTGGTAAAAACTATTATAATATTTCATAAATATAATTACGTTCGATAAAATTATAATTTTAGCAACCATAATATCACTAACCTGTTATTTCTACATCTTATACTGTTTAAATCCAAAAACTAAATCTTAGATTAAAATCCTTTTTTAAACTCACTATGAAAGACTTAATTTTAAAGCTATACATAAAAAATATTTATACTTTACTTAATTAATATTGTAAACTACTCGCATGACTGTCTTTTTGTAATTAAAACTCTTTAAAACCTAAACCTAATTAATACAAAAAACTTGAGAGGTGTCATAGGACACCCGGATGGAATGAAGTTCTTAATTTAATAACTGGCTTGCTTTCTATGAGACAGACAGAGAAACACGCGCTCGCCGCACGGCTTACAAGTCTTACAATAGAAAAAAAATAAGACCAAAAGTAGTAACGACACGTTACAACTTTTTGTCTTAATTTTTTCCGTCTAGCCTCTTTTTGCAACGCGCGATAAGAAACTTCGTTCCAATAATTTTTGTAACATTTCATAGATGTTTCGATATTTTTTATATTGAGACTTGAGTAAAAGTTTTATTTTTGCTTTCATTAAAAACACCTTCTATATTAGGTATAGGCGACAAAGAAATTGGTTTACCACTCTAAAGCTGAATATCATTTGCACGTACATAACATCAAGGGCTATTTTCGCTTGACATTAATAACTGCTACGTCAGAATCTGTCAATCTGTAATCCTTAGCGAATAATTATGTTACTGGGAGATGTCATCAAAAGTGGTAAACCAATTTCTTTGTCGCCTATACCTGTTCTATCTACAGAATGTTACATAATAATTCACATATAAAAAAATAATCTTTTCAGATCCTTTGCTACCTACTAAATATCTAGTAGAAGTGGGGTAGTTAGAGGCACATCCAAACATTTGGCACATGTTTAGATGTTGGTTTTTCGTTACTATACTAACTGGTTTCCTAACGATTTTTCCTTCACCGTTTGAGAATCCTAGCATCGGTACAAGAATTGTTTCAAGCCGGGTATGAACCCACGACCTTATAATTTGAGTCAATGCCTCTAAACTATAAACTACACTTAATAATCTTATTAAATTCGTTCAACACATTTCATATAACTCTCACTAATCTTTCAAAGACTTTGGATCCTATTTACCCAAAAGTTGTTTGAAAGATATCGCTTTCAGCGATAAGACCGCATTCTACCGCCTAGTATAAGCATGGTAAACAATAAAGAGTTTTCATTAATTAATACTAATGTATAGATTTGACAGGAATTGGTGACTGTTTGGTATTAGCGTCATAAGCGTCAAATAATCTACAATTACTTGACGATAATGACACGTCTAATTCTGGTATTTCTGCGTCATCAGATACTGGTACCGACTCTTTTGGTACTGAGTTACCAGATACTCGTGGTACTGAGTTATTAGACACGTTTGGTATCGAAGTATTAGGACCCACTGGTACCGAACTATTAGGACCCACTGGTACCGTACTATTAGGACCCACTGGTACCGAAGTATTAGGACCCACTGGTACCGAACTATTAGGACCCACTGGTACCGTACTATTAGGACCCACTGGTACCGAAGTATTAGGACCCACTGGTACCGAACTATTAGGACCTACTGGTACCGAACTATTAGGACCCACTGGTACCGAACTATTAGGACCCACTGGTACCGAACTATTAGGACCTACTGGTACCGAGCCATTAGATTCTAGTGGTACCGAGTTATTGATAGTAAACCTACTACTACTTCTTTCAAATTTAGTATATTTTTCAGGTTTGATCTCAGATATGCTACCAACGTCATTTTTAACGTCATCTGACGTAGTGACTTCCGTTTTGACGGACGATTCTTTTTCATTTTCAGGCTTTTTAGTGGAAAACGTCCGTTTCTTTCCGGGGTATTTTCTGTAGATCTTAGCGACGAACGGATGGAGTAACCTTTCGTCGAATTTGTCGCTGTCTGTACCAGTTAGCGCGCCGACTATGATGCCGATCACAACGCAGGCTATGGTACCGATCACTGCGTACCACATGTATGAAACAGCGTACATTTTGTAGAGATTTGATTCACTGGAACAATAATTAAGGTTAGTTCGACAGGTTGTTGATTTATAAGTATAGTATGTGTTGTGACTAAAACTTGAAGGTAGTTTGCTGTGAATTGCAAAAACTTTAATATTTTACATATTTTCATAATTTCAGCCTGTCGCCATTTCTTCTTTTTTTGTTAAACATATTTTGTACACACTAAAAATAAAATTACAAAATTGAAAAGGAAGAATAGCGAAAGTGCCAGAATTAATAAGTAAATATTGAATTTTTGGTTCAACTATTTTAATATCGTTTTTCCTTTTCAAAACTATTTAAAACTATTATTTTATTTTATATTAGCACTAGTGGCAATCTATCATATTGATAAAGTTAAAAAAAAGCAAAAATAGATTAAGTATATTTTTGGTGGGAATCGAACCCGCGACCTAAACCAACATTACCATCTAAATATACTTACTAGAAAGAATCTTCCACAGGTAGTTTCATCTCTCTGGTCTGTAGTAGGGGCGCTAAATGCAGAAGTGTCTTGTTGACGGCCGGCGACAACAGGACGGGCGTCTCTTTAAATATGTTTATTGTAGAGTTTAAACAACCCTGGAATAAATAAATAATTATTTAATTATAATTTAGGAACATTTAATACAACGCCATCTAGTTACAACCAAGCAAAGCTACGTCTAGACACTAGACTTTTTTGGAAATACTAACATAGAATACATGATAACACCCAGACACAACAAATATTTATGTAAATCACACAAGCATTTGCTTTGGGTGAGGATCGAACCCACGACCCACATGGAAGGCAGAGCTACTTCCAACTGAACCGCGACGCATGTCATCTTTATTATTATAATTGTCTTATCTCTACCCATTTTAAGTACCCTACAACATGTCTTCTTTTGGGTCATGACCCCATGACCCCCCCCCTGGATCCGCCGTTGCCTAATCGTTAGTAATAAAATTAACTAACCTCAGTAGAAACCGGCAGCATATCGACTTTCTTATCGACATACAGCAACCTCCCAGTCGCCATCCATATTGTGATGAAATGCGACGCGATGATCCCGCATAATGCTCCCTTCCCGTTGGCGATGGGACACAGCGCGGCGAGGGTAAACACCCCCAGGAGGGCGCCACTGGTTGCTGACGTCACCAGCAGAGACCCTTCTACCACTCCCCCTACCATCCCCACGCAAAGGGATAGCAGCATTATTACGATCGCTGGGAATACAAAAAAGTTGTTACTAAAACAAAATGTGAAATTGAATAAAAGGGAGGGGGGGGGGGGAATCTTTGCCCAGCGGTGGGACATAAATAATAAAAATCATGGTATAGGATAAAATAAAACCAGCCAAGTGTAAACCTGACTCGCGTGAGAAGGATTTCGTCAGACAAACAGACAGCAGTCTCAGAGATTGGGTCCTGTTTTACCCTTTGGAATATATATTTTGTGTTTAATCACAAGGATCATTTCAAATGTTTTGTGTTATGTGTTTACCAAATAAATAATTATCATCTATTTATTTACCAATGATTATAATTATGTTTTGTACAAAAATTGAACAAAACCGACTTGACTTGACTTGACTTCTTGGTTTATGGCTTTTGTAAAACCGACTTAATTCATGACAAAGTATACTTAGTTCAAAACCTCACAACTAGATGGCGCTATACCAAATTTGCCGATTCAAAGATGTGCTATCTTGGAATCTATCAAAACGTTTTGCATATCTACAACATTCACACTCAATCGAATTGACAACCTCCTCTTTTTTGAAATCGGTTAAAAGTATGTTACAAAGCTCACCGTAAATGACTCCAATGATCTTGATGACAGTAAGTTGTTGCTTGTCATTAATATCTTTGAAGGGAGGCGCCGCTGACACGAAATCTTCCCACGTCACTGTCGCAAGAGAGTTCACGTTCGACACTAGGAAACTGGAGACAATAGAGAAATTTATAACTAACTAAATATTATATATATATTTATATATATTATATTATATTATATATAATAATTATATAAAACATTTATTACTAACTAGCTGACCCGTGCCCACTTCCTTGGGCATAATTCGACCGTTTTTTCTCCGATTCACTTTGCAAAACGGAATACCACGTAAAAGCCTTTTTATTTTTCGGTTTTTTATATAACTGAGACTCAGTAATAATGTGGCTTTCTATTGGTGAAAGAATATTTAAAATCGGTTCAGTAGATCCCGAGATTACCCCGTTACAATGTAACAAACACACAAACTTTACTTCTTTATAATATTAGTATAGAAGTATGGACAAATAGACAGGCAGAAGCATAAGATATATACTAAAATGAACAAAAATGACATTAATCATGACAAGGTATATTTAGTTTCAATTTTATAACTAGATGGCGCTGCACCATCTTGCCGATTCCTACATCGCGCTACCAAAGTATGTATTTACGTATCACGCACGAACGAAGTTATGATTAAAACAAAGATTACTCAAACAGTACTAGTCCGATTTTAATACAATTTATAAGGGACCATATCTGTAGTATATCCTACCAATAAAAAATATAGTTCATAATTGGCGGAGAAATCGTTTTACATACATAAAAAACCCAACTACGTCAAAACACAAGTAGAATCTGATACATCCTACATAGACCTGTAGACTTGAAGACCCACCTCAAAGCGCCATTGAAAAGACTGCCAAGGAACAGACCCAGCATTCCGGGCAGAAACGTGAACTGGTCTTCCACATAGAACGGAAGCACTTCATCTGGAGCCGATATAACTCCAGAAGCTAGTGGATCGCAGGTCTTGTATACAGCATATAATGCCATCCCCACCACCCAGGATAGACTGAAGAGTACTGTAACAGCTGGAACGTTGGCGAACAGAGTTCTTCGGACCCTGAAAATAAATAAATCAATGAAAGATAAATAAATCAATGAAAGTTATATAAAGAAGCTGTATATAGTATAATAACCATAATTTATTCACAAACTTACGATTATACAGTATTTACAAAATGTACATTTACATATAAAATACATAAGAAGCAGTTGAGCTATCTACAGACCGTTGCAAATGATCTATAGATAGTTCAACTGATCTAAATCAGTACCAATCGGAAGCGTACCCAAGATACTGTCTGCATTGCCGCGCTGAATAGCAATGCTGATATTGAAAGATAGATAACACTTCATTGCACAATGGAAATTACAAAAAAATTTAGAACTTACTTAATTCAATACAATAGGCCTTATCGCTGAAAGCGATTTTTTCCAGGCTTTCTTATTGAATGTCTTTGTCGAAAAGTAGATCGTACAATGATATTACAATTTATGAATTGAAACTAATGAACAGAAAGAGGAAATTAAGTGCAGCTTTAAGTGATCAGACATTTAAAAGCTACACAACACAAATCCTGCTTTGTTTCTAAAGCGTTTCCTGTCTTTTAGACTTATGTATACCTTTTTTATTTATAATGTAATAGACATGTCTTATAATTCTTATAATTCGTTGTATTGAAATGTGATTTCGATGGAGTACTAGGTGATTCACCTAGTAGGTATAGATATACTGTACCTACTAGGTGATTCTAGGTGCCAGTTCCACACGACCAAAGCCTAGAAGAACGGGCAAGATACTACGCCTTATTCCTACCGCTTTTGTATGATCCATCTTACAAAGAATCACAATAAAATACTGAAGTTCCAGTAAGGTAAATAATTTTTCTTCCCAGACACAATACCGACCTGGCTTCAGAAGACATGGAGCAGTATCTCTGGACGAAGGTCTGCTGGCATCCGTAGATAGATATGGACATGAACATCTGACCGAATATAGCAGACAGCGTGTCCACACGCACTGTCGGATCCATTGAAAACCTGCAAATAAACTGGAGCTTACAATATTTGTGATGAACATAAATATTTGTTCTGTGTTTGGGGTGTTACTGTGTATTCTTTAACAGGCATCACAACGTTCACAACTCAGTTGGTAGTAGCTCTGCCTTCCATGCTTGGAATCAATTCCCAGAGCAAATATTTGTGTGATGAACATAAATGTTTGTTCTGTGCCTGGGTGTTACTATGTATTCTATGTATTTAAAAAAATATGAATATTAAGTATTCTATCAGCAATCTAGTAAGTAGTACAAGCTTTGCTTAGTTTGGGACTTCGAGTGTGATGTGTGAATTGTCCATGAAAATATTTATTATTGTGTTCAAATAACAGAAGCAGCTCTTAAATAATGAAAATAACAAAATTTTATTCGTAAAGACAGTTTTTTGTTTAATTTAAGTGTTTGACTTCACCAATCTACTACAATGACTGTTTCTCACGTTGTTTTCCTTCAACGTAATGTGTTAATAGTAAGTTACTAGTTGCTGCCCGTGACATTGTATGTCACTTTTAAAGACAAATAAATATTCACGGACATTTCACACATCACGCTCTAGACCCAAACTAAGCAGAGCTTGTACTATAAACTAGATTGCAGATATACTTCTATTTTTTTTGGAAATATAACATAGAATACATAGTGATAAAGGTATCACTGCTCATCTACTAAACTTAGTAGGGCAAAATATAAGATTTGATTGTTGATTGATCGTCAGTCAATCTTGTAGTAGGTACTTATATTTTATTTATTTTATAATTACACACATAGCGGTAGTGCTAGGAGGACTTAATGCTAAGAGCATTGTCTGCCAGTCTTCCTGGATGTGCAGAAAGATGGTGTGGCGTGTTATAAAGAGAAAAACAAGTTGTACCTAAATATTTATGTGTTTATATGAGTATATGAAGGTTGCTACACTTTTGCAATTATTTCAAAATTGAGTCATTTTGATGTACGTAAACATGTTTGTTTCGGATACAAATTGGTACAGTTAGCGTGAGTAAATGATATCAAGATAATGTTTTAAAAGTATGTTATGATTATCTCTATTCTAGATTTTAATGCATTTTAAAAATATTTTCTCCAAAAAGAGATTAAGAGATAGAGACGTATCTCCATACGTCACAGAGAGAATAGATACAAATATAATACAAATAAGATGTACCTACATCCATTTAACAAATAAAACAAAAACACCATAGAAGGTCGAGTACGAAGTACGAATAAATATGGCAATCGCAAACGTATCGAAACAGTAACGCATTTGAGATACAGTGCGCGTCAACATCAACTTTACTATCGAACGTTGCAGCGTCACCGCGCAGTGTGTCTAACACCCGTATTCACAAAAAGTACTTGCTTAACCTTCCTATACCCGCGCCAAATTTTGTGCCACCTATACCCGCGCACGGTCTCATAGACCGAAAGTTTGAAACCCAACGTCATGGTTTTTTTCAAAAAAAATGTATAGTAAAGTTATATTTTCTTAAAACTAGGGAGTGTTAAGTTATAAAATAAACCCAATTTATCGATAATATACCATTTATTTACTGACTAACAGTCTTTTATTACAGTCTCTGGAAAATATTAAGTTTTTCTTAAGAGCTAATTAAATGTCAACAAAAATATTTTTTTCTTCTTCTAACAAATAAAAACAAACTTAAATCTTAATTATAACAAGATAAGGAACAATAAGCTTACAACTAATCTTAGGCAGAAGTCTCACCATAGCAGTTAGAGCATACCATATTAGCATGCTCCATACAAAAATAAATTGTTGATCCTATACCCGCGTCGGTCCCACGGACCAATTGGCGCCAAAAACAGCCACACGTGCTACTCGCACAAACGCACTTTGCGCACTGAAATGAATGTAGCAACGAATCGGGCAGCTAGCAGAAAGAACAAAATGACAGCATTGATGATCTAAGAAAAAACCACGAAAGATTATTTTGTCGGTGTCACAGACCAATGCGCGGGTATAGGAAGGTTAAGTATAGCATCAACACTGTGCAAAGAATGCCATTTTGCAGTGCGTTCCTTTTGACAAGCCTTCAAACTAGCCCGTTTCCTTAGCTGTGCGTTCATTTTGACGGACGCATAGTGCGCTCTGACACTTAAGGTGACGGGTATAGCCAAATGCGTGTTTTTGGGGAAACCGAAAACTGTTTTCAGAAAAAGTGATAGCATGTGGAGTTGTGAAACTTATTATTTCCTATAACACATATATTGAACTAGTGTATTGTTACTCAAAATTTGTGCTCTTGGATATAGTTTACTTTTAAATGTAAGTTTAGTACCAACACCTTTTGCAAAAGTGTGGTTTAAGATCCCATTTTTTATGGGTTTGGCAGATTTGTTTGGTACCAAACTCAGCACAGCTATTCTTATGGTTCGTATCTTGTGACTCTAAAGAAAACATTTCTACATTAAGGTGTTTAAAGAAGAAGAAGAGTAGCGCCTTAGGAATTATAAGTGTTTGATTGCTGTGTGCTCGCAAATATACATAAGGCACTGCTTTAGAGTTTGACTATCCGAACTGTGCGCGGCTCATTATGTGTTTTGCGCCGTTGTCAGCATTTTTGTTGAAATTGAAATTGTGACGTTGCCACGCTGACTGTCTAGAGTTTAACCACCACGGCAAAAACTATGCCGTGTTACAAGTTTAACGTGTGTATAGATATAATAAATAAATAATAAACTTGGCAGTTATTGACATTTTTATTTATTATGAAAAATTTCACCCTACCCGTCGCCTTAAGTATTGTTTCTGGATTGGTTTCGCCCTGTGCGCGCGTGCACACTATGAGACCTCGCAGTAATGTTTGTGAATACGGGTGTTAAATACGTTACGTTTACGATTGTCACATTCATCCGTGCTCATCTCTCTGAGCACGAATAAATTTAAAGATCGCTAACGTATCTGCTTATTATTCTGCTAATTGTTATTCTCACTATCCAAAGGTTAGCTGATAGAGAATGCTATTTGTAGCATTAAGTTCGCCTGTATACACTACTTTAAAAGTGCAATAAAGAATTTTCTATCTATCTATCTATCTGCACTCGTATTCGAATGACGCGTTGCAGCTCGACTGGCGAACGTTGCAGCGTCACCGCGCAGTGTGACGATGCATTAACATGACATTTATTCGTGCTCAAAGTTCTACTACTACCGTACTAGTACTACTACTACTTACTGGAAGAACTTCAGCCGTCCTCCTTCGACGTTGTCGTCGAGGACTTGTTTTGGTCCTCCGGCTCTGACGGTGGCTTGCACTATGAAGGCACCACTCACGAGGATCATTGTTAGAGTTTGGATCACGTCAGCCCTGGACACAACATATCATATATTAATAGTAAATGAATTGGAACAAGAAGGCATAGATTATTAAAAAAAATTAAGTGGGGCTTGTAACATATTACACAGTTATAACTAGCCTCTATGACGTGACTTACTGTTGGTAAAAGAATTTTTAAAATCGATTTAGTAGATCCACGGATCCCCCTACAATACATAGTGTTCTTATTAAACTAATACTTCTGTTTAGTATTAGTATACATATATATAAAAAACATAAGAATTGGTTGAGCTATCCGTTACAATCTGTATAACGTCTATCTATACTTATTTAAGGTCTATCAATCTACAGATAGCTCAACTGATCTAAATCAGTACCAATGAAAAGCGTATCCTAGATACTGCATTGCTTGCAATAACATTAATATTAAATACTCTTTTCTATACAAAAATAACAAAAGAAAATATAACAGAAGAAAATATTCAGTAAAAGAAATATAACAAAAGATAAAATAAAAAACATAAACAAAACACAACAAAGAGACAGAAAATAAAGGTAAATTACAAAAGGGGTTTTTATAATGTCTAGTCGAAAAGGACTTAAGTCGAACTCGATTCGACACACGACGACATTTGTCGAACACGACTCGAACTAACGAGTTAGTTACGCTTTTTTGTTTTTACGCCATTGTCGTAATATTTAGCTACAATGTGTATTTTAATTGAAATGAAATGCATAACGCTACTATTATTAATGTTAATGAAAAAGTCATTAAGAGATTTTAAACCTGTGGTTTCCCACTGTTGGGCAAAGGTTTCCCCTTTTCTTCCATTGTTTCCTATTTTCCTATCAGTTGCCGCTTCTCACCAGGCATCATAAGTATCCAAGTCGTCACGCAAAAACAAACATTTTTTTTTTCTCTAGCCTATATCAACCACTGCAGGGCAAAGGCCTCCCTTCCCAATCTATCTATATCTATATAATATTATAAAGGAGTAAAGTTTGTGTGTTTGTATATTTGTTAAATTGTAAGGGGTAATCTCGGGATCTACTGAACCAATTTTAAAAATTCTTTCATTAATAGAAAGCCACATTATTGCTGAGTGTCATAGGTTATATAAAAAACCGAAAAATAAAAAGGCTTCTACGTGGTAGTCCGTTTTGCAAAGTGAATCGGAGAAAAACGGTCGAATTATGCCCAACGAAGTGGGCACAGGTTAGCTAGTAATTTAATAAATAAATAATACTGGACAATCCACGCAACATCATCAGCCTCAAGCTAAGCCAGAGCTTGTGTTATGGGTACTAGAATACTGACATACTTAATACAATACATAGATAGATATATATTATATTATACATAAAATACCCAGAACACCCGGAATAAATATTTGCAGATCGTACAAACATTTATCCCAAGACGGGAATCGAACCCGCAACCTTCCGCGTCGCAGGCGGACCATCGCCAACCGCGCTACATCGGTCGTTCATATAAATATTGCGTGTTACCTGATAGCAGCGGCCAGTCCTCCCAGCAGGTTGAAGACGATCCCGACAGCGGTGAGTGCGGCGGCCGACGCCCAGTGCGGCAACGCCAGCACGGCATGCAGCGCCACGGTGGGTGTGTACACGGTCACAGCCAGGTTCAACAGCTGACGGATCAGGAAGGTGGCTGCTGCCAGCCGGCGGACCCACGAGCAGTTGAAACGCATCTGGAACAAATAGAAAATATCATTATTGTACACCAGAAAAACAGAAACAGTACAGAGTGACAATAAAATCAAATACAATGGGCGGTCTTATCGCTATGAGAATAACACCCTAACGTGCAACCAAAACGCAAATTTACAGCCAAAATAGGGTATGTGAGTCATATATGAGCGCACCAACGAAGCTCTTCGTTGTGACAGATTCAAAAGTCGCCGTGGCCGAAATCGGCCTGGACGAAATCAATCAATCATCATAAGCGATCTCTTCCAGACAACCTTTGGATGGACAGAAACATAAGATTAGAAAAGAACGGTTAAATAGATAGATATCAATATTCACGAACAAATCACACATCACACTCTAGTCCCAAACTAAGCAAAGCTTGTACTATATTAACTAGATTGCTGATAGATTATTTATATATATATAATAATATATATGTTTAAATACATAGAATACATAGTAAAACCCAGACAAAGAACAAATATTTATGTTCATCACACAAACATTTGCTCTGGGTGGGAATCGAATCGACCCACAGCATGGAAGGCAGAGCTACTACCAACTGAGCTGTGACGCCTGTCGCTGGATGTAAAGAGATATATGTACTTGTATTATACGGTATTTTATCGAGTCTCTTTGTTATTATTAGCTGTGGTCGCACGCAGACTAATCAGGATGGATGTATGTACCTTACTCTTTCAGGCAAAAACTATTTAAGGATTTTAATGAAACTTTACAATAATAGCCTATTAAAACAATAGTGCTCACCACACAAACATTTGTTCTCGGTGGGAATCGAACCCACGACTATGCATGAAAGGCAGAGCCATACTAATTGAGCTGTGACTGTCATTTTGATTCTTTGTATAGGCGACCAAGAAATTGGTTTACCACTCTAAGGCTGAATATCATTTGCACGTACAAAACATCAAGGGCTATTTTCGTTTGACAGATTAATAACTGCTACGTCAGAATCTGTCAATCTGTAATCCTTAGCGAATGATTATGTTACTGGGAGATGTCATCAAAAGTGGTAAACCAATATCTTGGTCGCCTATACGAAGAATGATACATAAAAACCGTAGAGGTTAGACCGTAGGTTTCTTGTCCTTTGTTCTAGACTTTGGGGCGAGGAACTGGCTCCTAGTATCACCTAGTATATAACACGATTTAAATTGATCTGCATGATTATACTGAATAAAGAATAAATGACTACGACTATGCGGTGTTTATTTTATGTAAAAAATATTATCTTTTTAAATAAGGGTCCAATAATAATAAAAGTATGAATTATATAGTAATACTAACTTTTTTTAAGTATTATCCTTGTTTAGATGAACAGTAAACAGTAACCTCAATAAACTGTCTATAACTCGATATAATTTCAAGGTTTTGTAAAATAAGGTTAAAATATTTATTAAAATACGAGATGCAATATAAAACTAAACTATCTTAGAAATCCATTTATTTCCGTATGTTTAAAAGAAATAGTGTCTATCTATGTCTTAAAATGTATTTTTTGTATTCTATTCCATTATCAATATCTTTTAACGAACAGCTGAAACCCGCCACGTTCGTACGAGTGGGTCAAAATATAAGTCACCATTATATGATGACCTGTATGGTTTTGGTTAAGAGAGGTCAAGCTGTATCTAAAGAGTCAAGTCTTTGATTGTAATAAAACCTAGTCATGAGTCGGCGCCGTATTAGCGTGATAAGTGATGATGTTAATGGCAGCAAGACCCGATCGGGCACTTACGCGTCGACTTAAAAGTTTACTTACATAAGTTTAAGAACTTAGTAATGAGGATATATTAAAAAATATATAATTAATAGCTGTTCAGTTTTTTCGGCGGTTTAATCTTTTTGTTAAAACGTTTTATAATCTGTTCAGTGATTAGGCGTAATGCTCTAACAAATAAACTGACCAACTCGATTTTTTGATTCAGAATTGTTTATTTAGTAGACCTGTATATTATCTATTTCAATATATTAATTTATTATTTTGGCTCCGTACGTAAGTCTAGTTATATTTTATTAAAGGTGCGGTCAGCCACGAAAATCAGGAAATTGGAATCGGAAATCGAACGTGTGAAATGACCTTAACGGTAGATATCAAAGCTCATCCAATCATCCACATGAGCTAATCCAATCACTTTTCAATTGGAATTCTGAGCTGAATAATTTGAGAGATTTTTGAATACTTTTACGTGTTGTTATTTTATATTGGAACTAAGTTCCTTTTCGCGCGTTTAGTGATTATTTATATTTATTGAAGTGTATGACTACCAAGTAAGTATATTTAACTTCAAACTTCAATTGCATTTATTTAATAAAATCACAAGGATCACATTGAAACGTCTTACATACTAGATGATTCTAGGCGCCAGTTCGTCGCGACCAGAGTCTAGAAGAACTGGCAAGAAACTAGACCTGGATTCTAGCGCTTTTGTATATGATTCTTCTTACAATTGTTTATTATAGAAGTTGGAGCTAGTTCGTCCCAAGCTTGTTTGTCTTCTAAATAATCAGATATTTTATAATATGCCTTTGTCACATTAGCTCTGCCTAAATTTTTATTTATATAAAAATTTAGGCAGAGCTACTACCAACTGAGCTGTGACGCCTGGGTAAGCTATGTTTCAGTAGGATAGGATGATCGCAAGACTGAATGTATATCTAGGTTTAGTTAGACTCAGGCAGTGAGAGGCGTGATCGTGACCGAGTGACAATGAAACAACGACCTCAAGACGATACACTCAAGTGAAGCATCCTATTCCACGCGCTAATGAGATGTTATGGCATTACGATTAGTCCCACTGCTGGGCTGAAACTGTTAGTTTTTTAGTTTTAGGATTATATATATTTGCAATTTTTTATTTAGCAGTTCGGTACGGTCGCTAAAGTACAACATGTTTTTGTTTCGAAGGTACAAAACCTTCGTCAATTTTTTTACATACATATATTAACACATTTTTGACAGCGACAGAAACGTTGAATAGCCCAATGAGTCTGATTTCAGGAGAGCATTTAAGCGTCAATCAAACCCAACAACTGTCAAAAGTACAAGCGCTCGTATTTGTAGAGAATTTACCACCTCTTCTTCTTCTTTACGTCAATGATTTCAAACAATTTTTTCCTAAAATTTGACCACTATGTCTTAACTATGTTATATTGAAGTACTTACAACCTGTCATAAAATATCTACATTTAAATAATAATAATGCTTACAATATCCTAAGTTATAAGCAAATTATGAATATAAGGCAAAGTGTTACCTGTAAGTACTCGTAGACTGAATTGGTGTGCAGTCTATAGTAGACTGGAACGAAGACCCAGCAGACGATGGGGAAGGCGAGGATAATGCCGTACAGCGTCTCCCACATAGCAGTTCCTCGGTACACCAGCTCGGATGGGAAGCCTGGAATTACAAGCACATTTTTTTTTATATTTTTTTTTCTAACCTATTTCGTCCCACTGCTGGGCAAAGGTCTCCCCCAAATTTTTCCATTCCTCTCTTTCTTTTGCTACTTCCCACCATCTCTTTTGAAAGCCGTCCAGATCATCTCGCCAACGCTTTTTAGGCCGACCACGATTATTATTTATTATTTTGGTTGTTTACTTTTAGTACTCGGTAAAAACCGAAAAGAAAAACTGATTAGCACGGGCCTAAGCCAATTTATTATTTATTATTATAATTAATCAGCCATGGCTGTCCCACTGCAGGGCAAAGGCCTCCCCTCCCTCCTTCCACTCTTTACGGTTGAATGCTGCTACAGGCCAAGATGGTAAATATGCATTTAGATCGTCGAACAAACACATCATTCACAAAAAAATATATAAACAATAATAACTTTACGAGGGTAAAACTATAAAAAAACGTTCAAAAAGTTTCATTAAAGACGAAAAAACTGCGACATGAAGACGGAAATATTGATTAATGATCAGCTGTCACCGGTGTGACAGTTCACTTAGTTACAAATCGCTAAAAGGACTCCTTTGTTGATTTGCATTATCTTATCTTACTCCTTGAAAGGAGTAAGATAAGATGCAAATCAACTTTTAAAATCTCCCTGCATAGTAATGCAGGGAACTTCTCTTCTACTTTCCAGTAGGAACTAAGAAGTTACTGATGAAAATGACGGATCTCCGCCTTTTTGTTATAAGATTATTATTGCTATAAACGTAAACACCATAAACTCTGGCATTTGACAAATTCGTGGCAGCCCTAGCCTCCGAAAAGCCACTAATTAAAGAAGAAGAAGGGTAAGATCATATTGACATAAAATAAAATGTAAAATAATGTATAAGTATAATTAATTGCCTTTACACAATACAACATTCAGCTCGAAAGTTAAAATAAAATTCACGGACATTTCATCTTTATCTTTCACACACACTCTTTTCGTTGCAGCGGTCATGTTGGATAATGTAATGCATGTGTTAGTCTGTTGTTTCGTAAACCGGTTTTTGATTATACTATCTAAGTTCCCAGCTTTAAATTACAAATATACAACACCATGTCAATTTTGTCACGGCGGCCGCACACGCTTACGATCGCGCAAACATAATAAATGTTGACATTACTTTTATCTGTCATTTTAATCTGTCAATCTGTGTAAAATACATAATTGGACAAATGTGTGGCTAACATACATAATATGCTATAGCGTATTGTAGATAATTTTATATATAAATATGTTTCAGTCACAAACTCTGATTTAGATTTGTATCTCAATTTAAACACCTGTTCAAAATTGTCTCTCATATTTTGTAAAGGCTCTTAAAAAGAAGGTTCTTAATTCAGCTGTGTGGTTTTGTATGTTATGTTACACGATCATTCCGTCAGTTAAGAATACACTTGTTTTTTTATTTGGTATATAATAAATACTTCAGGGGTGTCGATGACTATTGATGTCGGTTTTCTTTATTTTATTAAAAATAAAATAATTTTCTGGGTGGGAATCGAGCCCACGATCCCACGCATAGAAGGCAGATTTGTTACCGCCCTGTGACGTGTGTTCAAAATATTTTCTTTTGAATTAGAACTATGTATATTAACTAGGAGTATGACAGCATCTAGATTTTACATGTAATGTCCTATCAGCTCGTCAGTAAAGATCACCGGATCGTCTAGTTGTTTTTTTAAATTCTTTATTATAACACTAAATGACATCGCTAATGTCAAGGACGTATACTTGTTTAGGTATTTAGAATATTAAAAAGTCTGTTGATAAACAATAGGTAAGATCTGGGTCTTAATTTCTAGTTTTTTTGCCTATTCGCAATCGAGTCGCAGGCGCAGGTTTTGTTTTACAAGACACGCGCTGAAGCCGCTGTGTGAGGTAATGATTAGTGGTAAGTGGTCACAGCTCAGTTGGTAGTAGCTCCGCCTACCAAGCTGTGGGTTAAATCCCCACCGAGTACAAAAGATTGTGATCAACACTGTTTTGTGTATTCTATACAAATAATTTTTTTTAGCAGAAAATATGACATTATTTAGAACACAAAAGTTACTGTCTCCGAACTAGCCTGTGTGACTAGTTTGAGTATTTTATTATTATTTTTTTTACACATATTTATTTAGGTACATTAATTAAGTTTTTTTTTTTATGCCAAAGCAGGCAGACGAGCTTGCGGGCCACCTGATGGGAAGTGGTCAAATAAATATGTGTAAAAAAATAATACAAATTAGAAGGGCTATCGTATATATGTATTTATATAAAGTATTCTAAGTACATATAAGTATTCTATCAGCGATCTAGTTTCCATCTAATTCTGGCGACTCTGGTCATAAGGGTTAAGCTCCCGGTCATGGTTAGCAGTTGGCAATGATGGCGGTCATCGGGTTGACGTCACAAGCTGCCAAAACTGACTCAAACCTGTCATGTACGTAATGAGTACGTCTTTGTTCTATTGTTTTTTTTTTTATAATAAGTTCGTATGACCGCAACACATCCTACTAATAAGGGCCCCCGCAAACTGCAGACTTTTTATCGGCCGATAGTTTGGTCGGCTTCTTAATCAATATAGATGTATGCAGATGCGCATATTACAGTGATTCAGTCTTCATACTGATTAAGAAGCCGACCAAACTATCGGCCGATAAAAAGTCTGCAGTCTGCGGGGACTCTAATATAAACGCGAAAGTTTGAATGTAAGTTGGGATGTTTGTTTGTTACTTTTTTACGCAAAAACTACTGAATGGATTTGAATGAAACTTCACAATAATGTAGTTTATAGGTACCTACATCAGATTAACACATAGGCATATGTTTATAACGATATTCTTTATTCTTTATTGTACACATAAAATACAGAGAAAAAAACTTCAAAACAAAACATGTACATATAGGCGAGCTTAACCCTAAAGAGAGTTCTCTTCCAGCAAACCTTGGTATGAGTGAGGGTAGAAGAGATGTGGGAAGTGTACTAAAGATAGAGAGAAAGATATTAACAAAAAACATACTGACATACATAAATAAACACCAGATACATAAAGATAAACATACATACAAAGCAAATGTACTATATATATCGTTATATGTATAAATTATCCAAAATATAACGATAATAAGACGAAGTCGCGGGCATCAGCTAGTGAATTAATACTTTATACATGAATGAACTAAACCCACTTCAATTAGTCATCAACAAGTTATACATTATTTTTTTATTTATGCTATTGTATCCCACTACAGGGTAAAATATACCTACTATAAATCATTTATGAAGATTACTCAAAAAGTACTTGTCAGTTCGTAATGAAATTTTAAGTTTGAGGGGGGAGACTTATACCGAGCAGTGGGCTAGTACGGACTGCCTATGGTGATTAGATTTTATGAATGATTTTTTTATATGACAACCTCTGAAATATATAAAACAAATTAGAATAATAAAAATCAGCAAAATTGATTCATAATTAATGAAGTAATTACGTTACATTGATAACAAATAAACAATTGAATTGAGAACCTTCTTTTATGAAGTTGATTGTAAATACAACTTATACCTTGATCACACGTACCGAGTAAACCGGCGAGACAGTGACTTATTTGAGATACACTGCGCGTCGACATCAGTTTTACTGTTGAACGTTGCAGCGTTAGCGCGCAGTGTATCTTAAATACGTCACTGTCTCGCCGGTTTACTCGGTACGTGTGATCAATGCATTACCTGCAGACACGGCCATTAAAATTTGACATTTGTAAAAACTATCAACTTTGATTAGGTACTTCGATGACTTTTGAAAAAAAGATTATCGATACACGAAATCATCAACAAAATGTTCAAAATAAGGAAAAAAATGCTTACCTAATTATTATTTTTTGGATGGGTGGATCCTAATTTACGAGTAGGTAGTTTTTTGTGCTGCAAGTACTTCACCTTTCCAGGAGTTTATTATTATTGAGTCACTTTGTGACGTATTACTTGTAAGGTGTAAAAGGACATTCATGCTTAGGCCTTATTAGGCGTCAAAGCTCAGTGGGTAGTAGCTCTGCCTTTCATGCTGTGGGTCGTGGGTTCAACGGAATGAACCTCGGTGGTGACACCCAAAATATGTTCTGTGTGTATTACTAAAAAAGTTCCCATAGCTTTGCTTAGTTTGTTACTAGAGCGCGATTTGTGAAATGTCCATGAAAAAGAATTTTAAATGTAACCATCTTGTACAATATCAATAGCTTAGATTATATAAAGAGACTAGATGAATATATACAGATGCTATCGAATATATATTTATTTAGAAGACCAAATATTTAAATCTAATTATATTTTTGGTATTCGTAAATAATATGTCTTTGCATGTCTTTGCATGTTTAGCACTGTTTGGTCAGTTTTGGTAAGAACTTTTTAAACCTGTTCTTTAAAAAAAAACCAACAAAAGTACCTAAACCAAAAATAAGATGTGTAATACGTCACGTAAGTAGGTACACGTAAGTAGGTACACGTAAGTAGGTACACGTTTTTCCCACAAAATCGTTCTTGATATTCATTTACTTATCTATATTTTTAGTATTTTTTGTGTAAGTACATTATGTTAGTACAAGCAGAGACTAGTAAATAATATAAATAGACTGCCAATCTCATACAAAAAAAACTTGTGTGGCTTATTTCTAGATGGCGCTGAAAAATTATCGTAAAAATTATCCTAGTCACACTGTTACAAAAGTGTAACTGGTTGGGAACTTTTTTAAAAAATAAAGTTGCAACGAGTTACAGTGTGACTCGTTGGGAATTTTTTTCCCAACGAGTCACAGTGTGACTGGATTTGGTGTGACTGGTTGGGAACTCACCCCTAACAGCACTAAAAGCAAAAAAATCTGTATTATTTCTGTGTTAGTGCACACCAAAATTTTATTTTATTTTTAGGTGATCGTAAACAATGATTTATACCATAGGTTTGATCGGAATACAGCGCCATCTAGAAATAAGCCACTACAACTACGTTTTTTTGTATGAGATTGGCAGTCTACTTATATTACTAGTCTCTGGTGCAAGCATGTTCTTAAACCGGATTAACTTATCTCCATTAAAGATGATAATTTAGTTTTTTAAGCATCTACGCAAACTAAATATAGATAAAATCGATTTTTATATTAATTAGATACCTACTTGGTTTATTTTTAACCTATGACTATTATGTTAATATTTTTGGATTTATTAAAGTTCCAAAACACAGAATAAAAAAAACGTTTTCTTTGAATGTCTACTTCAATAGATTGTAGGATTTTTGTTTTCATTCATTACTACGAAAATAAGTAACAATTTCTACGAAAAACAATAACAATTTGTTTTCGAAAACAGTATTTTAACACTTTACAAAGTTAGGTCATCAAGAACCAGTATTTTAAAGCAATAAATCTTTGAATTCGCGAAACCAACTGCGCATAATGTTATGCAGGGTTTTTACACAATTACTGATTACTAATGCATTGTTTTACATTTTGAAACAGCTTGTCAAATGTCAAAGACAACATCGGTATTCGACAGGCTTGGAATTCTACCCGTGGGTTGTGGGTTCGATCCCCACTGAGAGCAAACGTTTGTATGATGAACACAAATATTTGTTTTGCTCTGAGTGTTATGTATTATTTGTATGTACATATTTACAAACATAATCAGCAATACAATTTCCCTAGTAAGTACAAGTTTTGCTTAATTTGGATGTAAGGCAGAGCTACAACCAACTGAGCTGTGACGTCTGTATTGATCCCTAAAATCTTATCAAAAAGGACTTACCCAAAAAGCTTCTAACGCCCAAAGTCCCCCTGGCTACTGACAGGATCATAGCGAGAGTGGAGACTCCGCCACCGGCGAAAATATAAGCACTCTTGGCACTCGAACCCGCTGCCGCATCCTTCCTCCGGCTCCACAGGGGCGCGAGAGTCGATGCGCCGATGAAAATGGCAAAGACCACGCATTCCCATACAAGCCAGCCTGTCTTCATTTTTAATCTGAAAGAGTATTTTATTGTGTTATAATTATAAGTGTTTAACTAAAAACTAACTAGATGGCGCTGATCAGTGAGCGCTAATGCTGAAACGCGCTGACGAAAACTCACGGCATTCTACGAGTAAACATTAGTTTTAATGCATCTTTACCTGCGGTACAAGCAAGCAAATTGTATACACCCGGATTTTGATTATTCAATAAATCTCTAAATGTGATTGATTCAGTCATATCCGAGTGTTTTTTTGAAAAGGGAGATTCCTATCCTCGACCTTATTTGGAAGCGTAACCTGTGCGCTAGTCGTACATTCTGGTCCTTCGAGTCGGGTTCGGTCGAATATTGTCGCATATCAATCGTGTGACGTAACGGACGAGCGTATCTATTTGGCGGGGTTTTCAAATAAGGAAGAACGTGTGACGTCATATCGAGACAAGGGGAGCTAATTCAGGAGGGAATTAGGCTCATCATCATCAGCACACGGAGGAAGGGTGGCTAGCCTAGACCAAGCTCAGGGCAGCTTGGTACACGCAGCCAGCAGCAAAGGAACCACATTCAAACAGCCGCAGGCAGGGATCATCAGCGCAGAAATTTGGTGATGTTAAACTTGAACTATTATTATTTACACAGTGAATGAACTTGGCTATTTTGAACTCTATTTGCTTAACTAAATTAACTTGTAATTTGTAAATTCACTAATCCATAGACTTAGAATAATTTTAAGAAAAACGTTCAGACGGGGAACCTATGCCCAAATTTTAATTTGTATTTGTAACTTTTCAAACACTTAGAAAAATTTTGCACTTTTTTTTCAAATTTATAACATTGTTTTTCGGTTAAGTCTTAAACATGGAATCACTTCTGTATCTTCAAGAAGACACTAAAGAACGTATAACTAAATCTAGAAGTAATTTTAAAAAGTCGCCAAAAGAGCGTGTAACTAAACATTATGTCGAGTCAAGACTGTATGCACTAGAAGAGTCATGGTTGTCGTTTGTAAAAAATCATTCCGACATTATAAAATCATGTGAAGTTCCATCTGAACTAAAGGATTCTTCTTATATGCAAAAAGATGTGTATAGTGAAACTGAGGAAATCTATCTCGATTATAAGTGCGACTTGAAAGAATCGTTGTCAAGATTTGTTAAAGAACCGAAACGAAACATCGAATCGAACCCTAGTAACAATAGTATTCAGAAGGGAACAAATGCTAAACTTCCAAAGATAACTATTCCGAAGTTCTCCGGAACCTATCAGGAATGGAGTGCGTTTCGCGACCTGTTCGTGTCGTTAGTCCATAATTCAGAGATGGAAGAGGTACAGAAGATGCAGTATTTGAAGGGTTTATTGAGCGGTGAGGCAGAACAACTGGTTAGGCATATTAGTCTTACTGCAGATAACTATCAGCGATGTTGGGAGGTGTTAGAAGCGAGATATAACAACAAAAGGTACTTATGCAACACTATACTTAAAAGATTGCTCGCTCAACCTACTTCGACTACTGAGTCTTCTAAGTCTATTAGGGAACTACTTGATACCACGTCTGAATGTTTAGGTGGTCTTACTAGTCTAGGGGTGGATGTATCTGGATGGGACACTATCATTGTTTATATAACAGCGTTAAGGTTAGACCATGAGTCTCGAAAGCAGTGGGAACTACAAAGCGCAAACACAACGCTTCTTCCGACGTGGAAAGCATTTGAAGAGTTTTTAATTAACCGTTTCCGCGCTCTGGAGTTCGTAGACTCGGGGTCAAACCGGAACAAAAGTAAACCACAACATCCACAAAAATCATTTCATGTATCAGAGGAATCAAACACAAATGTGTCATGTAAATTTTGTAAGGGACCACATAAACTAGTTCATTGCAAGGACTTTGTGAGCGCAGAGGTACAAGCCAGGCGAGATTTCGTTGAAAAGAACCAAATATGTTTCAACTGTTTGGGAGATAACCATAGGGCCATGCAGTGTCGAAGTTTTATGAGTTGTCGTAAATGCCGACGTAGGCATCATACGTACCTGCATCCTACTAGCGCGGAGTCAGAAAGTCACCAAATAGAAGGGGAAGGTTCAAACACGGGAAATGTATCAGGGGAAACAGCTGCTCCAGTAGTTTGTTTCGCATCAGGAGGAATGGCTCCTAGCAGCCAGGTCCTATTAGCAACGGCGCTCGTAAGAGCACAATCTAGCAACGGAGACACTCGTATCATCAGGGCGTTGTTGGACCAAGGATCACAAGCATCCTTTGTCACCGAAGCAACTGCTCAATATTTGGGCCTGAAAAGGATTCCAATACGGGGAGTGATCTCAGGGTTAGGAGGAGGCACAAATACTTCTTCTAATTCAATGGTAAACATAACAATAAAATCTTTATACAATGATGTTAGTCTAAATCTAAACGTCTATGTGTTGAAATCTATAACTACGCTTCTTCCAAGCAAGAAGGTGGTTGCGGCGGACTGGATTTTAGGCAACATTCCACTAGCTGACCCTAAATATGATGTACCTAACAAAATAGATTTACTGCTCGGTGCTGCAGTTTATGGTCAGGTGGTGCAAGCGGGAATAAAGAAAAATCTAATGGGGACACTTTTAGCACAGAATACCACTCTCGGGTGGATTCTATCTGGGATAGTGTCGGATCAAGCGAATAACGAAGAGAGAGGGAAACTAATATCTATGCACACATGCGTGGAAGATATGCAACTTAAGCGATTTTGGGAAATAGAAGCTGAGCCTAAGATGAACAAAAATTCAATACTTACCGAAGAAGAAAAGCAATGTGAAAAGTTCTTCGCAGAAACAACTATGAGGGATGAAGAAGGGCGGTACATAGTTAGGCTGCCGTTTAAATCTGAAGAGCTGGACCTGAAAGCAGAAAACACAAAAAGGATAGCACAGAGAAGGTTAAATCTACTGTTAGCAAAGCTTAGCAAAGACAATGAGTTGAAAGTTAAGTACAAAGAAGTCATTGACGAATACATGCAGCTAGGGCATATGGAAAGAATACCCGGGGATGAAACTAAAAATACTAAAGCAACGTACCTGGCTCATTTCGCTGTCATCAGGAATGATAAAGACACAACCAAAGTGCGGATTGTCTTTGACGCGTCCTGTAAAGGAGAAAATGGTGTATCATTAAACGATCTGCTAATGGTAGGACCTACCTTACAACCGGAACTCCGACATCTGTTGATCAACTGGAGAAGACATCGTATTTGCTTGTCGGCGGACATTGTAAAAATGTATAGGCAGGTAAAAGTAGCAGCAAGAGATGTGGATTTTCAGCGAATACTGTGGAAAACTGATCAAGCGGCGATAAAAACAGAAGAACTTCGTCTGTTGAGAATAACATTTGGTACGGCATCAGCACCATACTTGGCAGTCAAGGTACTTCAGCAGGTGGCACACGACGAAGGAGCAGAGTACCCAGCTGCAGCTGCAAAAGTAAAAAGCGATTTCTATATGGATGATCTACTCACGGGTTGCGAAAATGTGAAAACAGCAATGAACATTTACAAAGAGATGAATGAGTTGTTAGCTAAGGGAGGATTCAAGCTACAGAAATGGTCGAGCAATAGTGAAGAGGTGTTAGAAAAGATAAAGCAAACTGGACAAGGTATTGAAGAGGAAAAAGGATTGCAACTAAAAGAGGACGAGGTGATGAAACTACTTGGGCTTACCTGGAATCGGACGATCGATGCCTTTCAGTACACGGTGACGTTGACGGAGATGCAGGAACCTGTAACAAAAAGAAAAATTGTATCAGACATTGCGCGATTATTTGATCCTTTAGGATGGGTTGCACCTTGTGTGATAGTCGCAAAAGCTATCATACAAAAGCTTTGGATTTCAGGAACAGGATGGGATGAAGTTGTACCAAGCAAAATATTAGAAGAGTGGTTGGCTTACCGAAAAGACTTACCGAATTTATCAACATTACACATACCGCGTTGGATCCAAACGTCTGAGAAGAATAGGCTGGTCGAGCTGCATGGATTTTCGGATGCATCAAAGATAGCGTATGCCGCAGCAGTATATATGCGTGTAGTTGATGAGCAAGGGCAGATCCATGTAAATTTAGTCACGGCGAAAACGAAGGTTGCACCGATTAAACAAGTGTCGATCCCAAGATTAGAGCTGTGTGGAGCTGTTTTGGTAACGAGGTTGTTGGTAGAAGTAGCAGAAATGATGAACATCGAACGGGACCACATACACGCTTGGACGGACTCAACGATAGTGCTGGCATGGCTAAATAGTCATCCGAGCCGTTGGCAGACATTTGTGGCCAACAGAGTCTCTGAAATCTTAACAACAATTGACGCCCAGCAATGGTCACATATAAGATCAAAACAAAACCCAGCGGATTGTGCATCACGAGGCCTGAAAGCAACAGAACTTGGAGATAACAAATTATGGTTTAAGGGTCCAGACATTTTGCATGAGAGTAACGTCACATATCACAGATTACCAAACGAAGAGACAGATATAGAAGAAATTAAAGTTCATTTGGTAACAAAGCAAGAGTCGTTTTGGGAAAGGTTTTCAAACATGGGTAGGATGATTCGGGTTTTAGCATATTGCAGAAGATTTTTAAAGCGGAAAGTATACAGAGAAAACGGGTTTTTATCAAGTAAAGAATTAAGAGAAACAGTAGAAGTGTGTGTAAGACAATGTCAGAAGGAAAATTTCAGCGAGGAGATATCAGGATTGGGGGACAGGGATAATGGAAAATCAACAAAGCTCAAGGGTCCATTAAAATCATTAAACCCATTCTTAGATAGTAACAAAATATTAAGGGTAGGAGGACGGCTAGACAGGTCGTCTTTAACTGAAGATCAGAAACATCCGATTTTGATCCCAAAAAAGTCAGTGTTGACGCATTTGATGGTAGCGGACGCTCATGAGAAAACACTCCACGGAGGTCCTCAACTCATGCTGACCTACTTGAGATCAAAATTCTGGATTCTTGGCGCTAAAGATCTAGTGAAGGCTCATGTCAGAAAGTGTGTCAAGTGCACACGGTATAACGCGGTCTCATCTACGCAACTGATGGGACAACTTCCTACTGCCAGAGTTACGCCAACTAGACCTTTTAAGTGTAGCGGAGTGGATTATGCTGGTCCAATCAACATACGGACATCTAAGGGTCGTGGGCATCACGCCTACAAAGGTTACATATGTCTGTTTGTCTGTATGTCAACAAAAGCTGTGCATATCGAAGTGGTTAGTGACCTAACAACTCAAGGTTTTCTGGCCGCATTCAAGAGATTCGTGTCTCGCAGAGGTTTTTGCACAGATATCTGGAGCGATAATGGAACTAACTTTGTGGGCGCTTCCAGGGAACTAGCCAGTATGTTCTCCGCAGAAAAATCTGCGATAGCGACAGAGATAGCTGACAGTTTAGCTAGTTCAGGCACGACATGGCACTTTATACCTCCACTTTCACCAAACTTTGGGGGATTGTGGGAGGCCGGAGTGAAGGCGGTAAAATTTCACTTAAAAAGAGTAATCGGAGAAACAACATTAACTTACGAGGAGTTATCAACTATTCTGGGGCAAATCGAGGCGTGTTTAAATTCACGGCCATTATCACGGGCAGATACCGAATCAGAGGGTTTTAATGCTTTAACCCCTGGACATTTCCTAGTGGGGGAATCTCTATTAACTGTCCCAGATTACAATTTCGAATCATCAAACATTGGTAGTTTACGTAGATGGCAATTAACACAACGTATGATGCAAACGTTTTGGAGGCGCTGGTCACAAGAATACTTAACGACCTTAGTGCATCGTTATAAATGGTCAAATCAGACTCCAGAGCCAAACATTGGAGACTTAGTGCTCATTAAAGAAGCAGACCTTCCACCTGCTCGATGGCTGCTTGGTCGTGTGGTTGTAAAACATCAAGGGGCTGACAATCTAACTAGGGTTGTATCTCTGCGCACCAAAAACAACAATGTCATAAAAAGACCCACTTCGAAATTGTGTGTTCTACCTGTAAACTAAATAGTCTTATCATAAGTTTTTTCTTTGTAGTAGTTTCAGTGCAGTGTTAATTTTAAGATCGAGTGATGGACATTTACCTAAACATAAGGAACAATTTAGAACTATATATTTTTAACTTAACTTGGGATTGTAACGTGTATGCCGTGGAGTTTCTTGTTTTCTTTTTGGTCTGGTTTTTATCTTGTGATTGTTTAAATTCATAGCGCAATGGTGGGCGGTTCCATTTATTAAGGACAAAGTGTCGTCATTCGTCCTTGGTGGGCGGAATGTTTAACTAAAAACTAACTAGATGGCGCTGATCAGTGAGCGCTAATGCTGAAACGCGCTGACGAAAACTCACGGCATTCTACGAGTAAACATTAGTTTTAATGCATCTTTACCTGCGGTACAAGCAAGCAAATTGTATACACCCGGATTTTGATTATTCAATAAATCTCTAAATGTGATTGATTCAGTCATATCCGAGTGTTTTTTTGAAAAGGGAGATTCCTATCCTCGACCTTATTTGGAAGCGTAACCTGTGCGCTAGTCGTACAATAAGGTACCTACTTAAAACTTGTTGTTTGGCCGATTTGTACGTTGCCGCCACTGATAACGCCATAGAAGTGGCCAAATTTGAAAAAGACACTGTTTGATCATCGACACGACAAAGAAGTAGAAGATAAGGTACTTGCTCAATTTTGTTCTTTTTAAATTTGTATATAGTTTTACGGTCTATCTTATAAAAAATTAGCGCAGACTTGATGTCTTGATTACCATAAGTAATGATGACATAAAGTCAACGTTAACTTTTTATAGGATAGGGGGCTAGTATTACATTCTATTTGTAAAAATAAGCGCTTGTCGCAGAGGCTGCACGTTTCTATTGGATATTTTATTTATTTTTTATTTAAGTAAGGATTTTACAAGCCTAAATTTTAATGTATTCCATAACTAAGTATGGAAATCGAGCTATTCTGAAAAAACTTTTATTTAACCCGGCGTCAGCACAGTCAAAATGTGCAACAACGACAGTAGGGTTGGGTCGACAGGACCCGTATAAGAAAACGCCATAATTACAAAAGTTAAAATAAATTTGGTTTGTGGTTGTACTATCTGTATAATACGATTATCGTTATAGGTTTTGAGTAGAAAAAAAAACAACATGATACGAAACTATCTTTTTAATTACTTTTTTATAAAAGTATCACAAATAAATAACAAAATAGACAACCTCTGTCTTAAAGTAATAAAATTTTAACAAAACACACTTTTTTCTACAATATAAACTCATTTGTTACATGGTAATCAAGTAATTAATAGACTAATAATATAACACCATTTGTATCAGTCTTATACGTCAGTCATGGTATCCTTATCATTTGCGCAATCTCGGCAGTACATTTAGGATAGTACAATTTTCGTATTCGGAGTCGGATTCTTGCAAAATACTTAAAATTCGCTGCCGTTCACGTTCTTCGATATTCATAATTGCAAAAGTTCTGAAAATAACAAAATAAACAATATTATAAAACCAAAAAACATTTTTTAAAACGGCGCAAAATTACGACACGAATAGTATGGTTGGGTCATATTTACCTTTTTCGCGTTTGACCGTGTCTATCATCCGCTGCGGCCGCAACACGACTTATTGGCGATATCCCGCACTAAGTGGGGACTGTTAGCTCCAGCTACTGAGAAGTTTGGCAACGTCGCACACAAATTCTAAGAAACACGCTCATTTGAAAACTGCTCGGGTCAAATAGACCCAACTGTGCGAACGCCGGGTTAACATCATATTACTTAGAATTGTGAATGTTCACAAAAATAGATGTGCTTGCGTTTAAGAAGAAGGAGGAAATAAAAAGCACATTCTCTTTTTGGCGCCACTTTAATTGACTGAAAAATTGAAAACTTTTTTTTAAATGAAAACGTTTTTACGATTACTATAATAAGCTGACATTATAATACAATAGATCTATTTATGTGAAGAGATGATTGGTCGTATTGTAGAACTTCGGTTTGCCTACTTCCTTATTGCAACACCCTGTAGGTACATGACAATCTGTAATAATTGAACACAGAGTATGTAGAAAGCAATAAATGTACCTATTAAGATTTTGGTTTTTACATTAAAACTAACTTTTCAAAGAGAATATATAACATACGGTGTTCACGTTTGGGTTCGTATCAGATTAAGGATGTGCGCATACCGACGACAAGATTGCACTCAAACAGTTTATTTAACGTCACTATCTGCCCGATAACCGTAGTCAAGTCACGTGACATTAAAACTAGATTTGAAACTAGGTTTGATCAGTTTTAAAAGTAGTTTTGACGTTGGTGTGCGCTCTTACTTTAATAAATTCGAAGTATTGAATAAAGTATTACGAAAGACATTTTGACCCCGCAAAGTCAAAGCCATAAAACTTTAGGTAGGTAGGTAAAATAAAAAGGTTTGTAGTAGGTACGTAGGTAGGTGCTAGGTACCTATCTACAGTATAAGAGTCACTTTCAAACGTCAAATATACCTAATAGATTCTATAGTATAATTCGTCGCGATCATAAAATTCAAAATTCATTTTTATTTTGTCATCAAATACCTAAACTTTTTATATGTAAATATCTACTAAGTAATCAATATATTTTTTAACAACTTATATTTTTTTTTGAATAACCTTCTTATAAAAATATTAATAAAAAAAGGGTTCTTTAAAGTAAAAACTAAAGTGTAGCTTCTCTAGGTAAGTAATCTTTGTATGTATTGATCAGAACATAGGTCAAAGCGATAAAATTAGACAAAAAACTTTATTGCACTAATAACAATAGTACGTGCTAATTAGCATTTTACGGCCGGTTTCTGGAAACCCAAATCACGATTGATCCGAGTTTGACACATAGTAATTATTTGATTTTTTCGTAGATCATCATTCGAGAAACCGGCCGTTAGGATCCAGACCTAGTTTCTTGCTCATTTTTCTAGACACTGGTCATGACGAACTGGTACCTAGAATCACCTAGTAGGTATATAAGACGATTCAAGGTGATCCTTGTGATAAACTCAAAATCAATAATTATAATACATACAATAAAATATTGAACAAATATCGAGTTTGAGCATTTTTAATCAACTAACCTTTATATAGTGTGGAGTTTAAACTAGTACTTACAGGGATGTATTAAAAAGAAAAATAAACGTCAGCAGCATCAGGGGCGGATCGTGAATTTGTCCGAAAATGGGCCCTGGGCTGAAACCACTAGGGGCCTTATCTAAGTACTCAACTTATAGCCATGTCAAAAAAACTGTTACTATAATGATATAAGTATACAATTTTTCAAAAATATTTTCTTATGACGTCACGTAAAAATATTGTCCGTAAACCGACTTTACAGAAAACCATTTTAAATTCAAATTATCGCCTACTGTTTTTAGAGGGATGGGGTCCCCTTGTAACCTGGGTGCAGCCAAGGGCCCCGAGGTTACAAGGGGCCCAAGCAGCCCTTAGGTAGGTCCAGCCCTGAGCGGCACGAGTCTAAAAAAATTACGAAGATCGATATCTTCCGTGAATTAATTACTCCTACGTTGGTTACATGTGTCCTAAAAATAGGACATTCCTTACAGAACACGCTAGTCACATGTTCCAATTATGGACAAAACGTTTACATTACCGAGGGCGGGATACGTATTTACTTACGTCATTTGTACCGTACAGCACAGGGTATATGGGGAACGATTAGGTACAATTTGTACCTGTTAATATAGACGTAGTGATCTTGAACTTGGTTATTTATAATTAGGTGTAGCGACGTTGTTGTTGTGAATCACTTTGTTTACAACGTGAATTACTATAACTCACGTTGAAAGCAAAGTGATTCACAAGATACATGTGATCAATTGTTTTGTAATATAAACTGCACTTTCCACGACTGGAATCGAACCTGATGACGCGGTTGTGATGCTGGGATCATTGCGCCGCAAATCGGTTGAAATATTCGGAAGGTACTGGTTATTTTCTCGGCGCGTAGGGTTCGATTAACTTTGGAACTTACCTATTGTTTCATTTCATTTTCGAAATTTTATCAACCTAATATATAGATAGTGCTTTTGCGATAAGGTTAAAAGCATTTTTGTTGGTTTATAAATAATTTTATGATTCAATTATCAAAAAATATTTTAACTTTTTAAATTCCGCCATCAGGTAAGATCGCGGTTAAACGCTTGACTATAACTTGTAAAAAAAAATCACTAACTTCTATTATGTGCAAACTATCAATTTCGAAAAACCTAATAGAAATAAATAAATAAATATTCACGTACAATTCACTCTGGTCACACACTAAGCAAAGCTTGTATTATGGGAGCTAGATTGCTGATATAATACTTACTTATATAATTTTTTTTAGTAAATACATACATATTTACATATAGAATACATAGCGCAATAGATGCTAAAAACTATCGACAATGAACCCCTATGCCTTGAAAAAAAAAAGCTAGCACTCCGGGAGTGCCGGCAGAAGTGAAAACTTCAATATTAACGTTGTGTTTTCACTTTTAAGTTTTCACTTCAAAAATATAACCACAGTCGTGATTGTGTCATGTCATTGTGTCACATTCGCGCAAGCGCGAATGTGACACAACGACGAAGACAACGAAGACACACTGACACAGACACATTCGCGCAAGCGCGAATGTGTCTGTGTCATTGTGATTGTGTCATGTCGTTGTGTCACATTCGCGCAAGCGCGAATGTGACACAACGACGAAGCCAATCTTCGTTGGCTTCGTCGTCATCGTCACGTCACGTCATGTCGCCACGTCATCGTCACGTCATCGCGCAAGCGCGAATGTGTCTGTGTCTTCGTTGGCTTCGTCGTCATCGTCACGTCACGTCATGTCGCCACGTCATCGTCACGTCATGTCGCCACAACACTATTTAATTGTTTGAGTCATACGTCGCGTGACCGCAAGTGTGTTCTTTTGTCGTCTCTTGTTTTACGAGCAATGTATAAAAATTAAATAAGATCTTACGCTTTTTCGACGTCACGTGACCCTGACGCGAGTTTGAAAGTTTTTACCCACCCAGCGCCGCTAAAGAAGTTTTCACTTCAATAAAACAAACGACAAACGCTTCCTCGCTAATTGATTTCTAATTTTCGCACCTCTAGACGATGCTCCAATTATAATATAACCATACATTGTAGGACAATAGTTCCTACTTCCTACATACTTAGATAATAGGTTCAACGGTCTTTGCTGTGCAGCTGTTTGCTAACCGGCTGGGAAATAAACGGTGCTGGTTCGGTTCCTGCGAGACGAACCTTTTTCTTTACAATGACTATAACTCAGTCAGTTTTTCGTAGTTTTTTTCGGATATGTGTTAAAATTTGTTGTATGTTAATGTTATTATTTTTAAGGTATATTACGAGGATAACATTTTGAAAAGTGCCAAGAAGTTATACTAGAATTAGTTTGAAGTGCCATAGCTAAAACATCTGTTATGCCTTGATCACACGTACCGATTAAACCGGCGAGACATTGACGTATTTGAGATACACTGCGCGTCGACATCAGTTTTACTGTTGAACGTTGCAGCGTTAGCGCGCAGTGTATCTTAAATACGTCACTGTCTCGCCGGCTTACTCGGTACGTGTGATCAAGGCATAAGTGATGACAGGAAGACAGATGGACGCAGTTTGATCTATCCCTTGGAATGGTCATAGGCATAGGTCACATAATAAATAAATAAATAATGCTGGACAATCCACACCACATCATCTAGCCCCAAGCTAAGCAGAACTTGTGTTATGGGTACTAGAAGACTGAAATCCTTAATACAATACATTGCATCATCTTCCTACCCTTGTCCCACATTATGTGGGGACGGTACAACACGTCCTCTTCTTCCACTCTCCTCTATCAGACGTCATCTCAATGCTCACACCTTTCTTACACATATCATCATTCACACAGTCCATCCATCTTTTCTTTGGCCTCCCTCTACTTCTACATCCATCCACATTCATATCTAACACTCTTCTTGTTATATGGCTTTCGTCCCTCCGCATGACATGCCCATACAATACAATACATTACATAGATAGATATTTTTTTATTATACATATAAAATACCCAGAACACCCGGAATAAATATTTGCAGATCGTACAAACTTTTATCCCAAGGCGGGAATCGAACCCGCTACCTCCGCGTCGCAGGCGGACCTTCGCCCGCCGTGCCACATCGGTCGTCGGGACATAACATCGGATAAGACATTTTTTCTATTAAATATTTTCATAAAATAAATTATTATATGTACTTACTTACCTAGTGAGTTAAATCTACCATGAAAGAGTAATGAGCATGTGTTTAATTCTTAAGTTAGTTCTTAGTCTTTTTCTTCATAAACTGAGTAACCTTGTGCAAACAAATACATCTACATATTTCCTTTACCGATGATTAACAATAAGTTTTGCATATGAATAAATGTCTTGCTGTAACTTTCCTGTCCTGTGACTGATATGCGCACACGCAGTTAAGTTCTTTTATGTATTCATTTATTTCATATTTAATAAAATATGTATTCATTTATTTCATAGTTCATATTTATTTCATATTTAAAAATAAAAATATTTCATTTATTTCATAGTTCATATTTAATTCATATTTAAAAATAAAAATATTTCATTTCATGTATAGGTACATATATCTATATGTACCTACCTCAATCCATTCTGTTCATAAATAAATATATATTCACGGATTTCACAAATAGCGCTCTAATTCCGAACTTAGAAAAAATGTTCTATGAATATAGAATAAATACATGTTTTTTTCTAAATTCAATCATTGTATTTATTTATACTAACATACATTAATGTAAACAATATCGTATCTATACCTAGCTGTGGAATTGATTCAGATTGAAAAACATTAGTAGCCCTACGAAAAAATTGTGATATAACTCTAACAAGAATACATACATATAACAGAGAAATATTCACGATTCAGTTAAGGCCCAAGCGCTCAGTCAGGACGGTAGCCCAACAACAAAAGATGTCGCTAGTTTAAAAAACTGCGGTTTTTCTTCTGATTTGTTAATGGTTTTTTGCGTTTAGTTATCAAAATTCACCTTTGCGAAAACTTATTAATAGATACCAATTAATCAATACAAAATACTGTAATTTTAGTAGGAAAAACGTGCAGAGGCTGGCGAGGAATTTCAAGCTTGCTATCTACTTTGACACGCAAAAATGTTTCCGATATTTGAAACGCGCTAGCGTTTCATAATTTCGACGTCAGGTAATAAGAACTAATAGCGCAGTTCAAGGTACTGTGGACTGACAATCAGAGTATTCGAGTTCAAATCTCCGCCAGAAATGAGACTTTTTGTTGCTTCCTTTTTTTTATATTTATCTGTGTCTTTCTGCAGAGCAGAGGCTCTGCAGAATTTTTACAGACTACTATAAAACCTACTTTATTGGAATTTTTTTTGAACTTAAATGCAATAAAATGCAGTAGATACTTATTACATAGGTTACCTTCTAATAAAACTGCTAATATCTTCAGGAATATGTTTATATGTATTTAATATTTCAATAGTAAGACTCTCTACAGCTCTATAAATTAAACAAATAAAACACATGAATATGTTTTGCCCAAAAACGGGCTACGGGCTATTTATGTCGTTTTCTGTGGCGTCGCTAAGATTCTTCAATTGCAGTTGTTGGTGCATTGTCTTGCCTGCGTACAAAGGATATAGATTGTTTGTGGGGCAGTTACATCATAATGCTTGATCGGAGTGATCGCAAAGCGTGAATGTTTCTTCGGATCCTTTCTGTTACCACAATGAGTTTCTAATTGGCACAATTAATTATTATACTTACAAGATAAAATTTCATCAAAAACAACTATGTACGACTAAATTGACAGACAGCTAGCAATGACAATTATGTCAGCGAGGTTGCCTTACGAGGTTGGTTTTATTTACTTTACCAACAAAAAAAAAGGTTTTATTTACCTATATTTCAATGCATTATTTGGAAGTTTGTAATTTTTCTTACAAATAAACGTTTTTTTTAATGAAATAATTTTTCTTTATATTTATAATTACAGAACATTAAAAAACTAACAGTTTGATAATAATGTTTGCAAGGAAATACATTTATGGCCACACTTTTATAACCAAACTTTATGAACAGTGACATTTATCAGTTATATAATATTAGCAGTAGTGAGACTGACTACTAGTGACCCGTGACACGGCACGCGTTGTATATTTCGGCTCGGCAACGTTTTTGGCGTTCACTTTATTTTACATTGAAACGTTTTTTTCATATTGCAATTTGTACGTAAAATAGTCTATGTTACTCGGTAAAGATCCTTATGTAGAAATAGTTTTAAAATAGGACGTGTACTTTTGAATTAAATAGTGACCAACAAACAGACAAATCTTATCCTTTCTAGAATTTTAGTTTAGATTATAGATTGGCAACGTAGCATTTTCAAGAAGAAAAGGGATAGATTTAGTTTTGTTGTCTTGTTTCTTTTCCTACGACTGGAGAGCTGACAACAAACCTTTGAATTTTGTATTTGATAGATAATTGTAAGTATTCGAGCGAATGACGTAGTCGTATACTTACTAGATACCTAAACATTGACGACCGATGTGGCGCGGTGGCATTGACGACGTGGAGGTTGCCAGTTCGATTCCCGCCTTGGGATAAATGTTTGTACTATCTGCAAATATTTATTCCGGGTGTTTATATATATAATAAAAAATATCTATCTATGTAATGTATTGTCGAGAAATTACAACACAGGTGGTTCATATATTACGTGTACAGTACATATTTAATTACCGCTAGTTTTGTTTCATACTAAGTACATACACTTTTTGATTTTATTATGGTGTAGAATTATGCGAACTTTATTTTCATACTATACAGTTAATAATGCTACAATATCCAGCTACAATAGCCGCTGTTCCGAACAGGGTAAAAGAGGTTTATTATACAGGGTGTAACAGAAGGGGTGGACCAAAAGCAAAAGGGCGATGGAAGAGCTCAATACCTATCGAAATAACCCCCATGTATGCTCAGCGATATTCAGTCGTTCAAAAGTTACTCGCACTTTTATGTTTTTTTTTCATTAACATATTTTAGGTTAGATTTCCCAAGTTTTCCCAAACTATCAAGTACGAAAGGTCTACTATGAAGCTACAAGGTGTAAAAAAATACGGTTGTAGCTCTAATAGTTTGGGTATACAAGAGAAATCTAACCTAAAATAAAATTATGAAAAAAAAAACATAAAAAGCGAGTAACTTTTGAACGACTGAATATCGCTGCACATACATGGGGGTAATATCGATAGGCTAAGAGCTCCTGCATCGGCCCTGTTGCTTTTGGTCCACCCCTTCTGTTAGACCCTGTATATATATTTTTTTAAATATTTAATTCTGCACAAAATGATGCAAAAAAACAGCGCACAGTATATCTCCCATATACGTTACATTTACGATTGAGCTACGAAATATGAGTAGGTAAACAAAACTATACTCATACAATGTGTAGCAAACTTTTTGTTGTTACGTGGTACATTTAACTTTTTTCTTGGTTGTCATGACAACTAGTAGTAAGTAAATAAATATGTCAGTCATAAACACCCAACATTTTGTTGTTAAAAAAATCTCAAATAGTTTGTAATATATCTCAAATAGTGCCTATTTTTAATGCAATGTAAGCTAGATTTCATGGAAGCTGTCTGGGCAGTCTAGCCCAGATCCTGGCATTCAGTTACTCGCAGGCAAAAATCCTTGACGCGAAGAAAGTACTACAAGAACCATAGGCTGAGACCACCGTGACCAACATTCACCTTGTGATAAGAAAACATCTTCGTGAAGAGACCGTTGCCGTATCATGAAGGATTGAAGTAGGAAGAAGGCGACCAACTTCAATTCATACATCCTTACCATGGTGACCCAGTACAATGACAGTTCTTGGCTCTAGTATTCTGGACGTCTGGATTAGTCTAGCGGTAAAATAGGGGACCATTGCCGCAGATGAAAGATCAATATGTATTACTTTTGTGTACTAGTGTTATTTTCATTTTATATAAGAAAAGTGTATGCTAGCATCTAAAGTATACTTTACTATTGTTGTAAAGTGTGTTAGTCAGTAAGGTTTATCTATGAGCCGTTTTTAAATAGGTATTTTAGTACTTAAATTTTTACAACTATATTATGGTAAAAAATATATTTACTTTTCTTACAATAAATTGATTTTTTCCACAGCTGTGGAAAAAAATCCAAAGCTATTTTTTTTTGTACGTTATTATCCACCTATGCTATGTAGAATGCATTAAAATTATAAGAAAGAAACCTTTTTGGTTCAACCAAACTTCTTTGCACGGGAGACGGGTGCAAGATATTACAATCTTTACGCTGACAAGTCCGCTTCGAATGTAAATATGACAAAGAACGATAAATAAAAGAATAACTAAAAGAAAAAGAGAAAAAAGATTTCCTATTTCTTTCTACACAAGTATTTAGTTCAAGTAACTAGATGGCGCTCTAGATACTTTTGCTATAACTTAATACCTAGTGCTTTGCACAGATGGTGCCTTTTTTTCACAGTTAGTTCATTTTTTGAACACGCGTCACGAACAACCTTAAGTAATAAATTTCCGTGAAAGAGTCTTTAAAACTGATTGAAAACATTCCCGATTGGACACAAACAGTTTAATAATGTTATCGAGTTAAGAGTAATCAGTTCTGCTGTGCAACATCAATTGCATTGAATCAACATTTACAAACATTAACTAGAATCATTTGATACTATCACGGTTTTTAAAATTTTCTTTATAAACGGGATACTTACCATGATCATGGGAGTCTGTACATGTAATAGACCAGGCTCGATAGGTTTTAAAAACAAAGAAATTAATAGCAGGATGAAACCCATTAGAAAAGGAAGAGAATATTATAAAAACATTAGGAAAAATAATTTACGGGCGATCTGAGTTCGGGAAGGGGGTGGGGGTGGGCTTTTAAGGGTAAAAAACGCTTTTTCTCGATTTCCGGCAAAACTAAAAGTCCTATGGAAAAGAGTCAAATGGCAAAGTTGTAGGTAATTAAAAGATCTAAAACTTTTGCATACACACTTTTTTCACATAACTCAAGATGTATGTGAAAAATTCAAAAAACCAAGTTTTTGGTTTTTTATTAATATCTTTTACAAACAATTATATTTTTTCACTAAATTTGGTGAAAACTTACCTCTTTATGTTCCAAATACGCTGTAATTTATTCGATTAGAAATATATATTTTTTTTACTTTATTTTGATAAAATATAGAAAAAATATCCTTATTTTCAATCGAAAATTCATCCGTCAAAATATCAGCTTTCTTCAAAAAGTTGATATGTTTTCTGTTCGTTGAAATATCTTCTTTTCGATAGTGAAAAAAAATATATATGTTACCATAGAAAATCTTCTCAGAAAATGCAAAAAAAAAAGTTAGTGAAAAAAAAAATTGTGGGATGAAACCCATTAGAAAAGGAAGAGAATATTATAAAAATATAAGGAAAAATAATTTACGGGCGATCTGAGTTCAGGAAGGGGGTGGGGGTGGTCTTTTAAGGGTAAAAACGTTTTTTCTCGATTTCCGGCAAAACTAAAAGTCCTATGGAAAAAAGTGAAATGGCAAAATTGTAGGTAATTAAAAGATCTAAACCTTTTATATGCACACTTTTTTCACATAACCTCAAGACGTATGTGAAAAATTCAAAAAACCAAGTTTTTGATTTTTTATTAATATCTTTTAAAAATCTGATTTTATATAAATAAAAATGTAATTGCATCCGCAAGCAGGTTCAAACCTGCACCTCCCCGATCCACCGCAGGAGAGTGACGTCGCCGTGGACACGACCAGCCAGGATGTGCTTGGGGCTGTCATGTCCTTCCAGAGTGGCTCTGCCGGCGGGCTGGATGCTGTGACCCCACAGCATCTAAAGGACCTGCTTTCGGGTGGGTCTGGTCATGCCGGCGAAGTCCTTCTGGAAGACATGACGTCTCTGATCAACCTGATGTTGTCAGGTCGGGTCAATAGCGAGATCACTGAGCTTCTGTACGGTGCGAATCTTTGCGCGCTCAAAAAGAAGGATGGTGGTATAAGACCCATAGCTGTGGGCACCACGTACCGCCGCCTCGCGGCTAAAGTCTGCTGTCGGAAAGAAGCCGATTACCTAGGCGAGTATTTCCGACCCGTTCAGTTGGGCTTTGGCTCGCGAGGCGGTTGTGAGGCTGCGGTACATTCCCTTCGAACATTTTTGGATCAAAATTACGGGGAGGTTGTTTTGAAAGTAGATATCAAAAATGCATTTAATTCGGTAGACAGGGGTGCCTTGCTTGATCAAATTAAAGAAAAAATTCCCGAAATTTACCCCTTTCTTTGGCAATGCTATGCCTCACCCTCTAAATTAATTTACCGGAACAATGTTATTTCGTCTGCTGTTGGCTGTCAGCAAGGTGACCCCCTAGGCCCAGCCATTTTTAGCCTCGCCATCCATCCAATTATTCAACGTCTCCAATCTAAGCTCAATGTTTGGTATTTGGATGACGGAACTTTAGGTGGGGATGTGGACACAGTTTTTGGCGATCTAAAACTTATCATTGATGAATTTCAAAAAATAGGTTTAGAATTAAATTTTGCTAAATGCGAACTTTTTGTTTCCGATACTTGTTTGGATAAAAATTCTATAATTAACAAATTCAACATTTTGGCATCAAACATTACAGTAGTAGATAGATGTTCACTCCGCCTCCTTGGTTCACCTATATTTGATGAGTCTCTGCCGGTTTTCATTGCAGAGAAAATTCAAAATTTTAATAAAACTTCGGATAGATTACTCAAAATTAATAGTCATATGGCTTTTACAATTATTAGATTTTGTCTTTTTGTACCTAAATTTACATACTCTTTACGATGTTGTCAACTGTGGAAACACAGCGAGCTGGTGGAAGGCTTGGACAACATAATAAAGAATACATTATCATCAGTTTTGAATATTTATTTGGATGACAGGGCATGGCTGCAGGCCTCTCTACCGATCAAATTAGGAGGTTTAGGTATTCGCAAAATTTCTAGTGTCGCCTTACCAGCTTTCCTGTCTTCCGTCTATAGCACTCATTCGTTGGTAGAAAAAATTCTAAATCCGTCTCTTTTGGCTCCTACTAGTTTCGATCTCAAAATTTCATATCTAGACGAAGCTCGAAATGCTTGGCATAGTGCTTGCCCTGATTCTGCTCCCCCTACCTCTCTTTCGTCTCAACGGCAATGGGACGGGCCTCTGTGCGAGTTATCACGGAACTGTCTGTTACAAACGTGTTCTAGCTCCGCAGATCGTGCCCGTCTTCTTGCCGTCTCTAAAAGGGAGTCAGGATTTTGGCTGCAAGCACTCCCTTCATATCATATTGGTACCCTAATGGATCCTGTCACGTTCCGTATTGCAGCAAGTCTACGGTTGGGCGCGCGGTGCTGCGCACCTCATCTGTGCCAGTGCGGTACTGCTGTCGAACAGCTTGGTCACCACGGATTATCGTGCACTAGAGCCGCCGGTCGGATATCCCGTCATGCTAGCCTCAACGACATCATCCGGCGGGCTTTTACCAGCGTGAACGTGCCAGCCATTCTAGAGCCGAATGGTCTGATGCGTGACGATGGCAAACGGCCTGACGGTATGACGCTTGTTCCGTGGGAGGCGGGAAGGCCTTTGGTGTGGGACGCAACTTGTGTCGATACCCTTGCTCCTTCTCATCTGTCACAGACATCCGTTCGGGCTGGTGCGGCGGCGGATTCGGCCGAGGATCTCAAGAGACGCAAATATGCAGGTCTCGACAGGGCGTACATATTTGCTCCTCTTGGGGTCGAGACTCTAGGTCCGTGGGGTACCGAGGCCCACCGCGTTTTCAAAATTATTTCTGGGCGTCTAGTCGAAGCGACGCGTGACCCGAGGGCTGGTGAGTATCTGGCCCAACGTATCAGCATTGCTATTCAGCGCGGCAATGCAGCCAGTGTCTTGGGTACGCTTCCGATTGGTACTGATTTGGATCAGTTGAACTATCTATAGATCGTTTGCAACGGTCTGTAGATAGCTCAGCTGTTTCTTATGTATTTTATATGTAAATGTACATTTTGTAAATACTGTATAGTCGTAAGTTTGTTTGTGAATAAAGTACTGGAATTTATTAAAAAAAAAAAAAAAAAAAAAAATGTATAGCTTGGCAAAAAAGAGTAGAAAATCCGGAGGCCGCCACTGTGCTGCTCATATGGCAACCCGCTGTGACCGTATAGCGTACCAACCTAGTCTTGATACTTTTGTTACTATTTTTTTATACAAATGGTTTATATATTAAAATCAGTATCATTTAATTAAACCATAATTTATTACCTAATAATAAATATATTATGCTAGTAGGTAATAGGTACTTTGTTTTTAAAATTTTCTCTATTTTTTTCTGGGATTAAAATAAGACGCAGATACAATGTTATTGTTATTAATCTAATATATTTTCCTCCAAATATTCCACCCCCTCCATTTGTTTTCCAACTGTTTTTTAGGACGACCTTTTCTATTTTTTCCGGGTGTAGAAGATACGCCTTTGTTTCGATCTCCTTCCAGCACGTCTCTTCTTACAGTGCTTACTGATTTACCTGAGGTGAATAAATAAATATACAAACAAAATAATAATAATAATACATTTTTGGTAAATTTCTAATTGTAATGATTTTCATTCAACAATAAAGTTATGTAGAAAACGAATTTAAATTTACATATTGCAAAGTACGCCACTCAAGTATCAACACTGATCTGTCGCACTATACCAAAGTAATGTTAGACAAAATGTAAACATAACCTATGTGCTCGATGATTATTGTTCAAAATTCCACTTATTTCGTATGCAAGCTATTCAAAACAGAATAGGATTCATCAATTTACACTTAATTCATCTAAAAACAACAATACAAACAGTTACATACCTGTCATATCAGCGGTTCTTAGGTAAACATCGTTGAGATCGGTAAGAATGGTTTTGGCCTCTTTTTCTGCCAAACATCGCCTATAAACCTTATAAATAATTTGTCTGCCAGCACTTCGGATGGTTTTATTAATTTTTAAGTTAGTTTTATCACGCTTTTATGGCACAAATTATAAATAGTATAAACTTGCGAACTTTGTTTACATCAAACAATTCAAACGTCATAATTTTTTAAATGTTGCCAGCCAACAAAAAAATTAGTTCCGTTTCTACACTTTTTTGCCAAGCTATAACTAATCAAATAAACTACAGCGTATTTGGGACGTAAAGAGGTAAGTATTCACCAAATTTCTTGAAAAAATCCCAAAACTTGGTTTTTTGAATTTTTCACATCAATTTTGAGGTTATGTGAAAAAAGTGTGCATACAAAAGGTTTAGATCTTTTAATTACCTACAATTTTGCCATGTGACTTTTTTTCATAGGACTTTTAGTTTTGCCGGAAATCGAGAAAAAGCGTTTTTTACCCTTAAAAGCCCACCCCCACCCCCTTCCCGAACTCAGATCACCCGTAAACTATTTTTCCTTATGTTTTTATAATATTCTCCTCCTTTTCTAATGGGTTTCACCCCACTATTTTTTTTTTCACTAACTTTTTTTTTTGCATTTTCTGAGAAGATTTTCTATGGTAACATATATATTTTTTTTCACTATCAAAAAGAAGATATTTCAACGAACAGAAAACATACCAACTTTTTGAAGAAAGCTGATATTTTGACGGATGAATTTTCGATTGAAAATAAGGATATTTTTTCGATATTTTATCAAAATAAGGTGAAAAAAATATATATTAAAAGATATGAATAAAAAACCAAAAACTTGGTTTTTTGAATTTTTCACATACATCTTGAGGTTATGTGAAAAAAGTGTGTATGCAAAAGTTTTAGATCTTTTAATTACCTACAACTTTGCCATTTGACTTTTTTCCATAGGACTTTTAGTTTTGCCGGAAATCGAGAAAAAGCGTTTTTTACCCTTAAAAGCTCACCCCCATCCCCTTCCCGAACTCAGATCGCCCGTAAATTATTTTTCCTTATGTTTTTATAATATTCTCTTCCTTTTCTAATGGGTTTCATCCTGCTATTAATTTCTTTATCTTTTTGTCATTTTTCAAGCTATCTACCCCGGACTATAATGCTTTCATTAGCAAATTAACCCTACGGATTAATTTTAATCAAAAAATTATAACATTAAGGTGATACGTGTCGCTCTAGCGGGAAATTCTCATTTTTTAGGGTTTTTTTTTTATTGTGGCTGAACTGTTATATCTTTTCCTAGTATATTAACTTACTTAATCCTAAAACTGCTTAAAATACTTTTATAATTTAGTAACTTAATATAAAGAACCTATCTCAAATATTGATACAGAGTTCCACAAAAAAATATTGTTTAATCGCAAAATAGCTTAAACTAGTAAAAGAAATAACAGTTCAGCCACAATAAAAAATAAACCCAGAAAAATTTGAATTTCCCGCTAGAGCAAGACCTCTCACTTTAATCTTATTTTTTTAATCATTCAGGTCTATTTTCTTTTTACAAGATTTATGAAAAACCAAACTGCTTTACTTCAACATAAGAGATGAACACTTGGAATGGTATTCTAGAAATGTAAGAACCAGGATTCTTCAACCGGTTAGGTTCAAAGGCCCGACTTAACTGAGGAATAAATATGGTACTTAATGTGATGTAAGTAGCTAATTTAAAATTATCCACGCGTCGTGATGCTTATCTGTCTACATTATTTTTACTATAAAGTTTTTTAAAGAGGTTTTAAAAGTTAAAGTAGTATTAAAGTTAGCTAATAAAATACTTGGTATAATAGTAAGTAAGAATCCCTCAAATACTTTCAATCCCTAAGGTCGTGTACCTATGGATTTTTCTGTAATATTTCTTTCTTTGAGTTGTATGAAATATCCATGAATATGTAATCCAAAAATTTACGTAAAATAAAGATTTTTTTCGGCTATTTAAAGAGTGTTTATTTTTACGCCCTGTTTAATTTTACTTGACTACGCAAGCAACAAGTGGTATTATTATATTGTTTATCGACAAATAAAACAAAATAGCTGTTATTAAAACCTGTTTTATAAAGCGAAGAGTTTATTAGCTAATAATTTGTTAGTGCAAGTGTGAGAACTGGCGTTACTGAAACAAACATTAAAGTACGACGAACATGTTTTTTTAAACATTATGGTTTTTATATCGTTGTCCCACGGTGATGGTAATTACTTGAGTAGGTAAAATATTTAAGAAGTTTTTTTATGTTCAGTTGTATGCCCGTTACGAAATATTTTAAATCAATAATATCTCTGAATCTAACTTTAATTAATATAATTAAGACAAACTTCCTCTTCCCTCCAGGAAAGAGGAGTGTTGGCCGTCCAGCAGCGAGATGGGCTGACGATATAGCTAGCATGGTGGGTCGCACATGGATAATCATAATCACGCATATGCATGTTTTGGGATATTAATAATTGTGAAAATTGCTGAAACCGTAATTTTTTGTTTTGTTTACAAAATAAATAAAATAACCTAGGTACTGTAAAAAAACACAACATCCTGATAATATTTATAAATATCATGTTTAAATGTTGACACCTCAATAACATAACATCTCGATTAAACAATAATTTATCAAAATCATGTCCAAGTCAGTGATTGGAGAGATAGAACAATATAGGTAACTCGATATGTTCCTAATTTAGGAGCAGTAGGTATTTATCCCGAAAAATCAATAAGAGAGCCTCAGACGAAGTCTCGGGCGAAAGTAAGTATTCTATAAATGTATATCATTATGATTCAGTATTGATCTGTCGAGCTGCAGATTGGACGGAAGCCAAGTGCAGCAATACTGTCTAGAAATGGCATAGTTTTCATAGTACCTACGTTGTTTGTTTATTTACTTAAGGCGATGATTTTCCCCAAATGCGTGCTTTTTGGGGATGTTTTCTGAAGAAGTCATAGCATGTGGAGTTCTGAAACTTATTATTTCCTTAATATGCTTACTAGAAAATACTAGACGAGAGGGGAGGCCAAAGTGGTTGGATTGTGGAAAATATTTGAATGCACTTACTGGGCGGGAAGAAGGCCGAAGATATGGTTGTGTTGTGTGAAAGATTATATGAATGTGTGAGTAGTAGGTTCAACTAAGAGCTAGACCATGCTAGACGCAGTTAGCTAGATGAGTTCGCTTGCTGGTTTAGTGGGAGGTAATGGCTTATGACTCCACACTTAACCAGAAAGCTAATTCATGTGTAATAAATGTTTAACGATTATAAGAGTGAGACTGAAAAAAGATGACGACCGTTTTTTTATTTTTTATAATTGACAAATCGATACAATTTTGCAAAAACGGGACTTTTGTTCAAAATTATTATTATATTATTAGGTAACCTCTGAATTTAGACTTGACTAATCTTACACCAAAAATTCGTTGAATTTGGAAAAAAAATACAAGTAACGAGTTTTTTGTATAAAAACTATAATGTCCATGTCCGAAACCAAACCAGCACGTGCGTAGAATTCTAAACAGGAATAATTTATTCTAAAAAACTTGTCAGTTATACATCTCAACCAAGTCACACATATTTTAAGAGTAAGACTCGAAAAGATAAACGAAAGAAAGATATTTTAGTTTGTAAATCATAGGGATCATTTAGAATTGTCATAAATACTAGATTCTATGTTCAGAGTTAGAATCTAGTATTTATAAGTTATTCGTAAAAAATATTGAATTAAGTCCAGTCGATAATTTTACTAATGATTATCGACAAAACGACTTTACTTTGATTATACTCTGATACTATCTCAATTAAAAATTCAGCGTTCGACGACGTAAATATCTAAAAAACTAGTACCGTAGTTGAATTTTTCGAAAGATTTTTACATTTAAGTACTTATACCTAATACATAATTGTAATATTTTTATTGCAACTTCACTTTTATAGATGTATTTATTAAAAATCATGTGTAGAAACATGTTGTAACGTACCTTTGCCACTGCACAAAATGTTCTTAGTTAATGATCAGAAATAAAAAAAACGACCCAAAACATGAATGATAGAGCTAAACAGTAACTGGACTGCGCGAATTGCGCGATTATATAATTTATTACCAAGGCAATTTAAGATGGGTTGAAAGCTCTGCTCACCTTGACCACGAAACCACTTTTACTTTGCATTCACATAAATTTTTATAAATAGACTTTTAATCGGAAGATGATTCCTGTTTAAAGTGCTTCCTAATATAAATACATTTCCGCATTTAAGTATTTTTTTATCCTTTGTAATATTGTAAATTAATAAACCTACTAATTAGTTAAGTATTTAATTATGGTAGAAATAATTAGATAAGAAAACGCAAGATGCTAAAAAAGTCTGTGTATATTTTTTCTAGTGTTAATTAGGTATATTATAACTAGATTTTTATGTTTGTAATAAAAAAAACCTTTGCATGTAATATAGATGATTCGTATTGAGTCTGGGCCACTTTAACCAAGTCCCATTGAACGCGACGTTGTAATGTCTGGGACAAACTTAACCATACTAATCCTAATATACAGGAAAATCAAGTACTTATATCCTGTGAAAACTATAAACAAACATAAACTGAACTTTGTACCTATTCAAATAAAGTAGGTATATTAAGCTAAGTTAATTTTATAACTAATATTTCAAATAAATAAAATTCTAAAATTACAATCTTACCAATTACTTCAAAATACACAAAAAATAACTTATTCAGACTTACCTAATTATGTTTAGGTATCAAACGTGTTTAGCACTATTGTAATGCTGCGCGGCGCGATAGGTATTATATTAAATTTATGTCAATAAAAGTAACCGAAACGCCGGTCAAGTAACAAAACTTGCATAAATAAGTACAACTTCAACAATCAAACGAATCTGTCAACATATAATTATTTCTGCAAAGAAATTTTCCCAAAACAGATTACACAAGACAATGGCGTAATTGTAAATATTATAGCCAAATACTCACAAGTCTTCCTGTAGATCCAAATATAATTATTGGCTGGTTTCCACGTTACCGACACCCCGTGTATAGAGACATGCGCTCGGCTCGGTGTCTCGACACTGAATGAGCGCAGTGCTTGATGCGTTCGTAGTATCATCCACTTTTTTATCTAAGTAGTGCGTTCAATGGAGATGAACTGGGCTAAGCAATGTTCAGCGGAGGATCAAATGGTGACCAGACTTAATTAATGTTTGTTTTCATCGCTCTGAATATGAGCTATGAGGATAAGAGTGTAATATGTATTGACAGTTATAGTAGGTAGGTACTATTATAATCACAAAAGCAACATTTTATTGTGTATAATAATTATCTACGTTATAAATGTTGGCTGTAATGCGACTACTTCTGAAATCTTAACGATACATTGCCTCACTGTGCACGTTAACGAATCTAAATCTAAATCTAAAAAAAAAGATTAAGTTTGTCTAAATGTTCAGATTTTCCATTAAACTTTTTATCGTTACACCTAGGTAGGTACCTAAATAATCGTTAGACCATCCTAACTTCTACGAAATGATTAGTATTTATATTTTAGGAAGAAAATAAAATAAGTACATAGCTACTAATACAATGGCTACTAATGTAAATAACATAAATTAAATTGACCTTTTGTAGTACCTACTTACCTAATAATATAGGTAGTAACGCAATATTATGAAATATGTTTTTTTAATGATTTCTTTGATCGAATGAATAATGAATCGATCAAAAAGGACGTGTTGATTGACTAATCTACACGTCCTTTTTGAACATTCAGAAGTAATCTTCTTACACCCTGTATTAGTTAGAATATAAGCAGTGCAACGTTTTGGTTCATTTACACTTTCATGACGTGTAAATAGTAGTTACACTGCGCGATAACTCGATTTAGCGCAGTTTAATCTCACTATTTTACTGTAAAATTAACGTCAAATATAAATACTTTAAGTGTATGTTACGTACATTATTTTACTATTAATAATTATATTTTTTACAAAAATTAACATAAAAAATGAGATAGTATATTCTGTTTTGTATATTTTAGAAAAAATATTATAAACAATTTAATTTGAGTTTTGTTTGGTGTTTCCGTAGAATTTCGGTGCGAAATTACTATGTATCGATACTACGCCACTGGCGGCGTAGCAATTTCGTAGCTTATCCTACGTAAGGTAACGTATTAAATACGATTTTATAAAAAGTAGGTAACATGGTGTAAGTTTTTCGTTCTAAGCTCGCAAGGAATAAGTCCTAGAATCAGTAAGTTCATTCTTCTAGGCTCTGAATGCTAGGAAACTTAGAACCTTAGAAATATAATACGATTCTATAAGATTCTTGTGATTTTACCAGAATTAAAGCCCAAAATCCCAAATTATCATCAATATCACGTGTTCTTACAGGATGCAATCGTGATGAATTCTTATCATACAAGTCATAATGCAGATGATTCAGGTTTATTTACCACCTTATCAGACATGTCTGGGACTAGAACTAGACCTCGTGTTCTTTACGTGTAGGAAAATTATACATATTTTGAGAATGTCACACATACTTAATCTGTGTTAATACCTGGTGATTGAAGTTTGTTTACTTGACTTTTTATGTTTTTTTTTAGTTTTGGTGTCTAGTTTATCAGGCAGGTTACACGTGGTCGAAAAAACTTTATAGTAGGTTACTAAAACCATAAATGATTATTATGAAAACATGTTAAAAATCGCTGGAAAATTTTGAGTATGAAACCTAAATGCATCCTAGATATTATAATGATTCGTTGCTCGTTGTAATTCTTCCATTAGCGCGTTTTAAAGTTAAAATACTAGAACGCTATTACTGTGTGATATTTCACATGAAATCAGCTGTAAAATTGCCGTATTGTCCATAACCTTATTTCGGTCAATCACAGATAGCCAATAAACTGTACCTACCTACATAAATATGCATTTTTTTAATGCTACTAAGTCATAGAACACTCGTCATAGAACACTATTTTTTTAATGTTACTAAGTCATACACCCTGTGAGGTCGTGCTCAATTGCATTGCATCGGAAGGCAAATTGTTGAGGATACCTAACTGATTTTCGATTATTGGAAGAAACTGTTACAGAAAAATTTCTTTTTGACTGATAATTTTACAATAGTTAAATTAAAATTATAACTAACTGTCCCGGCGAACTTCGTACCCGCCTTAGAGAGATTTTCTTAATATTTTTTTCCGTAAGAACCTTTTACAGAGTATTAGAAAACTAAAAAAAAAAATCTGCCAAATCGGTCAAGCCGTTTTCAGATCAGCGAGCAGGGGGCGCGTACCCAGACATGTCTCCACGTAAGTATTTCGAGGTGAAGTTTTGTCATTACTTTTTTTTTATTTAATCCTTTGTTGGTACACAGAGCTTATACCAATAGAGCCTGTAGTGATTCATGAATGGTGACTCAAAATGCAGGTTAGTCAACTGCTTTATTTCGGTCGTCTTTGGCGCCGACTAATTTGACTTGAAAAGATAAGCCAACACCTTAATTATAAACCAAATTAAACCTCATTCACAAATATTTCCGCTTTGTTTAATTTTCCGTTTTCTAACCGATTATACCTATTTACCTAACCGCAATATTTTAATAACATGTCTAGTGCATTTTGAAAAACAAGACTAAAATAATTTTGATTATTATCTAACACATGCTGGGAAAAGTTACTTCAAACAAAAATTGTTAATTCTTGGTAAGATTGGTTGATTTTTCTTGTATCTTGTATCCCATACACTCGATTACTGTTAAGTTCAGCTTTGCTTAGATCGAGACTAGATGGCGTTCTATGAAATATCAACATTTTTATTAATACTTTTACTAAGTAACTGTAGTTTGATGATTTTTTACGCATCAATTTGTCCAGTAGAACCCTATGGAACGCTTTCCTTTTAAATGTTAAAACTTCTTCCGTGGCGAATTTTACGAATTTAACGGCCGGTTTCTGGAAACCCAAATCACGATTGATCCGAGTTTGACACACAGTAATTATTTGATTTTTTCATTGATCACATCGTTCGAGAAACCGGCCGTAAGAATAAGATTTTTCGAGAATTATTCGCGGAAAATCTTACTCTTAATTTTTTTTTATATTTTATTCAATAAATCCAGTTTTATCTGATATTTGGCGAGACAAAGTTATTTACACCGTATTCGGCTATTTTTGGTAGCGATTAGGTACTAACGATTTTTTAACTACAACTCTACCTCAGTGGGTGAAGGTTAGTTATGTTTGTTTCAAAATTAGTTTTTATTAAGGTATAATGCCTGATAAGCTATCTATTTAGCAAATAATTATGTTTTTTGAGAAAAAAACAAAGTGCATTTCTTAATTGACGACCGATGTGGCGCGGTGGGCGATGGTCCTGCGACGCGGAAGGTTGCGGGTTCGATTCCCGCCATGGGATAAATGTTTGTATGATCTGAAAATATTTATTCCGGATGTTCTGGGCATGTTATATGTAGGTATAATAAAAAATATCTATCTATGTAATGTATTGTATTAAGTATGTCAGTCTTCTAGCACCCATAACACAAGCTCTGCTTAGCTTGGGGCTAGATGATGTTGTGTGGATTGTCCAGCATTATATATTAGATATTTATTTATAATTAGTACCTACTACTAGCTACTATTCGTAAGCTATATGACTCTGATATTGGATAAAAAGTGTCATAATTGTTTGAAAAGTTCACATTTTGCGTTAAGCAATATTTTTTAATTGCTAAGCAAGTAATTTCTCGAATAACATAGTCACGAAGTCAACTCTAGACACGATATTGCCTTAGATCCAAGAAGTAGTCAGAGGCACGTCCAATTATCTGCTTACGTTGTAGAAGTAGTTTGTGTTGTTGTGACGGGTCGCAAGCCTATCGCCGATGAGCATACAAACCAGCATAAACTTAGTTTTCACCTACTGTGTTGTTTATGTAGTTTGATAAAATAAAATACAAAATACTATAAAAATCTATATTACTGGTATGTAATATTAAACTATGAGTAGGTAGGTACACTAAGTATCAATCTAATTTTATACAAAGTAAATAATTATAATAATATACACAAATCAACAATATTTGGTGTGCTCTATGGCTTTTAGGGATAAAATAGCTAAAGCTATATTAACTAAAAATTTTATTGGCACGCGATTATAAGCTTTTGTTTAAAATAACTATTATATTATTACGCAAGAACAAACCTACGACTAAGGAAGACAGGTTTGATAATCATTAATGCTCATAAACGCTGAAGAAAAAAATCAAAAGAGTTTTACTGTTGATTTTTCCGTCACCGTTTCCTAATCTTTAAAGCTACAGAATTCAGAATATGATTCGCTGGATTCAAACCCGCATGCCAATAAAGAATACAATAATACAAATTGTTCCTTAAAACCATCTTAGAAATATCAACAACTTTTACATCTAATTAGAAGTTAATTATTGCTTTAATAATATCTTAATTTATATAAATATAAATATACGTAGCACAGTTGAGTTACTGATCAATCGACTATCGATAAATCAATCTATCTTTTACTATAAACATAGAAAAAGAACTGCTAAGTGCAAAATATATCGATATTAAAAAAATACTACTTTCTAGCTAGAACAACGCAACTGTGCAACCTATACCTGTCTCTTTTCTGTTGGTAATAAATTAGAAAGAGACAACTATGGCCGCATTGCTTTTTCCTTGAAAGGGAATGCTCAGTCCATTATCTTCAAACTTCAAACTTCAAAATCATTTATTCAATAAAATCACAAGGATCACTTTGAAACGTCTTACATACTAGATGATTCTAGGCGCCAGTTCGTCGCGACCAGTGTCTAGAAGAACTGGCAAGAAACTAGACCTGGATTCTAGCGTTTTTTTCATATGATCCTTCTTACAATTGTTTAACAAAGTTGGAGCTAGTTCGTCCCAAGCTTGCTTGTCTTCTAAATAGTCAGATATTTTATAATATGCTTTTGATAAGAGTTTTCGTTTTATTACGTTTTTGAACTTGCCAATCGGCAATTGACAAACATCGCTTGGAACTATGTTATAGAAGCGTACACATTGCCCTTTAAAAGATTTATTTACTTTGGTGAGCCTAGTAATGGGAACAGCGAGTTTATCCTTATTTCTTGTGTTAACATTATGATTGTCGCTTTTTTTAGGAAAAAGATTAATATTTTTTCGAACATACATTAAGTTTTCGTAAATGTACTGACAAGGCACTGTCATTATGTTTATTTCCTTAAATTTATTTCGTAGCGATTCTCTGGGACCCATGTTATAGATTGCACGAATAGCTCGCTTCTGCAACACAAATACGGTATTTATATCTGCAGCATTCCCCCACAACAAAATGCCATATGACATAATGCTATGAAAGTAGCTGAAATAAACTAGTCTAGCTGTGTCCACGTCTGTAAGGAAGCGGATCTTTTTGACTGCATATGCTGCAGAACTAAGCTTTTTCGATAATTTGTCTATGTGTGGGCCCCATTGAAGTTTATTATCTAAGGTTATTCCTAAAAACACTGTGGTGTCCACTAGATCTATGTTTACATCTTTAATTTTGACATTAGCTAGCGATTGTGTGACATTTGGTAAAACAAATCGTATAAGTACATTTAGTTTTTTTTTCGTTTAATAATAAGTTGTTTACATTGAACCAGTTTACAACTTTTGAGATTGTATTATTCACGTCGTCATAATTTGTTTGTCGTCGTTCCAATTTGAACAAAAGTGAAGTGTCATCTGCAAACAGTACAATCTCGTGATCATCTTTAACTACTCGTGGTAGATCATTGATGTAAACTAGAAACAAAAACGGTCCTAGTATTGATCCTTGTGGTACACCCATTTTCACCACAGATCCCGGAGAACGTTTCCCATTTACGTCAACTCTTTGAATTCTGTTGCTTAAATAAGAAAACAGAAGTTCCAGAGCAACACCCCTAACACCATAGTGGTTTAGTTTCCTGACCAACGTTTCATGATGCACACAATCAAACGCCTTGGATAAGTCACAAAATATACCCAATCTATGTCTATGATCACGTAGCGACGTAGTTTAGCAACATACAAGCTTATTTTGAAGTTTTTCTTAATAGTTTAAAAGCATAGTAAAAATTTATTCAATGTAGATCGTAATCTATTATTGAAGGTTTATTAGGTTCGGTTGTTAGCGACTAATTACTATAAGTATTATTTATTAGTAAAACTGTATTTTTTTCATTCTAATATTAATTTAAGTCTTCATTTGTGCGTGACACTGTCCGATTTACGCAAAGTTGAATATATACTAAATCAAAGAACTAAAATAAATAAAAATATGGCAAAATTCGACTGTAAAACGATTTGACGAACTCTATACAAAAATACACATAAACTATGAAAATTACAGATCATTATGGAATGGACACACAGTTTATTGACAGTCGTCACAGCTCAGTTGGTAGTAGCTCTGGCTATCATGCTGTGGGTCGTGGGTTCGATACCCATCAAGAGCAAATGTTTGTGTGATGAACATAAATATTTGTTCTGTGTCTGAGTGTAACTATGTATCCTAAGTATGTATTTACAAACAAATGTCAGTAAGTATATAAGTATTCTATCAGCAATCTAGTTCCCATAGTACGTACAAGCTTTGGGACTAGAGTGTGATGTGTGAATTTTCCGTGAATATTTATTAAGCTATTGCATAGCTTCTATCGCGGGCCTTGAGGGTGGAGACCGAATCCAGAAATTCCGTGATGAAAAAACCTAACACTGCGCATGCGTAATCCAGCAAAAAATGCTATGCAATATCATAACCGCGGCAGTCCCCGAGTGCCACACGTCTATTTATTGTATTATCCCTTTACAACCGACTTGATATGAAAGTGAGATTATATTTTTAAAAAATCTGAGGATTACCCAAATCGGTTTTTCGAGACGCAACCGGCCTCGATCGGTAGTGTGACTATCCTTTTACTCGAAAAAAAATGCCGCGGCCGCATGCAAGCAAGTTTGAACCTATTAGTCACGGTTTGCAACGGCGAAGGATGGCTGCGTTTTTTGGCGCGCGAAATGGCTCGGGTAAGAAATTAGTTTTTAATTGAATTAATGCAGTTTTAATGGTTTTTAAGGGTTATATGTTGACGCGCAGTGTATGTATACGTCACTGTTACGATACGTTTACGATTATCACATTTATTGGTGCCCTCCGATATTGCAATTTGCATTCGACACAGTTGGCTACGTGCGCCGTGGATAATGAATAATTCATTAATAATCTGCACTGCACGAGTAACAAATTAGATACTATTTTACGTGGAATATGAAAAAGTATTGTAAACAAAGTATGGAAATTCATGATTTATAACCGGATTTACGTATTTGTAATGTAATTTAACTTATTACTAGGAATTTTACGCTATTTATTACATAAAATTATCCGTGTATAGTATAGCAAAGTGTTATTATTTTACCACAAATGTAGTTCCCATAATACAAGTTTTGCTTAATTTGGGACTAGATGGCGTTGCGTCAAGTCTTTGAATATTATTTATTTATCTTCTCAAATATATAACGGGTTTTTATTTCATTAATTCTGTTATAGGCTTTTGCCTTGCAGTGAAACGCTAATGGCTAAATAAAAAAACGTTTTTTAAATTTTAATAACCTCTTAAAAATATGACAGATAAGTTTGCCACTAAATGAGGAAAATAACATCAAAATCAGTTTATTCTCTATTATTTTAACAATTTAAGAGATTTATAAATCTTAATCTTGATTTCGGACTTTCCATTTCAGTTGTAGCTTTGTCTTCAGTAAGTTATACGTAAAGATATTACAGTATTTTAGCACGTGTCTATAACTAATTAATAAATTAAAATAAATTTGTTCAATTATTTACTACTCCATTGTAGTGTAATCATTATTAGACCCTATCAATGAAAACGTTCGATAAATCTTAATAAGTTAGATGACGTCGCATCTCGAACAGATTAAAGTCGCGGAAAATCTCGCACGATCACGATTTGTGAAAAGTTTGCTCTTACACAATAATAATGAGAAATACTTTGACAAAAAAATAAGTAAGAGTCATTTACATGAGATACGACCAAGATTACTGTAGAATACGCTTGTGTTATCTAGAAAAAAAATATTGAGAATAGCTAATATGATTTATCGAGTATTTTTGATTGGGTTCTAGTATAGTATTACAATTGTTTATTTTGAAAATATGGCATCTACACAAATAATATCACAATTTTGATATCATCAAGGCACATTTTCCAACTAAACTCAATATGAATCAGTCTAAATATAAATACATTTTTTAATGAACATTATTATTAAATCAGTGACATTCTTTCTGTAAAAGGAATGATTTTTGCTTTACGAATTATCATTGCCCGTCAAATCACGATGGATTAAATAGAGAAATTTTGCATTTATAAAAAAAAAATTAGACTTATTAAATGAAACTTCTCGATCGATTGAAATCGAGAATACTCAAATGTCTAAATCGAAAAGTCTCGATAGTTTAGAATACGGGCCTTTACATAAAAGCGATGGTAACAATCTCATAAGTACTATTTAATGATGGTGGGTTTAACTAAACTAAATTATGGCCGACTATAATTCTACAATTATATGAAATTACAATACAATAATCTATAACTATACAATGTAATATAAATAAATATAAACCAAACTCAAAAATATATCAAATTAATACATTTTATGAAACAATGTGCACGTGTCCGAATAACCAATAAAAAATACAATATGTATTTTTTGATAATTAGCATAGGTACACTTACAAAACTATAAAATATAGGTATTTTAACCCATAATATTTTGAGGGGTAGACTTATTATATTACACCTAGTATTGAAAAGAGTTTGACTAAGGTATGTTACAAACTGTCAAAAAGAAAGTAAACAAAAGTACTTTTAAATAATTAATTTAAAAAATACCATGTTTTTTAAAGGCATGTTCAAACCTAAATCAATTTTCTTACGCTTTTATGTACCTTGATATTCAGATTTTAATTTTTTGATAATTTTTCAAGCGTTTGCGTGAAATATTGAATGTGCATGGATTTTTACTATTAATACAATTTCTAAGTAGAAACTTGTAAATACTACTCAATGGTAACTGCTAGGATTTAACAAAAAATTGACTATTTTACTTTTGTATAACTAAACGCAATGAGGGCTATTCGCAGTTTTGTTTTTGATGTCGCTAGATGGCGTTAAGTATTAAGGACTATTTTTAAGCTACGAGTATCAGTCAATGTCAAAAACATCTTGCATTATCTTATAATTCAAGTCCAAAATATCTTGTAATCAAAGTCAAGTTCTTTGGTCCATTGAGTGTGAATCATAAAAAAAACGTATTTTTTGTATAAAAAATTTGTTTGAAGAAATAACGCTTCTATCAAACCATTTTAGCTGTATTCAATAAACTTATTTGAAGTGCTTGATTCAGTTCAAACTTGGAACTGAAAAGTTTGACATATAGAATTAAGTTTTAACTATCAAACCACATTGAACCTAATTATTAAAAGTGCGTCCTCATGTGCGTTTTGTTCACTCGATTGTGTTTTGTTTCACTACTTTTTTCTACTACTAAATACAATTAACTACGTTATGTTAGTAAAGGTCTCACTGTGCGTTTAGTTTCACGTATAGCACATTACTGTGCGTTTCGTTTCTTAGGCGGCGGCGTCGGTGCCTTTTCATTACTTCTATTCGCCATAGATTTATATAGAAAAGATCCCCGCGGTGCTAGCACTGTGTCGTAGTTGTGTCTGATGGGTAGTGGGTTCGATTCACAGTTGTTGTTGGCCTCGTCTAGCTCCATACTTCGGTGGTTGAACTTCTTTGGGAGTGGTGGGGGCTCTTCTTCTTCTTGGTTCGAGTCTGTGGTTCCTGAGAAATGAGAATTTGATTGAAATCTGTTTCCTTACTCCTTCATTAGTACGTCTCCCGTATCCTTCCACTTTTTACTTCTTTATACTTCCCCCTTCTTTCATCCCGTCCCCCAAAAGTATCATATCGAAATGTGTTACTTAACTATTAGTGAAAACTTGCAATTGATTTATGTGTTTATTCTTGTCTTATGTCTTCTCATTGTTTATTCTTTATTGTTTGAAGCACTGTATGTTTTCCAATAAATCAATATGAACAGTCTCAACCAAAGAATATCTATTAGATTGCGGTGCAGGTTCCATCTGCTTCCCTACCCCTTTATAAGTCCCTTGCCTTACCCTTCCACATCTACCTCCCCTTTTCGTCTCATACTTCCCCCCCGTCCCCCCAAAAGCACCAAAGCTCACCCAAAGAGTCTCGGCGCTGACGTGCTGACGAGACTGGCCCGCTGGCTGGAGAGTCTCTGCATCCTTACCCCTTTATAAGTCCCTACTTCACCTTCCCTTTTTCGTCTCCCACTCCCACCCCCTTCCCTATAAGAACCAAAGCTCACCCAAAGAGTCTCTGTTAGAGTGCGGTGCCGATGTGCTGACGAGACTGGCACGTTGGCTGGAGAGCCTCCGCTCGCGGTCGGCGTCGGCGCGCAGCGGGCGCTCCGTCACCAGCTGCAGACAGGAACGCTATACGCACGCTACCATGTAGTAACCACCACCTTATTGTCACACTCTTATATAGCTACCTATTTAACACAAGATCAGACAAGATCAGTCTCGTGCTAACATAGAGGGTATAGGCATGTGTTATATGTGCTAAACTAGGGGGTATAAGCTATAATGTAGTGAGCACCTAGTTTTGCTAGAAGCATTTTACAAATTCAAGTTAACAGTAAGCTGTCAAAGTAGTCAGTTGTAGTCAGGGAGTTTAGTCTTTTTTAGTCTCAAACTAAGCAAAGCTTGTATAAAAAATACTAATAACATAAATAGAATATGGAATACCCATACAGTAGTACAGATTTCTACTAGGCCAGCCAAAATTAAAAAACAAAACGCCCTCTACTATATGAACCAGACTAACCATCACCTTACTTTGTGCACACTTTAATGAGATCACTCAAAAACGTGGTAAATAAAAGTCCATATTGTTAATTAAGTAAAATCAGTGGGCAATATGTTACTGTTAAATTATAGTAAATCAAGAAAGGGTGCTCCATGAAAGTTATCAAAAATTATATCTACTTAAATCGGCAAAAGTGCTACACGCATTTTAGTTTAAACTACTAAAGGCGTGAATTTAAGTTTCGTATCTTAAAATTACTCAATTTGACAGCTTTAAAAACTTAATTAAGTATTTATTTTTTCAATTGTAACATCATTGACTTATATGTAAGCGCTGTTAAATTAGGTTATTTCAAGATAAAACAACAAAGCATCAAAACAGTAAAATTATTACAAAAATTATTTCAATGTTGTACTTACTTCCTGCCTCAACTCTCGTAAAGGAGAGTTAGAGATGTCTTGTTGAATCCCACCGGTGGGCGTGGGCGGCTGAGTGGCACGCGTGGGAGTTCCGTTGGGAGTCGAAGACGTATACCATTGACTGCCGCTTGAAGCCGTGCATATTTCACTCTGGGATTTAAAATGATGGTTACAATTTGACCAGTACCCCAAGTACAAGTTTGTGTACACGGATCGAAATCCAAGCTTCTCAAGAAATCTGCTAGGGGCGCTGCTTGGATCTACATACAAAATCGGTGGCGCTCGGCGATTGCGTCTCTGCGATCCGTGTATGCACAAACTCGTACTTGGGGTACAGGATTACAATAATACAGGTGGTTTTTAGCTAAACTATTGTATTTTTTTTATAATTTTGGCGTGATGTCAAAGAATTGTACCTACGCCTTCTTTAGCAAATCGTCGAAAGTGTTAGAAAGATTATAATATTAGAAGGTTGTCATATATAATCGGTCTATTGTATAAAAAGTTAGCGTTGACATAATGTCACCATTACGTATGGTAATCAACACATCAAGTCTGCGCTAACTTGCTACGAGATAGACCGAATATTACCCTTATTTCACGCTATGTGGGCATAGCATGTTTGCCATAATTATTTCTATAAATTGTATAGAATATTGTATAGCATAAGTATTTTTCGTACCTTTCTTCCGCCCTGTTTCTTTTTTCTTCTAGGTGATCCTTGTAACGTGAGGTAGTTTGATAGGTAACTCGATCCTGAACTATTTCTGTAAAAACAATACATTTGTAAATCATCAAATTGTTTCATTGTAGGTTATAAGAAGTATAATGTATTACATACCTTGGGAAAAACCGTCCAGGACTTTTAACAGATGACCTGAAATGATAATTAAGTTAGTAAGCCACCCCTGTTCTGTATTTTTATTTTTTTAAGCTCTACCTTACAAAGACTGAGCTACTTCTTCTTCTTCGTGTCAATAGTTCTCCTTTAATTGTTTTTTTAATTTGTTTTGCCCAGAAGCCAGCCACATCGATGGCACTATCCGTGCCATCGCGTAGATCTTTTATCTCTTTTGAGCTACTAAAATAGATGATTTTAAGCCGGCTTTTCCTTTTAATTATTTTTTGTTTTTATTCTAATTTCAAAAACGAATATTCAACGTAAGTACTTATCTTATATCATGAATAATTCATTTATTTTGGACCCAGCAGTGGGACGCAATAGATAAAATGTATGATATAAAACAATAGTAGTGTGTGTGACTCACTCGGTGCCGGTAGAGATGTCAGACATCCGATTGCTGCTAGTGTTGGTTTGGTCGGCCGGCGTCGAGTCGCGGAATGGCATTCGTAACTGCACTTCTGGCTCTATTTCCAAATCACATGTCTGTAATCATTCAAAATATAAATAAATAAAAAATAAATAATGCTGGACAATCCACACAACATCATCTAGCCCCAAGCTAAGCAGAGCTTGTGTTATGGGTACTAGAAGACTGACATACTTAATACAATACATTACATAGATAGATATTTTTTATTATACAAATAAAATACCCAGAACACCTGGAATAAATATTTGCAGATCGTACAAACATTTATCCCAAGGCGGGAATCGAACCCGCAGCCTCCGCGTCGCAGGCGGACCATCGCCCGCCGCGCCACATCGGTCGTCATAGTGGCTTTTATTACCTTTCTCCCATATCGTTGATGAACGTGCTGTTGTATTCTTCTGAAGCATTTCATCAAATGCGCGTGCAAATTCTCCAACTCAGGCGGAGCTCTGTTACCGTGGACATCCAAACCTATGTTAAATAAATATTTTTAGACAATTGATATAAGTATTTAAAATACTTACTCACATTTATCAACATAAATTGTCATTTTATGCATTTGACACTCTCATTTGATACTCTCATATTCTCTCATTTGATACTCTCAAACATTAAAGACTGTTTGTTAAAGAGGGAAGTACTACCGTCGTAGCTATTATAATCCAAAATCTAGATCAAGATCGTCTAGATAAATAATAATATAGAAGAGTGTAGCGCCATCTATCTCGCTACATAATGAACTATATCGTAGTCTACGCAGACTAAAAGATGGCAAAGACAAATCCTAGATCGCGCGAACAAAGTCACGGAGTTTGAACGTAAGTAATACGACTGAATAATATCCACAAATAGAGCTCAATTATTCATCTACAAAATTGATAGTTAAGGACAAGTCTTACCAAATTTAAAGAGCGGTATTTGATCAGCGATGAGGTCCTTGAGTTCTTGCAACAGTAGCTTGTGCTCCGGATGCTTCGCTTCGTACGCGGGAGTTAGGAACGAACGCTCGTAGTTCACTATACCGCCTTGCACGGCTGGGTCTAGCATTCCTGCAATTAACATGTCATTTAAATTGAAATATATTGTAAATGGACATTGTATGACATACACTGTTATAATATGGCGGAATAAATAAATGAAATGACTATTTTGAGTACTTATGTACTCAATTTTATCATTTTCATATACTGAAATCTATCTTATAATGGTCTATTTTATAAAAAGTTAGCGCAGACTGGATGTATTGATTACCGTAATGATGACATAAAGTCAATGCTAACTTTTTATCAGATAGGGTATGTCTAAAAGTCTGTGAACCCCGATGGTGTAACATTAATAAATAAACCCCAGATCTTGGCTATTTTATGAAGGCTGAAAGTTTGTTAGTGGATAGTTTGGAACTAGAGCGCGTTGTTTGAAATGTCCGTGAATATTTATTAAGGTGATAGATAGATAGATAGAAAACTCTTTATTGTACACACACACAGAGACATTTCTTATTATACTAAATTTATCTATTACAATGAAGTACAATGGGCGGCCTTATCGCTATGAGCGATCTCTTCCAGGCAACATGATACCTCTCGCTCTGAACTGTTACATCTGTTATATCTGAACTGTTATATCTTTTACTATGTAGTTTAAGCTGTTTCACACAAACAATAATTTTCTGTGTAACCCTGTATCAATTTTTGAGATTTGTTCTTTATATTAAATTACTGACTAAACAGTTAAATAATTAAGTAAGATACAGTTCAGCCGCAATAAAAAAAACACTAAAAAATTTGAATTTCTTGCTAGAGCTAGAAATATTATTAAGTGACGTCCACACTAACCATTGAGTCTCATCGTGAGCGTCTGTAAGGGCGCGTCTTGTGACCTCGCCTCTAGTACGAGCGAGCGGAGCGTCCTGTTGGTATTCTTCAGTGCTTCGACCGCCGCCTCTACGGGGGACACCCAGTATGTACGCTGACTTACCACTGGAAACCATCTTAGTATACCTGGAAGAGAATACTTTAATTATCTTTTGGTATGAGGTATATATGACCAACAGCCAGATGGATGGACGATATCGTTGCCGTAAAGGGACCTGGATGCAAAAGGCCCATTTAAGCAAAGAGTGGCGTTTGAGGGAGGAGGCTTATACCCAGCAGTGGGATATTACAGGCTGCCTATGATGATGATGATGAGGTATATATGACATGTTTCGCAGCTCAGTTGGTTGGCTCTGCTTTCTATGTGGGGCGTGGGTTCGATTCCCGCCTAGGGCAAATGTTTGAGTGATGAACATAAATATTTTTTCTGTGTCCGAGGTACTATGTATTCTTCTAAGGTATTTGTCGCGTACGACTAACACGACTAACAGACGGCAATCTTACTTTTAATTTGTAACATAACTTTTACAAAACTTAATTACGTTAAATAGCGCACTGAACCGATTTTAAGAATAAATAATTTATATATTCACAGGAATAATTTAAAAAGTTATACTAACCTGGCAGTTTATCACTAATCTCCAATTCAGTGCGTTCGAGCCACCGCGTTGCAAACTCATTCTGGCTCGACAGGTCGTCACTCGAACCGTTCATAGATTCCTCTGCAACGAATTACAATCAGTAACAGGGCAAGTGCAAGGAAGTAAGTAAGTACAGCAGTCATGAGTCACTTTCATTATAGTGATTATTCACTCGAATGAATGCCTCATCCTTCTTTCATTCTATGTTCACACGGCTTCGATATAATGAGAGAAAAGAATGTATTAAATGAAAATTTACTCAGAGTTAAGATGTTCATTTAATTTAATCGGAGTGGAAAGAAATTTATCAAGTGAACCGAGTGAACACTAATGAAATTATTCGGCACCAACGTTACATTTTGTGTTCAAATGTATCACTTGGAGTGAAAGTTGCAAAATGAAAGGCAAAAATTAACAAAGAACCACCTTCTGCCTTCCGTTCTGCCTTGCCTGCTGTGGGTCGTAGGTTCGATTACCAGTAATGTGTTAAACAATGAATACTTCAAAAGGTCTTACCTGGTCGATGGAATGGTCTGGAAAACATGAATTTATCGACATTATTGTGTTTGTAGTACTGTAGGATTTGTTCTGCGATCGGCTTTCCTGAGAGTCGCTTTAGTTTGTCGCTCATTACCGGTTCCACGGCGTTTATTTGTAAATCTGTATTGTACTGTCAAGGTATTACTTTTTTGTTCTAGTTTAGTAGTAGTTTAGGTTAGGTAAAGTGAAGTGTGGTAAGGTAAGTTGAGCTCGATCAGTCTCTCCAAATAGAGACGCTTCGCTCGCTCGCTCGATAAATGGCAATAATTTTGGAATAAGCATTCTGAAATAGGGTGAATCGTTTCAACAGTGATTGAACTCGTCTAGTACTTATATATGTACATATGTGTTTTGTTTTAATGTTATTTTATATTTCAATTTATTTACAAAATTATCCTGGGATTTCATCATCTCAAGATCATCAACTTATTATTATTTATTTACAAGATTATCTTCGGATATTAATCTAAAGATCACCAACTCAAAAAATAGGTTTGTGCTTGATATAAGCTCTTAAGTTACTCTTACCTCTTGTTACCTTAGTTCATTAAGAAGGTGCAAAATAAATAATATTTTTGAAGTGAAAACTTCTTTAGCGGCGCTGGGTGGGTAAAAACTTTCAAACTCGCGTCAGGGTCACGTGACGTTGATAAAAAGCGTAAGATCGAGGGAAAGGGAGAGGAACTAGTATCTCCCACTCTTTCTACCGTGCCTGAGTGTGCTCTGTTTAGGCGGCACAGGGCGCTTGCGCGAATGCGTCTGTGTCATTGTGATTGTCATTGTCATTATGACGTCTGTGGTTATATTTTTGAAGTGAAAACTTAAAAGTGAAAACACAACGTTAATATTGAAGTTTTCACTTCTGCCGGCACTCCCGGAGTGCTACCTTTTTTTTTATTATATAAGCGAGATGATATTGAATGGTAAGGATACATTGTTTGTGCGAGTTGATTATATCATCTCCGGGCGGGTCCAACTTCAGCAGCACTTCAGCGTCCGGCCACTCGTCCAGCAGGCGCTCCATGAAGCCCTGCAGCTGTTCGTACTCGTTGCCGCGGTATATGAAGCCCTGGAAACAAATAATAATGCTGGACAATCCACACAACATCATCTAGGCCCAAGCTAAGCAGAGCTTGTGTTATGGGTACTAGAAGACTGACATACTTACGGCCGGTTTCTGGAAACCCAAATCACGATTGATCCGAGTTTGACACATAGTAATTATTTGTTTTTTTCGTTGATCATCGTTCGAGAAACCGGCCGTAAATACAACACATTACATAATAGATATTTTTATTCCTTAAGTATACATATAAAATACCCAGAACAATCGGAATAAATATTTACCGATCGTACAAACATTTATCCCAAGGCTGGAATCGAACCCGCAACCTCCGTGTCGCAGGCGGACCTTCGCCCGCTGCGCCACATCGGTCGACAATGAAATTGAAATGTTCACTTAATAGAACTGCAGACTCAGCTGTGACGCCTGTCGGTTAGTATAATAACTGACCTTAGGTATGCGCAGAAGATCAGGGAATCCCTTGCCATGGTAAACCACTCTGAAATACCTGGAAATAAAGTTTAAATTAGTATACAGTCTGTCAACCAATCAGCCATTTTTTTATAACCGGTTGTAATGCGACCAGAGGCCGAGCTTGAGTTTAACTCGTACGAGCTTCCAAAACTAAAAGCCGATTTTGTATAGAGAAAAACGATATTTCAAAGCGCAAAACGATATTAGTTCTTTTCCATATTCATTTTCGTTTTTGTTTTAGTTTTCGAGACTAATTCGAGTAATACTCCGTAGACGGGAACAGAACCAAACAAGTATTTTTGGTCAAAAAAAAAATTACAGCAGCCTAACTAATTAAATAAATAAATTGAAATAAACACACTTTGCTCGCTTGGTCAATTATCTAAACTAATATTAAAAAGAGGAAAGATTTGATTGTTTGTTTGTTTGCATCGAATAGGCTCCGAAACTGCTGGACCGATTTCAAAAATTCTTTCACTGTTGTGAAGCTACATTATCTGCGCTGAACATAGGCTATATTATAATGATATTTTTATATAATAAATAAATAATAAATAAATAAAAAGTTTATTGACTGAAAAAACAACGTACAACTTAGGTATAGATTAAATACATTTAATGCCAAATTTAGGATTGTCCATACATTAATATAAACATGTGGGTTCCTTAACTCCTAAACTAAGTAAAAAAATTGTATTTTAGGAGCTAGTGGTTCCTCTAAAAGAAGCCGTTGCCTTTAACGTTAATACATCCAAACATGGTAACAAAGAACAAGGTAAAATTAACAATGTATATAATAGGTATTAGGTACGTTTGTAAGACTTAGATTAATATTGAATATGTGTAGGAAAAGGTTTTTAAGGGTGTAAGGTTGTGTGAGGTGTGTGGATGTGTAAGGTGTATGGATGTGTAATGTGTGTGAATATAGGCTTCCCGTGCGAAACCGGGGCGTACTACTAGTTTTTAGATAACCTATGAATGGGCGCACTTACCCAGGATGGCTCCTAGGTATCCTAGTGATGGCTAGGTATAAGTCAGCGAGCTGTGCGTGTAACTCTGCGAGCGGCGCGTACCCCAGCGCAGAGTCTTCGTAAACTCGTACTAGTTCCTTCACGTTGGCCACCGCGGCCTCCCATTGACGGCCGCGCGTCAGGAGATCTGCTATTTCTCGGTATAAGTATTCCTAAAAATGTTTTTTTTAATAAATTTTAATATATTCAAAGACATTTCAAACATCACACTCAAGTCCAAACTAAGCAGAGCTTGTACTATAGGAACTATACTGTAGATATAATATCTACTTTATATACTTTTAAATGCATACATAGAATACATAGTAACACCCAGACACAGAACAAATATTTATGTTCCTCCCACAAACATTTGCTCTGGGTGGGAATCGAACCCACGACCCACAGCATGGAAGGCAGACGTACCACCAGTGAGTTTGGGTCTAGTGTGGTGTGTGTAATTTCCATGAATATTTTTTTATTTTATAATGTAATGCTGTAATCATGTTCATTCATTCAGTACATCTCTCATTCGTTCATCACAAACCTCGAGTTCCCTAAGCGTAGTTTATCCTGTTACGTGCAATGCTGTAAACTCCTGATCATTCATTCAGTATCCCATTCACTTGTTCACTCGTTCAGCACAAACCTTGAGTTCCCTATGCGTGGTGTGCTCCCCGTGCTGCGTGGTGGGATGTCGCAGCCGCGGCGGCAGCGGGTCCTGTGTCCAGTGCAGCAGTTTGGCGTGAAGCTGCAACGTCAGTCCTGCCTCAACCCACTGCTGGGACGCCTGGTACATGTTCGCTAGTTTGTGGACGTAGCTGGAATTCATATGTTAATTTATAATTATAGTTAGTTAGTTTTAGTCTAGTTCCAATGGTCGTAAAAATACTTACCGAATATACATATGCGGTCTTTCGATCTGTTCATAAAAGTGTAGCACTTTAGTTGTCAGATGCATTCTATGTGGAGTCGGCGATTTCTGGGCAGCCGTTCTGTAAATAATAATTAAATATTCACGGACATTTCACACATCATGCTCTAGTCCCAAACTAAGCAAAGCTTGTACTATGGGAACTTGACTGCTGATAGAATACTTACTTATATAAGTACATTTTTTTGTAAATACATAGAATACATAGTAACACCCAGACACCAAAAAAATATTTATGTTCATCATACAAACATATTCTCTGCGTGGGAATCGAACCCACGATCCACAGCATGGAAGGCAGAGCATCTACCAACTGAACTCAAATATCCAAGCTATACTAGCATTTAACACTACGACAATAACGCATCAATTCGTCTAGCAATACAAAATAATTAAAACAAAACCGTATAAATATATATTCAAGCTATAACAACATTTACAGGTACAACAATAACGCATCAATTCGTCTAACAATAAAACACAATCAAACCAAAACCGTATAAATTTATATTCAAGCTATAACAGCTCTTACCTGTACAACAATAAGATGTCAAGTTGTCTAGCAATAAAAAACAATCAAACCAAAACCGTATAAATTTACATATATTCAAGCGACTAACATACCAATAACTTGTCAGTTTATATTCAAGCGATAATAGCACTTACCGGTACAACAATAAGGTGTCAAGTTGTCTAGCAGCCGCGGCCACTAACGCTGCGGCGGATTGCCTCAAGGCGCCGGACGCGGCGGCGGCGAGCGCTCCACACAGAGACACGAAGCGAACTCGCCACGCTGCATCGCCGCACCCTAGCTCTACCAGTGTGTCGAGCTTGTCTATCAACTCGCTTTCCAGGTCCTTTAGATAGCTGTCTCCTGTTCAAAATAAAATAAAATCAGAGGCTCGATAATAAATGTGACTAAGGGCTCCCGCAAACTGCAGACTTTTTATCGACCGATAGTTTAGTCGGCTTCTTAAATCAGTATGAAGATGTATGCAGATGCGCACATTACAGTGATTCAGTTTTCATACTGATTAACTATCGACCGATAAAAAGTCTGCAATTTGCGGGGGCCCTTAAACGGATCGAAGGAGTTAAAGATACATTGCGCGTCAACGGTAGCTTTAATGTCGAACGTTGCAGCGTTAGCGCGCGGTGTAGCTCAAATACATTACGTTTACGATTGACAAAAAATTTGATATAATTTAATTCTTTAAGTAATCCAGTACAGGTTAAAAAAAAAAGTAATCCTAATATTACTTTCATCGGTTTACTATATCTAAATATTTCTCAAAAGTGCACATAGAATTTAATAAAATTTGTATGGAACCTCTGAAATCCGATATATATACCAAACAAATCGAATTATCAAAATCGATTAAAATTAGCGGTTCAGTAATCATACAAAAAGCAGTCCTATTAACACATATTTAAAGTCTTTCTTAAACTCACCACTTTCTCCATGCATAACACTGTGCGTATACTCCGTCTGCATCATATCGAAGAATATCGGTATAGTTGTGTTCCTCACTTCCTCGTCGCGCAGGAAACTCACTTCTAGGAAGGGACCCACGAGGCACGGAATGAAGGCGCGTTTGTGCTCACCTACAAAAACAATGTTATTTACTAATTTTCAATATAAGTACTCTAAAAGTAGTGTTAAAGGAGTTGAAAATTTGGTTCAGTTCATTTTTGAAAACCATGACATTCTTGTTTTAATGGCAGATGTCATATCAAAAATTAAGAAGTAGAAAAACTATTAACATAATCGTGAAATGTCAAAATGCCTTTTTTACTATCGGAGCTTTCAAGTGTCTAATCTATATCTCAACAATATTTAAAAATTAACTCTTAAACTGTCTTTATTTCTAAACCAACTAACTAACCAGAAAACGTCATTAAAGGTAATTTTGAAGAACATAGTGTTAGAAAGTATCATTGACACGAAGAAAAAGATCTTTAGACAGTCCTTATACCCAAGCTGTTTTAATTTCTAAGCTGTTTCAACTCAAACTATCCATTACTTTTAAACTCTCTAAACGCTCAAACTGACAAATCTACAAATAAGTCTTCATCTTAATAATTAAGATGAACAGTTATTTGTAGATTAGATATTTTTTATTAGATTATTTAGAGTTATTGTAGAAATTCACACTTCAATTATTGAAGTGTAATTTTTTTGATTAAAGGAAGACATAAAATGCTATAAGTATAAATAACTATTTCAACCTTTACAAACGAGCCAACTTACCAAGTCCAAACCACATATCCTTCATACAATCAGCCACCCCCCGCCTGATATCCCCGTACTGCGCCACCACCCGCTGGCGACGCGCCGCATGTAACGTCTCCAGTTGTAGCGGCGCCTGCGTCGCCACTCCCGCGCATGCGTCGAACCACAGCCGACACTGCTCTTGCACCGATGGGGATAGATCCGTGTCGTCCGTCGATATACGCTCCCGAAGGGTTATTGATAGTAGTCTAGAAATATATAAAGGAGTTACAATAAATATATAAATATTTTAAATTGTTATTATATATTACATTGTACCAGAAAGCAACTGTATATTGTTGAAATAAATTTATCTTTATCTTATCGTATCTTTATCTTTATTTAGCAACATTTCAGATCACAATCTAATCCAAATCATAATATCCTCACCGTTCCTACGGCATATGCTGAGTGGTGACCCTTCTACACATCTGTTTTTGTATAATTTTTAAATGTATGTTGTATGTGTAAATAAACGTTTTCTATTTCAATAATTAGAACAGAGAACATATCAGAGAGCATGAATAAACAAATGTATTGAGTGTACATTTTTCCAAAATAAGCAAGAGTTAAGGGCCACAATACCGGTAATAGTTTATACTTACGCTAATAGTTATTGAGCTGAGCTAGATTTGAATCTGCGAACTTCCTGTTTTAATTAATGTAATTCCCTTATACGTTGTGCGATAAGAGGGTACTATGATAATAAATTTGTTTGTTTTGAAAGAGATAAATACTATTCATTATCTGTCAAATATCTCAAATCATCATCAATCTGTCAAATCAATCTATTACCTGTCTACCCTCACTAAAACCACATCCAAACACCATAACTGACTTACTTGAGAGCATGTAGCATAACATGGAACTGCATGGTCAGCATATCAGCCCAATGCGGTTTGAAGACCGGCTTTCGCATCAACTGCACGATGAGCCGGATGGAGTCACCGACCAGTGAGCCTGACCCCTCGCCGCTCTCGGCCTCCAGCGCGCGCACTATCAGCTTGTGCTGGTCTTCGGACATCTGGCGGATCATGTCGAGGAGGACTGCTACCATTTGACGCTGGAATAAGGTTTTTTTGTTATAAAAATATCCTATTTTATTTTTGACGTGACAACGTCTTATAATTCGATAGAGACGCACGAAAAACATGACTCATGCGGCGTTACCTCGCGGCGTTCTGAGGCGTTCCATGTAAGTCTTGAAGTGCAAGCGAGAGCGCGGAACGAGCGACAAAGAAGCACAATCGGCCTTTGCGTTCGTTGTCACGTTCAACTATCGTCAGTAAACCGACTTTACAGACAACCATTTTTATTTATAAAAATATCCTAGTAACAGATAATATGCTGTGAGATTAATCTTCAATAAGAACAAGCATTTTTTGCAGTTGTTTTCAAAAACATTGAACTTTTTTTGCTTTCACACAAATAGTTTAAACTAAAAAAAACTTCGTATGTTCTCCGGAATCGAATACACAACATAGAAAGCTAGGAATAAAATAGTCTTTCTGCATTTAACTCACCACAAGAGCTTCATTAGTTTCATCATTCTCAGCAAGCATCGAACCCGCAGTCCTTAGCACCGTCGGTAGCAACCTTATGGACAATTCTCCAATATCCGCTTCCACCGGCCCGACGTCATCTCTAGCCAATAACGACATCACTTCGCCTAAAGTCTCCACGCACAGCTCCACCTGATTGTAGACGCTATTGTTTAGCACATAGGGTATAGAATTGTATATTGCAGCTACAGGTAACTGCGCGTGATTGATGGCGTTAGGTGTGTGAGGAAAATGTTTAATTTAGAATGTGTTCTATTTTGCAATACTATCCGTATGCGTGATTTTAGCCGTTATTGCCGATAGATAAGGTTCAAGTTAAGGTTTTCGAGGGGATTCCAATTCTACTTTGGTTAGTGAATCTAAATTAGATAACTATATGCTATTTTAGGCTTTAACATTGCAAAAATAGAGTTTGTATTTCAGTGTAAGTCACTGGTCTATATGAATTTAGGTAAGAACGCATAATTACACACGAAAATAGTCTTTATTTGATTGGTACAAAGTTTACGATTCAGTAGATGTCCATTTTGATGCCAGAGTTCATTAAAACTATTTTTGAAACACCAACCTTTTTTGCTGCGATTCAGCTGCATGAAATCAAAAGATCTAATGAGGAGCTACAGCTTATTTTACATGAATCAATATTGTAAACATTAAAAGCTAATTAGCAGCGTGAGGATTAAGCATGTAACGCAAATATACAGCTGTTAAATTATTATTAAAATTAAATTAAATAATTAATTTTGACTTACGAAACATTTCTTATATCTAAATCACCATGAAAAAGTCAAAGTTAGATACAATTTGACATAACACAACGAAAATCTTTCTCAAAATTCTTGGTCACCGAATTTGAGATGTCTTTACATAGTTTTGACTTGTTTTGTATTAAAATGTTCGCGACAAAAAATTACACATCATCACCATGTATATTTTCTTAACACTTTTTTTTTAATATTCAGTTTATTTATCAAGATTGAATTATGAACTTTAATAAACAATTAAGTGACAATTTAAATGATGCAAAGAGAGCGAACTCAATGATTATTTACATATTTCTAACTACCGAGCTTTGTTGTAGGGAACTGGGAGATATTAGTCACAGTTATATCGTTTTAAAATAGCAACAATAGTGTGTCATACAAGGATATATACAAACTATGTTGTTGCATAGAGAACTATCGTATTGCTAGGCCAACAATATACCTATTATATTTTAATGTATTGTTCAATAGTACTTAATATAAAATATTATATTTTTAAATGAATATACACTAATAAAAAATGTACATGTTCAGTCAATATACTTATGCAGTACATCTTGTTAGCAAATAGTCTGTTGAGCAAGTTATTGCAAAATGCCAAATGTAGCTAAAAACTGCAATTATTATTGCTGATAAAAACTTTATTCGAAAACAATTGAAAACGTTCGACTGTCGTCTAACGTAGCAATTTATGATAATCGCCACTTAAAAGCCTGATTTTGGGAGCTAATTGTTTGAAAGCATTATCAAAGAAGAATATAGTGATAATATATAATTTGTGTAAGCTATTTTGACACTATATCCGTATACATACATACAATCTGTCGTTACCAAAATGACAAAATTTAAGAACTAATTGTTTGAGAGCATCGTCGAAAAAGATGGTGATAATATGTAATTTGTGTAAGCGATATTGACACCTGTATCCGTATACATACATACAATCTGTTGTTGCCAAAAAGGCAAAATTTAAGAACTAATTGTTTGAGAGCATCTGTTTTACCAGAAAGCCACATTTTAGAAACGATTTGTTTGAGAGCATCATCGAAAAAGCTGGTGATAATGTATAGTATGTGCACGCGATAATGACACCTATATCCGTATACATACAATCTGTTGTTGCCTGGTGTCTTGCAGCATATGTGCGGTGTCGGCGCCGAGCAGTCGCGCCGCCTTGCCTTTGGAGCGCCATTTGTGCGCCGCAGTAAGGTCCCACTGTCACACCCGACAGGCTAGCGTATGCTACGTGTGTCCGGATCTTATAGGCTTTGTTTTACTATATGACTTTCAATTTATTACTTAGATTCAATAGAACTCGATTACTTAATACGCGGTAAATGACATATATTTGAATATTCAATGTTTACTCAAGTAGACGGAGGAAAAGGAAACTTTTAAGTAATATTTTGAATTTAACAGAAAATTATACTAATATATACGAGTAAACGAGTACTGGTGTAAAGAAAGTCTGTGATATGTAAAAAGATATAAGAAAAAGTTTAAATTCCATTCAACTGTCGTTTTATGACTAAGAAATCATTTTTCTAAATTTTTAACTCGACAGTAATCGCAGTGGTCATAAAGGATTACAAATGAAGTAATTGAAAAGTCATAAAGTAAAGTTCAAAATAAAAGCCTATAACTTCAATAATTGGACACACGTCAAAGCGTACACTAACATTAAAATGACAGATCATTGACAAACTACCCGCATTTAAAATTTCCAGAATCAAATCGTATTGTAAAATAGCATAGCTATGGACGTCTAGCTTGTAATGATCGGTCATCACACTCGTGAGCTGTCAAAATGACAGCTAATGTCTGCCATAATGACAGCCCACAAATGCAACATGCAACACATCAAGAGTTTGCACACAATTTAGTGGTCACGCTACATCAATAGCTTTTTTAATTGTTTTACCTTTAAAACATCAAAATAAAATCGTTGCATTGTTATTTTTGAAAAACAACTAAGTTACTGTGATTATTTTTTATAGAAAGAGCGTCGTATTGTGATAGAATAAATATTATAATCTAGACATAGTACATACTTATAAATAAGTATTATGTATAAAGAAACCTTAAGTTTCGACGAAGGTTGAAACAGAAATGTTAGTAAAGTGAACACACAGAGACACACAGTGGCAGTTAGCAAAAGCACATACAAACCTTTTTTTAGAAAACTTTGAATATTACAAAAAAGTTTTGGCGCAGCCAAATAAAACTGTAGGTAAGAATTGAGAATCGAAACGATCCTGAGGCGAGGCACAAAGGAGTTTTTAATGTCTGTTTCAAAGTAGTATTTGTTTAAATCATTAATTGGTCCAATGACGGTGGTAAAAATGTATGCTACTATATTATGTGCCTTTACATTGAATGCCATAAAACTCAAGTATTCGAAGGACACAACATGCGTACACACATAAAATAAACACACACAAAGATGACTCACTTGACTTATCAAGTTTTTGCACACTTGGATTAGCTTTTTAGTCTGTGTTTAGTAAATATAGAATAAACGACTAGATACAAAATGATTGAATTAAAGTGAGTGATCTCTATTACTTAAAAAACAGTTATTTAGAATACGACAGGATGTGAAACACAGATAATATTATGTTGTTATTAATATAAATACATAAATTTTACATAAATATACATAGAATTAAACTGATTTCAAAAGTTTTTAACAGATCCGATTAATATCAAACCGATCCGGCTACGCCAGTTTTTTTTGAAGTCAGTTTTGGTTTATACTTGTAAGAAATAAATTGTTTTGTTTTCGTGAAGTTAGAAAAAAACACGACTTGTGTGCATATCTCAAGATGCGAGTGCGACCAGGGGATTACAATAGCATTATTTCTTATTTTATTATGTTAGTAAACTATAGTATTTAGTTAGTAACAGTGAAGCACCTAATCTCTTTATGACCAACTGTACTCACACTTATAAATGTAATTATATTAATTTTTAAGAGCTGTTACTGAGAGTATGTGCTACACTTAACCACAACCCCGTACATGCTATATACATTTTAATATAAACTTTATAAAATATAAATGCAAACATTTTCATGCTAGAGCCATACATGGTGAATATCACGTTCAAATGTTTATTATAGTTTTTTTACTATCGAATCTAAATTAACAATCAATAAACTACTTTCCCACATGCTAAGTAGTACATTTTATTATCGTATTACATAAACCCAAAACTGTATAACCCTTTTATATGACTTAGATAGTTATTTTGAGCTTTATTGCTCATTAAACAAAGCTGAAAATAGTTAATTTACCATCGTTGGAAATTACAACAAAAAATGAACCTTACAGCGTACAACATACAGTGCATTCGGGCTGCATGCATCGGCATGCGTGCTTACCTCGGTGTCGTAGACCGCGACTCACGAACACAACTGCCATAGACCTTGCGTGGTTGACTTTAGGGCGAGAATCGAACGGCAAATCACACTATCTATTTTTAAAAAGACTATTTATTGACTTTTATTTCGCTGAATTTTAATTGAGTATAAAAACAAGATGGCCGCTCGATTCCCGCCATAAATTCTATAACTTAAAGTGATGTGTGACACAAAAACTTAAACAATGGTGCGTACATACCATTTGACAGGTGATATAAAACAGGACGGACAAACAGACATTGTGACAAACTGTTCAGTTTGAATATTGCAACTTATTAAACTGACATAGCACTTCATTCTTCTGTCATATTTTAAAAACAGAGTCTGAGAGTTTTTAATGTTGCAATTTTCAAACTGAAACTCATTTCTTTGTTATTTACTTGAACACTAGAATGATTAAACTCATAACATTGCAATTTTGATGACATGTTATAATTTTAATAAAACCTTGTAATAATATTTAAAAAGAATGTGCTTGTAAAATGACATTTTAAAATAAGCGCTTTCTGTACTCATGTTAGCGCCATCTGATTTTTACAAATAAAACTTTAAAATTCGCCAGAAATTGTGTACAAAAGCGCTTGATACTGTTGCTATAAAATAACAGTATTAAAAAGGATTCTAAATTTATACCTAGTAAAAATAGTCAAAACCTTGCTAAGAAAGAGTATGGTTTATGCAGCTAGAAGTCTTAAAAAAATATTACACAAAAAAAAATGTTAATAGTATTTTTTTATTGATTGCAGTTACCTATGTGACATAGTCTTTAACAATTGCTTATATCTCAAAACAGACATACACAAATTAATATCAGTTCATTGATAAAGAAACTCAAAATAGACTCAATCTCCGAAGATAGACGGAAATTGCCGAGTAGTTGTTTTAGTGACAGGAAATTCTGGTAAGGGACAAATAGGATAGATACGTTACAAAGTTACAAGGAGCTCTGAATTTTCGAATATACCTGAATATCACCGAGTCCCTAACCTTCAGAGTAAAGGTACAGACATTATAGCGGACAGAAACACGATAGAAAAGGACAGCTATATCGCAGTATGATAAAGTGAGGGATAAATGTTACAGAATAGAAAAGGACAGACATATGACACAAGAGAAAAAAGGACAAAGTCCATTATGACGAAGATATGATACAGGATAGAAAAGGACAAAGCTAAGTATGAATAAGGAAATACACGGGATAGAAAAGGACAGCAACACAAACTCACCTCCGCCTTATCAGCAAGCAGCGCGTGCAATGTGTTCGCTAGATGCGGCAGTAATAAACTCCTTGCGGCCGGGGTGGCACATAGTGGACCCCTCACCAGCTCTAACAGAGCTAGCACTCGTTGCTTGCTGAGGCGACCGATCGGTAACGCTTCTAGGGCTCTCACTACGTACGCACTGGGGGGAAATCGTGCTAGGTTAACTTTCTGCTTTTCTTAGACCTAATTGAAAAAAAACTACATTCTGTTTTACCACACTTCAAACAAAATAATGTCGTTTTATTTCAGTCGTCATCGACACACATTTTGAAGAATAAACTCTAAAAGTACAATCTCTCTGAAGTAAAATCTACTAAATCTTCCCGATACTAAATTAATATTTGATGCCTATGAATCATAATTAAAAAATATGAACTCTTTTTATTTATTTATTTACACTTCAAGAAACTTCACATTACTGAGCCCCTCTTCTCATTCAGTGTTTGCCAGCTACCTAACTAGAATCTTAACACATTTTGAAGAAACTTACCAGAGATCAGTTTCAGGGTATACTTTGATGATATGCGGTACTGCATGAGGGAAGAACTTGAGCGCAGAGCCTTGACACGTCAGCGCGTGGTCGCCACAACGCATCAGCCAAACTAGAGATTCTAGCAAATTCTGGGAAAAAACACTATTTTTGAACAAATATACAACTATGTTATTAGTAGCTACTTTATTTCTGTTATTTCTTTGAATGTAAATACTAATAAGTAAATTCTTGTTAATAAAATAAAAATTGAAAAGTATAAATGAATGATTAAAATAATACATAAAAAGGTATACTTAGTTGTGGAAAATAAAACATTATTTATAAAAGTCGGCTTTTATAAATAAGTGCTACATCACTGAAATGACTAATAACACTTTCTTATGACATTGCTTTAGGTATATTCTTGTATCTGATCTTGATAAACGTGTTCAGTTTTCTACTTCTGTATTTCAATTGTAACGGTCTATCTTATAAAAAGTTAGCGCAGACTTCATGTGAATACCATACGTAATGATGGCATAAAGTCAAGAATAACTTTTTGTTTACTTCCCTAAGTTTTATATAAAATTCTTATATATTTTTGTGATTTACTTACATCAAAAAGCTTCTTAAAATCATGATCAGACGACCTATGTTGAAGCTCCCGCCGTAACTGGCGACTCCTCACAATAAGCCTGACTAGACTCTCGATGCATTTCATACAAACTAACAGCCGCTTCAATGCTACATCGTCCGTGGTTTTTGCAGCGCGAATTGTCCATACAACCACTGAGATTAGATTTCTGAAATAGATTGTTTTTATATAGATATTTCGTTTGGAGTAGATATTTATTTATATACAAAAAAAATTGTTTTTAATTCTAGAATTTTGAATGTATTTACAGGAATGAATGACCATAGACTAGCATTTATAAAAAAGTATCTACTACTTTATATATTTTGTTGGTGCACTTGTTGTATAGTGGAACACTGCCTTTAAATTCAAAGGTTCAAACCCAGTCTTGTACCATAGATATTTCTATCCCGAAAATCTTTATCAACCAATGCAAACGGTAACAGAAAGCTGTGTCAACAAATACTATTCATATTATCACTTTACATAAATACAGAATTAGTTATAACTTTAAAAAAACAGACTAGTTTTAAGTTTTTTTTTCATCCTATATTATTCCACTGCTGGGCAAACTTATCCCGGTCTTTAGCAAAGTTTTAGATTACGGTAATCAATTACATATTAGTATAACTTACTCATAAGCCAATGCATCACAGAAGCTCTCGTCGATATAAACGTGTAGAACTGGCAAGAAATGTTGGTATTTATGATCGGCCACGAGAGAGATGACTCGCAGCAAACATTCCAACACTAGGACACCGTAACTTTGTTCACTGAACCCATCTACTTCCACCTGGAGATCAAAATCAAATACATTTTGTAAGAAAATGAAGACCTTTAGTGCATAGAAAAACACGCTAGTGTTTATAATATCCAAGTTATCGTAGACAGCTCACGTCGTTACAAATCTATTAATTAATATTCACGGACATTTCACACATCACACTCTAATCCCAAACTAAGCAAAGCTTGTACTATGGAAACAAGATTACTGATAGAACATACTTTATATAAGTAAGTACTTTTTTTTGCGAATGCATAGTAACACCCAGCCACAGACATATTTATGTTCATTACACAAAGACTTGCTCTGGGTAGGAATCAGACCCACAACCCACAGCATGGAAGAGCTACTACCAATTGAGCTGTGACGTCTGTCACATGTTTAGCGACATCTATATCGCTACATGATGAACTACATCGCAGTCTATGTAACGGAACAACAGATCGCGCAAACGAAGTTATCACGGAGTTTGAACATATGTAATACGACCGATTACTATCCATCGATCTTCGGACTCCGAGCCAAAGCTCGCTCGGCGTGAAAGATCTTCCCTTTTCGTAGGAGATACCACACCTATCTCCTCACATATAACAAACTTCCGCTTTTATAACATTAGTAGGATAGGATAACTATACAATAACATAAGCTACCTTAGTGAGTATATTGAAGAGTGCGTCTAGTATATCCTGCAGGAACTTAACGAGTTCCTCGCTGGGCACCTGCAGCAGACGAGTGAGTGCGCTCTGCAAGCTTCCTTCTGCGAGGTGGTACGTGTTCCATTTCAACACGCCCAGGATCTCCTCTGAAATATAGCACGTGTTTACAAATCGTTTCTACATCAAGAAAATACTTGAGTTTTATGCAGTTATGATTTGCATATTGCTACTAGGTTTCGTTTTAGAGATAAATTAATATAAAATCAATATTGACGGACATTTCACACATCACACTCTAGTCCCAAACAAAGCAAAGCTTGTACTATGGGAACTAGATTGTTGATAGAATACTTTTATACATATTTTTTTTGTAAAGACTTAGTAACACCCAGACACAGAACCAATATTTATGTTCATCACACGAACATTTGCTCTGGGTGGGAATCAAACCCACGACCCGGAGCATGAAAGGCAAAGCTACTACCAACTGAGCTGTGACGGCTGTCAAGGGATATCACATAAATTAGTATTCGCACAATTTTTTTGATCAATTAAAATTTATAAGTCAATCGTAATTTTCAGTCGGAGGGACTATATGGAGTAAGTTTGCTGTAACTATATTTGTCGACAAATATAAACCGAATTAGAATCGGCATTTTGGGCCACGACAAACAAAAGTTCCTCAGGGTTTTAATTTAGTACGCTTGAAAGGAACTTAGGTATTCGGAAAAACTGTTTTTTCAAAACACCTTGATTGCCATGGGACGGATTTTTTCCGTAAATATAGAAAATGTTGTCCTGCAAAAGGCCCTTTAAACGTACTATGCGGCAACCCTAAATAACATGTTTTAGTTGTGCCCATTCTCCTTTGTTATGCACAAGGACATGAGACGCATGGGCAGATCTAGGCATGTTGTATCCATGTGTTACCTCGTTGTGTTAGCTTGGTGCTGCAAAGTTTGGTGCCGACAGTGAGCGAGTCTCTCTGCACCAGAGACAGCAGACCACGTGACATGCCGCGTTCTGAGCCGGCGGGCAACGAGTCGCGTCGCATGGGCAGCTCCAGGCACGTTATAGCGGCTTCGAGGTCCGACATGGACGTGTTGCTTTTCTTATGATCAATCTGACAAACAAACAATAGAATATATAGTTTTCATTATAAACGGAATATTTACCATGATTTGTGAGTTTGATTATTTCCCGATATTTCGGCACAGTTGCATGCGCCATGATCGCGGGTCGAACTGAAGTCTTAATAGAATATATCTGTGGTTGGATGGAGGCCAGGTATAATTTGTTAACTTTAAGTTAAATTTTATTTCATAAGTTTTGAACATAAACATAATCTCCATCATACAAATCATTCTCATTCAAAAAAAATTAAAACATCAGATAAGCCTGAATGATTTGAAAATATATCAAATATGTACCTACTCTGTATTTAATGTCAAAAAGATGATATTAAATTTTATTGCGATTGTTGATTTTGTTGCTGATAAAAATAATTAATTATTAATTGCAAAGTCACATCATTAAAAAGAAAAGAAATAGCAATTTAACCTCAAATGTACAATCATCTTGTTTTTTTAGTTGCAATAAAAATGCTATAATATTAACATACCTTATAAACACACAAGTTGTGCAATGTGTCCGGCGTAGTGGTGCCTTCTTTCTGCATAAGTCGCAGATACGATAACGCAAAATGCTTCTCTGAACGATCCTTAGCTTCGTTCGAGCTGCGATGTCGGCACAGAAATACTAGATGCGCCTCTTTGAACTCGTCTATGTCCAGACAAACCTGGAATATAAATATATAATGTATTATTGAAGCTACTTTTTATTGAAGCGATTTCATACAAGGTTATCTATGTAATTGGAGTAAAAAAGAGATTTAAGGATTAAATAAACAAAAGATTCTCAATTCAGCAGTAAGTTTATTTTCAATGAAAATTCACAAAAAACTTCATCAAAAAGCAGCCGTTCTGTGCCCTTTCTTGTAAGTGTTTTATTTGTTGTACTTTGTTTGTAGTATTTGTTTTATGTATTTAATTTTAATTGAATTTCACAAATTGTTGTTTATATATATAGCCTTAAGTAATTGATTAAGTTAGTTTCTAGTTAAGTTAGTTAATTTAAATTTCTAAAGTTAGTTAGTTATCAGGTATCACTGAAAACCAGCGCTGGTGTAGAGCCCAATGGTTCTACACCAACACAAGCTGAGTGATTACCTTTTTCAGTGTTTTTCAATGCAGTGTCTAGTCTGGCTAATCTTTCCAACACGATGCTACAACAAAATACAGTTGTAGCATCGACACGATAAGAAGAAGAAGTGTTTTTAGCATTAAGTATTTTTTTACATGTTGTATCTTTTTATATGCTCTTGCTTTAAGTACTGAAATAAAGTTTTTCTATTCTATTCTATTCTATTCAATGTACGTTTGCGATTTATCGATTTTGGTGATTTTTTTGTTTGTTTTAAGTACATTTTTACACATGTAATTTCAGACCACAACACACGGCATGAAAGGCTACTTCTACCAACTGAGCTGTGACGTCTGTCCCACAAATGTTTGTGCACAATAAGATGAGATTTAATGAGATTTACTTACCTTAAAAGTTTCCTGCCACCTCGGCCGATCGTCGTGATAGTACACTATCGAAGTATACTCGTCGACTAAAGGCACTCCGGCGCCTATTGATATGACACCCTGGAAACAACACCAATTTATAAACTTTTTAATTTTTTTACAAATAGTCACGGACAACTTGTCCTAAACAAAAATATGCTTGTATAGGCGACCAAGAAATTGGTTTACCACTTTTGCTGACATCTCCCAGTAACATAATTATTCGCTAAGGACAGATTGACAGATTCTGACGTAGCAGTTATTATTAATCTGTCAAGCGAAAATAGCCCTTGATGTTTTGTACGTGCAAATGATATTCAGCCTTAGAGTGGTAAACCAATTTATACCCTATACCTACTATATGGATTCAGATTGCGGAGTGTTTTTATATCATAGCTTTCCTATTCAAAATGAATGATGAATAGCACAAACCGGCATTGTCTTCCCCTTGCTGTCGGCGACCCTCGCGGTGAGTTCAATGTTCCGTTCGGAGGACTTCCCGCCGCCCTTCGAGAAGCTTCCATGTGCCACCGTCACGTACAGCTCGTTGCGTGCGTCGCCCGGCAGGATGACCTCGGGGAAACCCATCTTACGAGCCTCGCACACGTTCCCTACCACTATGTGGGGGTTCTCATCTCGGATCTGTTAAATGGTAAAAATATTGGTTAAAATAATAAATAAATAATGCTGGATAATCCACACAACATCGTCTAGCCCCAAGCTAAGCAGAGCTTGTGTTATGTGTACCAGAAGAGTGACGATTCTAAATGATCCTTGTGATTTTACTGAATAAAGTAATTTTGACATTGACATACTTAATACAATACATTACATTGATAGATATTTTTTATTATACGCCGCGCCAATCGGTCGTCGAGTAATGCTGTTGTAGGTACCTAGTATAGTTAACGTTTTGTATAGTCATAAAATTGTGTCTCACAGCTCAATTGGTAGTAGCTTTGCCTTCAATGCCACTCAAAGTTGAAATTTTCACAGACGATTTATTTCTGTTGCTAATAAACATTTTTTTTTAATCAACCTACACTGTCCTACTGCTGGGCAAAGGTCTCCCCCTCTCTTTCCCTAATAAACATATAAGTACTAAAATAATATCTCAAAAGATATTGTTCTCAATATAACAAGTAGAGTGCTACTCGCAATTAGTCGGTATTTTATCTTAGGATTAGAGATTATAAATAGTAAGTTACCTGTTTTAAACCTCCTTCGACAAGTTGTAGAGACACCCACAGCCCTTGGGAGTGTTTCGCGTCCTTTATATCTTTGTTTATGATCACTTTCTTCAGTAAGGAGTCTAGATTTTCTTTTTCTAGTCTGAAACACGATTGAAGTTGATTTTATTCATTTTTGCAAAATATTGTCTAACTACATGATAACAAGTTAACAACGACATCGTACACTACGCAACAGACCAACAGATGGCGCTGACACATCCTGCAAACGAAGTTATCACGGAGTTTGAACATAAGTAATGCAACCGAATAGCATCGGTCATCGGACCCCGAGCCAAAATGCCAGCATTCCCTTGAAGACATTTCTCCTGTCCTAATATATTTATATACTTAACAATAAGGTGTATAAGTGTAATAATTATTATGTAAAGTTTTTTATAATATATGTATTTTTATAATGTAAATTGTAAAAAACTTTTTTCTAAGAATTTAAATAAAGTTGTATAATAATAATATAGCCTTTTTTTTCCATATCTCTAAAGTCTATATATTTACAGTAAGTAATAAGGTGTATAAATAGGGGCAAATACTCACGCATAGAATGGCAGTTGTCTGTGTTTATCGGGGCTGTCTGCAATGAGTGAGCGTTTGATGTCGGCGACGGCGATGCCGAAGGGGCGACGCATGGCCCCGGGGGGGACATTCGTTTGTACCGGCGGGGTCATCGCTATCGAACTGCGTCTGAAAACATTATACATTTACTTATCTTATTTAATAATTATAATAAAAAACTGGGAAAGTGCAACTCGGACTCGCGCACGAAGCTTTTAAAACACCTTATTTAAATCATCATCATCATATCAGCCCATTGGCACTCCCTGAAAGCCTTCTCTTTACTTTATATATTTTTTCCCTTCCCGTCCCTTATTTAAATAATTTAAAGAAAGGAAGAAAAAAGAAATATTTATTTACACCATGACTTACATACATATATGACATAAGAATTTAAAAATAAGTGTAAAAAGGCCGCCACTCAGCATAAGCTATAGAAACCATTGATACCTATAGCGCTGGTTTATAAAAAAGCTTATAATTTTTTTATAAAAAAGCTCTAGTAAGTTATAAGTTAATTCAAACCTGTGATCGACATTTTGCGCTTCCATGGATCCTATTCTCACTATATTACAGGCTAAGTAGATTTTCTCGCTTTTTAGTAAATCACTGCCGAAATCCTGCAACAAAAATAGTATTATATACATAATAATATAAATATTCAAGGTGATTTCCCGTTCAAGCCCTAAGCAAAGCTTGTACTATGGGAAATAGTTTGATTAAACTATTGGGAGCCTTATCGGCAGAAGCATTTCATTCCAAACAAATTTGACAAATGAATGATTACAGATTGATTCTTTGACATTACTAGATAACTTTATGCCCTCACTTGTATTTAGGTAGGATTTCTTATTTGTACATCTAGTCTAGTCTAATTTAAGTTTTATACTTTTAGTCAGATAAATATTCTGATACTTTATACCCTTCACTAATCTGTCAAAGTTTTCTAGTACACTTTCTAGTTTATTGTTTATTGTCATCATTATGTATGTATATAACATTTGTTTGGTCTTAGGACTATTTAGAACTAATACATAATGTTCCCTAATAAGGGTGTTGCAAAAGGGTGTTAGAAAACTTTGCCAAATCATTGCACACAATACTTACAGTGAAAACAGCACACGCAAGAGTAGAGTGTAAGTTCTGTGTCGGCCATTTTAGTAACAAATGTTCGGATAGTTTGTTCCCACTGGCGTCGTAGAGCGCCAACGCTAGCTCTGCGCAGGAGTTGATGCGGCACACGAAGTTGTGCACGCGCACCACCACGGAGTAGGTGCGCGCGCCGCTGGGGGGGCTGGGCGAGGGGGCCGGGGGGGTCGTCTCCTAAAAAAAAATGGTTGTCTGTAAAGTCGGTTTACTGACGATAGTTGAACGTGACAACGTCACTTCATGGAACGCCTCAGAATGCCGCAGAACGCCTCATGAGTCATGTTTTTTCGTGCGTGCAGCCGGCTCTATCGAATTATAAGACGTTGTCACGTCAAAAAAAAATAAAAAAATGGTTGTCTGTAAAGTCGGTTTACTGACGATAGTTGAACGTGACAACGAACGCAAAGGCCGATTGTGCTTCTTTGTCGCTCGTTCCGCGCTCTCGCTTGCACTTCATGGAACGCCTCAGAGCGAGGTAACGCCGCATGGGTCTCAGAGCGAGGTAACGCCGCATGAGTCATGTTTTTTCGTGCGTGCAGCCGGCTCTATCGAATTATAAGACGTCAAAAAAATAAAAAAAAATAAAAATTCGTTTATTTCTCTCTTACAAAATGTAAACATAGCTGAAATAATTGTCTGGACGAAATCGCACCCCAGCGATACGACTTTGTACTGTGTTTGGATTATTTTGTTATGTATTTCTCTCGTTAATTAGTTGCAAAGTGTACATGTAAGTACAGTCACGAGTTTTAATTTGGGACCCACCTAAGGTTGAATATCGTGTGGCAAACTGACGTTATTTCAGTGCCGTCTTAAGTCTATTCGGCGCCGGGGTGCGGGGCTCAGCCTGCGCCCTGGTTTTCTTTTACACTGCAGATAGTCCAGTCAAAATAGACTAAAATTATGACTCCAGTTTGCATTAATTCCCAACAAGCTGAATTTTTGTGCAGGCCTTGAATACGTCATTACAAATGATATGTCAAAAGTCCCCATCGATCCCGCTTGTGCGTTGTTTTTTATTCGAAGTCAAAGGTCATAAATTTGCGTTTTGTTTGCGAAAAGTGGTTCAGGCAAAGTTTGTAATCGTAAAATTGTCTACAAAAATACCTCAACACTTTTCTTTTACAAAGCATCGCTTTCGAGATATAGTGACTTTAAACCGCAGGATCATCGTCGAAGATACTGCGTTTTTTTTCATTTCAGCCGTTTTATCTGTTACATTGCCACAGAACAAACAGTATTTCTTGAAACAAAAAGACGATTCATTACCTCGTACTCTAGTACGAGGCGGACTAACCCATTGAACCCATCACCCCTTTCAGTAAATTTCAAGAACTACTGTTTGTTCTGTGGCAATGAAGCAGATAAAACGGCTGAAATGAAAAAAACGCATCATCTACGACGATGTTCCTGCGGTCTAAAGTCACTATATCTCGAAAGCGATGCTTTGTAGAAGAAAAGTGTTGAGATATTTTTGTAGTCAATTTTACGATTTACAAACTTTGCCTGAACCATTTTTCGATAGCTCTCGTTGTTTCAGAGATATACGCAAAAAACGAAAATTTATGACCTGGAATAAAAAACAACGCACAAGCGGGATCGATGGGGACTTTTGACATATCATTTGTAATGACGTATTCAAGGCCTGTACAAAAATCCAGCTTGTTGGGAATTAATGCAAGCTGGAATGTCTATTTTGACTGGACTAAGACGGCTATGTCAAAGGGCGCAATTACTCGCCTATGATGACAGACGCACAGGTGCCGCGCCGCGCGCCCGTTTTAAATGAACTTACACTTTATTGACTTAGAGATCATTTTGCTTCAAGTGCGGGCAACCGGGCGGCAATGTGTCAAAGGTCAACACTCTTTTTGGCATGACAATTTTTTTTTTCTTTGCGCATACGTGTTTGTCGTGTAGCGCCATCTATATCGCTACATGGTAAACTACATCGTAGTCTACGCAACAGACCAACAGATGGCAGAAACAAATCCTAGATCGCGCTTACGAAGTTATCACGGAGTTTGAACATAAGTAATAGAACCGATGACTATCCATCGGTCCTCGGACCCCGAGCCAAAGGTCGCTCGGCGTGGAAGATCTTCCCTTTTCGGTGGAGATACCACACCTAGCTCCACAGTCGTAACCTGTATATGAAACTGTGTAATGGCGTTAAGTTCAATGAAATATCTAAATATTCATTAATTAGCGCTCGGCAGGCGCCCCCGGGCGCTCCGCGCCCGGGTGCACCGCACCCCTTGCACCCCCGGGTAAAGACGGCCCTGCGTTATTTAGTGCTAATATTCTAACGTATGTCATACGTCATACTGAAGTTTCGACCTTATTGCATTATGAATGTTCTAACAACATTTAATGGAAAAGGGTCCCAAATTAATGCTCGTGACTGTACAATAAGGTATTTTCAGTAATTCATAATTAAATAAATAAATAAATTATGCTGGACAAATTGCACCTGAAACAAACATAATTATAGCGCAAATAGTTGATTGACTGCTTTTTAGGGTTCCGTACCCCTATTACTGAGATGTCGTTGTCACCTATGATGTATTTCTGTTGCCGCTATAACAACAAATACTTACTAAAAAACAGCAAAATAAATATTTAAGGAGGCATTCACACAAAATCGTGATTTTATTGTGCGGAACCCGCCGTGCGCGAGTCTAACTCGCACTTGGCCAAATTAAATTAAATATTACAATTGCTCACCATATTCTTATCAATCCTAGTATTAGCTTCATCGTGCAGTGCGTTCAGTTTGTACGCTGATATCTGCGTGGGATCGACCAACTGTCCATTCGGGTTCCTCACTGCTAACTCCATGCCTAATGCTCTGGAAACAATTTTATTTTTTTAAATTAACACTATTTTTCTTTTATTTTCCACAAGATTTTAAGCTGATATTTCCTGATTCTAAATGATCCTTGTGATTTTTAATGAATAAAGTACATATTAATAATGTTTTTACGTATAAAGTACAGATTTCGACATGGTTTCTAAAACGTAAAGTTAGGAACTAATGATAAGAGCTTTTATAGAATAACTATCATCATACTAAATTTCAACGTGAAATTATTTTCAAATTGAACCTTATACCATTGCATATAAAGTGTAACTTACCTGTTTTCCTTATCAATAGTAAAGATGACTGTCCTAGCTTTCCGCCTCAGTTTGTCCTGAGGCAAGGCGGTGCTCGCACATTCGGCTCGAAGCTCCAACAGTGACAGCATACTGACTTCCATGAATTTGAGCCTTCCATCGTTGTTCTGAAAGTATACATTCGTTTGTAGCTTTTGCAGTCACAGACAAGTCAGACACATTTTATTTAAGAATTTTATCATAATTGCTATATTGTGACATTCTTGTCATACATCTAAATTTTGAGTAAGTATACAGAATCCTGCTTTCTCTAACTTATGAAACAAGGACACATACAATTTAAAAGTGTAATTTTAATGGAAACAAAAAAGTATTTTCTCCGACTCAAAATAAGGTTGTTTTTAACTATTTATTTGTTGAAACCCATTTAAAATGCATTTTCAATGCGTAAAAAATGGACCTTCGTCAAGTCGAATCCAACGCATGTGCTACTTTGAAAAGAAATTCGTAACAAGCCCTTGCAATAAAACTACCAAAGTCTCCGTTCCGGGATTCGTTCTAGGTGGGAAACATAACAGTATACAATTAGCCACTTACAACATATAAGTTCTTCCATTGCGGCAGCCATTCCCTGAGGGTGACCGCGATATCGTGCACTATGCCGCTACCGCCGGCAGATGCCACCACCGTCTCGCCACATCTGGCAAATTATACAATCATTGTCAGAATCAAATCAATAACCCACTTTCACACCATATCTGACTAATTACAGAAATAAATAAATAAAATAAATTCATGGACAATTCACACATCACTTTCTAATCCCAATAAACTTAGCAATCGATATCCGATATCTTAATTAAAACTAAATTTAGTAGGTTGACAGATAGCATCATAAAGCATCAAGAAGTTAATCAATAAAGTTGATGAGCTTAGATGCAAAGAGCAAGAAACAAAAAAAAGTCGTGCAAAAATATCATAATGTCAAAAACATACTTTTATAACATGATTTACTCAATCAACTATAAACGAGTCTGAAAGTATGGTAACGCTTTTTATGGTAACGTTTAAGTAAGTAGATAGATTTATTATAAGTTATTTAGGATAGAAAACGTTTTGGTTTAGGCTGTAAGTTTTGTATGCATTTGTTCTTAATAAATAAATAAATAAACGCTTAGGGAAAAAACAATATAAATGCAGTCAACATTTACTGTGAAAACATGCAATCCCAAAACAGGAGCAGGAATTTTTAAAACTATAACAATACACCCGTGTCAATGACCGTCCATGATTATCATGGTCAGTTCCTATGACATGATTCACACCGCCAATCAGCGGAATTACAATCTTATTATCAAACACGCTGAGCTCAATTCAGAACAAGTGAGTGTTTAAAACAATTAGTACCTTATTAAAAGGCGATAAGGTCACAGTTGAATTACGTTTACAGAGCCGATCCTGGAGATGAGTTAGATAGCAATTTAACTAAACGGATCAAGAAAAGTGATGGGGAATGGGACATCAAAACTCTTGTCTTAAATTTGGGGAGGTGACGTAGATGAAATAGAATAAAGACAAGAACCGCGTCTGTCAAAGTTAAGTACACAAACACTTGAGACTGATCTAACATTTGAAGCAAAGTCAAATTGCGACAAGTTTGCTCGTTCAGATTCGCTACAGGAAAACCACAGGTAGCTTCTGAAGATTATATCATTATTCTGGCGTTAGACACTCATCAAAACTGTTGATATATATGTCCTGGGTAACCCATACTTAAAGACTTTTCGAAGAGGACTAAAAGAAACAGTAGCTAGTTTGGGACTAGAGTGTGATATGTAAATTGTCCTGGAATATTTCGCTTGCTCACCTCCACGGCTGTAACAAATTCATATCAACCAGTCCCGACGCGTAAATAAGCCAATGTAAATTTACCTGTCTACCACGCAATCGCGGATGGTCACGTAGCTTTTCGGAAAGGCTCCTCTCGCGTCCCTCCGAAGACTGGAGCCGTAGTACCAGTGCCTCGTCTGCCGTTCCACGTGCACCAACTCGCCCACTTCCAGTGAGAGATGAGCCTCGATCTTCCCCGTAAAGTTGTATATGGCTGGGAAAAGATATTCTTTTAGAACATTCTTGCATTTATTTTATCGGTGCAGCGCCTTCTGTAGGAGTTTTGGAGTTTAATTCTATATGAATAAAGTTCGTATTTTAATTATATGAAACGTACAATGTGATTTTGCTTTGGCTAGTGTTGATTCAAGCGTATGCTTCTATACACGGAGTCTATCTACGGAAGAAAAGACAAAGTTTGTCAAAGTTTCTGTACGATCAAAAGAAACAAAATATTTTTGGAGTTCTCTGTTTTTTGGAGATTACCAACGTGTTGCCAGAAGCTTTAAATTGACTTATGTATGCTCGAAGACTAAAGTTTAGTATCAGATGGCGTAGATCAAAAAGTAACATTGTAGAGGATATAACAAGCACTACTCTTTACGCACTTTTTATATCTGTTTTTTACTAGTCCATTAGCTTCAATCTAACTGGCCAAAAAAACAAACCGTTAAGCATGGTAATGTGCAGTGAGTACACAGTTTAGCTTTGACATAACAGGCGCATAAATTCCGTATCATTTCCTGTAACTGTGCCTTTTACGGTCACCTTTCTAATTTGGAACAATGTGCTGCCAAAACAGAAGTAGCTGGTACATTCTGGTACATTACATGCTTATGATTTGCTCGAAGCGATTGCGCGTTGAATAAATAAAGAACTAGCTGTTATCTCGCGATATCGTACGCGCAAATGGTTTTTTTTTCCGAAATATGAATGTAGACTATGTGTAAATCCAGGTTATTTTCTGTATACGTAAGCAAGTTTAATCTAATTCATTTCCTGCATGAAGTGTGATTAAAACACAAACATATACATCAGAATAAGACATACAAAATATATTGTGCGAATTGTCAAAAATATATCGATAGCACGACGCAATTGCGGACCAGCTCGTACATAATATTAGTAAGATATGATTTCGATAAACAATCGTGACCATTTTTATAACTGACTTAAAACCTATTATAGTAGGTACTCTTAAAGATCAGAAGGACATAAAATACACTACTATAATAAATACTCAAGCAGATATTCTAATAATAGCTGTAATTTGTCTGAACATGTAAATAAACTTAAGTCTTAATGATCCACATCCCGTGTCGCACTTATGTTGCAAAAAATGTGTATGGCTACCCATTACCATCTAGCACTTGGAATATTTTATTACTTTAAACTATATCAGCTATAGCTGATCACCTATTTTTATACTTAGGTATAGATATTATATGATTGCATGGGTAAAAGAATTATGATGCTTCATATTCATATTGATTTATTAATTCAAAATGTTGGTTACAAAAGGTCTTTAATAGGAATTATGATCCGATACGATACGAATTGATACGATACATTCTATTGTGTTTTAAACTTGTAAATACAACTACATATTTATAAAGAATGTTAATACTGGTATGTTTAAGAAACTAATACATTGGTATTTGTACTACGTTTCCGAGTTCTGTATGCTAATATTGCTGTTTCCTTTCCAATAGTATTTGTTTCGCGGAAACATTTTTTTACTTCATTTGAATGCATTTTAGAAGCGAAGTGAATGATAATGCGTTTACCCGACTATTTAAAGGATGTTATTGCTACACTATATTTTTCATTTAGGTATCAAAATTGACAAAATTATATGATTAAAATTTCCCGAATTTCACGTTCATATACCTATTGCATTTTTCATCACAACTCCTGCCTTTTTGATTACTCAGGTATTTTTAGGTATATTTGTAATGGGGAATTTTCTATGATAATACATACTATATAACACGTAATGCGAATGATTGATTCAAATTAAAAGTATTAACAGTTACTTACGACATGGACGCAATAACGCGTGAGTCAGCCGCCCAGTACGGAACGCACAGAAATCGCACTGCGCTTACTGATCCAACTAGAGCTAGGCTATCATAGACTGGACGCATTCAAAGTCAATAGAACAAGCAGACGAATTTACTGGACCACTAAAGGCTAGTCGTCATAAGCAGACAGAGTCTGTTATAAGCAGACAGAGAAGCAAAAGAGTGACAAAAGAGTCAACGTCTTCAAGCGCAACAAGTGCTCTTAATCGAGAACTAGAGTGCACTTGGTTAAAATTGAGAAAAAGAGTGCTCTTAGTTGAAAAAGTGCTCTAAGTTTATTAAGCACAAAACAAATTTTACTGAAAATATATAAGTGGACAAGGTTAATCATATTATTTTTATAGGAGATAAATGTCACTGTTTTGGGGAATGTTATGTATCGGAAGAAATGTCTATTCCGGTTCAAGATAAAAAAAAAGTTTTATAATAAAGACAGAAAGGAAAAATCAGAGAACTAAACCTAAGGGTCAATTAGCATTCGCAATATTGTCGACCGGTCTATAGTTGTTAATCCTATGCAGACATCCGACACACCTGTCACACGACACCGTAACGAGATATTGGCAGGCCATAGAGATGGGAACAAATCTATTTTATTGTGAAAATGGGTTTTATGAGAACCCTTTGTAACTACATACCACCCCATTTGCAGGGTGTTGATTTGTCGTTATCTGCCAAAAGGAACTTGTGAACTTAGCTAGTGTTTTACGTGTTTTTGGGGTGTTCATTCCAAATACATAAGTACATTTATTATTTGGCAAAAATTTACCAGAATTTGATATTTGACCAAGAGCCCGAAAAGTACTCATGAAGCAAGTAGAGATTAGCAATCATACGATTTGCTTTTAATTGACGAGTTTGTAGTTACAATTATTTACTCTAATTAGTTATCAGAAATATTTAAGCACTAAGAAGATAGTGTCATATGTTAATTTTCTTTTCAACTTTTCTAATAACGTTTTTAGGCAGTTGTTGGCAGATCTTTGAAAAAAATGCATCAGGTTAAAAGATCAAGGATATATAAAACAGTGCATATTAAATCAAGTTTGTTGATTGCCGTGTTTTGACATCGCAAATTGGACTTCCTCGGGTTAGCGGAAGGAGGGGAATCGGCGACATTATTGCGGAGTGACTAACCTTTTTTGGAACTGAATTGTGACTGGCTGAAATTACTAACAGGTAAGTACTTGATACGTTGTGTTATTCATGTAAGTACATTATTCTTAGCAATTTATAAACTTTCTCTGGGATTCCCGCCATCTCCAAGATGGCGCGAAGACGTTGTAAATAAAATAATAAAGAAAATAAACTAATTTAGGAGAAAAACATAACGTAAGACTAGGCGGTATGGTTTTAAAACTTTAGCCTGATCCGAAGAGCAAATAAATTAAAAAAAAAAAACTTTCTCTATGTTAGGATACAGATTTATATTGTTATTTTACGGAAGTTTCGGCTATAAGATCTCGACAAATACTGTGTTATATCTACTTAAAACTTAACACTGCACTCAGTTGACTATCAGTTATTTTTTATTGCACCTCTATGCTAATCTTCATTTTATACGTGTCATTTTACTGAAAGTAGACAATACTACTTACTGGATCATACTTATTGTAGTACCAAAGACTGTCACGTGACATATTTTCATTAACATCAAACATGCTAAAGAGTATCTGCTATATGTTCTTAAGTCACAAAAATGGTTGTCTAACTTAAAAGACACAAAGAATAATTGATTTGCAGACCAACTGGTATGAAGCAGTTACAACAATGAACAAAAAACTCCCATGACAATTATTGTACTCACTACAAAGGTCATAACAATATTGCAATGAAGAATCTTCAGAAAACAAGTCGTAATGGCTCTTAATAATTATTACATGCAGATCAATCATCATCATAGAAATAGAAATATGTTTATTGTCACTTATATGTAGCACAGTTAAATGTGAGGCCCTGTTTCCTGGAAAAGCGTGAGCTATGGCCCAGGAAGCAGTTCTCTCCCAGATGATATTTATAGTAGGTACAATATTAAAAGTTTAGAATTAATTAGGTTAAAAATAAGTATGCAAAACTTCTTGGTGGTATGTTGTAAGCATGTGAAAGGGTTGTGTGTATGAATGTAGGTATTTCTGATACTGCCAGTCTCCTAAGAGCCTGGATATTTCAGAAGTACCATGTGTGTGTGTGAGAGTGTGTGTTTCTGTGGACTTACCTGTTACTACCAGCCTCTTAAGAGTCTGGGGATCACAAGATAAGCCCACAGGTGTGTAAGTGTGTGTAAGTGAATTAATAAATGTGTGTTGGGGGGCTCTCCTGTTACTACCAGTCTCATAAGAGTCTCATAAATCATTATCATCATCATCCTATATCAGTCCACTGGTGGACGTAAGTCTCTCGTCCTAGTGTGCCCGGTCTTCGCAGATCTTTAAAGCAAAGCTAGATCATCTCTATAGAACTTTACGCTTTTTATTTGTTTACGCTTCTTACTTAATTGATGAAGTGTGAAACTTATCTAATAAGAATACATCTGTCTGGACCATACTTCTGGCAAATAAACAATTTCTTTTCGACTATTCTTTGTAGGTACATGTTTAAAACAAAATAGGTCAAGCATGTCAATATATATCTAGGATATGTTATGTTATTCAGTGTGCCTGACTTGTTACGTACATCTCTCTCATCAAACCATCTCTCATCTCCCCGTCCTATGTTCTACTGACTTTTTTATTTTAGATAATTTGTAAATCAAAATAAATGGTTGTCTGTAAAGTCGGTTTACTGACGATAGTTGAACGTGACAACGTCACTTCATGGAACGCCTCAGAACGCCTCGTTTTTTCGTGCGTGCAGCCGGCTCTATCAAATTATAAGACGTTGTCACGTCAAAACCTGATTGAAGTGGTACTGACATTGAGCTATATCTAGCTGTAATAAGGTTCATAACACGCTACCTAGATTGTTTTACCAATTTTATTGCAGTTTAAGTTAAATAATCACCAATTTTCGTCACTTCAGATAAATTTTGTAGCTGCCTGATAAATAATGTTTACAATTTATTATTTATTTGTTTGTTATAACTTGCAACAATTTGTAGTAGACACATGTGATAAGGACATTGTCTAAAAGACATACCTAAATAATTTAAAAAAATTATAAACTTTCCAAATAAGATGTAACAATTTTAAAATGATTTATGTTCTGATATCTTTAACTCCATAATCCAATTTAGGTTTTCCATTGGTTAAGCTCCATGACCGACATATATTCAGTAGTTTTCATTATAATTTTTAGACTATGATAAAAAAGTTGAGCTAATCACTATCAAGTTTTCGCTGTAACTCTTAAAAACCACTTCTCACTCCCCTCACTCTTAAAAATATTAATATTCTAATAATTTGTTTATGAACAATAAACATGGTACATAAGATGTATCATCCTGGTGGAAACTATAAGGAAACCAAAACAAGGAAACCTCAATTTTACTATGAGATATTTAAACTATGTTCGGTACCTACATGTCTGTTCATGTTCAACACTGAAAACAATTATCCGTGTGTAACTAACGGCCAGTTTCAGGAAACCCAAATCACGATTGATCCGAGTTTGACACATAGTAATTATTAGTTTTTGAAGTGAAAACTTCTTTAGCGGCGCTGGGTGGGTAAAAACTTTCAAACTCGCGTCAGGGTCACGTGACGTTGATCGAAAAAGCGTAAGATCGAGGGGAAGGGAGAGGAACTAGTATCTCCCACTCTTTCTACCGTGCCTGAGTGTGCTGCTCTGTTTAGGCGGCACAGGGAGAAAAATAATAAAAAATAAAAACATAAACATTGTGTTCTACCTCATAAATGATAGTACTTTTATACTTATAATTAAACACAACGTTAATATTGAAGTTTTCACTTCTGCCGGCACTCCCGGAGTGCTACCTTTTTTATGGTTGATTATCGTTCGAGAAACTGGCCATAAGTACTAAAAGTACTTAATGAAGTGTCAGTACTTCATTAAGTTTTTTTTTTTAAATAGATTAAGGTAAGTTTAGTGCTTAAAAATAATGCTCTACTGAAATTTCTAGATGAGATAGCATATTTTAATACTCAAAAGCAAATAGTCTAGAATGTAGTTATTTTTTAGTCTATGTAAGGTCCATAAAAATAGTTTTAAGTTTATCTTACATAGATCATGATTTTTAATCTCTCTGGTTTGTTTAAACTGACTACTTCTTACTCATTCAACTTGTTTTTATTAAAATGGAATAATGCAATGAATGCAGGTTGTTTTGAAGTTTTACTACAACAATAGCACATTCATCATAGGTTTTGTTCACACCTAGATTGTAAAAATAGATTTTATAAGGAAGAAAGACTTGGAATTACTTTTCTGAATGACTTGTAAAGCGAACTGTTGTCATGATTACTTATTAAATAAATGGCTAGGACGGAAAACGTTTAAAATAAAGATACAGGGTCACAGTGACCAATTACAGAAACCTACAGATAGTACTTACTATCCAATCATAGAGCACCAGGGAGTGGTCATCATTTTAGTCTAGCTTTTGAGGTTACAAGGAATCTAGGTCTACCTGATGGTAGAGGCGAGGAGCGTCGCAGGAGGTATTTGTCATGCACTCTGAGGCAATGTTTTTATTTAGTCAGACTTCGCGGGTGGTAACTCACCACACAACTTAGTCAAACAAACTTTCAACAAGTTTATCACAGGTTTAAACACTCACCGACTGCGTAGCATTCTTCATTTTCGAGTTTCTCCCAAACAGTCATGCTGTATCACAAATTATTTTATTCTGTTTCAATCGAAAAATATAAATATCGTCATTTTTTAACTCGATAAAATTGGTTCAACTGAATACGAACTAACTGCTGGCTGCTGCTATTTGCTGAACTGACTGACATGACAGTGACTGACACAAACATTTCAAGTAGGTCATGACATTGGCAGATTGATCAAGCTGACACTGATTGAACTGGCTAGACAAGGTCTGTCGTTTTTCATTTTCTATAGCCTCATTAGAAAATGAAAAACGGAAATGTTTTTATAGAAGTACGGTAAGTAAGTATCTAACCTATCTGAGTAAAGTACCTACCGTGCTTAACGACCTACTTACACCATACCTTACACCGAATAA